>CP136065.1:243349473-244549473 GCA_032622095.1 Siphonodentalium dalli
CAGACTTACACCTACACTTACATTCTACAACTACTTACTCATGTACATAACTATAAATTTCAAAATTAACCCTTTCGAAAACTCGCGGCCTATGCTTACGTTCCTAATTTCTAAAATTGTAACACCTAACTATGTACCACGCTCCCATCTTTTACTGAAACTACCGGTATGGGACAATCATGAAACTAAAGAATATTTTAATACTCTACGTATAACTAGTTCATTTATGATAGTGCGTGATTCTACGATACTGGTACGCATACTCTGTCATAGGTATACCTATATTTTCCAAATTTCAAAACACCAGGCATACCTCTATTATGCTCCTGTTATTAATTTTACTGACTATGGAATTGTCCAAGTGGCGCTTCGGAATGTGTACCTAGATAATGATCACCTTTGTCCATGTTACCGAAGACAGGTTTACCCTTGTATTCTGTGATGTTCCCAACCCCCCCGGATCTCTATATTTTACAACACAAGTTTTGAAGGATTTTTATTGGTCGGTGGGAAATCCTCAGATAATAAGTTCAACAAACGTTCGTTTTGTTGACATTATTATCTAAGCATTTCCTAAGGGAACTACTCGTCAATGAGTATTTAGTGAATAAAGGGTTACTATCAAACAAGGCGTTTAATGTGAACTGTGTGAAACTTATCAATTGAATGTTCTCATTTTACTTCAGGCAACAGCAGCATATGCTCGTTCAAAGACGTACTGGAGTGCTATTTATACCACAAAGGTTCGTTAAGCTTTCATTGTCACATAGCTCTCATAAATAGGAATAGTAATCCGGTCGGGAAATCCGAAATACACAGGTCGTTAATTCGAAATACACTGGTCGTTGATCCGAAATACACTGGTCGTTAATCCGAAATACACTGGTCGTTAATCCGGCATATACTGGTCGTTAATTCGATATACAGTGGTCGGTAATCCGAAATACACTGGTCGTTAATCCGAAACACACTGGTCGTTTGTTCATTGTATCCCGTGGTAAACTAATTATAGCACCGGAGCTCAGCGTGAATGTGATAATACGCGTATTAAGAGACATTACCGTTGACTATTTAATAAATAGAGAAAGGCTTGGAGTTGACTACGTGGGTATAGTGTCGAGTGGGGTGGGTATAGTTCACGGTGCGAAGAAGTTAACAGAAACTAAGTACGTGATATATAATACCAGACCTATACTGGTCACAACGCCGATGGAAGCACTCAAGAAATTACTCTAGTTGAATTCACTTCACTAACGTCCGTATATTTGTATCTTTAGGTATTATTTGATCAGCTGGAATGTCTTATTACATACTATTAATTAATCTTCTCCTGTCATGTCCGGCAGTAACATTTCAACACAGTTAGTAGAAATAACTGTCGTGGTCTGATGTTAAGGAGTTGCACAGTCGCATCTCGATCATATAAAACCACTGTGGAACTCGTGGCCAATGTGCGATTGAGTATTGCTCCGTTTGGATGCATGGATATTCACCATGCGATGTTTAATTTACACTGACTTGTCTCATTCATATATATTTACATACTGAGTGTGATTATAATAATAATAATGATAATAATAATAATAATAATATTTATATAGCGCTTATCACCAATAAGCGGGCCCTAAGCGCTTGGATAAACATAAACATGAAATATAAATATACACAATATCAAAGTCACTTTCTGAAACACCGCGCAAACAAATAAGTTTTCAATGACTTTTTAAAGTCGTCAAGAGATGGTGATTCTGTTATGTTCAATGGCAGAGGATTTCATGCATTTGCGCATGTTAGTTTGAAAGATCGGTAGCCAACCGTGATCAAATTAGCACCAGATGGTGTCAAAAGAAGTTTGTCCTCTGAACGAAGTGATCGGTGTGGGACACACGGAACAAGGATATCACTGAAGTATGCTGGAAGAGATTTTGAGTCATGGGTTGCTTGATATGCATATGTAACAAGTTTATAAATAATCCTATCTGTCACAGGTAGCCAATGTAATTCTTGCAACATTTCATCTATGTCGTCAGATCTTTTACGACACAGAACTATCCTTGCAGCAGTGTGTTGCAGACGCTATATCCAGCATTCCGATTGGTCGGCGCCCACGTGACTAGTTGCAATTATTTCTCAGTGAACGCGCAAGAGGGTCATAATTGCAACCATAATTACATCGACGCGTCATTGATTTTGGGGAAGAAGAATGCGTAATGTTTTGGGCACATTGCACTCGCGCAGGATTGACTTAATAAAATTATCAGGTTTCAATATAAAGAGCCTCGTTTTGAAATTGTTCTCAGCTGGTTTCTGGTCGGGTGCTACGGGATATTTTGGGCTGGTTTTGTCACGATACTTTTCGATTTAAATACATTTACAAAAGTGGCTTTTTCGCTACATGTATATCAATATAAGGATTAACTGTCATGTGGACTGTTTTTATGGAGTTGTAACCGTTAGGTAAGTGGTCATAACTTGTATGTAAAACCAAGTTATGACCACTTACCTCACGGTTACATCTCCATAAAAACAGTCCACATGACAGTTAATCCTTAAACACGTGTTGCTGATACTATCATGTTATATACGATGTAATCAAGTCATCTGCTGTGACTCCAGTAGATGTTTTTAGAGAAACATAATTGTTGCAATGATGTCTTGAACACTAGTTGAATAAACTGAAACGCGCGGAATTATAACGAACCAAAGCCGGACGCTTTGGGTCTATATAGACTATATCTGATTTTGTGACGTCACCAATTATTATCTAATACAACGCTGCTGTTTTGAATTTCGCGGGCGCTTTTGTCGCACAGTAGATGTGTGGGCTTAAAGCATTAATGTCGTAATCGGAAAATCTTGTTACTGTGTCTTTTGATATATGGTATTGCAAATGAGAATTATGAATATTGAATTACAATGTAAGTTCATTCGTAGTGTTAGTTTACCTTTTATCGAGAAAATAAGACACAATAAATAACAACACTATTGTAACTACAGTCTACACACATCGGGGCGAGTGAAAAGTAATCGAAATTCCTGATGTGAAATATATTAAGAATGTCATCACGAATTTACCGTTCTACTGTGCATTTAATGTACATCATGTGGTACGGTGCAGTACTGCGCGAAACGAAATAACATATATTTAATAAGGAATTAATTGTTATCATAAGACTATATAGTACATACATGCATGTGATAATCGATAAATATACTATTTTCTGGAATCGAAAGGAAGCACATAATTATGAACAAAGCAGAAGTTATATTCGTGCAGGTTCAGGCGAACTCGCCGGGTCAATGGGGACAGTTACACGATGACGTTGTTCGTCGAGTTTCGTTGAAATCGACACGGTGACACCTTTGAATGAAATGCACAGCGATGAAATGGACACGCTTCTCGGTATAGTATCTCCGCCGCAGTGCTCATCCAGCGTCAAGAAAAGACATTAAATTGGTTAAATTCATTAAAGATGTTCCCGTTCCCCGGCCCCCTCGACAAGGTATAACTATTTTCACTTTGATGTTGGTACTAGTAGTTTATAACCATGAAGCTGTCGATCAAGAGTACCCGGAAGTACGATCTGCCTAATTTATACTCGAAATTACGATTGGGGTTCATTCATTCGACGAACCCAGGAAATATAACCTTATGTGAATCTTATTTGGAGGGAATACCAGGGAATCTATAAACTGATTTTGATAAAAAGAAAAAAGAAGGAGAAAAAAAGTCACAGCTACCCTCGTGTGAGTGGTTTTGCTTTGGTTCGTTAATTACGCTAGCGTATGATCATATTAAGTTATTTTGAATGTACAAAAATCTGAAACTGTCTCTAAAGGCGATTTCAACCGATTGTTGCCACTCCGCAAGTTGACGTCTTCCGTGTGAAAAATGTGTTAACAGTGATGATTTATTTGCATGTGTACACGCCTTAGTAAATTGGTGCATACCTTTCCGTATATGTATTATCGAGATTGTTGTTTCCGCTCATTGCTTTTGTACACGAGGGTTTTGTTTACCCTGTGCCAATGCATTCTCTTATATATGCGAGTCGACCATAGGTCGCTTCGCATATATAAGAGAATGCATTGGCCTAACAATTTTTTATCATGTTTTTTAAATAAATGTTTCTTACAATTTTTAGGACATAAAATAAAAAAACATCCATTACCCTGCAGGGAGCCCCACACATATATAGAAGCATATAGAAGAGTTTCGTCTGCTATATTTAAAGTCATGTAGGGCAGAGTTGTCGACCAATCAGAATGCGTCATTTCTTGAGGTGAAATAAACCGTTTATTTTCAGTAGATACTAAGGTTTGTCTTACCCGCTTGCCTGTACCAATAACTGATACCGATTTTAATAACATAACAATATTGCACAACATATACAATACAAGAAAACCATAGTCAGAAATGGTAACGCCCCCCAAGATCATATTATTAGCCATAAATATAAATTATAATATAAAATATATTGGTTACATTAATGCACCGCCTCAGAATTCCGTAGGGCAAATTATTACAAAAAACTACGGCTTATTACTGCAGGGTTTTCATTCACCAAACCAGAAAGCTTCTAAATGCGGATCAAAAATTGTGTTCCCGCCATAAAATTTTCAAGTGTGCATGTCCCAGCCATTGTTCATACCTAAACATCGAACGCAATTAACGCGTTCATAATAGTTACACACTGCAACTATAAGACATCCAGCGAATACACACCACACGAAAACCCGAAATGTGTTGTCCTGCGAGATATCCCATCGCTATAGCTCAATTTGACACGGCCAGATTAGCCTTCCTACAATATCCTAAAAAAATAAAGCTTCTCAAATCATCGGCATAGTCAGTAGAACTTTCACGAACTTGGGCATTCCAACTACAGCTTTTATCGGACTCGGGGTCGCAGTACAACTTTAACGCGTCCCAAAATAACCGGAAAAAACAATTATCTATTTATAAAATCCCCATGGGACTACAGATTTCTAAAATTTACACCGGTGGCGTTAATAACACTCGCGAACGGGTGCCCAGATTTCATTGACTCCTAAAGAATCTTAATTGTTGCATGCATCTGTGATAAATATTACTGTGGCTTGATTTCAGAATAATTTAAGTTAATTACACGTAATATATTATAGTATAGGAAGGTCAGATTGTGTGCGCAGCCATTGAGTGGGGTACCCCATTCATGCATTTTCAAACCAATTCAAATATATATCATTTATGCCTTAGTAATAAAACAACACCACAGTATTAGGGATATGTTTTAATTATGTAAAACGAATGTGGTTTCAACAAAATACAAACCATGCACTTGTTTGAGGTTGGCCAGTAGAGAGTTTGACGGGAATTAGTTGCCACACACTCCATTATCTAGCTTATGAACGCAACTAGTGTATGAGTTAAGGCTACCATCTGAAATAATTACTATCTGCGAGAAAATAAATAATTATTTTTCATTGCATATTTTTTTTTGCCTAACTATTGTTTTGACCGTCTGAAGGATTCAAAGCAACGTAAAACAACATCAATAGTATTCAAACATATTTGCAATAATTTGGCAAACATAATCACTTTATACTGATTAATCATTTAAGATATAATGTTGTTTTATGGTGATTTTTCCTACAAAAATTCGTTCAGTAAATGCTACCAAAAAACTAAAATATGCAACGAAACATATTTGATTTACTTATTTATCCAGCGAAACCCCCATAGATATTATGACAATAACAAGGATTGATTTTGATTGATTAGTGCAACTTTAATTTGCAAATATCAGTACTAATCGAAACAAGTAATCATAAATTATCAAATAATCAGAAATACATGTATAAAACAGTACAAAAACAACCAACAGTGGGGCCAAATCGCCACAGATGCCGATTAGTACCCTACGAGGCATCACGCCCACAAACACAAGGTAGACTGAGCACATACAATAGTTGGGTCCATAAGCTAAATAATGCAATGTGTTTTTCTCAACTATTTCCTGTCAAACTCTTTAACGGCCTATATACAAAATAGATGTTTAAATTTGTTTAACCTTTTACCCAACAAACCGGCCAAAACCGGCCAAATAAAGCTTCAACAGCCTAAAATATCTTCGGTCTGTCTCAATAGAACCATACAAATATGGATATCATTGGAATCGGCTCCTTGACCACATTGTGATAGTTACAGTTATGCCCTGTGCCAATGCATTCTCTTATATATGCGAGTCGACCATAGGTCGCCTCGCATATATAAGAGAATGCATTGGCCTAAAAAACTTCTTTTTTTAACACTTTTTACCATATTTTCTTACATTCTTTAACAATTTTAAAATATTTAATGTGTTAAGCCAATGCATTCTCTTATATATGCGAGGCGACCTATGGTCGACTCGCATATATAAGAGAATGCATTGGCACAGGGCCGTTCTGTTGGGTAAAGGGTTAAAACCACTTGTTTACATAAGAAAAAACATATCCCTCATATTGTGATCACTGAACAGATGTTGTCATAGTACTTGAGAAATTGAGACTTTTTGACTGTCGGCAATAAAATAACATGGAAGTCGTAAAGTTATTTATCACTAAATTTTAAATTCGCGTACCAATTGCAATAAGTGCGAGAAAAATAAAACTGAGCGAACTTAAATATGTGATTCGCCATATCAAATCCAGTCGTAAGTCAGGATTTTTTTTACCTTGTGCCAATGCATTCTCTTATATATGCGAGTCGACCATAGGTCGCCTCGCATATATAAGAGAATGCATTCGCCTAACAATTTTAATAATTTTTTCTTTTATTCTTTAACAATTTTATAATTTCACCCATACAGAGCCCCAGACAAACATGAGCAGACGACACTCTTCTATATGCTTATATATATGTGTGGGGCTCCCTACAGGGTAATGGATATTTTTTATTTTATGTCCTAAAAATTGTAAGAAACATTTATTTTAAAAAAAATATATAAAAAATTGTTAGGCCAATGCATTCTCTTATATATGCGAGGCGACCCATGGTCGACTCGCATATATAAGAGAATGCATTGGCACAGGGTAAACAAAATACCGACTTACGACTGGATTTGATATGGCGGGTCACCTTTACGAGTAGGTATAGCAGTTCTCATGTAATTTCCTTGCTTACTCTACATATCCTTTCTTGTATTTTAGACTATTTTACCACACATGTCGAACTTCAGAAGCGTTGTGAATGCAAATATCCATGTGAGACCGACGAATACACCGCAACATTATCAACTGCATACTTTCCTAATCAAGAAACGATGACTCTCCTCGAGCCATTAAATTTTACGAACATAAGGTAGGTATGTGTGAGCTGGACTTCAAAATGGAATTTCTCAAAAACTGTCTGGAATTTCAATATAGTACAAGCGATTACTGTTATACAATATGTCAGAACCATCAACCCGTTGGAAATTATAATCCAATTTACTATATTGTATGGTTTGAAAGATAGTTCTAATTTCCCGGTTTTCGTGTACCAAGCGAGTCTAAGTCAGTGGTTGAGTTTGCTATGTAATGCCCACCGGTTATCACCAGGTATCCTTTTACAGTGTTTATTGTTATTGTTAACCTCCTCAATATAGGAGAGCATATATACAATTGACAAGTATATACATGTTATATAAGTATGCATGCAAATGATATACTAATCACAATATTAATCACAATATTATTGTACAGTGTTTACGCCATGTCACACTCATGCGATCGGATTCTGACATTTTCAAGTTTCAAGTGTTAGTGAGGTCAGTGATAATCTAACATAGAATTTAGAAATGGGAAGGCATACATAGAAGTGCCTGAATACCAGTTGCCCTTTTTAAAACCTGAATAGTAATATCACATGCGTGTGACCGAGCGAAATAAAACTTCCAAATAAAATATTCACTGGACATCAACGTTGAATATTGGAACACGAGAATGTCTGTCGTCATATTACCTTATTCAGTGAAATTAGACAAAGGTTTCAGTCATCGAATTTAGAAAGTAGCATATATCACATGGAAATGGCCTATTTAAGAACTGGAAATAAAGAATAAAGAGTTATTACCTAGGTCTACTGAACCTGGTCAGAGTTTTCCGAATCAATTAAAACAAAGAGCTACATAATTATCGTGTATAAGCGACTCCGAGATATACATGCATTCTGTAGATTGCCATGTTTGTCAACATTAATTTTATCACCACGTTTCCCTATATATGCAGTCCGGAAATATATATTTAACACAAAAAAATTCAATTTGTTACGTCTGCTGGTTGGTTTTTACGAATTCAAGGGAAAATTGTCACGAAAACGACGTAAACATAATGATGGTTAAACATGCAATATATTCTCGCACAAATACGCACATAATCTACCTATAATGTGAAATAGGTACATAAAATGTGATTATTTTATTCTGAAATAAGCAGATAATGGAGTCATATCCGCTATTTTGTTTTACGGTTGGGGCCATAACAAAACACGTTACAGAGCGAACACCCGAACAGTCGTGAGTTGGCTGATTTGTGTCATTGTCCGCACATAGTCTGCTTAGAATCGACACATTCTCATTTTCAGCACATTATCGACTAAAAATGAAGCTATTCTAAACAGATTATCTACCTAAAACCATATTATAAGCAGATAATTTCCGGGAGAACAGACTGGGTTTTGTGGTCATCCGAATTATACATGTAGCCGGCTGTTCGTTCGCCTGCTTCCGGCCAACGGGGTTCAAACGGCTAAACGAACTTGGTTCGTTCGAACCCCAAAATGATGTATTTATAATTTGGTAAGAGCTATCCGACATGCATATAGGCGGAATATTTCTGAACAAGTTAGTCAATTAGAAATTGCAAATTTAGACCGTGAGCATAAACTCCAGAGCTCTCTTCGCTTTGAAACGTTTATTTTACTACAAAATTTTGGTAATTAAAACAAAGATAACGCAGTGGGTGAGAAGTTTTTAAATAGTTTAATATTAGCAGATGCAATAACATTTTGTCGCGCTGTGTTTCGTATCCGATTCCAGAATTGCAATCAATACAAATGTCGCAATATTTGATCGGGACCCGAATATGGTGATCGAGGTTGTATTTTCCGTTACTATAATGCGTCTTGTTGCGACATTCGATGCTCACGGAAAGATAGATCGGGATATTTATCAACCTAATTACATTCAGATACCGAGAATATATCGAAAGTAAATATTAAAAGGTGGCTACAGGTGGCTTTAAGGCTGGCTTTAAAGGCACGGATGACCTTCGCGGTGGTATGCTATTAAAATTGTCACTCGCGTTAAAACTAACATATATCATATTAAAATATAGATATATTTTGTTATTATACCAATCATAGATATCGCTTAAATAGCTTGTTATTGCCATGTTCGTACGCTGTATTATGTAAACAAAAACCAGGTTCTGTAACATGTTTGGCTTTTGTTTGGTATAAGAACAAACTATGTCTATATTTTAATATTCTTTCTGTTTTATGGCGGTTTTAATGGATGTGACAATTTTAGCAGCAATACCCACCGCGAAGGTCATCCGTGCCTTTAAGGTCTCAAATTATTTTACGCCTCAAATTGTACTTAGTAATTATCGCGATTGCTACATCTTGATTCGGTACTGGAAATTGTCATCACGTCCGAGTAAATGACGGTATCTATATGCATGTATACCATGTATTTTGTATCTACATTACCTATACTGTTCCTATTTTGAGAGTCAAATGAGCGATCTCCGTTTATGCTTGCGCGGAATGCGTTCACCATGTCGTGTATGTGCGCATTATATAGAAAACTTTAAGTTGTGTATAAAGCCAATGTTTAAGTTTATTGGGTTTTGTTGCCACCCAACCTGATAGACCATTTCACGAGCTTGTCAGTTTTATGGATTGTGGAAATGCCTCAGAGAGGATACATTTCATTGGGAAACCACCTCACCTCGAATAAAGCTTCCCCAGATACACGAATGCAGTTACCCTCTGTGTGGCGTCATAAACCCGCGCTTGTCGAGACTCAAACTATCCCCCACGCTGGGCGGCTTATGTGGTATTGTGCCACGTCTCAAACCGACTGAGCAACCGAGGCCCTTGAAAACTAATGGCGATCCGAAGTGCTTTTTAATATATACCACATGTATGTATGTACATGTATAGCATTGGCTTGGACATGAATTGTGCTGTGATGTTTATCACATGGATGATTCCTCATGTATCTATCTATATATGCAAGGATGATTCCTCATGTATCTATCTATATATGCAAGGATGATTCCTCGTGTATCTATTTATATATGCAGGGATGATTCCTCGTGTATCTATCTATATATGCAAGGATGATTCCTCATGTATCTATTTATATATGCAAGCATGATTCCTCATGTATCTATCTATATATGCAGGGATGATTCCTCATGTATGTATCTATATATGCAAGGATGATTCCTCATGTATCTATCTATATATGCAAGGATGATTCCTCATGTATCTATCTATATATGCAAGGATGATTCCTCATGTATCTATCTATATATGCAGGGATGATTCCTCATGTATCTATCTATATATGCAGGGATGATTCCTCATGTATCTATCTATATATGCAGGGATGATTCCTCATGTATCTATTTATATATGCAAGGATGATTCCTCATGTATCTATCTATATATGCAAGGATGATTCCTCATGTATCTATCTATATATGCAGGGATGATTCCTCATGTATCTATCTATATATCCAAGGATGATTCCTCATGTATCTATCTATATATGCAGGGATGATTCCTCATGCATCTATCTATATATGCAAGGATGATTCCTCATGCATCTATCTATATATGCGTGGATGATTCCTCATGTATCTATCTATATATGCAAGGATGATTCCTCATGTATCTATCTATATATGCAGGGATGATTCCTCATGTATCTATCTATATATGCAGGGATGATTCCTCATGTATCTATCTATATATGCAAGGATGATTCCTCATGTATCTATATATATATGCAAGGATGATTCCTCATGTATCTATCTATATATGCAAGGATGATTCCTCATGTATCTATCTATATATGCAGGGATGATCCCTCGTGTATCTATCTATATATGTAGGGATGATTCCTCATGTATCTATCTATATATGCAAGGATGATTCCTCATGTATATATCTATATATGCAGGGATGATTCCTCGTGTATCTATCTATATATGCGTGGATGATTCCTCATGTATCTATCTATATATGCAAGGATGATTCCTCATGTATCTATCTATATATGCAGGGATGATTCCTCATGTATCTATCTATATATGCAGGGATGATTCCTCATGTATCTATCTATATATGCAGGGATGATTCCTCATGTATCTATCTATATATGCAGGGATGATTCCTCATGTATCTATCTATATATGCAAGGATGATTCCTCATGTATCTATATATATATGCAAGGATGATTCCTCATGTATCTATCTATATATGCAAGGATGATTCCTCATGTATCTATCTATATATGCAGGGATGATTCCTCATGTATCTATCTATATATGCAAGGATGATTCCTCATGTATCTATCTATATATGCAAGGATGATTCCTCATGTATCTATCTATATATGCAGGGATGATTCCTCGTGTATCTATCTATATATGCAGGGATGATTCCTCATGTATCCATCTATATATGCAAGGATGATTCCTCATGTATCTATCTATATATGCAGGGATGATTCCTCATGTATCTATCTATATATGCAAGGATGATTCCTCATGTATCTATCTATATATGCAGGGATGATTCCTCGTGTATCTATCTATATATGCAGGGATGATTCCTCATGTATCTATCTATATATGCAGGGATGATTCCTCATGTATCTATCTATATATGCAAGGATGATTCCTCATGTATCTATCTATATATGCAGGAATGATTCCTCATGTATCTATCTATATATGCAAGGATGATTCCTCATGTATCTATCTATATATGCAGGAATGATTCCTCGTGTATCTATCTATATATGCAAGGATGATTCCTCATGTATCTATCTATATATGCAGGGATGATTCCTCATGTATCTATCTATATATGCAAGGATGATTCCTCATGTATCTATCTATATATGCAAGGATGATTCCTCATGTATCTATCTATATATGCAAGGATGATTCCTCATGTATCTATCTATATATGCAGGGATGATTCCTCATGTATCTATTTATATATGAAGGGATGATTCCTCATGTATCTATCTATATATGCAAGGATGATTCCTCATGTATCTATCTATATATGCAAGGATGATTCCTCATGTATCTATCTATATATGCAGGGATGATTCCTTATGTATATATCTATATATGCAAGGATGATTCCTCATGTATCTATCTATTTATGAAGGGATGATTCCTTATGTATATATCTATATATCCATGGATGATTCCTCATGTATCTATCTATATATGCAGGGATGATTCCTCATGTATCTATCTATATATGCAGGGATGATTCCTCATGTATCTATTTATATATGCAAGGATGATTCCTCATGTATCTATCTATATATGCAGGGATGATTCCTCATGTATCTATTTATATATGAAGGGATGATTCCTCATGTATCTATTTATATATGAAGGGATGATTCCTCATGTATCTATTTATATATGCAAGGATGATTCCTCATGTATCTATCTATATATGCAAGGATGATTCCTCATGTATCTATCTATATATGAAGGGATGATTCCTTATGTATATATCTATATATCCATGGATGATTCCTCATGTATCTATCTATATATGCAGGGATGATTCCTCATGTATCTATTTATATATGAAGGGATGATTCCTCATGTATCTATCTATATATGCAAGGATGATTCCTCATGTATCTATCTATATATGCAAGGGTGATTCCTCATGTATCTATCTATAGATGCATGGATGATTCCTCATACATATATCTATACATGCAAGGATGATTCCTAATGTATCTATCTATATATGCAGGGATGATTCCTCATGTATCTATCTATATATGCAAGGATGATTCCTCATGTATCTATTTATATATGAAGGGATGATTCCTCATGTATCTATCTATATATGCAAGGATGATTCCTCATGTATCTATCTATATATGCAAGGATGATTCCTCATGTATCTATCTATATATGCAGGGATGATTCCGCATGTATCTATTTATATATGCAGGGATGATTCCTCATGTATATATCTATATATGCAGGGATGATTCCTCATGTATCTATTTATATATGCAAGGATGATTCCTCATGTATCTATCTATATATGCAGGATGATTCCTCATGTATATATTTATATATGCAAGGATGATTCCTCATGTATCTATCTATATATGCAGGGATGATTCCTCATGTATCTATTTATATATGCAGGGATGATTCCTCATGTATCTATCTATATATGCAGGGATGATTCCTCATGTATCTATTTATATATGCAGGGATGATTCCTCATGTATCTATCTATATATGCAGGGATGATTCCTCATGTATCTATTTATATATGCAAGGATGATTCCTCATGTATCTATCTATATATGAAGGGATGATTCCTCATGTATCTATTTATATATGCAAGGATGATTCCTCATGTATCTATCTATATATGCAAGGATGATTCCTCATGTATCTATTTATATATGCAGGGATGATTCCTCATGTATCTATCTATATATGCAGGGATGATTCCTCATGTATCTATTTATATATGCAGGGATGATTCCTCATGTATCTATCTATATATGCAGGGATGATTCCTCATGTATCTATCTATATATGCAGGGATGATTCCTCATGTATCTATCTATATATGCAGGGATGATTCCTCATGTATCTATCTATATATGCAGGGATGATTCCTCATGTATCTATTTATATATGCAAGGATGATTCCTCATGTATCTAGCTATATATGCAGGGATGATTCCTCATGTATCTATCTATATATGCAGGGATGATTCCTCATGTATCTATCTATATATGCAAGGATGATTCCTCATGTATCTATCTATATATGCAGGGATGATTCCTCATGTATCTATTTATATATGCAGGGATGATTCCTCATGTATCTATCTATATATGCAGGGATGATTCCTCATGTATCTATTTATATATGCAGGGATGATTCCTCATGTATCTATCTATATATGCAGGGATGATTCCTCATGTATCTATTTATATATGCAAGGATGATTCCTCATGTATCTATCTATATATGCAGGGATGATTCCTCATGTATCTATTTATATATGCAAGGATGATTCCTCATGTATCTATCTATATATGCAAGGATGATTCCTCATGTATCTATTTATATATGCAGGGATGATTCCTCATGTATCTATCTATATATGCAGGGATGATTCCTCATGTATCTATTTATATATGCAGGGATGATTCCTCATGTATCTATCTATATATGCAGGGATGATTCCTCATGTATCTATCTATATATGCAGGGATGATTCCTCATGTATCTATCTATATATGCAGGGATGATTCCTCATGTATCTATCTATATATGCAGGGATGATTCCTCATGTATCTATCTATATATGCAGGGATGATTCCTCATGTATCTATCTATATATGCAGGGATGATTCCTCATGTATCTATCTATATATGCAGGGATGATTCCTCATGTATCTATTTATATATGCAGGGATGATTCCTCATGTATCTATCTATATATGCAGGGATGATTCCTCATGTATCTATTTATATATGCAGGGATGATTCCTCATGTATCTATCTATATATGCAGGGATGATTCCTCATGTATCTATCTATATATGCAGGGATGATTACTCATGTATCTACCTATATATGCAGGGATGATTCCTCATGTATCTATCTATATATGCAGGGATGATTCCTCATGTATCTATTTATATATGCAAGGATGATTCCTCATGTGTCTATCTATATATGCAGGGATGATTCCTCATGTATCTATTTATATATGCAAGGATGATTCCTCATGTATCTATCTGTATATGAAGGGATGATTCCTCATGTATCTATTTATATATGCAAGGATGATTCCTCATGTATCTATCTATATATGCAAGGATGATTCCTCATGTATCTATTTATATATGCAGGGATGATTCCTCATGTATCTATCTATATATGCAAGGATGATTCCTCATGTATCTATTTATATATGCAGGGATGATTCCTCATGTATCTATCTATATATGCAGGGATGATTCCTCATGTATCTATCTATATATGCAGGGATGATTCCTCATGTATCTATCTATATATGCAGGGATGATTCCTCATGTATCTATCTATATATGCAGGGATGATTCCTCATGTATCTATTTATATATGCAAGGATGATTCCTCATGTATCTAGCTATATATGCAGGGATGATTCCTCATGTATCTATCTATATATGCAGGGATGATTCCTCATGTATCTATCTATATATGCAAGGATGATTCCTCATGTATCTATCTATATATGCAGGGATGATTCCTCATGTATCTATTTATATATGCAGGGATGATTCCTCATGTATCTATCTATATATGCAGGGATGATTCCTCATGTATCTATTTATATATGCAGGGATGATTCCTCATGTATCTATCTATATATGCAGGGATGATTCCTCATGTATCTATTTATATATGCAAGGATGATTCCTCATGTATCTATCTATATATGCAGGGATGATTCCTCATGTATCTATTTATATATGCAAGGATGATTCCTCATGTATCTATCTATATATGCAAGGATGATTCCTCATGTATCTAGTTATATATGCAGGGATGATTCCTCATGTATCTATCTATATATGCAGGGATGATTCCTCATGTATCTATTTATATATGCAGGGATGATTCCTCATGTATCTATCTATATATGCAGGGATGATTCCTCATGTATCTATCTATATATGCAGGGATGATTCCTCATGTATCTATCTATATATGCAGGGATGATTCCTCATGTATCTATCTATATATGCAGGGATGATTCCTCATGTATCTATCTATATATGCAGGGATGATTCCTCATGTATCTATCTATATATGCAGGGATGATTCCTCATGTATCTATCTATATATGCAGGGATGATTCCTCATGTATCTATTTATATATGCAGGGATGATTCCTCATGTATCTATTTATATATGCAAGGATGATTCCTCATGTATCTATTTATATATGCAGGGATGATTCCTCATGTATCTATCTATATATGCAGGGATGATTCCGCATGTATCTATATATGCAAGGATGATTCCTGATGTATCTATCTATATATGCAGGGATGATTCCTCATGTATCTATTTATATATGCAAGGATGATTCCTCATGTATCAATCTATATATGCAAGGATGATTCCGCATGTATCTATCTATATATGCAAGGATGATTCCTCATGTATCTATCTGTATATGCAGGGATGATTCCTCATGTATCTATCTATATATGCAAGGATGATTCCTCATGTATCTATTTATATATGCAAGGATGATTCCTCATGTATCTATTTATATATGCAAGGATGATTCCTCATGTATCTATCTATATATGCAGGGATGATTCCTCATGTATCTATCTATATATGCAGGGATGATTCCTCATGTATCTATTTATATATGCAGGGATGATTCTTCATGTATCTATTTATATATGCAAGGATGATTCCTCATGTATCTATCTATATATGCAGGGATGATTCCTCATGTATCTATCTATATATGCAGGGATGATTCCTCATGTATCTATCTATATATGCAGGGATGATTCCTCATGTATCTATCTATATATGCAGGGATGATTCCTCATGTATCTATTTATATATGCAGGGATGATTCCTCATGTATCTATCTATATATGCAGGGATGATTCCTCATGTATCTATTTATATATGCAGGGATGATTCCTCATGTATCTATCTATATATGCAGGGATGATTCCTCATGTATCTATTTATATATGCAAGGATGATTCCTCATGTATCTATCTATATATGCAGGGATGATTCCTCATGTATCTATTTATATATGCAAGGATGATTCCTCATGTATCTATCTATATATGCAAGGATGATTCCTCATGTATCTATTTATATATGCAGGGATGATTCCTCATGTATCTATCTATATATGCAGGGATGATTCCTCATGTATCTATTTATATATGCAGGGATGATTCCTCATGTATCTATCTATATATGCAGGGATGATTCCTCATGTATCTATCTATATATGCAGGGATGATTCCTCATGTATCTATCTATATATGCAGGGATGATTCCTCATGTATCTATCTATATATGCAGGGATGATTCCTCATGTATCTATCTATATATGCAGGGATGATTCCTCATGTATCTATCTATATATGCAGGGATGATTCCTCATGTATCTATCTATATATGCAGGGATGATTCCTCATGTATCTATTTATATATGCAGGGATGATTCCTCATGTATCTATTTATATATGCAAGGATGATTCCTCATGTATCTATTTATATATGCAGGGATGATTCCTCATGTATCTATCTATATATGCAGGGATGATTCCGCATGTATCTATATATGCAAGGATGATTCCTCATGTATCTATCTATATATGCAGGGATGATTCCTCATGTATCTATCTATATATGCAGGGATGATTCCTCATGTATCTATTTATATATGCAAGGATGATTCCTCATGTATCTATCTATATATGAAAGGATGATTCCTCGTGTATCTATCTATATATGCAAGGATGATTCCTGATGTATATATCTATATATGCAGGGATGATTCCTCATGTATCTATTTATATATGCAAGGATGATTCCTCATGTATCAATCTATATATGCAAGGATGATTCCGCATGTATCTATCTATATATGCAAGGATGATTCCTCATGTATCTATCTGTATATGCAGGGATGATTCCTCATGTATCTATCTATATATGCAAGGATGATTCCTCATGTATCTATTTATATATGCAAGGATGATTCCTCATGTATCTATTTATATATGCAAGGATGATTCCTCATGTATCTATCTATATATGCAGGGATGATTCCTCATGTATCTATCTATATATGCAGGGATGATTCCTCATGTATCTATTTATATATGCAGGGATGATTCTTCATGTATCTATTTATATATGCAAGGATGATTCCTCATGTATCTATCTATATATGCAGGGATGATTCCTCATGTATCTATCTATATATGCAGGGATGATTCCTCATGTATCTATCTATATATGCAGGGATGATTCCTCATGTATCTATCTATATATGCAGGGATGATTCCTCATGTATCTATCTATATATGCAGGGATGATTCCTCATGTATCTATCTATATATGCAGGGATGATTCCTCATGTATCTATCTATATATGCAGGGATTATTCCTCATGTATCTATCTATATATGCAGGGATGATTCCCCATGTATCTATCTATATATGCAGGGATGATTCCTCATGTATCTATTTATATATGCAGGGATGATTCCTCATGTATCTATCTATATATGCAGGGATGATTCCTCATGTATCTATCTATATATGCAGGGATGATTCCTCATGAATCTATTTATATATGCAGGGATGATTCCTCATGTATCTATTTATATATGCAGGGATGATTCCTCATGTATCTATTTATATATGCAGGGATGATTCCTCATGTATATATCTATATATGCAGGGATGATTCCTCATGTATCTATCTATATATGCAGGGATGATTCCTCATGTATCTATCTATATATGCAGGGATGATTCCTCATGTATCTATCTATATATGCAGGGATGATTCCTCATGTATCTATTTATATATGCAAGGATGATTCCTCATGTATCTATCTATATATGCAGGGATGATTCCTCATGTATCTATTTATATATGCAAGGATGATTCCTCATGTATCTATCTATATATGCAAGGATGATTCCTCATGTATCTATTTATATATGCAGGGATGATTCCTCATGTATCTATCTATATATGCAGGGATGATTCCTCATGTATCTATTTATATATGCAAGGATGATTCCTCATGTATCTAGCTATATATGCAGGGATGATTCCTCATGTATCTATCTATATATGCAGGGATGATTCCTCATGTATCTATCTATATATGCAAGGATGATTCCTCATGTATCTATCTATATATGCAGGGATGATTCCTCATGTATCTATTTATATATGCAGGGATGATTCCTCATGTATCTATCTATATATGCAGGGATGATTCCTCATGTATCTATTTATATATGCAGGGATGATTCCTCATGTATCTATCTATATATACAGGGATGATTCCTCATGTATCTATTTATATATGCAAGGATGATTCCTCATGTATCTATCTATATATGCAGGGATGATTCCTCATGTATCTATTTATATATGCAAGGATGATTCCTCATGTATCTATCTATATATGCAAGGATGATTCCTCATGTATCTATTTATATATGCAGGGATGATTCCTCATGTATCTATCTATATATGCAGGGATGATTCCTCATGTATCTATTTATATATGCAGGGATGATTCCTCATGTATCTATCTATATATGCAGGGATGATTCCTCATGTATCTATCTATATATGCAGGGATGATTCCTCATGTATCTATCTATATATGCAGGGATGATTCCTCATGTATCTATCTATATATGCAGGGATGATTCCTCATGTATCTATCTATATATGCAGGGATGATTCCTCATGTATCTATCTATATATGCAGGGATGATTCCTCATGTATCTATCTATATATGCAGGGATGATTCCTCATGTATCTATTTATATATGCAGGGATGATTCCTCATGTATCTATCTATATATGCAGGGATGATTCCTCATGTATCTATTTATATATGCAGGGATGATTCCTCATGTATCTATCTATATATGCAGGGATGATTCCTCATGTATCTATCTATATATGCAGGGATGATTCCTCATGTATCTATCTATATATGCAGGGATGATTCCTCATGTATCTATCTATATATGCAGGGATGATTCCTCATGTATCTATTTATATATGCAAGGATGATTCCTCATGTGTCTATCTATATATGCAGGGATGATTCCTCATGTATCTATTTATATATGCAAGGATGATTCCTCATGTATCTATCTGTATATGAAGGGATGATTCCTCATGTATCTATTTATATATGCAAGGATGATTCCTCATGTATCTATCTATATATGCAAGGATGATTCCTCATGTATCTATTTATATATGCAGGGATGATTCCTCATGTATCTATCTATATATGCAAGGATGATTCCTCATGTATCTATTTATATATGCAGGGATGATTCCTCATGTATCTATCTATATATGCAGGGATGATTCCTCATGTATCTATCTATATATGCAGGGATGATTCCTCATGTATCTATCTATATATGCAGGGATGATTCCTCATGTATCTATCTATATATGCAGGGATGATTCCTCATGTATCTATTTATATATGCAAGGATGATTCCTCATGTATCTAGCTATATATGCAGGGATGATTCCTCATGTATCTATCTATATATGCAGGGATGATTCCTCATGTATCTATCTATATATGCAAGGATGATTCCTCATGTATCTATCTATATATGCAGGGATGATTCCTCATGTATCTATTTATATATGCAGGGATGATTCCTCATGTATCTATCTATATATGCAGGGATGATTCCTCATGTATCTATTTATATATGCAGGGATGATTCCTCATGTATCTATCTATATATGCAGGGATGATTCCTCATGTATCTATTTATATATGCAAGGATGATTCCTCATGTATCTATCTATATATGCAGGGATGATTCCTCATGTATCTATTTATATATGCAAGGATGATTCCTCATGTATCTATCTATATATGCAAGGATGATTCCTCATGTATCTATTTATATATGCAGGGATGATTCCTCATGTATCTATCTATATATGCAGGGATGATTCCTCATGTATCTATTTATATATGCAGGGATGATTCCTCATGTATCTATCTATATATGCAGGGATGATTCCTCATGTATCTATCTATATATGCAGGGATGATTCCTCATGTATCTATCTATATATGCAGGGATGATTCCTCATGTATCTATCTATATATGCAGGGATGATTCCTCATGTATCTATCTATATATGCAGGGATGATTCCTCATGTATCTATCTATATATGCAGGGATGATTCCTCATGTATCTATCTATATATGCAGGGATGATTCCTCATGTATCTATTTATATATGCAGGGATGATTCCTCATGTATCTATTTATATATGCAAGGATGATTCCTCATGTATCTATTTATATATGCAGGGATGATTCCTCATGTATCTATCTATATATGCAGGGATGATTCCGCATGTATCTATATATGCAAGGATGATTCCTCATGTATCTATCTATATATGCAGGGATGATTCCTCATGTATCTATCTATATATGCAGGGATGATTCCTCATGTATCTATTTATATATGCAAGGATGATTCCTCATGTATCTATCTATATATGAAAGGATGATTCCTCGTGTATCTATCTATATATGCAAGGATGATTCCTGATGTATCTATCTATATATGCAGGGATGATTCCTCATGTATCTATTTATATATGCAAGGATGATTCCTCATGTATCAATCTATATATGCAAGGATGATTCCGCATGTATCTATCTATATATGCAAGGATGATTCCTCATGTATCTATCTGTATATGCAGGGATGATTCCTCATGTATCTATCTATATATGCAAGGATGATTCCTCATGTATCTATTTATATATGCAAGGATGATTCCTCATGTATCTATTTATATATGCAAGGATGATTCCTCATGTATCTATCTATATATGCAGGGATGATTCCTCATGTATCTATCTATATATGCAGGGATGATTCCTCATGTATCTATTTATATATGCAGGGATGATTCTTCATGTATCTATTTATATATGCAAGGATGATTCCTCATGTATCTATCTATATATGCAGGGATGATTCCTCATGTATCTATCTATATATGCAGGGATGATTCCTCATGTATCTATCTATATATGCAGGGATGATTCCTCATGTATCTATCTATATATGCAGGGATGATTCCTCATGTATCTATCTATATATGCAGGGATGATTCCTCATGTATCTATCTATATATGCAGGGATGATTCCTCATGTATCTATCTATATATGCAGGGATTATTCCTCATGTATCTATCTATATATGCAGGGATGATTCCCCATGTATCTATCTATATATGCAGGGATGATTCCTCATGTATCTATTTATATATGCAGGGATGATTCCTCATGTATCTATCTATATATGCAGGGATGATTCCTCATGTATCTATCTATATATGCAGGGATGATTCCTCATGAATCTATTTATATATGCAGGGATGATTCCTCATGTATCTATTTATATATGCAGGGATGATTCCTCATGTATCTATTTATATATGCAGGGATGATTCCTCATGTATATATCTATATATGCAGGGATGATTCCTCATGTATCTATCTATATATGCAGGGATGATTCCTCATGTATCTATCTATATATGCAGGGATGATTCCTCATGTATCTATCTATATATGCAGGGATGATTCCTCATGTATCTATTTATATATGCAAGGATGATTCCTCATGTATCTATCTATATATGCAGGGATGATTCCTCATGTATCTATCTATATATGCAGGGATGATTCCTCATGTATCTATTTATATATGCAAGGATGATTCCTCATGTATCTATCTATATATGCAGGGATGATTCCTCATGTATCTATCTATATATGCAGGGATGATTCCTCATGTATCTATCTATATATGCAGGGATGATTCCTCATATATCTATTTATATATGCAAGGATGATTCCTCATGTATCTATCTATATATGCAGGGATGATTCCTCGTGTATCTATTTATATATGCAGGGATGATTCCTCATGTATCTATCTATATATGCAGGGATGATTCCTCATGTATCTATCTATATATGCAGGGATGATTCCTCATGTATCTATTTATATATGCAAGGATGATTCCTCATGTATCTATCTATATATGCAGGGATGATTCCTCATGTATCTATCTATATATGCAGGGATGATTCCTCATGTATCTATTTATATATGCAAGGATGATTCCTCATGTATCTATCTATATATGCAGGAATGATTCCTCATGTATCTATCTATATATGCAGGGATGATTCCTCATGTATCTATCTATATATGCAGGGATGATTCCTCATGTATCTATCTATATATGCAGGGATGATTCCTCATGTATCTATTTATATATGCAAGGATGATTCCTCATGTATCTATCTATATATGCAGGGATGATTCCTCATGTATCTATCTATATATGCAGGGATGATTCCTCATGTATCTATCTATATATGCAGGGATGATTCCTCATGTATCTATCTATATATGCAGGGATGATTCCTCATGTATCTATCTATATATGCAGGGATGATTCCTCATGTATCTATTTATATATGCAAGGATGATTCCTCATGTATCTATCTATATATGCAGGGATGATTCCTCATGTATCTATCTATATATGCAGGGATGGTTCCTCATGTATCTATTTATATATGCAGGGTTGATTCCTCATGTATCTATTTATATATGCAAGGATTATTCCTCATGTATCTATCTATATATGCAGGGATGATTCCTCATGTATCTATTTATATATGCAAGGATGATTCCTCATGTATCTATCTATATATGCAGGGATGATTCCTCATGTATCTATCTATATATGCAGGGATGATTCCTCATGTATCTATTTATATATGCAAGGATGATTCCTCATGTATCTATCTATATATGCAGGGATGATTCCTCATGTATCTATCTATATATGCAAGGATGATTCCTCATGTATCTATCTATATATTCAGGGATGATTCCTCACGTATCTATCTATATATGCAGGGATGATTCCTCATGTATCTATCTATATATGCAGGGATGATTCCTCATGTATCTATTTATATATGCAGGGATGATTCCTCATGTATCTATCTATTCATGCATGGATTATGCGTTAATAAAACTGTTGGTTAGAGTGGAAAATCCACATGACGGTCATTAGTTCACCTTCAGGTTTCCTCTCTTTGTCGATAAGACTTTTATAAACCGATGAGTCATTCTGGTTTATAGTTGGATCTCTAATAACACACATCAATAGTTTCTGATAGAAGGGTCCGATGGGAGTACAGTTGATGACAATCAGGTAATGGATCATGAATTTGTTATTAACTAATGGGCAATAATTATTAATAGTCCAACACGCTACCTGATGAAGCAATGTCGTACCATTTTATGTGTTAAGGTAGGTCAATAGTGGATGATTTATATTCTCTCCAGTTATTGTTATTTACCTACACACTGGTTCTGATGTAGATCGGTTGATTTCAAGCCGGATTTAACAATTCAATGTATATACTGAAACTGGATTTTTATAAGAATAATTATGAGGCCCTTAAATATAGCCCAGATTGTTTGATACACTCGTCTGGTATGACCCCAATTATTTCTCGCGCTGAATTATAAAGCCAGATTCTTCATCCCGATTTAACCCTTCCATTACTGGAGCTTCCTGAAATATTGCGATAACCTTATGCCAATGTATTTTAATATAAAGTTTATGAAAATAACTAATTTGGTCAATATTTAGTCTAGGTAAACTACAGAACCACATAAATACATAATGTAACGTATATATATGACTCTTGGCAGACTGGTCAAGATTATTCACTACTATATTATGGACAGCACAACGGAATGGTCCTCATTACTTATGGTATGCGAATGTGAACAATCATACTTTTGATTCTCGTGCCACATACATGTATGTGCTTTCAATTGCTGCGAAAACGTCATTGGTCATTGGGCTATAATATATACTGTTTTCGGGTATACGTGTATAGAGAGAGAACATAACGGTGTGCTGTTTTGTGATTTCGGATTACAGGGCGAATATGGCAATAGTATAATTTATTGCCAAGTCATAAATTAACATGAAACAGGCAAAACAAAGAACATAATTATATACATAATATACAGAAGGAATAGTTGCGTTCCCATCACGCGCATCATCACAACACATGCATGAATGCGTCAGCTGTTATATACTGTTATATACATATAATATTTATAAATGTATGCATACATCGCACTGATGTCAGCCCCTCAACTCAGTGAGTAGAGTGGAGAATATACGTTCTCCCTAATCAGCGACAGTACTATAGTATACGTGACATGTTTGTATTGTCCCACACATCAGTGTCGCTTTAACAATGACACCTCTGAAATCGCACAAACAATAAAACCTTTTTGTGATAGTGTGTGGAAGCCTGTACATAAGTAACATCGTATTCAGATAACAGAAACACATAACTAACAAGAAAACCATAGTCAGAAATGGTAACGCCACCAAGATCGTATTATTAGCCATAAATATAAATAATAATACAATTATTCTATAAACTAGCTTTCAAATTTTATGCGGGAAATTTGCGTACTTCCATATTTCAAGTTTTCCCGTTTCTCGTGGCATACATTACTTTCATCAAACTGTCTTCTTTATTACACAAGCTGATAGGCCCGACTTCACCCGGGCTGTTTCCCATCTGCTTTCCGGTGAAAGGTGCGATTTGACCTTCAATTGACTATTTCGAAAGTCAAGGTCAGGTCAGGGTCATGATTTGTCCAGTCCAAAACACCCCCACCCGTAGAAAACTACCCATAGGTATCAAATTTCGTCGAAATCCGTCCGTTTTACCCAACTTGACCTTTAATTAACAATTTTGAAGGTCAAGGTAAGGTCAGAGTCATGATTTGACCCGTCCAAAACACCCCCCCCCCCCCCCCGACAAAAGTACCCATAGGTATCAAATTTCGTCGAAATCTATCCGTTTTATCCGAGTTGACCTTTGATTGGCCATATTGAAGGTCAAGGTCAGGCCGAGGTCACGATTTGACCCGTTCAAAACTCTCCTCGGACCAAAGTATCCCTAGGTATCAAATTTCGCCGAAATTTGTCCGTTTTACCCAAATTGACCTTGCATTGACAGTTTTAATGGTCAAGGTCAGGTCGGGGTCACGATTTGACCCGTTCAAAACACTTCCCGGACACAAATACCCATAAGTATCAAATTACGTTGAATTCTATGGAAAGCCGAGGAGGACATGTTGGTTGCTAATTGCTAGATATACGACGCGGTATTTTGAAGGTGTTTCAAACTAGGAGATAGAAGTATTCTGCCTTTCAAATGGTGATGAATTATAGTAGTTTATTCAAATTTGATGACATAAATTGTTATTAAAACCGTATATACTATAAAAAATTAATGACTCGAAAATTAAGTGGGCCTTTAAACAAAGTCACAATTGCATTTAGGCTCATCTCATACTCGTCCATTCAGCGATATTCTACTGCGCAGTTTGTTATAGCCTCCAGTATTTATTGAGCGTTATACCCCCAACTGTTATAATTCGCCTTTAGCAGGCGTACTCTTGCCTCAGATTATTGAGATATTAGGTCACACATAATCACATTAAATCGCATCGTAACATAGCAATTGTGTGGGCTCCTTGGCGTGAATATGTAATGAGAAATAAGGTCATACGTAATGACATTAAACTCAAGAAAACCCTCGAAAACAAAACAAAATCACATTTAATGTTTTACGTTATTTCCTTCATAAAAAGAATCTTCGTGATAATGAACCCTCTCGTTACTTTAGAATATAGAATTAACCTTAAAATAAAAAAAATCTTTGGAACACAGAACCTTCGGAATAACGAACCTTCTGATTGGTGAACCTTCGGAATAGCGAACATTCAGAGAAATTTCGGAATAGTGGACCTTCGGGATAGTGAACCTTCGGAATAGAGACATGCCCCCCAATATTCATATTATATGCCCAGAGTTCAAAGGTATGGACCCATAAAATTCTAAACTTGGCCCTTAAAATATTGAACTCCAAATTGGAGCACACACAGAACACCACTTAAGTCAACTGAACCTATGTCATGTCCCAATGCGGGAGGGTCCATATATACCACAACATTCATAGTATATGCCAAGAATTCAAAGGTATGGGCCCACGTAATGACATAAAATCTCAAGAAAACCAGCGAAAACAAAACAAAATCACATTTAATGTTCTAAGTTAAGTTATTTCCTCCTGTATCTGTATCGGTGTGCGCGCATGATCAGTTCGGATGTGAGCGCACACTCCATATAAAGAATCTTTGTGAAAATGAACCCTCTCAAATTAGTCTCAATACTTTAAAATATAGAATTAACCTAAAAATAACAAAAACCTTCGGAATAGAGAACCTTCGGAATAGCGGACCTTCGGGATAGCAAACCTTCATAATAGAAGCATGTCCCCACAATTACACCGGTGACGTAAACACATGTGCCAATCTTAGTTGTACTCTCGTAATTATCGGTACGATGAAACGGTGACGGAATCTGACGAGGTTTGCCGAATGTACAATCACCCAGTGAATTATCGATCGACCATGCGATATCAAAAAACCAAAAGCTAGAAACACCACACTACGGTGGCGTAATAAACTCTACATCAAGAGCGTTCATATGCAACTCGCTTGGAACCCAATAGTTTTTAGTGCTTTATATATCATGCATAAGCATATAATTATATATGTATATGGTAAACTCGGTACCCAATATACCGGAGGACGGGGGTGCTTTCCTGCTTATTTTATTTCAACTTTCTGACTGATGCTGAAACTGCCTATTCAGAAGGGTGCTCTGTCAGCTTTCGTTGGGCAGGACATGGTACCTCTTATCGTGGACTCAAGTGGCATTGGGCGTCCCCCTTTACTCGTATATGTGGGTCATACAAAGCGGTGTCGATTAACGAGTACTTGACACAGTTTATCGCCCTGTAACTTTCCGAAATAACAAAACGCCGCATGGTTATCCCCATTCTAATTTTATTATAAAACGTTATTTAAAAAAAAGACTCACATACCTTGTAGTTAACGAGTTTTGCAGTCGTAGAAAACACTCAGCCAATTTACGACTTTCATTTAATGTGCTGGATTTATATAGTGTCCCTCAATTAGCACCGCTCTTTGGTGAAAATACAGATAGAGATAAAAATTATCACGCACATAAATTGGAAATAAATATGCACACCAATTAGCTTCTGCCTATAATAATTAGTGGTGTCTTTGTCAGATTTGTAATCATATTTTCCGACAGCGATATGACCCAGATCCGCCGATTTATTTGACTCCGAACTTGAACATAATGGGAAATTGTTTTCTTATTGAAATGTGTATTTCACGCCATCTCTGGTTCGTTTCAAGAAATTTTGATAAAATTAATGGCAATATGGTAATGTATATATGGAACTGCATTGCATTATAAGCTGTTTCTTAATTATTTTTTTTATAGTGTGATAAGCGTTATATAACTATTAAGCGTTTGAGGCTAAATGGAGTCACGAATTAAAAATAAACACTCTGACGAGAATAGAAAGATAATTGCATTTGCTAATTACTTGTACTAAAGGATATTTTTGGCTCAGTGCAAATCCTTCACATTGTATCGACATTGTGCGCAATGGCTGCCAAACTAATACCAAACTAATGCCAAACTAATACCAAACTAATACCAAACTAATACCAAACTAATACCAAACTAATACCAAACTAATACCAAACTAATACCAAACTAATACCAAACTAATACCAAACTAATGCCAAACTAATGCCAAACTAATACCAAACTAATGCTAAACTAATGCTAAACTAATACCAAACTAATACCAAACTAATACCAAACTAATACCAAACTAATACCAAACTAATGCCAAACTAATACCAAACTAATGCCAAACTAATGCCAAACTAATACCAAACTAATACCAAACTAATACCAAACTAATACCAAACTAATGCCAAACTAATACCAAACTAATACCAAACTAATGCCAAACTAATGCCAAACTAATACCAAACTAATGCCAAACTAATACCAAACTAATACCAAACTAATACCAAACTAATACCAAACTAATACCAAACTAATGCCAAACTAATACCAAACTAATACCAAACTAATACCAAACTAATACCAAACTAATACCAAACTAATACCAAACTAATACCAAACTAATACCAAACTAATGCCAAACTAATACCAAACTAATACCAAACTAATACCAAACTAATGCCAAACTAATACCAAACTAATGCCAAACTAATACCAAACTAATACCAAACTAATACCAAACTAATGCCAAACTAATACCAAACTAATACCAAACTAATACCAAACTAATACCAAACTAATACCAAACTAATACCAAACTAATGCCAAACTAATACCAAACTAATACCAAACTAATACCAAACTAATGCCAAACTAATACCAAACTAATACCAAACTAATACCAAACTAATACCAAACTAATACCAAACTAATACCAAACTAATACCAAACTAATGCCAAACTAATACCAAACTAATACCAAACTAATACCAAACTAATGCCAAACTAATACCAAACTAATACCAAACTAATGCCAAACTAATACCAAACTAATACCAAACTAATACCAACTAATGCCAAACTAATACCAAACTAATACCAAACTAATACCAAACTAATACCAAACTAATGCCAAACTAATACCAAACTAATACCAAACTAATACCAAACTAATGCCAAACTAATACCAAACTAATACCAAACTAATGCCAAACTAATACCAAACTAATACCAAACTAATACCAAACTAATGCCAAACTAATACCAAACTAATACCAAACTAATGCCAAACTAATACCAAACTAATACCAAACTAATACCAAACTAATACCAAACTAATGCCAAACTAATACCAAACTAATACCAAACTAATACCAAACTAATACCAAACTAATGCCAAACTAATACCAAACTAATACCAAACTAATGCCAAACTAATGCCAAACTAATACCAAACTAATGCCAAACTAATACCAAACTAATACCAAACTAATACCAAACTAATGCCAAACTAATACCAAACTAATACCAAACTAATGCCAAACTAATACCAAACTAATACCAAACTAATACCAAACTAATACCAAACTAATGCCAAACTAATACCAAACTAATACCAAACTAATGCCAAACTAATGCCAAACTAATACCAAACTAATGCCAAACTAATACCAAACTAATACCAAACTAATGCCAAACTAATACCAAACTAATACCAAACTAATGCCAAACTAATACCAAACTAATGCCAAACTAATACCAAACTAATACCAAACTAATGCCAAACTAATACCAAACTAATACCAAACTAATGCCAAACTAATACCAAACTAATACCAAACTAATACCAAACTAATGCCAAACTAATACCAAACTAATACCAAACTAATACCAAACTAATACCAAACTTCTACCAAACTAATGCTAAACTAATGCTAAACTAATACCAAACTAATACCAAACTAATACCAAACTAATGCCAAACTAATGCCAAACTAATACCAAACTAATGCCAAACTAATACCAAACTTCTACCAAACTAATACCAAACTAATACCAAACTAATGCCAAACTAATGCCCAACTAATACCAAACTAATACCAAACTAATACCAAACTAATGCCAAACTAATGCCAAACTAATACCAAACTAATACCAAACTAATACCAAACTAATACCAAACTAATACCAAACTAATACCAAACTAATACCAAACTAATGCCAAACTAATACCAAACTAATGCCAAACTAATACCAAACTAATACCAAACTAATGCCAAACTAATACCAAACTAATACCAAACTAATGCCAAACTAATACCAAACTAATACCAAACTAATACCAAACTAATGCCAAACTAATACCAAACTAATACCAAACTAATACCAAACTAATACCAAACTTCTACCAAACTAATGCTAAACTAATGCTAAACTAATACCAAACTAATACCAAACTAATACCAAACTAATGCCAAACTAATGCCAAACTAATACCAAACTAATGCCAAACTAATACCAAACTTCTACCAAACTAATACCAAACTAATACCAAACTAATGCCAAACTAATGCCCAACTAATACCAAACTAATACCAAACTAATACCAAACTAATGCCAAACTAATGCCAAACTAATACCAAACTAATACCAAACTAATACCAAACTAATACCAAACTAATGCCAAACTAATGCCAAACTAATGCCAAACTAATGCCAAACTAATACCAAACTAATGCCAAACTAATGCCAAACTAATACCAAACTAATGCCAAACTAATGCCAAACTAATGCCAAACTAATGCCAAACTAATGCCAAACTAATGCCAAACTAATACCAAACTAATACCAAACTAATACCAAACTAATACCAAACTAATACCAAACTAATGCCAAACTAATACCAAACTAATACCAAACTAATACCAAACTAATGCCAAACTAATGCCAAACTAATGCCCAACTAATACCAAACTAATGCCAAACTAATGCCAAACTAATACCAAACTAATACCAAACTAATACCAAACTAATGCCAAACTAATGCCAAACTAATACCAAACTAATACCAAACTAATACCAAACTAATGCCAAACTAATGCCAAACTAATACCAAACTAATACCAAACTAATACCAAACTAATACCAAACTAATGCCAAACTAATGCCAAACTAATACCAAACTAATGCTAAACTAATACCAAACTAATGCCAAACTAATGCCAAACTAATACCAAACTAATACCAAACTAATACCAAACTAATACCAAACTTCTACGCGTCCGTATTTATTCTGCTTCCAGGGAAAATTTCATTGAATTGCGTGTATATTTCGAAGCTCTAACGACAACCAGTGTTGAACAAGTGCCAGAGTTCACGTTATCGGACATTGCGGGTGAGTACATTCAGCCTGTCGCTCGAAAACCAGCACATTATCTGCTTATTATAGAACATGATTTAGGTAGATTATCTGCTAATTAGTAACATTATAGACTCAAAATGAGGCGATTATTAGCAGAGTATGTGCGGTCAATGTCACAAATAAGCCAATTCACGACTGCCCAGGTGTACGCCCACCAGACGTTATCAGGCTATCACTAAGCACACACAGTGCAGTAACTTTTCATATATTTAGTTCACAACAAGGGCAACGCCAAGCGTGGGCCAATGCACCGACTATATGCTCAATATTGGCTATATTTAGAGAGAAAATAGTGTTAGTGGACCACTTCTCTCAGTTTAAACCCTGTACTATGAAGGACAGACGACGGTCGAACTGCATTGTATATACACTCGAATCCTCAATTCACAAATGTCCAAGTCAGACAAGGGCCGTAAGTGATAAAAAATGAATGGACGAAAAACGTAGTATGTGGGTAACTGTGCTATCACCATGCCAAGGGACAACGAAATCCGATTATTAACACCCGAGATACAAGCTGAAATGTTCTTTCGGACACAACATTCACAATGTCCAAGTCAAAAAAGGGGCGCAACTCTGGAAGAAGAAACCCTGTAGTATGTGGATATCCTGTCCCCAACCTGTGCTATCACAATGCCAACGAACAACGTACAACGAAATCCAGTAATAAAGACGTCCACAGGATAACGTTTGTTATGGACGCTTTGACGCGTCCAGCAAATGACCATAACTCAGCAAAGAAAGTGCGGACAAAACCACGGAGAGATCCTTTCCACAATGCTGGTATACAGACATACCAAATTATATCCAAAATGGACTATCGATACTTGAGCTGTGTTGTCAATGTGCGTTATATTGGTGTTATGTTTTGGACGGACGACAGGGCAGAATGACGGAAGGACGGCAAGATGGAAAGACGACAAGACGAAAGGACGGACGGACGAATGTCTCCACTGTAAACCCCGAATCCTCATTCGGAGGGTCGAGGCATACTACTATTCGAACTTTAAGTTGATACGTTTAATACGGTTAAGTGATATTCTATATATTTTTTGCATATTAACATCTGGGTAATTCAGTACATTCTTATGGAAACTATGGTGGTTAAATCGTCAATATCGGTCCATGCAATGTAAACCAATAAGCCATATAGGTATGTTATCGCCTTCTGCAATGTGGAATATCAATGTCGCGATGTTCATTTCATAACGGTCTTCCCCGAAAGCTATTGGGAAGTTGTCGATTTCATTAATGTACATTCATATGTGTCAGTGCTTCCAAGAACATGGCGATCCTCACACAAAATACTTCTATGATCACATTGCAGACATCGCGGAGAGGTCTGATATCATGGATAAGCGTACAATACCATTCATTCGCGACAAATGTATGCATTATGTTGTCTACCAGCAAACATGTATAACCAACCAACCTGAAGGGATCCACTCTTTCAATCTTGCACCATAACGTCGACATGAACATATTGAATCACCGAGATGTATCGATGTAAAAAGTACATAATAACGCTTGTCCGATAAAAGTATCAACTTAAAAGTTCGAATATTAGTGTTCACTAAATATATGCAAATTAGCAAACACCACAACTGGTGTGTTTTGCGAATCCGTGGGGTATATAAAATCCATGATTTTTAGCACATTATAGTGATGTGAAATAGATGAATTACTGCAGTGTGTGTTAGATATTCTTGAATTATAACATCAGGCGGGCGACAAAAGCAATGTCTCCCGTCTCAGCGGGCGACAGTGTGATTTGTCGCCCGGCATGTGACATGAAATGGGCCAATCAGAAGGGTCGACAATAGGGAGGAGGGTAACAAATCTCATTATTATCCTTCATCCCATTCCACTCTCTTTTGATTTGTTGGGGGTGCGTCACGTGGCTGGCCGCATATCGCTTGCATGTTTGTTACCCTCGATGGTAACATTTCGAAACTTGTTGACCGCTCAGCGATCAACACCAAACATAGAACTACGAGGTATTCAACGTGCAGAGATTCACCCACTTCTCTCTTAAACACTCCTTCTATAAACCCGACAGCTTCGTAACAATAGCGAACTGTGGTGTTTGCTAATTTGCATAATTATTGTTTTTACTTTGCAATTAAAACGCGTTGTGCATAAATTGTCTTATGTCTGATTTGAATCCGTCTGATGGAATAATATATAAGGTTCCTACTGGACCTTTATATATCAATACCGTGGAACAAATAGATAAACATTACCAGTGAATATATTATGCAGTGAATATATTTTGGAGAAAATTCCACTACCGATGTGCATATGTTTCATGTACGTTCTTGTGCCGAACTCTAACGTTAAAATAGCAGAGCTAGCGCTTTAATGTATATACATATACACTTTAATTTCTGCTATAAATTCCTCCAACTTAACCAGAACATCCTTATCCAACTCTGTTGTCAATTTCTTTTGCATGACCAATAAACAATAATGTCGTTCTTGAAATTAACATGTACATTCATTTCAAACGAAACTGAACATTTCGCCGCATGTGTATACTCTACTTATAAATTGTTTTACTCCTCATTCCAACAACTTATTCCGACTATTCGACCAGCAAAATGACCGCCAAATAACAGACTCAACGATGGATTTATTAATTAATCCACAACATGAATGGTTATTTTCTAAAAAGCGAGGATTCCAACATAAAATGAACTGGATTAACGAATTGTCACGTGCATTTTGGCCTGTCATTATGCAGGTGTGCACACCCTTTTCGGTTAACAAAACAGTTATCGCCCTTGTTTTCGTCAGACACGGGGATTGGTCGCCGCTCTTGACATCGGAACGTCATTCCATGTCTCATCTCTCGAGCGGGCGACGAATCACGCGTGCCTCACTCAAACAGTATATTGTCTCCCTCGACAGGGGGCATCAACTGTATAATGTCCGAAACCACACGAATACATCCGTGCTATCTCGGGCTCTCTTAGCTAATAACGGCATATGTGGGTTTAATAACATCGACCGTAGACGTGCGAGCGAGGCAAATTTTCTAGGTTGCCCTCATGTGGTATGCCGCAACCATTCAACTTCGAGATGTAGCGTTCGTGTGGCCCGTGGGGTGCCGGGCACTAATTGGTCCCACCGAGGCAGGCAGATAGCAACTCAATGTACATTTAGAAGCAAAGTCGTACGTTGCATGCCATTGTTATCAGCGACGTTACGCTCCACAAATGTGTGATTTGTCGATGAACTTTAACATTTTCTTATCCCATGCAGTTATAAAAGTATAGACGCACAACGGAAGGGTTAATACATAATATGTATGAATGTTCAGGACTTATAAGCAGACGACAGTTAACCCTTTACCCAACAGAAGGGCCCTGTGCCAATGCATTCTCTTATATATGCGAGTCGACCATAGGTCGCCTCGCATATATAAGAGAATGCATTGGCTTAACACATTAAAAATTATAAAATTGTTAAAGATTGTAAGAAAAAATGGTAAAAAGTGTTAAAAAAAGATTTTTTTTAGGCCAATGCATTCTCTTATATATGCGAGGCGACCTATGGTTGACACGAATATATATAAGAGAATGCATTGGCACAGGGCATAACTGTAACCATCACAATGTGGTCAATGAGCCGGTTCCAATAATATCCATATTTGTATGGTTTTATTGAGACAGACCCAAGATAATTTAGGCTGTTGAAGCTTTATTTGGCCGGTTTTGGCCGGTTTGTTAGGTAAAGGGTTAATACAAGTGCAGAAGTATTCCTATTCATTTGTCCCAAATATTAAGATAATAAGTTCTTCTGGCCGTTTATTGAACTTATTATCTACATTTCCTCATTTCTTTTTCGTATAGTAATGGTTTTAAAACGATCACGGCACACTGTCATGCTTTATAGAGCCCATATACAGAATGAGCAGGTGATGCCACAGTGTCCTGGGCCCACAAACAAGGTACCCCGCCTTGCTCACCGGAAGCTTATATTATGCTAATGATGAACAGACAGTCTGCCGTAGGAGCAGTTTTAGCCAGTCAAAAATAAAAATAGTGTAAATAAAATTGTAGAGAATCCTGAATATCATGAATTGATTACACGATGGTATACACTTACAAAGCCCAAAATTTACAACTATAAATTCAACAACAGTCGTAGTCAGGTTATATTGTTTATATAAACATCGGAGGTGCCCTTGTTGTTAGCGGGAGGTATCGGAATCCACCGAGATCGCATCGGGCGCATACATTCCTATATTTTACATATTTCCGCGTTATCATATGTGTATTTTACATATTAAATATAGTATACACAAATTATGGCATCCAGGTGAGACATAAAAATCTCTCGCGGAAAACAGACGCAAACGGACGGACGGGCGGACTGACTAAACGGCAGACATTGAATGTCGGCCACAAAACGTTATCCTACATTATATATTAAATATATGTATTCGCGTCTTTTATGCGTGCAAGGAGTTGGACTGTTGGAGTCCGCAATATTTATAACAAATAACGCTATTTAATTATATGCATATATATGTACGTGTTTACCTGCTTGTATTTTTGGGGCCTGAAGTTCCCGTCTTTGTAAAATAAGTGCGTTTATCATGTACGCATATATACAAACCATAACCATTCATACTTGCATGGGTATGAATGTTTCACTACATATACTCAATAAAAGATATCAACATTGACAATTAATTATCGAATAATCCACACACTATCGTGGAAGGTTATTTCGTTTCTTTGACCAAGAGAGGTCCCGTTGTTTGATTACCTATAATTCCCGTATAAAAATAAATAACTCATAGATGAACCACTCTTTATATATAATGCAGTAGCTTAACAGTCTGGGAAACAAAGCTGATACATGTAGTAAGCATTTTTACACGACAAGACAACATGCGTTATCATATATGTGTATTTTCCATATTAAATATCGGTATACACATGCTAATGACATCCAGGTGACTGAGGTGAGACATAAAAATATATCGCGGAAAACAGACACAAACGGACGGACGGACGGGCGGACTGACTAAATGGCAGACATTGAATGTCGGCCACAAAACGTTATCCTACATTGTATTAAATATATATTAGCGTATTATATGCGTGCATGGAGTTGGACTGTTGGAGTCCGCAATATTTATAACAAATAAAGCTATTTAATTATATGCATAGGCCTACGTGAGTGTTTACTTGTTTGCATATTTTGGGGCCTGGAGTTCCCGACTTTGTAAAATAAGTGCGTTTAACATGTACGCATATGCAAACCATAATCATTCATACTTGGGTATGAATGTTTTCACTTCATATACTTATTAAAAGATACCAACACTGAAAATTTTCAATTATCGAATTATCCACACATTATCGTGGAAGGTTATTTCGTGTCCTTGATCAAGGGAGGTCCCGTTGTCTGATTACCGGTACCCATAAATCCCGTATAAAAATAAATCATAGATAAACCACTCTTTATGTAATGCAGTAGCTTTGGCTATGCATGTAGTAAGTATCTATATATCACACGACAACTTGTATATTTTATATTTGTCATGATATATAGGGCTGTTGTCAGTAAGTAATTAAATTACAAACCTATACATATGATATGGTAAACGCTCTTTATATACAGTATATAACAGTTATGTATATAGGGTACATCGGCTGGGATTGTGTTCAAAGTTCCAATGCATACAATTTGTTATCGTGATAGCAGACAAAAACGTGGGCCATCCCACATACAGGTATACAATCAACCATCCATAAGTTAAATGGTTTGTTGGTTAACGGGCCCTGTTTCTAAAGTGGTGTTGACATGTGGAGCTATGTAAACATGTCATATTTACTGTATTTGGGTGTTTATTTTTTGAGTGTTTATTTTTTGACTTATCGTACTAGCTTGATAACACAGAAGGAATCAATTGTTTGGAAAATGTTTACTAAGTCCGTTCCGAAATCATATTTTTGTACCGAAAGTTGGTCCTATAAAAAAATGTTTGGCCACAACAGCTCATCAGGTACACTTCTGGTCTTTAACAAATATAAAGCAATCTGTTATTTCATATGTGGTTTCGGGAGTATAAGTGCACTTTTTTTTCTTTAACAAATATAAAGCAATCTGTTATTTCATATGTGGTAGAGTCAGAAAGGAAGGGGGAAAACCCGCGCTAAATATAAAAAATCACATACTAGTACCAATGCGTCGCTTTCGATTATAGAATTCAATGTTTATTGCGATATTGGCTCACAACAGTCACAGGAATAACATGCCATTTCGAGTTGGGACCTTCACCTACAGCGAAGTACATTATTAACTCTTTCAGTGCCAGGGCCGATCTCATCGGCCTTAATTTACGGTCTGTAAAAAAAATTAAAAATTAAAATAAATAAAAACAAATTTAATTTATTTTTTCTATTTTTTTGGGTTGAATTGTTTTTGGGTTGAATTTGTCATAGCAGACATGCGAAGTTACAAACGCTCGAGTATAGAACGGTATAATACCGCACAAACACAACAAGGAGAACCACATCTCGATGTTCAATGTCAGGAATTGCTTCCAACGGAGGTGGCATTTAAAGTCACGACCTGACAAAACAATTATAGTTATGGGATATCGATTCTATAATTGCGACATGTGTATATGTTTATCGATAATATAAATTCGTGGCCTTTTTCTTCTTGTTTCTTTTTAAAGATACGGGCGGCGTTGGCGGTGGGTATGCTCTTCTTCTTCTTCCGCATAAGGCAAATCTCTTTTAAGAGTGTTTAAAGCCTGGCGCATGCATGATAAAAACAGTTAAAATGTGTATATATGCTGTTAAAATATTCACCTCCGTCAAAACCGCCATAAACAGAAATAATAGTAAAATATAGACAGACATTGTTCTTATACCAATCAGAAATATGGCGTAAACAGTATGTTATTGTCAACTGTTTTTCCTTTGTTATGTAAACAAAAGCAAAAAACGTTACAGAACCTGGCATTTGTTTAGATCTGGATATGGTAAACATAAAGAGCGTTATTTGTTACTGTTTTCCTGATATGGAAGTAATAAAGAGCGTTTATATCATTTGTGTGTGATTAACCAATAGAATTGCACTGTGCAATGTAAACAGAAGCAACACTTCTGTAACACGAGCAGGCTCTTGTTTACGTACACCATCGTACGTCTTGACGACAATATACTATTTACGCACCGATTATGTTTGGCATATGAATAAAACTATATATATTTTAATATTCCTGTTGGTGGCGATTTGAACAAATATGAATATTTCTGCAACGAACACCGCCCGTGCCTTTAAAGGTACTCAATCCGATCAAAGGGTCCCCATATCATCAAGATACAAGAACAACAATATTTCTTCAAAATACGCTCTAGTTATCAGAATCGATTAATTGCAACAAAATAATGCCAACCACTGTCAACTATGGTATCAAATTTTCCAAAACGTGTTATTTATCAACATTTTCTTCAACGAAATATCGCCGTATTATCACTTGAATATTCAAGAAATTTGGCCGTATTTACCACTTGTTTTTAGAGTTAACCACCCTCATCCGCAATTTTTACCGAGATCGTTCTTTTGACGGCGTGTTTCTGGGCCACAAACAATATATATAACAAACTTCAAAAATCGATATCTGATCACTCTGAGCGTTGGTGGATAGGTTCCTCGACTCGAATCAAATATTTGTTTACCCCCGAAGCCAAAGAAATAGTAATTTTGGGGTGTTTACTCGGATTGAGTACCTTTAAATGATGGTCAACTTCAAACGCTGTTTTTATTCATTACAGGTAACGTCGGCGGGCAGTTTGGACTTTTTATAGGAGCCAGTCTACTGACGCTATCAGAATTCGTCGAACTATTCGTGTGTTGTGTGCTTTTGTTCTGGAAAAAGATTAGGAAAGACCAGACTGTTCCGTACCCTGATACATGTAAATAATACACCGGAATCGTTAATATATCATCAGAACCATCACCATAATACGTGGTTAGAACATAATTATAGTAATAATATATATATATAGACAAATTGACATGCACTATACATAAGTGACGATATAGCTATACAACACTAATCTGTACTCGATAATGTCTTGTGTGTGTGTGTATTTAAGAAATACATTTCGATATGTGATTTACAGATAGAACTAGGGTACTAACTGTTACACGATTATATACGGCCTGTGGTCGAATTTGATGTGCTATTTGTTTTTTATTTGAGTACACATTTGACAGACTATACGTTTCTGAATGTTATTGTACACCATTGTATGGACAATGTCATCAGGATATCAAGATTCTATCTCATCCGGCTGTGTTTCTGTCTATCTCTTGTATAAAGTAACAGAGGAGGGACATCTAGACTACTCCAAAGGGGTATAACGGGTGTATCTGCTTTACGATGAAGATAATGGCGCAGGTTAATATTTTCTAAAGTGACCATGTCGGCATCAAGGTGGAAAAGGGGGTGGAACGTCGGTTTGGATGAATTTGTTTTTCTGCGACGTCCACCAAACATGCATGTATATATATATCAGATTTATGGAGGCACTGACTGACTATGGTGAACTATATGATTCGAGTGTATATACAATGAAACTATATATATTCCATTCACACTTTTGGGATTCTGGCCACATTTTTAAAGGAAATGAGCAGAACTTTGAAACGGAACTGAGATGAATCATAATCTGTGGCTATTCTGGCTCATTAGGGTAAAACATATCAACTTGATACAAGAGTGGGGTGTCCATTGAGATGTATGGGCATACAAGTAGTGGCTGTATGGTCATGTGTGAGATTAATATGTTTACAGGGGGTGACTGTATGGTTGTATGGTAATGTGTGGATGTACGGGTATACATGATGTGGCTTATTGGACCATGATATGGTGTGTGGATATAAGGAGAGTAGCTATATGGTCATCTCTGTGTTGTTTATGTATATGGAGTGACTGTATTTTCATGGTGGCTGTATTGTCACAGGTGTTTGCACATGTATACATGTGTTGTCTTTGTGATCATGGGTGGGGTACATGGATAAATAGGGAGTAGTTGAATGGCTATGCCTAATGTGTATAGGTGTACATAGAATGACAGTACGGTCGTGTATTGTTATGCCTGGGCGAGCGTGTGGGCATATAGGGAGTGCCCTTGTCGTAATGGATGGGATGTATATTTATATATGTCGTGGATGTACATTGTCATTGGTGATTGTTTAGGTATACAGGGAGTAGCTGTGTGGTCATGGGTGGCGTGTATGGTTGTTCAGCGAGTGGTTGAATTGTCATATGTGGGGAGTATATACAAGTCTGGAAGGTATGATTGGCCGTGTGTGCGAAGTATTGGTACATCTGGAAGGACCGTATGGTCATTGGTGATGTGTATATGTACACCTGGAGTTACTCTATGGCCATGTGTGGGGTGTATATGTATATATCGAGTGGCTATATGGCCACGAGTATGTCAAATAGATATACAGGGAGTAATGTGTGGCCATTGGTGAGATGAATATGTGTACAAGGGGTGACTGTGATCACCAATGTGGTGAATAGGTATACATGGTGTGACTATATGGTGATGGTCAGCTGTAGGAGTATACCTCGTGTGCATGTATGGTGACTCATAGCTGTATGGTCATGTGTTGTGTACGGGTATACACAAATGTGGCTGTATAGTCATGGGTGAGGGATATGTGTATAGCTAGTGTGGCTATATGGCCATTGGTGATGTGCATATCTATACCTGGAGTGACTCTATAGTCACGAGTGGGGTATATATGTTTATCTTGAGAGTGGCTATTTCGCAATGGGCGTGGCGATTAGATTTACAGGGAGTGACCGTATGGCCAATGGCGTGGTGAATATGTGTACCAGTAGGGACTGTGTGATCATGGATGTGGTGAATAGGTATACATGGAGTTACCTGGTGTACCTATATATTGACTCATGGCTGTGTGGGGTGTATGGGTATACACAAGTGTGGTATTGTCATGGGTGAGGGATATGTGTATAAAGCGAGTAATTATATGACCATTGGTGAGGTGCATATATATACCTGGATAAGGGGTATGTGTATACAGCGAGTAATCATATGACAATTGGTGAGGTGCATTTGTATACCTGGAGTGACTCTATGGTCATGGGTGGAGTGTATATGCATATATTGCGTGGCTATTTGGCCATTGTGTGGGAAAATAGGTACACATGGAGTGACTATGGCCAATGGTGAGGTCAATATAGGTATGCAATGATTGACACTACGATCATGAATGTGGTGAATAGGTATACATACAGTATATATAAGTACCTGTGTGACTATATAGTCATGGTGTGGTGTATGGGTATACGCATGTGTGGTATTGTCATGGGTGGGGGGTATGTGTATAAACCGAGTGATTATATGACCATTGATGAGGTGCATATGTATACCTGGGTGATGGGTATGTGTATAAAGCGAGTGATTATATTACCACTGATGAGGTGCATATGTATACATGGAGTGACTGTGGTCATGGTGGAGTGTATATGCATATATTGAGTGGCTATTTGGCCACGGGTGTGGGGAATAGGTACACATGGCGTGACTGTATAGCCAATGGTGATGTCAATAGGTATACAATGAATTGGCTGTATGATCATGAATGTGGTGAATATGTATACATATTGTGACGATATGGTCATGGGTCAAGTGTAGGACGTATATCTGGTGTACTTGTATTGTTACTGGTAGGTGTATGCTGATGTGCATGGGTTTTCACAAGTATTGCTGAATGCTGATGGGTGAGGTGTGTGTGTAAACAGCGAGCGACTATATTGTCAGCTGTGTGGTGTTTATTTATATATGGTGTGACCATGTGATACTGGTGGGTTTTACATGGGTATCTTGGGTGGCTATCGCTTTCCACAATAACTCAATGATATGTTAATCGATAGAGAGGCCACATCGTAGAGTCCTCCTTCTTGGTGGCGATTATACACAATGGAGGAAATGCTAAACGACTGTCCTGACAACAGTTGATAAATGTGTATGCTAATGGGCTAGGGTAGCCACATATTATGGTCATCTCAGTTTCGTTTCAAAGTTCTGCCAATTTCTTTTCAAAAACATGGCCAGAATCACAAAAGACGTTTTCGCACAATTCCACACTGCATACTTTAAATGTTCACGACTCATAATGTACTGTGACAACCAGAATACAATATTTAGTTGTCAGTCGATTAACTAACATGTCTAATAACCAAGTGAGTCACACTTTGCTACCTTTTCAGAACATCAGAGCATTATGTTCCGGATATATGTGAAAATCAACTTTTTACCCAATTTATTTGCAATTTTGGAAGCCATCTTTAGTAATTTGGTCATTAAACACCTTAGTGTGACACATTTAAGGTAGATCAAAACAATAAACACCTTTTGAAACTAAGATAGTTACATTTTGCTTGAAAAAATGGTTAAAACCTGAGAAGAGATTTTTTGCCGATATTTATTATGTTAAGTTTGTGAAAGTAAAATCCAATATTCCCCAGTAATTTCTTTGCTACAATAGTAACAATTAACCAAAGTGCATCAAGCGTATTAGTTTTCAATGCATAGAAGACAGAATATCTAATTCTATTCATCAACCACAACTTGTAAACGATTGCAGGTCACACGGGGGCAATATCTACCATTTACCATATTTTGGTGGCCATTTTGGTGGCCATTTTGAGCCAAAGTAACAACATTTGTTCCTATGGGTTGGAATATCGATGGGTAATGATATGCCTGACTTACATTCCACAGTTCTGCTCATTCCTTGTTGAAATATGTCTAGAAACCCAAGTGTGATTTTTGGTGAAATTTTATACCGCATTCTGTAAAATCAACATTTTGAGGGATCGGAAGGGGCTAGGAACCCAATAATTGCTTTTTTCATTACCCCAATGATAACTTAATATAAAAATACAAAAATAAGGTCACAATCCTCAACCAGTTCCAAACAGTAGAAACTGATATAGAAGATATTAGTGAAAAAACGTCATATTTTCCACTTCCGGCGGCCATTTTGAATAAATGAAATTTATTCATACATATAAATAAGGAGTACTCAATTATCAATAGAACGACATATCGCACGACTTAATACCTCATAAACTCCCTGAGTGATTGCGAATTAAAATTTGCCAGGTAGAGATAATCAATTTTGGCGGCCATCTTGGATTCAATGGCTTCGAAACATGTGACCTTTGACTACCTATATACATCCATGTGCTCATGGAATGTTATAGAAAACTGCCCTGGCCTATGTTCTCGTGGAAAATCATGAAAACATCGGTATTGTTCATAGTTTAATTACGTTATGCATGCGTAAGTTCACATACTGTACTTTTAAAGATATATCTTCAAAATAAATAAAAAACAAGAGGTGGCATCAGAGATGCTGTGTCTCGTTTTCGGTGGCTTACCGCCGGTGGCTACCGCCAATTGGTGTGCATCAGTATCGGTAGACTAATTAATAGGTAAAATCGAAAAATGACTAATTAAGGGCCATAACTCCATCAAATTTTATCGGGCCAGGCTGGTTTTCGAACTCGTCCGAGATATTCTTGGGAGACACCTATAAACCAAATTTCAATCAAATCGGATAACGTTTGTTGAAGTTATCGCGCTAACGAGCTTAAAATTCGTGAAAAATGACTTAATTAAGGGCCATAACTCTATCAAATTTTATCGGACCTGAACGGTTTTCGAACTCGACTGAGATATTCTTGGGAGACACCTATAAACCAAATTTCAATCAAATCGGAAAACGTTTGTTGAAGTTATCGCGCTAAGAGCTGAAAATTCGTGAAAAATGACTAATTAAGGGCCATAACTCTATCAAATTTTATCGGACGAGGGCGGTTTTCGAACTTATCCGAGATATTCTTGGGAGACACCTATATACCAAATTTCAATCAAATCGGATAACGTTTGTTGAAGTTATCGCGCTAACGAGCTGAAAAATCGTGAAAAATGACTAATTAAGGGCCATAACTCTATCAAATTTTATCGGACGAGGCCGGTTTTCGAACTCATCCGAGATATTCTTGGGAGACACCTATATACCAAATTTCAATCAAATCGGATAACGTTTGTTGAAGTTATCGCGCTAACGAGCTGAAAATTCAAAGGGCCATAACTCTGTAATAAATGTGCGGACGAACCCAATTTTTTGTCTGCAGCTTACGTGCATGGATATGTACTTTTAATCCGTCAATAAACGGTTGAGTTATAAGCAAAACACGTCGCCCGCCCGTCCGCCGCCCGCCCACCGTCCCTCGTCAAACTATAAGTCGAGTTTTGGAAAAAAAACTCGACTAATAAAATAATCGGTGCCCACGACACTTATTATATACAGTTCGAAAAAAACTGTTTTGAAAAGATGCATGTAGTTTTAGTATTAAATTTGAGATAAATATTACCCCTACCCCCAATAAGGATTTTATCGCAAAAAATCATTGTAGTTTGTTGAAAATCGCTATAAAATGAAAAAGCCCCCACGTCCGAGTGGCAAACAAGCAGAAAAATGTGTGAAATACATCCGTCTATCGGAAAAACATAGTCGGCAAAAATCCGCACAGGAGGAGGGTGGCCATATGGTAGCTCACGGTCTATAAGCTGTCATGTGAGTTAGCGAGGAGTACAGTGTCATATGCATAAATAAAATTAAGAGAAATAGTTTCAAGTAAAGTCCGGTATCAAATTCTTCTGGCACTTTAATGTAGATTCCATTGGATCCATGCTCACGAAGATGATTTTCAAGATAATTTAGGTATATTACAAATAGTATCACGTCAATCCTTCTGTATAAATTACAAGCCTTGGGTTTTTCGGATGCAGCTATTTCATGGTTCGAATCATACCTAACAGGCAGAACCCAGGTGGTAGATATATGAGGCACCCTATCAGAGCCTAATTCTCTCACTTGTGGAGTCCCTCAAGGGTCGATCCTGGGTCCTTTGTTATACCTCCTTTACGTTAATGATGCGGAGGCATCAGTCAACTGTAACCTTCTTTTGTATGCAGATGACTCAACTCTGATTGTCTCTGGCAAAAGTGTAACCTCTATTGGACAGTGTCTCAGTACAGAACTTGAAAATTTAAGCAACTGGTTGGTAGATAATAAACTATCCCTACATTTGGGGAAAACGGAATCTATTCTTTTTGGCTCACAACCTAAGATTCGTAAACAGTCAAAGCTAATAGTTAACTGTAAGGACATTTCAATAAATTCCACAACCTCAGTCAAATATCTAGGAGCAATATTGGACCAAAATTTAAATGGAGAAATGATGGCTGAGTCAGTTTTGAAGAAAATCAATTCTCGTATTAAATATATGTATCGAAAAGCAAAATTTCTAAATCAGCACTGTAGGAAACTTATGGCTATGTCTCTTATCCAATGTCATTTTGATTATGCATGCAACTTTTGGTTTTCTCCACTTACAGTCAAAACTAAAGGAAAACTTCAGACCTCCCAAAATAGGATGGTTAGATTTATTCTTGGTCTAGAAAGTTTCAGTCATATAAATTTAGATCACTTTCAACATCTCAAGATGTTCCCAGTAGAGAATAGGATAATTCAAAGAAAATTGATACTCATGAAAAAGATCTATGATAATAATGGCCCAAATTACCTCAATTCTATGTTTACCTTAGCAAATCCTTCCCATGACACAAGATCTGGAAAATTCAAATATAATATCCCCTCTGTTGGACCTTTTGGTTCGAAGAGTTTTATGTATTCCGGCATTAAATGCTGGAATAATGTTGTAAAATATTTAGATCCTTCGTGTAATGAGAAACAATGGAGAGCCGACATTGTTGAAAGAATCTGGATATATATCAAACAAAGCGATGAAAGCATTTATAAATACTTTTGAAATAGGGCAATTTTGTTATCAAAATGTGTAATTTCTAAACAGGAAATATTTACTCTATAGACTATATATTACTCCGACGATACCGGTACACTTATGTTACACGAACTATAGTGACCTTTGAACTTCCCATGATTCTCTTGGATTTCCCATAATTCTAATATCGGGTATAAAACACTTTTCGCGCCGAAAATATTCACTCGATTTCGAATTTTTCGACATGGCACTTCGATTAAGTCCTGAATCTGTTATTACTATTGGAAGTGACATCATCTGTGACATCACGATCTATTTATATTATTGCCATGTTTATCAGTGACGTCAATTCTATATGGACCATGCAGTGTCTACTTTCATATTGTGACATCATCGTGGAATTCAAGATGGACATTAATGACTTATTCACTTATTGAATGTTATACTTCAAATTTTGACTTTGAATTAATTTTTTTTAATTCTAAATTTTATACATTGATATTTAATTTTTAAATGTTTTGAAATGAAATATATTTTAATTTTCTTATTCAGTCAACTTTCTCTGAAATTTCATTTGTTCTCAATTTTGAACATGTAATTTAATTTTTATGTTTTCAATATGAACTTTTTGAGTTATGAATTTTTCAAATCGAATCTATCCTAGTTTTGACTTAGTGATTTTTGCATACCCAATATTTACTTGTCAACTTTTTAAGAAAGTTTTTAAACATTATTTTGTCAGGCGTCCGACTTTGAATAATTTAGTATTAGGTATTGCAAATATAGTTTGATAGTCTGACTTAGATATAAGTTTGGCTAGTTATCATTTTTCAATAGAGAAGTTGAACTTTGAAAATTTGGTTCTAATTTTTACAAATTTCATGAAAGGGCATACATATATTACATGTGTCCGATCATAACATGGATCAATATCACTACAAATGTCCAAGTAAACTGAATAGTTGCTTTTCTCTGTATGTAGAAGTTCGGTTCTATGTAGGTTATACTTTATATTTTTGAAATTACAGAGATTATATTTTGACTTGAGCAATCTTTAAAAAAAATCTATTGGATGCTGGTTGAATTATCACATGGAGTTAACAAATTTCATGAAATGGCATACATGTGCCCGATCATAACATGATCAATATCACCACAAATGTTCAAGTAAACTGAATAGCTGCCTTTCTCTGTATGTAGAAGTTCAGTTATATGTAGGTTATACTGAATATTATTCAAATTACAGAGCTTATATTTTGACTTGACAATCATTTTAAAATTTGGTTGGATGCTGGTTGAATTATTACATGGAGTTAACTTTAGTGTTAATGTCACATACATGTATAGATTACTAAATGTCCAATACGTTATACATTGTAACAATCTCTTGTCAATGTTCATGAGTTGCTTACTATACAAAACATTGTAGCCTGCAATCCGCTCCTTGCAATCAAGTTGATCATTTTTAATTAATTATATTAATTAAAAGTAATTTTAAAATATTTTCAGTTTGCATATATATATTTATAACATGCTTGCTTAAGAAAAATGGTTTTATGTCTGCATAAGCTATATATTTTTAGTAATTTACTCTCTTGTTTTAGTACATAAACTATATACTGTATTACATCATAAGATTATCATTATTACAGTAAAATGCTCTAGTGACTAGGTCCCCTCGCCTTTGTTTTGGAATATATATATGTGTGTGTGTAAGCATAGCTTCCTTTTGAGACATTGGCGAGTCGACTTTGTCGCTTTGAACCGACGAACTTCTTTGTCTCGGTGTCTCGAATTTGAGACATGCATCCGATGACTTTTGGAGGTGAAATTTAAGCCATCCAGCTATGGCAATTTCGACGCCCATTGGGCAATATCGACGCCCATCGGGCAATTTCGACGCATTATATCGGGCAACTTCGACGCCCATCGGGCAACTTTGACGCCCATCGACCAACTACGACGCCCATCGGGCAACTTCGACGCCAATCGGGCAACTTCGACGCCCATCGGGCAACTACGACGCCTACAAGGGCAACTTCGACGCACATTTATAAGGCAATTTCGACGCCCATCGGACAACCTTTTATCGGGCAACTTCGATGCCTTTTTTCGGGCAACTTCGACACCTTTTATCGGGCAACTTCGACGCCCATCGGGCAACTTTGACGCCTACATGGGCAAATTTGACGCCTACATGGGCAACTTCGACGCCTACATGGGCAACTTCGACGCCTACATGGACAACTTCGACGCCCATTAGGCAATTTCGACGCCTACATGGGCAACTTCGACGCCTTTTATCGGGCAACTTCGACGCCCATCGGGCAACGTTGACGCCTACATGGACAACTTCGACGCCTACATGGACAACCTCGACGCCTAAATGGGCAACCTCGACGCCTACATGGGCAACCTCGACGCCTACATGGGCAACCTCGACGCCTACATGGACAACTTCGACGCCTACATGGGCAACCTCGACGCCCATTAGGCGATTTCGACGCCCATCGGGCAACTTCGACGCCTTTTACCGGGCAACTTCGACGCCTATCGGGCACTTCGACGCCCATCGGGCAACTTCGACGCCCACACGGGTAACTTTGACGCCAATCGGGCAACTTCAACGCCCACATGGGCAACTTCGACGGGTGTTATTGACGTCCCACAGGTACTATTGACGTCTCACAGACAGTTTGACACCCGCCGAGCAATTTTCATGCGAAGACAATTTCGTCCCAGAAACAATGACATTACCCGTATTTTGCGATTAGATGACATATCATAATTCATATATTTTGATATGCGACGATATCCACGTATTTTAAAAACCGTTAAGCATAAATTTTGGTAATGTACAGTTCTTAAGTTAGACTTAACAAGGCAACATATTCAGCAATACTATCAGTGTACACAATTATACCGACAATTAAATGTCACGTATAGCAATTCAAACTGTAATTATTGGACATTTATGCTTGTTTAATACTACTATCCGACTCGAAATTCCAGTTCCGAAACAACTTGTAGCCAACCTACATGTACAACATTACTTCAACAACTCGAAAGTTTTATATGGAAACTTTGTAATTGGAAAATTAACTTTGAATCTTGAGGTACATGTACATTGTAACATTCGTACTTCTATAATAGCAAACTGTTACCCTTGTAACACTCGTACCTTGTTATGTAATTCGGAGCATCAATATAGATATCAATATACATGTATATATAGATATATATACAATTGCAAAAGAAGTGAATGCCTCACATTGCTCTCAACTGGATCACGTTACTGACCGCAATTAAAGATACATACTCTAAATTATTTTTTAACGCTCCTAAATTTATATAATATCGTTCACAGTGGTTAACCGTATGTGTTGGCATTAAATCATACCTGACAAAATTGATGACAACCCAACCATCTTTTGTAGAAATATTGTTAGAATCTGATGATACGCGACCACCGAATCGAATCGTCCCCTTCCAGTGCATTTTTAGCATAAATATGGACTTTATCCTGTATAACATAAACAGTTTTTCTTTATCAGCTTACAGCTGAATCTGTATTAACTATTCAATCAAATAGAATCACTTGACCAATTGGAACATGAATTCAGGTTTAGTGATGGTGTATTCCCAAGACATGCATTTACATTGATGTAGATCAGTTCTTGGTAATATATTCAACGTACACATATATATCCTATCACATAAGTATGACGTTGATAAACAACATTGCTTTAATAAATAGTATGTTCCGCCGTTGTATCATATTTTGTTTCGTTCGAAGTCTATAATGCCAAATTATAGGAGTAGCTGAGCATTTGTTCTCTCAGTTTACTGATATTAAGTTCTGACTTTTACAAATTGTAACTCGATTATCTCTACATTCTTACATACACCTGTTGAATTCTACCACACAAAACAAAGATACCAGGGTTTTAAAATCATCCTTGTAATGTGTGAAACATCGCATTGAATATTTAAATTTTTTATGGAATATATTGACAATCAGTCTGTGTGTGTAACGCTTACAGTATAAGTCTCTATTTATAGTGTACCCTTCCCCAATTGGTATTATGATGACTCTTGTCAATTAGATTGGATCATTCATTGTGCATCAAATTACGTAGAGTACTTTCTGGTAAAGGATTGAAATATATTTGCTGTTGTGGAAGTACATATTTATACTGATATATATTGAATCATGTATGACTGTTGAATTATCATATTATTTAATACTGATGTCTCCTCGAATTGTCCCTTTTAGGAGATAGTGTGAACCGCATCTCCTCCCAGAGTGATCAGAGGCCCAGATGACTCCTCTGACCTTTGGGCCCCTCTCCAAGAATGCATCATTATGAATTTCTGGTGGCCGTTGGCTTGGCAGAAGTTGGAGAATTCATAATCATTTCATGTGTAAAAGGTAGAGTGCAAGCATGAGGAGGAGATAAAAGTGAGAGTAAGGTTTCATTATTGTTCACATGTTTAATGTATGTTTGTTGGGAGATCAGATCTCAATAAATAATATTATGGCCATTCCGTCTTAGTCATAATTTCCAAATGGAGTGGTTCTAATTAATAGTGAAGGGCATAGTAATTGGGCAATTTTGTTATCAAAATGTGCAATTTCTAAACCGGAAATATTTACTCTATAGACTATATATTACTCCGACGATACCGGTACACTTATGTTACACGAACTATAGTGACCTTTGAACTTCCCATGATTCTCTTGGATTTCCCATAATTCTAATATCGGGTATAAAACACTTTTCGCGCCGAAAATATTCACTCGATTTCGAATTTTTCGACATGGCACTTCGATTAAGTTTTCCCACCCACCCTATTCTCCTTTTTTCTAATTTAGATAAGTTTTAGATGATTGTTCACGGTAATTCGCTTACCGCTAGAATAATGTTTATTTCTTGAGATTTTGTCTTGTTCTGATTACATAATATTAATAATATGTGTTATATATTTATGTGGGCAGAAGTTGGAGAATTCATAATCATTTCATGTGTAAAATGTAGAGTGCAAGCATGAGGAGGAGAGAAAAGTGAGAGTAAGGTTTCATTATTGTTCACATGTTTAATGTATGTTTGTTGGGAGATCAGATCTCAATAAATAATATTATGGCCATTCCGTCTTAGTCATAATTTCCAAATGGAGTGATTCTAATTAATAGTGAAGGGCATAGTAATTAGGTTGAATTAAGCAAATCCCCCTTTGATTGATCATTTTTGGCATTTACATAGTATATATAGTTGGAAGCAATTTTCATGGTGTGGTCGAGGAGTCATGTGATCTGAAGTCAGCAGGGTCCACAATGGAATCAAATTGGCTATGCCAGCTTTTTGTGCAACCCTGTTGGCTCTAGATCTCATGAAACTTGTCCCACTCTGTGACATGTCACACTGAATCTGCTTATACTTATTTTATTACTGATTCCATTTATACTCTACAGTCACATCTATATTCTATTTACAACCTCATATAACACATATACATATGTTACCTATTCTTACTCTGTTACAATGTTTCATGATTCAAGAGCCAATAAACTTATCTTATCTTAAGTATCACGTCGAGTTGAAGAGGTCAGATCGCTGGATCAAACGAGCCGCCGCAGGCGTCGAGTTTGATCCAGCGATCTGATCTCTTCAACGAGACGTGATGCGAAGCCCAGATCAATTCACTGCAGCGATAACAGGTTTATTATGTGACATGTTTTTTATTTAAAAAGCACAATTAATTATGAAATGAAACCACATGTTGGCCACTAGTAACAAGAATAGAGAAGGGTGGTATGACATCGGATCAAACTGTAGCTGATCCGATGGTCGGGAAATGATCGCTTTACTATAGTGGTATTGGGGAAAGAAAAACGATAGTCATATAATAAATAAATAGATGACATGAAGTCAGTTCCATTGTACAGGGACTCTAAAGTGACATCGGTGCGTATTCAGGGCGGAGAGAGGAACGTCGGCGCGTGTTCATGGACAGGAACACCTAATATAGACCAAACATTTTTATCGTGGATTTTCTCCAAACGTATATAAAGAAGAAAGTCATTAAAGACAGTTCCGTGATATACGAAACTTAACGGTGTAGTTTAAAGTAGCACCATTCAGTTCAGGACAGGGGATTCGGAGATCACCGCAATTAATAAAACATCTTTTCGCAGATGTTCCTACAAACATACATAGCGAAGGGTGGATCCATGACATCGGGAATAAAATCAAGTTCCCAACTGGTGATGTCCAAGTCAGGAAATGGATACCAACAGTGCAGGGGCACCAACATTGTAGGGAAACGGGCCAATCTTTGACATTAATTAATTGTTGCCCAACTATTCAGCCATAATTATGCTTATGTATATATTTGTTAACCGATAGAAAACATAAACAAATATGGTTCCTTATAATTTCTGACAACCCTGCTTGTTTATTATGCACTGCGAAAATATTTTTCTCAATAAGAAAACAATTACTTGAAACAAGAAATATTAAGAAAATAAATCATATTTTGAGAACATATTCCCTTCAGGTCTGTTACGTTAAGAACACTTAAAAATATCCCATAAGGCAAGAGATAGTTTTCTAAAATATGATAGATTTAATCGTGAAACCTGAAAAAAAGTTAGAAATAAATCTTTCATTTGAGAAACCATTTTCTTAATAAGAAAATGTTTTCTGAAATGAAAATTTATTTCTTAATTTGTTCTTGTTTCAAGATTTTTTTTAAAGCTAAGAAATTTGTTCTTCAAATTTGAGAAATTTTGTCGACATAACAAAAAATCTATCAAAAAAAATAACATCATTATTGAGAACAAAATAATGTAACAAAATTTAAATTGTATCGGCTAAGCTATTGGGTCATTATATATCAAAATAACCCATAATATTTGGGCCTTAAATTTGACCGATATACCTTTATATGTATGACTCTTTTTGTTTCTCACGTTCTGGGGATCAATGTAGGTCAATATATACGATAGCAACTCATTCCACGGACACAACATTATATAGAAAGGCTTAAAAAGGTGACAGAAATGTATTAACTGTTTCAGGTCCGCACTTGAACGCTCTTCAGTTAACATTATCATGTAGCAATCTCAACGAACGCTCTTTATTGATACGTTCTGAACAGGGTTTACGCTGGACGAAAATTAAAGCCACATGGCGGTTTGGCGCTCCAAAATACACATACTGTAATATTATTCGCTTTTGAATTTTTCTCGCTATCGAAATATGTCGATACATATCTGAACTAACTTTCTACGAGCATTATGTAACACAAAAAAACGCATTGAATTAATGTAAAATACAACTGTGAATACGGCGTTTGTGTCCCAAACAAAAAACCGCCATTTGCTCGACATGGAACAGAAAAGAGCGTTCAGTCGTAGTCTATTCCTGATATGGTAGCAATAAAGAGCGTTTGTCTGACTTCTGGCGAAAAGTTCAAAACGGCTGAAAAATGGCTATGACTTTGGCAAGTGTAGTTCAGAGCATATGAAGCCAGTATATCAATAGTTCGTTTATTTATCGACATATAGTATCCGTCACTCTAAATTACGTCAAAAACAATTTGGAGGTTCGAATGAGCCATGTCCGTTTAATATGCATTGTTACAATGACTACATGCGTCCACAATACAAACGGACAAAGGGAGGATTAACTGTCAAAACAAATTAATAATTACATTTTGTGGTATCAACATTGATATCATGTCACAAAGGGGTACCCGTTACAAAGTACACACAACAGCCTCAATGGAATATTTACAGAACGTCGCATTTTACACTCACATTTTAACCACGGTCGATTAGCTGTTTGATGAAAATTTTATTATGACATAAAGATGAGATTACCGTTTTGTGAAAACTAAAGAAGATTACATATAACTGTCAACATAACACTGCTGCATGACTGCGCTACATGTAAATTGATACATTCTTGTTTTGGATTCCCATTGTATTGTCTGTAATTCGGCACACATAATGAATAACCTACGTTCGATGTTTTATGACTCGATAGTTCACATCCCATAATTAAAAACTCACTTGCCAAAATTTTTGCCAAATGAGAATATTTTTTGCCAAATGAAAATATGTTTGCCATTTGCAAATTTGGCAAGCGGCAGCGAGAACCCTGGTGCTGAAAATGGACCATTTTTTCTCATCCACAAACAGTCCACTAATCATGCACAGCTCATGTATACTACAAGTATTCCATGTATTTATCGTTGATGTTGGTCCCTGGAACGTGTCAAGCCCAGATACATAGGCAACCATCAAGTCACATTCGAAGACTGAGTATTAAGTGTCGCTTCAAGTATAATCTTGTTGTGAGTCTATGAAAAAGAACTTGGGACATTATACTCTATATCTCTCTCCCATATTATAGATTTGGGGGTACCATTATGTTATCAAAACTTGCATGACACTATAGAACGACATGTTATTTAACTCGCTCAGAACTCGGACACGTAAACATATTTTTCAGTGTGTGAAGAAAAATTGCAGCTTCCGTTTTAGTCAAGCCATGTGACTTACAATGCGTTTGAAATCGGTGAAACCAGGATTAATGACATACATCCAGAGACGTGGCGACAGGTGGTGGTTTTGTGGGGTGGGGGGGGGGGGGGGGGGTAGACACAACATTAGTTGGAAAATCACACCAACAATAAGCTGAAATTGTTCTTGTAGTTTGATTTTCCAACTTGTGACAATTTATTAGAGTGGAATTTTTTTAGACTAACATTTGCTCATGTTCCTACTTTTAGTCAACAGTTTAGACTGAAATGGCCATCAGTTGGAAAATTTCCAACCCTTGGGAGGTTCAGATTGGAAATTTCCAACAGTTGGAAAGCTTGTGTCCATGTCCCTCCACCGCGGTCACTATGAATACCGAACACAACCGAAAACAAGTTAAAATAGGAAATGTAACAAATAAAGTGTATAGGGGTGTGTAGGTAGATGTAAGGTAGCGATATGTGAAGTTTGATACAATTTGGGCGATTAAAAGTTACGTTAATGGTAGTTTTATGTAATTTTTCGCCGTCGGCGCATAAGCCAGAGTCCGGCGAGATGGCGCACCCCCGTGTACGTGGTATCGCCAAGACCGAGGGTATCGCCAAAACCGAGAATATGGGAAAGTCATTTTCACGTATATGATATGGGGATATGTTTGTTTCTCACCGTAATACAGATATCGAGCATCGTATGTGTATGTCCACACGAAGCATGAGTATTTATCCACCAGTTGTCAATCAGTTTTCCCACATCAGACCATTAATTTTTTTTTGGCGATTTTTGTCAATGGTGTTTTTGCTTTTGCTCACTCAAATTTTCGAGAACAACCATTCACTAGTATAGTTCCTGGACTTCCACGCTTCCAAAACAAATACCGGTATATAGTTGAATCTGTCAATGAAGCATAGGATTTGACAGAATTTAATAAATCCTTGTCGTTCTCAATATCCGCGCGATATGAAGGGACCACTGTCGGTCCAGAAAGATGCGAACGGCACAGATGAAGATGCGCCAAACGCCGAGTTTCTGTGCAGTAAATATGCGTATTACTTAAGGAGTTCTGATGAGTTTTCGAGTGTTTTTATGTGTATCTGAGACTGATCAATTGGACGGCGAATGTCAACTGAAATATGAATCCATAACATATTCGAAATAATGTGTGCATATTATATTATGAATGTATTTCAATTGAAATTAATTGAACATCCATCTCAGAATTCAGATTTGCGATCTCAATAACGTGAATGAATGAAACGCGATGCCTTTATCACACGCACGTGAATGCTGCCGTTCACATGCATGCAGCTAATCGGATATTCGTTTACTATTAACATGCTTGGAGTTTGTATATAGACCACAAATGCCGGACGACACGCTACGGCGTATCAACGATTTGTTATAATCATGTTTATTTTACAGACTTTATGACTCGTTGCCACTCGAGTAGACCGTTACGCGACAATGAAACCGAATCATCTTATCGAATATACATATATCGTATTGCTCCAAATTATGCAATTCTGGCTTTTTTAAGAGTCATTAGATCAAATAGAAATTACAGCAACGTCCAGCGCAATATGACCACGCCTATAAAAAGTGTGCCTAAAATGTACATGATAACTCTTAGATACTTCCTAAGATATAAAAGGGAATCCACTTGTTGCATCATCATTGCTTCGGGTAGTACTGCCCTGACAATACCAAGTACCAAGATATTTCAACACGTGCATATTATTGAAATTGAAACAAACAACTTGTGATACAGTCGAAATAAACAAGACAACGTGTTGCAAATGTTGATCAATTGAACAGTGCGTGCATATATACAGGTTCACTGGCCAATCAACCTCGACGAACTTATGACGTTATTTGATTGAACGATAATGTGATTGTTTTGAGTGACAACGTGTCACAACGGCTGTATATGACTTGGTTGTCGGAAATAATATCAAACTTTGCGGTCGTTTTAATTGTACTGTCTACTTTGGCGGTTCTCTTGTGAAATAACGCGTGGCATTATAAGAAATAAATATTCATATTAGGCCTATGCAGTTATAAGACAAATTTACCATTAACCGGCTGTGCGTTGTATAATTTGTTTTCAAACTTTTCGGTTATAACTGCAGACCATTAATCGAAACAAGAGTCATTTCTGACCTCGTTAAACTAAGAATGATAACGTTAAAATATTGAATCTACCAAAACAATAACACATGTATGTCCCGTACGATGACCTCATGTAATAGTTCCCAAGATGATGGAGATTTATGCATAATTTCATTTAGATTGTTGTGTGCAAATCTTAGCTATATTACTTTTTTTCAAAATAAGTGAAAAAGAATAATTCTAGAACTTAACAAGCCGAAAACTAAATCTGCGAACAATACGAATTGAAAGTCATCGTGACGCTGAACATCCATAACAATTTTGGTTAGAACCATAAACCAAACTCAGGACGGAGACCCTGATAAGATAAGATTCATTTCGGTTAAAAATACATATCAATTACAGTATATGCAACCTATACGATAACATAATGAAGTCTTGTGTAAATATTATGCCCACATAATATGTGGTCCGATGGGCTAAATTAGAAAAGTTATAAACTATTGTGTAATTTACATGTGCACATAACAATCATGGCAGTATACACATGTTCCACAGTGAAGTGTTTATTATAAATAGCAGTAACTTTGTTGTGTGTTTGTTCATATATGTTCGGATGTTTAGTGTGTTAACATAGAATCGTTTCAATTTTATCTGACGACTCTTAAAAAAGCCAGAATTGCATAATTTGGAGCAATATTATATATATATATATATATTCGATAAGATGATTCGGTTTCATTGTCGCGTAACGGTCTACTCGAGTGGGAACGAGTCATAAAGTCTCTAAAATAAACATGATTATAACAAATCGTTGATACGCCGAAGCGTGTCGTCTGGCATGTGTGGTCTATATACAAACTCCAAGCATGTTAATAGTAAACGAATATCCGATTAGCTGCATGCATGCGAACGGCAGCATTCACGTGCGTGTGATCAAGGCATCGCGTTATCATTCATTCACGTTATTGAGATCGCTAATCTGAATGCTGAGATGGATGTTCAATTAATTTCAATTGAAATACATTCATAATATAATATGCACACATTATTTCGAATATGTTATGGATTCATATTTCAGTTGACATTCGCAGTCCAATTGATCAGTCTCAGATACACATAAAAACACTCGAAAACTCATCAGAACTCCTTAAGTAATACGCATATTTACTGCACAGAAACTCGGCGTTTGGTGCATCTTCATCTGTGCCGTTCGCATCTTTCTGGACTGACAGTGGTCCCTTCATATCGCGCGGATATTGAGAATGACAAGGATTTATTAAATTCTGTCAACTCCTATGCTTCATTGACAGATTCAACTATATACCGGCATTTGTTTTGGAAGCGTGGAAGTCCAGGAACTATACTAGTGAATGGTTGCTCTCGAAAATTTGAGTGAGCAAAAGCAAAAACACCATTGAAAAAATTCGCCAAAAAATAATTAATGATCTGATCTGGGAAAACTGATTGACAACTGGTGGATAAATACTCATGCTTCGTGTGGACATACACATACGATGCTCGATGTCTGTATTACGGTGAGAAACAAACATATCCCCATATCATATACGTGAAAATGACTTTCCCATATTCTCGGTTTTGGCGATACCCTCGGTCTTGGCGATACCATGTACACGGGGGTGTGGCGGCTAACTATATGAATGCCGAACACAAGTCCAAATAAGGCGTATATAAGGGAAATATAAAATAAAGTTTATAATGAATAGTATGTATATGTAAGTTAGTGATATGTGAAGTTTGATGCAATTTCGGCGAGAAAAAGGTTTCGTTATTGGTAGGTTTATGTACAATATTACGCTGTCGGCGTAAACCAGAGTTCGGCTAGATGGCGGCTAACAATATAAATTTTTTGTTTAAACATATTTTATTGTAATATAATATTACAAGAGGGATCGGGGCACAAGTTTTAACAACTTAAATCCGCCCCTCTCCCATTAACATTTTAACAAATACAACTTAGATGACGAACATAACATATATACAGGATGATGTATGGTGTGGTTTTGATTGCTGTCAGTCCTATCCTGCTTTTGAAATTTCATCTGAGGTAGTCAACATTTGTAACGCAAAGGAGGATCTCGCCTATATTTGTTAGCGGAGGGGGCCTAATTAAAGCGTTTCGTTGATGAAATGTATGAAAAACAATATGAATACCGAACACAAGTCCAAATTAGGCGAAAACAGGAAAATATATTAAACTAGAATGCACTCTCTGGAGCTGCCTATACTTGCGCCCATCACACATTTGGCATGTTTTGTGGCGTCTTACCAACAACAGTTTGAACCACGGGTGCTGGCCTCTCGTTTGAGAGATCGATAACAAATCTCAGTTCACCCATCGCAGAAATAGTTGTGTGTGCGGACAGTGATACGTACGAGTTGTTCGACATATTTATAGAAAGGGTGTGAAAATGATTGGTTGCCTATGATGCTATATTATATACCTATTGGGTTAAATTACTAGTTTGACGAGAATCACATAATTACAAATACCGACACAATTAAATAAAAGACACGCGACCATTGGCTAGTCTTTGATTAACATTGTGTCAATGGGAACGTTCCCTCATTAGCAACTGATCTACAATCTTCGGGAACATACCATCAAAATGCCTATATATTGCGTTGAGAATGAGAAAGCTTGTTTCCCCGGTCAATTAATAAGGCATTTTAATAATCCATGTTTCTGTGCACATTCACATTTTTCAGTGCAATTGTTTTTCAATTGAACCACGCGCTCGACTGTTTGGCCGGACACGATTTATATGCACCAGGATCTTTCGAAAATGTTTTGAACTTTCAAGAAATATGTTGGCAGTTGGCACCTCACTGTCTCTGCGAAAAAAAAGAACGATTCCGCACGCTTTTTTTTATACTTGATCTTAACTCATTTCTTCGAGTTTCAAGTTACATAAAATAGACTTCTAATGGGCAGTACTATTGCCCACTTTTGTTTCCATGCAATATATAAATATTTATAATAATAAAACACGAAGTTGTTGGCAGATGGAATGGTTTAGCCAGTCCGTGTAATACGAGTCTAATAGTCCAGGCACATTAGACATGGAAGTGGAAAAGTAAGGAAATAAATCGGGGAAAGCTGATTTTTTTTTATTATTTTGGCCATAACATCGCGGACGCGTCACGAAAAGTCCCCTAAAATCCGAGTTGAGCTTTCTGAGTTACATCATTTTTTCCATATAATTAAACAAAACAATATTTTTCACAATGATGGAAATAATTGGATGTTGTAACAATTTTTCAGCCGAAACGTATACAAAAAGCACTCAATATTGTTCGATATACAATTCTCGAACCAACGACACCCATTCAAAGGGAAATATCGAATGAATTTCGCATATATAGATATGAAATAAAACACTGAGCCAAAATACTGACGATTTTGAAGACAAACTGATGTATTCGATGTCGGATTTCTCAGGCTTCTCAAAACATAGGCGCAAGCTATCTATTTTAAAAACTGCACAGACACCACCCCGTCGCTATAATAGGCAGAACTAGCGAGTACGCACATCATAAGTTGTCAAAACTTGTAAAAACATAACCCTACCCCCGAAACTGGTTGTCAACGATCTGGTCGTATTTTGATATTCTATTTTGTCTAAGCTAGTCATATGCATTACTAAGTTATACCAGTATATGTGAAATATGAGTACGAGAGCGAATATAGTGACACGATCAGAATACTACACACGCGGTCATGAAATGGCTGTCAAAATGGCCGCAACCACCAAGCTAAGCCGAAATGATGGCAACTTATTATATAACCACCTAGTAGGTAAAATACGTATTAACAATATACAAGTCTGTTGTTAAATATCTTTAAAGGTACACAGTTCATTAAAACAGGCCCATGTGGAGGATTTATCGGCCATTGCAACGCAGGTCAAACCCAATGAATTACGTCTTTAAAATTTCGGGTTTTCTGTTTACAGTCGGGGCCAAAAATAATAATTTCGGGCATGCAACATACGAAGTAATGTTTCGCCACACAGTGTATGGTAGTTTCATTCGGCGTGATGATAAATTATTGAATGGAACGCAGAAACTTAAGTGCATATCCTTGCGGTATAAATAGTAGTTACATTTCCGGATTGTTCATCACTGTACATGATAATAAACCACACACGTATGTTGCAATTCTTATTATATTGCAAAGAAACCGCCACCTCTTCAAAAGATTAGCACTGCATCACACCTGATCAAATAGACAGCACATCGTACATTTGATATACGACTAATTTTCGTGCTGCTTCCAAACCGGTCTCTTAGTAAACAATTTGTTCAACTTACTTCAGTCGGCAAATTGCAACTGGAATATGCTATTACGCAATGTACAATATTAGTTTTCCGTATTTTGTTGTTTGAAAATATCTTGCCAAAACCACCCATGAACTTGTGCAAAATATCAGGTGATCATCGTTTAAAGCTGTTATTTCAGCGTTGAACATTGACTCAATGTTGCTAGTTATGGTTGTTAGTTCAGCAGATATGTGTAACATTAGGGAGAAGGGATACACACGGTAATGCGGTTGCAGAAAACATAGTACCCTTCGCGTATATGTGACCTTGGTGAATATAACCAAATATTATTTCCAGGTGTAAAGACAGTCTCTGTCACAGAGTATGTGGGCAATTTTGGTCAAGTTTAGATTTTTTTAAAGAAAGTATATGGTACTCCTTTGTGTTTTGATAAATTGCTTTCATAGTATACCACCATGCATTCTTGTGATAACAGCGAAATATTCGTGTTTTATTACTTATTCTTAGGCAAAAATTACTAATATTTTAAGACACGGAGAATATAATCTACACAATTCACCCATTACTCTATGAATATCTCTCATACTGCTCTATAGCAGTGTATTTCGAAAGGTTTGATGGTGTATATATCAAAAGAAACGATGACCGGTCACATTAGTGATACTGCTATGAGCACATATATTTCGGCTTCTATGAAAGGTCACAGAATCAATTCTTCGCTATTAAATTTCATTTTACAGTGTAGTGTACATATATATCACACGATTCAAGATAAATAGTGCAGAAAAATTTGCCTTATTCTCCCGTTTCTTTGCGGTTAAAAAGTCCAGATTTAACCATTTTATGAGACCTTGCTTTTCGCTATATCTCTCGCGATATATATTAGAGATAATTCGCACATACCCGATAAAATGTTTCTCTTATTCTCTGCAATCATTCTTCCTCACATATTTCGAGCGTGTTGTCACTCTTATGGGACTAGCTATTCAATTATGCATAAAATGTAAATTTCATTCTATTTTGGCCATTTTGGCGGCCATTTTGGGACTTCAATTCAACTTATATGGTTCACGGCTAAGCATTGTTTGTATGTATGTCAATGTATTATGAATTTGGAATTAATTGATCTACACATGACTGCATTCCCATATGGCCTGATGGAGATGCTTCAGAATTTGAACCATTCCGAAAAATCAAGATATCTCAAAAAGCTCAACTCGGATTTTAGGGGACTTTTGACACGTTGTTCATAAACATGTTCTTATTGATCCCTGAAAAAATCAGTTTTCCCCGATTTTTTACACTAGTGAAACCTTATGTGCCTGGACTATAAGCTGTCTGGACATCGACGCAGTCATGTCTGGTGTTTTGCGCGACCATGTAGCTCGTGACGTCCTTATGTGCGTCGTGACGTCACGATCGGTTTCCAGGAAGAAATCATTCAAAATTGTTCATTTATGAACGATTTATTATCAAAATAAAACCAGATAACGATGCAAATTAAGAATATATGTGGATTTAAATTACAATTGATGCAATCATCTCATATTAGCGTGTGCATTATTTACAGTATGTACTTCCGGTATGACGTAACATATTCGCGGAAGGACAAATAAACAGACAAAGATCCGGATCGAAAACATTACTTGCGTCCAGCATGGACTGGCGCAAGTAATAAAAGTTTATTGTGATATGTATATATATGTTACTTATAGTGATATGTGAAGAAGTTTGAAGCAATTTTGGACAATTAAATATTATTATTAAGTTATATTATTAAGTTTTATACTGTAACGCCGTCGGCACGCAAGCCGGCGAGAGTTCGGTGAGGATTTCTATGAATACCTAACACAAGTCGAAATAAGGGATGATTAAGACAAATTTAAGAAAATAAATATAGGGATATGTATGTAGATGTATGTTGGTGATTTGTGAAGTTTGGTGCAATTTGGGCTATTGAAAGTTATGTTATCGGCATTTTTTTTTCTAATAGTTTTACGCCGTCGGCAAAGCAAGAACTCGGCAATGCAGTATCTATACACTCTTGTGTTCGGCATGTAGTTAGTCGCCGTTAATTAATTAGAGTGTTCAGTGTTGTGTTCGGTATTACAATCTGAGACCACTCGGTGATACCAAGTTTCAAGTTTATTATTAATATCTCTCCTTATCATAATTGACATAAGAGATCATTACAAGTAATAACATATGTGATGATATCAATGCATGAGCATGGAAGCAAAAATGTATGATCTTTTTGTTTTGTTATTTAAATGTGATTCCAATTATAATCATGAATGTTGTATAAGTCATCACATATTTCCCCTCCGGATGCACACATACGAGTGTAAGCTCTCGAGGTGGTTACAGCGTTTCAGTAGCGCGTTTGATAAAAAGTGCAAGACCATCATTTATCTTTTCATGTCCAGAATTAAATAATTCGTACAACTTAAATTCATTTGGTTTCGTATAAAAATATGCATCAATGTACTTTTTGCGTACTTCAGTAAGAGACTCGCAGATCAAAATAAAGTGGTATTCATGTCCCACTGCATTCCCACAATTATTACAAATTCGTAGCGCAGCATCTGTATTTGTCCATGAGCCTGTTTCAATAGGTAGTCTATGATTTCTAGTCCTGAATTTCATAAGTTGTGTTACATTACGAATACTCAATGATGATAAATAATTTGCTCTACCAAATTCTCGTTTGATTATTTTATAAAAATCACTCTTACTTGATATTTCGACCTGGCATAGCCACTCATTTATATATATGTCATACACTTTGCGCTTGCAAGCTCCATTAAACCAGGTATTACCATATACACATTGATATAGCCAATTATCGTTCATACCTAGTTCACATAATGTACTTTTTATATTGTTAATCCAATCACATTGAAGTTGGCCTGAGCCATGCAAATCATACATCAGGGAGTAGATATGATATACTAGTTTGCCTTGTTTTCCAGCGATTAGTCTACCCCAGTAACCGAGATATCTTAGTTTAATTTTTAAATCAATAGGATAGATTCCAAGTTCTCCATACAAAAATATATTGGGGGTCGATTTCTTAAGACGGCAAATAAATACCATGGAGGCTTACTTTGGGCTGTGTGTGTTTTGACAGTAATAATCCATGATGTATGGATTATCATTGGTTTCAATGGATTATGATTAAAATACTTTGGGTTCATGTGTGTTTTGACAGCAATAATCCATGTTGTATAGGATTATCATTGGATTCTATGGAGTATTGTTAAACACACATGAAAGTTTGATGTCGTAATACTCGTAACATCCTGTGTTGGTGATAGCCAGCCAACTGGATACCTGAAAGCTAATTTATTAACGGTGAATGCATGCCGAACACAAGAGTGCACGGCGAAAAATTATTATAAAAACTGCCAAGAACATTATAAACTTTATTTTATATATTTCCCTTATATACGCCTTATTTGGACTTGTGTTCGGCATTCATATAGTTAGCCGCCATCTCGCCGGACTCTGGCTTATGCGCCGACGGCGTAAAATTACTTAAAACTACCATTAACGCAACTTTTAATCGCCCAAATTGCTTCAATATTCACATATCACTAGCTTACATATACACAGACTCCCCTACACAATTTAGTTCTTATATTTCCGTCTTTTAACCCTTATTTTAACTTGTTTTCGGTTATGTTCGGTATTCATAGTGACCCCTCCACCGTGGCCAGTCAAAAACTGCTTGTTAATAATTATTTAAGAAAACAATATTTTCGTACATTTGGTCAAAATTGTGGACTGATATGGTCATCAGTTGGAAATTTTCCAACCTAAGTGTAGGTGTCAGGTTTGAAATTTCCAACACTGGGATTCTGGGATAGCTTGAGGCTAGTCTAAGTCAAGGATTTTGCTATTTTCTTGTTCAGATTTCCAAATTTTCTCACACCGGTCGGCCCGGTGTGTCCTAGCTGTTCCCTCCCGTGGCCTAAAAGCAATTGCCAATTAGTTTAATAAACATTATTTTACTACATTTGGTCAAAATTCTGAACTGAAAAGGTTATCAGTTGGACATTTTTCAACCTATAAGTGGGGAGGGTATCAGGTTTTGAAATTTCAAACACTAGCAAATCTTGAGGCCAGTCTAGATGCTAGGATTTTGCGAGTTTCTTGTTCAGATTTCAAAATTGTCTCACACCAGTGTGTCGTGGTCCCTCCCCGTGGCTGTGTGAATTTGTCTGGGGTATATAGAACGATGGTTCTGTTCCACCATCTGGCTATAGTAGAAGAGCCATTCAGAATAGGCTATTAGGCCTGTACAGGAGCAGTTGGGTTCAAAGGGGGGGGTGCAAATGAAATTGAGCAAAACTTGTGTTTGGTTTGATTCAAGGGGAGGGGGGTGCAGTTAGAATTCCCAAGGTGACTCCAACGGAGACCATCTAGCCACATCCCTGCATACATATTGACATGAATTGCGCATGCTTGGACAGCTGTTGGATATTTGTGCAATTAAAGTAGAATAACATTTTGTGGTTTATTCCGACGATCCTCTGCAAACAATATTCGAAATCAATGTTAACATTGTATTATTCATTGATTTTTGACAACAAAACGCATAAAGTTGAAAGTGATCGAACATGGATCGAAATTAAATTGTACTTCACAAGTAAAAGTGCTGCCAGCAATGCACTCATTGAAATAAATTCTAAGGAATCAGTATAAATTACTGGACAACATGAGGACATTCAGGTATGTTTTTTATTTTCCACTAAAAAGTTCTAGTGACCGTCAGTTGACAAATCTGACATTACCATTGCCATCACTGCATCAGTCAGTCTGGTATGGTACAGTGTGGCGTGGCAGCGACATGGGTGGGGTGGGTGGGGTATGGGAGGGGGTTGTGGTGTGTCTAAAAAAAATCAAAAGGTTAAAATGCAAAAATATTTATTTTATTTATTAATTTTTTTTCCTTTTCAATTTGAATATTTTGAATTTTTTTTTTTTAATTGAGCAAGGATTTCAATTAAATTGTTATTTAATGTCCCTGGCTCTGCCCCTATTTGACCCAGTGACCCCATTTGAACAAATCTGAACCCCAGTCACCCAAGGACCCTCCATACCAAATATAAGCTAAATCGGCCCAATGGTTAATAAGAAGTCGTTCTAAGAATTACTATGGAGTTATGGCCCTGGTTTCGCAACTAATCGACCTGGTGACCTAATGAAAAAATATGAATGTGAGTCCCATAGGGAACATCCACACCAAACATGAACCCATTTGGTCTTATAGTTCTGAAAAAGAAGTCATTCTAAGAATTACTATGGAGGAATAGAGCTATGGCCCTGGTTTCGAAAACTAATTGACCTGGTGATCTCATTTGAACAAATCTGAATGTGATCGAGTCACCTAGGAAACATCCACACCAAATATGAACCCATTCGGTCTAATAGTTCTGGAGGAGAAGACAAATATTGACGGACGGCCGAGGAGTGACAACAGCTCCACCGGAGACTTCGTCTCAGGTGAGCTAAAAACACTTCAATTGTTCACTTCCGATTGCCTTTTCGCTGTCATTTTGAAAACTTTTGAGACACCGAATTGTCAATTCCTCGGGATTTGGATCTGGATTCGCCATTTTATAGTTTCAGAGTCAAATTATGCACGAAATGGCAGGCATATGCTATATATGGCAACAAGAATGTTGCATGTTTCTGTCACATTAATACATTTAGATTTTAGAGGACATTGTAGTGATTGGTAGTACACTCCCGGAAGTGGCTGCCATATTGCCTCAGGTACATACACGTTCACATGTTAGCGTCAAAATAGTTGAGCAGACATCCTTACGAACAAACAAATGAATCAAGTACTGGTGCCACAGTTTGTGGGATGCACTTTGGCCGACCTGGTTTCCGGACTAATATTCCAATGTTCACCATTTAATTACATATTTTCTTCATTTGTACCTAAAATTAACAACTTTTCCATCATGAAACGCATGGAAATTTTGAATACGTTGTTATTTGGTTACATTTGGGAGTCAGGCCAGTACACAAGTGGAATAACGCGAACACTAAATTAGTTTTTTGTTTCGAGTGAGTGGAAACCGCACAGGCTATAGATGGTGCGGTTTTGCAGCCCGACATAACCACCCACCAAAATGCCATTTCTTGGCCCCTTGACCGATTTGGACACCCCTGAACGTTGGCCAATTTGTATCGAGGTAGGATGTGTGAGGTGTATATTGGGGGACCACCATACGTCACTCGTTGGCCTAACCCTGGTCCAATTCACCTGCCGCAACCTTGAGTAAACAAGCTTAGAAATCCGACTCAATCATTCAGAATGGAATGTGACTGATATATAGGCCACCATCATTATTATCTGTATTTTTGTCAACGAAGCAGTTAATGAATCCATAGAATAATTGGACCCTCTCTCATTATTGCAAATAAACCTGTCATGGTGGGTTTGTAGGGGGCACTTTCACTTTCTGTTTCTAGTGACAATGATTGCATATAGCGGACTTTATTAATCAATATTCCCTGTCACTAACTCGCAGCCATATTGGATCCACCAGGTCTGGTTCCGTGGTTTCATAAATTCATCCAGCCCCGAGTCCGTGGTTTTAATGCTACAGGTCAAAGTTTTGGAGTAGCATTTCCATATATGGAGCTTTTGAATTATTCATGACTTCCATATATGGAAAGCTAAGTAAAACCACGGAACGGACCTGGTGAATCCAATATGGCCGCGAGATAGTGTAACTTAGTGACAAGCCATATTAATCTAAAGTCATAGAGTGTTGTGCAGAAGTGCTCAAACTTGCGGGGAACGTTAAAGATACTATGACACTTAATATCCTGTTACTGGATATGTATACTATTATTTCATAATAAACCTGTTGGATCAGGTTGTATCATGATGGCATACGCTACAGTCATTATCGGGTTTAAAACTATATTCGGCTCAAAATATATTCAGCTGAAAATGACAGTTGTTCTCATAATCTCATCTATTATGCATTCGCGAAGAAACGAGGGCGAGTCGCCGGCCAAAGCATCGAAAGATTACCTACATGTCGATCATAGAAATACAATGTGTTTTTTCATTCATAGCCTTTATTGATTAACATAATTAAAGACATGTTATGGACTTATATTGGTGTGTGAAACTGTTAAGTTAGTATTCAGGCTCTATGCCAACTGGTGGAATGTAGCATTCTAATATTGTTTGCTAACCGATTTTCGATCTGCATTAAAAACTGATATGTTCCGACGACGCTACCCCGACACAAAGAAAACTAGTATATATAATGCCACATATCTATTGATTTTATTTTGCATGTGCATTTATTGTGTATTTATATAATGTGTAAAGCGCTTAGGGCCCTTACGGGGGATAGGCGCTATATAAATATTTCCGAAAATTTCAAGCAAATCGACCGTAACACTCCATAGAAACCATCGTCTGAACTATGCTCAATTGTAAATATTTACCTCTCGATTCGGGACGCAACTTCTGGCGATAAACTAACGAAAACGATTTCACCATCGAGAGTCGCTAAATTTAATTAATATATAAGAATGACTATGTTTGTTGCCAATTTGGATATAATATTTGTATAATATACTAGTAACTTCTTTTAGCAAGATTATTCTCCATTTCTATTTGATCACCCTACCGGAGTGTTTCAGATCACTTTAATATTTTGACATAGAAATAAGCAATAGAGAAACAAACAAAAATTATTTTGATCAGTAAATTACAATAATAACATTACAAATAATTAAGAGTTAGTATTGCTGGAATTATAGGTCCCTTTGTCAGGTAGGTATTGCAACCATTTTGCCAAGCGTTGACCTCCATCGCACCCAGTGCCCTTGACTGCATGAAGACAACCGCTGATTATCCCTTCTTAATTGCTACAGCATCTGATGCACTCGAAAAACCTGCAAAAATTCTCTGTTTTGACAAATGAGTCCCTGGAAAGCAAAAATGCACAGTAAAACAACAATGTAGTTCTTTCATGATATCACAAATTACAGTAAATACCTTAGTGACCCTTGGTGTATATGAATTGTTTGCAATGATGACAATATAGTTGGCAATTTGACTACTGAATAATGGCTGGGTGAATGGTACACTTCCTATAGTCCTAGCCGATGCCTAGGTGTTGTTTCTTGACTACCAGCAACTATATGACAATTGAATCTATCTATCTAATTTGAGTAATTCAAGTAATGATAGTAATTATAAATCTGGTTACATAAATTTTCACAGCCTATTATACTGGAGTCTAACATAACCAAATTCACCCTCTGGGGACCTCATTCTGCTTACACCTCAGCAGAATTAGGTTCCCAGTGGGTGCATTTGGTGATGCTAGCCCGCTAGACAGGGTAGCATCACTAAATCCACCCTCTGGGGACCTCATTCATATGGAGTGACTGGGGTAATGGGTGGGTTGTACATGTGTACCTTGGGTGGCTATCGCTTTCCACAATAACTCAAGGATATATTAATCAATAGAGAGGTCATGTCATATCGTGGAAAGCGATAGCCACCCATTATCACACAGTCATTACATATATACATAAACACCACAGACATAACAATATAGTTACCCACTGTATACATATACACCTGACCCATGCCCACGGATGGCCATACAGCCACGCGTCACAATGCAGGCACACCGGGTATACTCCTAAACATGACCCATAACCATATAGTCACTCCATGTTTACCCATTCATCTCACCATTGGCCATAAGGTCATCCCCTGTATACCTATTCTCCAAACGCATGGTCAAATGGACAATCAATATATACATCAACACCACAACAATGACCATAAAGTCATTCCGGTATACATATGCACATCACCAATGGCCATATAGCCACTCGCTTCATACACATACCCTCACCCATGTTACCTGGTATACTCCTTCACCTGACCTATGGCCATATAGTCACCCCGTGTGTACCTATTCAAAACATGCATACACGATCATGGTCAATCCTTGTATTCATATTCACCCCCAACAGTGGCCATGTCAATCCCTGTTTCCCTATTTGTCACACCCCATAGCCGAATAGCCACTCAAGATATACTAATACACCCCAGCCATGTCAGTATAGTCACTCCATGTATGCATATGCACCTCATCCATGGTCATATAGCCACTCGCTATATACACATATCCCTCGCCCATGACAATAAAGCAACACGTGTGTGTACTGCTATAACCTACACATGACGATACCGAAACGAGTCACCAAACAGGAACACCAGGTACATGTATACTCATACGCCTGTCACCCCCTGTATAGATGTCCATTACATTTGTGATCATACAGTCACTACTTTGTATACCTACATGTACTCATCTCACCATTAACCATACAGTCACTACCTGTATACCTATTCGACACACATAGTCATATAACCACTCGATATACATATGCAGCCCACCCTAGACCATAGATTCACTCCAGGTATACATGTAACCCTCACTAATGGCCATTCAGCCCTTCCAGATATACAAAAAACCCGCACATACGACCACTCAAACAATCCATACTTGCATATACACCTCACACATGACAATTCAGCAATTCACTGTATAATCAGACACGCCATCCATGATAACACAGCTAAGCCCTATACACCCACCAATGATAATACATCCACAATATATATAAATATACATCCCACCCGTTACCACAAGGACACTCCCTATGTACCCACACGCTCGATAATGTCCACCCAGCTTACTCCAGGTATTCATATTCAATCATGACCGTACAGTCATTCCGTGTATACCTATACACATTACCCGTAACCGTAAAATCACTACCTATGTATCCACACACCCCATCCATGATCATACAGACAGCACATGTGCATCCCACCATGACCTTACAGTCACTCCATATATACATGATCAACACATAGATGACCATGTAGCTATATCCATACACCACACCAATGACCATACAGGCACACCGGATGCACCCGTACTGGATATACACAATCATACACCATACAGTCACTCCATGCATACCGATTCACCTCAATCCTGACCATGACCTCTCCCTGTATACCTAGATGCATCTTACCATGGACAACCCACTTATAACCATATAGTCACTCATTGTATACCTACTCACATCAGTCATGACATACAATAACTCCCTGTATACCTATTCACCTCACATATGATCACAGAGTAACTCCCTGGCTACGATCTTGGCATCCACACTGTATCATGTAGGCATTTTTTTTATCATAATGGACCAGAATAGCCAAAGATTATGGTCCATATCAGTTCTGTCTCAAAGTTCTGCGCATTTCCTTTCAATAAATATGGCCAAAATCACAAAAGAGGTTCTCGGCAAAATTACATACTTTAAAATGAATTTGTCATGCCCCATACGGAACTGGGACAACTGGGAATAGAACATGTAGTTGTCAGTTAATTAACTAACACGTATAATAACCAAGTGAGTCACAATTTGCTACCTTTTCGGATAATGCAGAGAATGTTCGGGATATATGTAAAAAATTAGCATTTTACAAATTTGATTGCCATTTTGGAAGCCATCTTGAGCAATTTGGTCTATAAACACCGTAGTGTGACACATTTAAGATAGACCAAAACAATAAACACCTTTCAATCCAAAGATAGTTATATTTTACCTGAAAAAAATGGTCCAAACCTGAAAACTGAATTTTTGCCAATATTTATGTCAAGTTTTTTAGAGAAAAGTCCAATATTTTTGACGATGTCAGTGGTGAAAATAGTAACAATTAACCACGGTGCATCAAATAAAGTTGCATTACTCAACCAGTTCCAAATAGCATGAATTGATCTAGAAGATATTTGTGAACAAAATTGTCATATTTTCAACTTCCGGCGGCCATTTTGGCGGCCATCTTGGATGGTGAGTTTCAATTTTGGCCCAAAAAGTGTCATTATGTCTTAGTTTCACGAAAATATATACATTTGTATACATTTTACTAGATTTTCCGCTATAATTTTCTGTATTTCTGTATGAGGGTACCTTCATGGTGTAATCAACTCCTCCTACAGTTTTGATCGTAGATATTTGAAACTTCCTTTTTTTTGGATGCTATCACACTCGACAAAAGCCATCTTAGATGTTAAGGTTGCATTTCATTTTCTACCCTTTTTTCGGTTTCTGCAATCATTCGAACAAATATGAACCAATATCAAAATTATTAATCCAAATTTTTCTTTAAAGTTAAAAATCTTTTTTGTTGGGTTTACGGATAATGCGGGTTGAATTTGCCACAGTGAGGGTATGCTAGCACTCGAGTGCACACCTCTTGTTCATGGTGACATAGTAAATTATAAAACGAATAACAAAGCTGCGTTTCACAATTAGGCCAGTGGTGTTGCCAACACAAATAACTTGACTTCACAAAAAACAAATTTCCAACAGTAAGACCAGTGGTCAAGCACTAATAATTCACCAAACATTACCAAACCATACTCGACTGTGGATATTTATGGTTGCATTTGCCTTTGAGTGCGTTAACCCTTTACCCAACAGAACGGCCTTGTGCCAATGCATTCTCTTATATATGCGAGTCGACCATAGGTCGCCTCGCATATATAAGAGAATGCATTGGCTTAACACATTAAAAATTAATTTAGGCCAATGCATTCTCTTATATATGCGAGGCGACCTATGGTCGACTCGCATATATAAGAGAATGCATTGGCACAGGGCCGTTCTGTTGGGTAAAGGGTTAACGCACTCAAACGCAGAATATCATAACAGCTCTAGCGTAGAAGTTACTAGCTATCCATGTGGACTCATCACTAACAGATATCACTACTCAAATTGCTCACCTTGTTGCCAAGAATTCCTGCTAGAAATCACCATGAAGTAGCCATATAGTCCATTTCGCTATTAACATCATCAATAACTAGCTGACATGTGGTGCATACATTACCCAGTGGGTGTAGAACTACCTTTCCCAAACAGTACATTTAATCCCAAGTGGTTATAGAGAGACATCTCAATCACCAGTGGTTATAAAGACCGCTCAATCACCCGTGGTTATAAAGACTGATCAATAACCAGTGGTTATAAAGACTGATCAATAACCAGTGGCTATAAAGACCACTCAATCAACAGTGGTTATAAAGACCGTTCAATAGCCAGTGGTTATGGAGACCAGTGGTTATGGAGACCAGTGGTTATAGAGACCGATCAATCACCAGACGTTAAAGCGTTGCAGTTCCTTCTGAGTAGTTGATGGGCTTGTGTTATCAATTGTTTTGCTTGTTTCAAAGCATTCCTGTTCTCAACTTGATATGTGAGATCTTCAACGAGCCTCAATTCATCTCGGATATCATCCGCTATTGGCTTCACATTCTCTAAACTCTCAACTTGAATTCTGTCTATCCACACATCTTCCTCACCTTCATCATGTTCATCTATTGCCTCTCTGTAAAAATTCAAATAATTAATAAACTGGTTCCAGTAAACATTGAAATTGTCAAACAATGTGGGAAAACCACCGATAGCCTAGTGTTGAAACGATTAGGGGTTTTCAGAAGTCGACTAGTCAACAGGAGAAGTCGACTACAAGTACATATTAGTCGAACCCTATCTCCCGAGGACATGATTGACAACATAACTTCTTTGAAAATTATATTTTGAAAACTGTTATTCGCAAGTTTCTGGCAGATTTACTTCACAAATATGTCGTTAACGCCAACTTAATGGTATTTGTCACAAGAAATCCATTCAAAAATAAAAATAATAGGTTCGATGAATGATTGATTGATTGGGGTTTATTGTCGCTTTAGCCACTAAGGCCATATCACGACATTGCCAGTTTTAGTGGTGGAGGAAATCCGCACACTTGCGACTAATCTAACAGTGATTTCAATGGCTGATAAACTCGTCAACCATGTGCAGCAAACCACCGGCCATCGGCGAGTAACTGGTAACTCCACCAGATAACGATTTCGAGTTACAAAGTCCACGATGGAAACATGTGGATTTGAACCCTAATCGCCAGCGCTGGAGGGCGAAACGGCTTGGAGTTGTACCCCTAACCGATTGAGCCACCGAGGCCCCGGTTCGATGAATGCATTTAATCTATGTGAATAAAGAGTAGAGAAGGTAAACATCAAAGCATGCTTTTAAGAAATTTGATTTTTTTTCCAAAATACGTAACGCTGAACAGTATCCGGAACTGCTGAACCGGTGCTAAAAGTTCCGTTTGAAATTTCAGGGTCGATGCACAATCATGAGTCGTTACTGTGGTATATTTTAAGGCGATGACAGCAGTCAGCAGTGATCAGCTAATTAAATAAACATCATACCAGCTAGCACAGTAGCACACCAGCATGCATGTAGAGTTATCAGCGCCTTTTGAGATAAACTAGGTCACCGCGTATCATCAGATAAACTCTCGATCCGCACATGTTACACCTGTGGTAACACACGACAACATATCGGTGTCATCAAAGGGGTGCTACATGGAGTAATAACTGGATCTCGGAATAATAATCGTGAAGGTTGTTCGTCCAGACCAAGTTGGGGATTTGTTTCGACTAATCGACTGGTGGATTTCAGCGTCGACTTGTTCAATAATCGAGTCGACATCTAGTTGGCTAATCGTTTCAACACTACATTGGCCGATACCCAGTTGTTAAAATTTAGTAATCAATGCCCATTATACTATATATAGCATAAAAAATGATGCAATGTTGACACTTATTACCAACACAATTCACCGTAACTAGTTTGCCATGCAGTAGTAAGTTAGTAACAGCATACATTCAGTAACAAGTTAGTAACATCATACATTCAGTAGTAAGTTAGTAACAGCATACATTCAGTAGTAAGTTAGTAACAGCATACATTCAGTAGTAAGTTAGTAACAGCATACATTCAGTAGTAAGTTAGTAACAGCACACATTCAGTAGTAAGTTAGTAACAGCACACATTCAGTAGTAAGTTAGTAACAGCATACATTCAGTAGTAAGTTAGTAACAGCATACATTCAGTAGTAAGTTAGTAACAGCATACATTCAGTAGTAAGTTAGTAACAGCATACATTCAGTAGTAAGTTAGTAACAGCATACATTCAGTAGTAAGTTAGTAACAGCATACATTCCGTAGTAAGTTAGTAACAGCATACATTCAGTAGTAAGTTAGTAACAGCATACATTCAGTAGTAAGTTAGTAACAGCATACATTCAGTAGTAAGTTAGTAACAGCATACATTCAGTAGTAAGTTAGTAACAGCATACATTCAGTAGTAAGTTAGTAACAGCATACATTCAGTAGTAAGTTAGTAACAGCATACATTCAGTAGTAAGTTAGTAACAGCATACATTCAGTAGTAAGTTAGTAACAGCATACATTCAGTAGTAAGTTAGTAACAGCATACATTCAGTAGTAAGTTAGTAACAGCATACATTCAGTAGTAAGTTAGTAACAGCATACATTCAGTAAAACTTAATCATCTCCTGATCTAACTGCACAGTGTAGTCACAGTTACAGAATACAAAATGAAAAATAAATTAATAATGCATTTAGTTGATAATATGCTGAACATTTATGATAAAGCAATGAAGAGATTTATCCACTGGTATACTTAAGATTGCCCATGAGGCCAGCAGGCCGCGACAAAATACGAATGGAGAAGAATTACATCTTAATTATGTCAAGTGTCCAAGGACATGTTTATATCTGCATATGCGCCATGTTCTACTTTCACCCACTGTTGCTGTGTTAGCGTTTACAATGACATGATTACGGGTTCTATTTTTCTGATTTGTCAATGATTCTAAAACTTGTGTTTAACAATATCATCATGCTTCAAGTGCGATCTATAAAAAGAATACAAAGTTAAGACATGTTTTCGCCATCTATAATCCGTTCCGGGCGTTCGACCACGTGGCCGCGAATCTATCCAAATTTTGCAATTTCCCAATAATGAGGGCTGATAGACTGACCATATGTACCATAAGACACATAAAACAACTGTTCATTTGAATGTTCATTTACTGTATACTCTCTTTGCTGGAAAAGCGAAAACAATCGGAATGGCATATTTTTTTTTGCCGCTGCTGATCATAAACAGATAACCCAAATATCAGCCAATTCCGATTACCGTTCCAGTTAATCTGTTCATCACTACCGAACTATGATGGAATGATATATGAAATAGTATAATGTTTTCCAAAAAAAATGCATATAAAATTTGTTGAGATATCTGTTTTATTGATATTGCCCATTGTTAACAAGCACACCGACAAGTATCCCATCCCAACAAAGGTGCTTTTCACCGAGAAATATTAATTTTCTGATATTTGAAAGATGTTTTAATCTCTCGTGCAATGACTCGACAAAACCTGTAGCATGTGAATATCCTTCCTTCTATTGCGGCTCATGTATAATATACCATGATGGATATAGAGGGACAGATGTATTACTCAAAGGGCCATAAATAAAAAATTAACCCTTCCATGACTGGAGATTCATGAAATTTTGCGAAAACACTGTGCCAATGCATTATCTTATATATGCTCCGAGAGGGAGCCTCGCATATATAAGAGAATACATTGGCCTAACAATATTTACCTTGAACTTGTAGGCCAGTGCATACTCTTATATATACTAGGCTCCTCATGGGAAACTCGCAAATATTAGAGAATGCACTGGCACAGAATCTTTAATGCTGCACCAGTGCAGCTCCAATCATGAAAGGGTTAATGGACTCAACCAGTTTTATTTTATTGTGAATTTTGACCATTGAAATGTTCAGATTATCCACCATAACCAGCCATAACTGGGCATTTAATATGTTCCAAATAAATTTGTTCTAATTTATCATATTAGGGACCCTGTGGGCAAGTATAGTCTAATTAAATCCTTGAAAATTGATCTAAAAAAGCAAATTAAAAACTAAGAGATGCCTCAATCTGACATAAATAGTTATTGTTCTGCTAGACAAAGATCACTTGTCATAGGTGACAGCATAAAAATAAACTTGTCACCCAGAAACAGTGACCTATCAGTGACAGCCAGCATAAAAATAAACTTGTCACCCAGAAACAGTGACCTATCAGTGACAGCCAGCATAAAAATAAACTTGTCATCCAGAAACAGTGACCTATCAGTGTGGCCTGCAAACAAATAGGTCTGTTTCGGATTTCTTCAGCAAAAAAATCCAGGTAGGCAGGTAGGAAAAACATTTTTTTTTTTAATCCATCTAAATAAAGTTATGCAGCATATTTAATGCTATCTCACATGGCTCATGGCACCGTGACGCAATGTTGTGCAATACTCTACATGACAACATTTATAGTATCAGTGTTGCTAGCAAAAGTCCAGACAATTTCCGTGTCATCATGTTGACATCGCATTTTCACCTAACCGTCCGACTCAGAACAAATGAAAAGCAACACGTCGACAATCTTAACATTTTATTGCCCCATGATCAGCACGATAAATTTAATTAAACTGTTCATTCTGTAACCATGAATGGTTGCTCCATCTGGGTGGCATCTTACAATATACAACATTATGTGACATGTCTCCAGGGCTGGCGGTCTAGAAAATCCAGGAGGGCTATTAATAGCCCTCCTAGATATGGCCCTCCTCAACTTTTAAAGTTATGATTTATTTTATCTGAGTTACTACTGCCATTAGTTTGTCTATTTGTATGTTGTTTAACTCCATCTAAATTAATTTTGTGATGTGGAAACAAAATGTCCAGAGTTGTGAATGTCAAATCCCCCACAGTTATTATGGTATGGTGAATATTTAACTATGTTTTATATGTTATGATAATTTATATGCACCAGAAACAAAATGTAAGAGTGTTTGTACTCAACAATTTGTCAGTCGGTGTCCAACCCATGCAACGAAATTGGTTGAGTTTGTCCACATTAAAAAGCATTCTCCATGAAAGTGTAATTTTACATAAAATACACAATCAAGAACAATATTAAATCCAGTATATTTACACTTGAATACAGTTACAAATGACTGCTTTATTTCTCAAAGTAATCCATATTCCATCACCGATCGCAGACTGCTGCTTTATGCGGTCAAGTCACTCTCTATATATTTACTGGATGTTTGCAATTGGGGACATAGAAAATAGTTTTTGAACTTTAATAATTTAATAACAGTGTAAACAAGAATACTTGGAGACATTTAGCTAATTATATTAAAATATTGTCAATCGAAGCGAGAAAAGACGGCTACCAGCTAAATACAATTTTCACAAATAGGAACCGGAAAAGGAACGAAAGGTTGAACTCAATTGAGACAGTGACATTTGGTTCTCACTATCCACAAACATGTGTTGATTTTATCCATGAAATATATTGTAAGCTCAATCGTATGAAGAGAAATAATTTATTTTATTCTTAAAATGTGTGAGAATCGATCAAAAGATCTGATTTACGAAACTGTTCGTTCCGGAATTTAATTATTCCGATATAATGCCCATTTGACATTACCATCAGGTCACGCATGCGCACACTGTACAATATAATTACGAGTTAGAGACAGTATTTTACTCATTAAACACAATACAATAACTAAATAATAAATTTCCTATCGTAGACGAAGCGGGATATAAAAATCCCGCCTTGGAAAATTCTAGGCGGGCAGCCCGCCAGCCTGCCTTGAGATTTCCAGTCATGTGTCTCAATGACAGCACGTGCATGCCATCAAAAATATAAAAGGTCACCGACCACAGTATCCCCTGAAACGGTGGCTAACTCCAAGATATCTAACTCCAAGGTGGCTAACTCCGAGATTGCAAGTGTTATTGAAATCGGTTAATATTTGTTTGAGTTAATGCGCTTAAGACAAAAAAATTGCGAGAAATCATCAAACTAAGGGGCATAATTCAGGTAAGAAAAATCGGACAAAACCGGTTTTCGAACTCGTCCGAGATATTGTGGCAACAAACTCATAAACAAAAGATTATTGAAATTGGTTAATATTTGTTTGAGTTATTGCACTTACGACAAAAATTAGCAACAAATCATCAAACTAAAGGGCATAACTCAGGTAAGACAAATCGGACGAAACTGGTTTTCGAACTCGTCCAAGATATTGTGGCAACAAACTCATACACAATAAAACATTGAAATTGGTAAATATTTGTTCGAGTTATTGCGCTTACGACAACAAAATTCGAGAAATCGTCAAACTAAGGGGCATAACTCGGGTAAGAATCGGACGAAACTGGTTTTAAAAATCGCCCGAGATATTGCGGCAACCAACTCATAAACAAAAAATTATTGAAATCAGTTAATATTTGTTCGAGTCAATGCGCTTATGACAAAAAAAATGCGAGAAATCGTCAAACTAAGGGGCATAACTCAGGTAAGAAAAATCGGACGAAACTGGTTTTCGAACTCGACCGAGATATTGTGGCAACCAACTCATAAACATAAGATTATTGAAATCGGTTGATATTTGTTTGAGTTATTGCATTTACGACAAAAATCGTTAAACTAAGGGGCATAACTCAGGTAAAAAAATCAGACAGAACTGGTTTTCGAACTCGGCCGAGATATTGTGGCAACCAACTCATAAACAAAAAATTATTGAAATCAGTTAATATTTGATCGAGTTCTTGTGCTTATGACAGGATGGGATGGAAGCATGGACGGACGTACATAACTATTGAGTTATGTGGCAAAAATATTTATGTGGCTACAAAATTTATGTGGCTATCAAGTAGTTCATAGTGATACAATTTCTGATTGTGGAGTCAGAACATGTAGGAATTATAGCAGAAGTTGCTGATTGTGGAGTCAGACCATGTAGGAATTATAGCAGAAGTTGCTGATTGAAACCCAAAAACTTGTATACAGGAACTAGAACAGTTGAATAGGAGAAACTGACAGGTCCGTGATTGGTTTGGTTGGCGCTTAATTAGCCATTAAGGTTATTTCTCGACAACCTTAAAAGCAAGGATGGCCTTACATAAATAGTATGTTATTGTCAAGTTTGTATGCTTTGTTATGTAAACAAAAACGTTACAGAACCTGGCTTATGTTTCCATAACACAGCATAGAAACTTGAAAATAACAAACTATTTACTCTATATTTATTATTGGTTTAAGAAAAAAATATCTCTATATTTTAATATTCTTGTGGTAGTTTTAACGGGTGTGACTATTTTAACAGCCTACCCACAGTGAAGGCCACCATGCCGGTCACTCTTTCAGAACTCAAATCCGTGTGAAAACATTTCTAGAAGCAGATAAACACGTCTTCATTTCAGTGATTGACCAATTAAAATAATATTTCTCTGCAATGGAATGTGTAATTGACGGGTGTTTGTTCCCAAGCAATAATTGTTACTCGCAAAGAACTTATCTAATTATATGGAAAAATAGTGAGGAAACTAGATATTTTTTGCCTATAATGGGACTATATTCTAAGAAATTAATCTTATTTTTATTAAGGTTAGGAGTAATTTAAAGACAAATTTACTATAAGAAACTAGTAACTACCCCGCTGGACAAAACAAGTGTCAATTGGCACCACGGTGTATTTGCCGTTCGGCCACGGTGTCAGAGTTTGTAACTGAAGTTGAGCACCGCGGCCGAACGGCAAGTACACTGCGGCCAAACAGCAAGTACACTGTGGCCGAAAGGCAACTACAACGCAGCCGAACGGCATGTACACTGTGTTAGATTTCTGGTTTGTATCGTCTTGTTTCAGTTTAATGAACGTACACCGTGGCAACTACACCATGGCCGAACGGCAAGTACACCACGGCCCAACTGTAGTTAGCCGGTGGAGCCACAGTGTAGTTGCATTTCAGCCGCGGTGGCAACGCTAACCGCATCGCGGTTAAGTGGACACTTGTTTTGTCCAGCAGGGTAGTATAAATAAGTCACACAGATATCTGGAAATACCAACTTACCGACAGAGGCTGCTCAATAATGACCTGTCTGCTTCTCTCCTCTCAATCCACACATCGTCTTCACGCTCATCAGAATCAACTATATCCTCTTGATTCTCCTCTGTTTGTTCTTTGCAAAGTCTAACCTGTAAAATAATAGCGAAGGTCAAATAATAAGTGAAGGCTGAACAGTGAAAGCCGAATAATGATGGTTAAAATAATACAGGTGGGACTCTCCCAGTGGGACTAAGGATACCCCCCCCCCCCCCCCCCCCCCCCCCGCAGAGCAATTAGGCTACATTAAGAGTAGCTGCATTAACAAAACAAAAAAACAAGCTTGGACCAGATTCTGAATAAGGGGTATCGAGCTTATAATCGATAATAAGGGTTGAGCATCAAATATGTCTCTGGTAAGATTTTTTTGCCCACATGAGTAAATCTGTCAGACTGAGAATCACTAATGAAAGTGTCAACAAGAGATTGCACCGGCGGTGCAGACATACTCCCACGGAGGCAGAATCGATCCAGCCAAGTATGCTTGAGAAAATAAAAATAAGTATGCAGATCGATGGGATACAGTAATGCTCTAAGTAATCGACTTCTTAACCACAGCAGAATTATGGATAACTTTTCAGGATTTAGTCGCAAATATGGCTTGTTGCCCGAGAGCTTTCCGATGAATGACAACAAGCCATATTTCCGACTAAATCCTGAAAAGTTACCCATAATTCTGCTGTGGTTAAGAGGTCGATTAATTAGAGCATTACTGTATGGTTGAGAAAATAAAAATAAGTATGCAGATCGATGGGATATACTGAAATCTATACTGCACCCATACTTACATATATGGATCTGACACAACAGAAAACTCACTGCGGGCTACCAACATCACACACTCTGCTGACTATAATTCCTTTCATCTGCACCCCCTTCGAATCCCGACAAGACACTATTATAAAATGTATCACTGTTCCTTCCTTGAAATATGTCACTAACTATACAAACAATCGATAGTATTTAAGAGTTCTGTAAGGGTGATGTGTAAAACCCTGCCACGTGGGTTCACTAAGGGTGATGTGTAAAACCCTGCCACGTGGGTTCAGTAAGGGTGATGTGTAAAACCCTGTCACGTGGGTTCTGTTAGGGTGATGTGTAAAACCCTGCCACGTGGGTTCTGTTAGGGTGATGTGTAAAACCCTGCCACGTGAGTTCTGTAAGGGTGATGTGTAAAACCCTGCCATGTGAGTTCTGTTAGGGTGATGTGTAAAACCCTGTCACATGGGTTCTGTAAGGGTGATGTGTAAAATATAAAACCCTGCCACGCGAGTTCTGTAAGGGTGATGTGTAAAACCCTGCCACTTGAGTTCAGTAAGGGTGATGTGTAAAACGCTGCCACGTGAGTTCTGTAAGGGTGATGTGTAAAACGCTGCCACATGAGTTCTGTAAGGGTGATGTGTAAAACCCTGCCACGTGAGTTCTGTAAGGGTGATGTGTAAAACCCTGCCACGTGAGTTCTGTAAGGGTGATGTGTAAAACCCTGCCACGTGAGTTATGTAAGGGTCATGTGTAAAATCGTGGCATATTTCAAAGGACAAATAAACATATATTAAAAAAAAAAAAAGTATGGTTGAGATATCTCCTCGGATCAGAAAAAACCCAACATTTACAAATAAACAAAGATAAATAACTCTAGAATGGAAAACATGAACAAAACGATTGAACACTCAATTGATTGCTATCATAGTAGTGAACATCCATACCAAATTTCATTAATATCCATCAACAGTGGTGGAGATACGGACAAAAAACCAACACTTCCAAATAAACAAAGATGAAATACTCTAGAACGAAAAACCTGAAAAAAAAAACGAATGAACACTCAATTGATTGCCCTCATGGTAGTGAACATTCATACCAAATTTCATTGAGATCTGTCAACCGGTGGTGGAGATATCTGCTGGGATGGACCAAAAAACAAACATTTCCAGATCAACAAAGATGAACAACTCTAGAATAGAAAAAACTTGGTTGAATGCCCTCATAGCATTGAACATCCATACCAAATTTTCATTCAGATCCGACAACCTGTGTTTGAGATATCTATGATGTTGCTGGTGGTATAATTGGTTAGTATTTGATTGGAATGATCGATTAAATTGAGAACACATTTATTGGAAACCTGGACGCTGACTTATTGGTTTACATAATAATCCGGAATACCCGGTTCGCATGAAACGGAACATACTAAGAACATTACATCCCTATCTACCTTAAAGGATTTGAAAAAAAACATTTAAACAAACAAGATCTAAACTCTACTAGTGTGATTACTACTTAGTAGTGAAATGAAAACTTCTATGTATAAAATGAAAAGCATTAACAGTTCGTATAGCTCTAGTTGAAGCCCAAACAGTAACGATCACCATAACTACTCAAGACTAATATTTTAGTCACAGTCATAATCATCCAGCTATGCTGGTGCCTTTCTGGAACGCTACTGGAGTCACCACAGGGTTATAAAGTTACTCGGCCGTGGTAGCACCTGGACCAGTGCATCTACAACCAGAATTGGTTCCTGCACTGTAATGTCTACAGATACAGATAGTGAGACAAGCAGGCCAAATGACAGCCATATAATTGTTTGTGATTTATAAACAAGAAGAATGTGTTGTGTCTTGCTTGCCAAGTGCCAAAAATCATGGTGTAGCTGAGAAGTACAATACCTACTTCATAGCTATCACAATAAACAGTTGTGTCTGCTAACTTATATGATACACTATAGACATTTTCTACGGAGGAGATGTCATGAAAAGAACTAACACCGACACTTATCTGCATCATTGATTGCCATTCGATATGGTAACCAATATTTCTCAATTAGTACTCTGGCTTAGATTATAGCACATGAGGCTAGACAATCCTCAAGCTAAGATGAAGGTCTACACATACTTTCTAATTTCACATTGAGAGTTGGATTTTCTCTTCAACTCTCTCCTCCCTTAATATCATGAAGAGACATGACGCGTATGCAGTATAGGACATACGCTAATATGTATAAGAAATTAAAGCTATGAGCATTTACTTAAAAGTAAAGGACGACATTTGGTGGTGTAACGAACACATACTTTTGTATTTTTAGTGCCATTTTGGTAACCATCTTGGTTGAAATTGAACAGTTCTGTTGAAATGTGATAATAATTATGTATGTGGCACGAATATCTCTTTCCCCTCACTGAATTCCGCTAATTTCTTTAAATCTATTGCTAGAATATCGGAATTGCTTTTTAATCAAATTCTATAATTCTGTTGTATAAAGTTGATTTGATGCACTATATTGGTGAAGCAATCAGTAAGCACTGAATTGTCATAATTCACAGTCGCTACCAAAACGGAAAGTCATTTACATGAGATTTTAGAAAATCGCAAAATTGTTGATTTTCTGGTGCCATTTTGGCAGCCATCTTTGACTGGAATCATAGTTTCCCCTGAATTTGGGTACTGTACTTTGAGAACTACTATTGATGAATTGCCCTTACTGAAAAAAATGTATAACAATTAAGAAATATGCGCAGAATTCGTCAGTTCTTAGGAAAACCCCTACATCAGAACTGAACTGACAATGACGTCATCTTTGTGATGTCATAATTCCCTCCAGTCACGGACCCATGAAGTCTAACAAACATTTTCCGATGAAGAAAGTGATACCCTATCAAAATATCATAGTCTCTACATTTGTTCAAATACACATTCCATAATCGAGGTTCCCAATGGGAGTACATCACAATATTCACCATTTGGGAACTTCTGAGTCTATGTATCGCTGTGTGGGATAGCATCACTAAATTCACCCTCTGGGGACCTCATTCTGCAAATGACAGGCACACTAAACTCAGGCTTGGTACTCGCATGCTTTTCAAACCTTTTGTCATGAGAAATGGCAAATTGCTTTGCATATGCCTAACTATTATTTGTTAAGTTATTTTTTTTATTGGAGAAATTATGAAGAATCATGGGATAAAACATTCAAATAGAAAATAGATGAGTTTTAAATAAAAGCACGTAGAAAATAGATGAGTTTTAAATGGAAGCACGTCGAAAATAGATGAGTTTTAAGTGGAAGTACGTAGAAAATAGACGAGTTTTAAATGGAAGCACGTAGAAAATAGACGAGTTTTAAATGGAAGCAAGTAGAAAATAGACGAGTTTTAAATGGAAGCACGTAGAAAATAGACAAATTTTAAATTGAAGCAAGTAGAAAATAGATGAGTTTTAAATGAAAGCACGTAGAAAATATACGAGTTTTAAGTGGAAGTACGTAGAAAATAGACAAATTTTAAATTGAAGCAAGTAGAAAATAGATGAGTTTTAAATGGAAGCACGTAGAAAATAGACAAGTTTTAAAGGTACTCAACCCGATCAGAGGGTCCCCATATCATCAAGATACAACAACAACAAAATTTATTCAAAATACGCTTTAGTTATCAGAATCTATTAATTGCAACAAAATAATGCTAACCACTGTCAACTATGGTATCAAATTTCCCAACATTTTGTTCAACGAATTATGGCCGTATTATCACTTGAGTATTCATGAAATTGGGCCGTATTACCACTTGGTTTTAGAGTTATCCATCTTCATCTGCAATTTTGACCGAGACCATCCGTTTGAAGACGTGTTTCTGGGCCACAAACAATTGAAATAACAAACTTTAAAAATTGATAGCTGATTACTCTGAGCTTTGATGGGTAGGTTCCCCGACTCGAATCAAATATTTGTTTTCCCCGAAGCCAAAGAAAAAGTAATTTAGGGGTGTTTAATCGCATTGAGTACCTTTAAATGGAAGCACATAGAAAACATGACGTTTAAATGGAAGCACATAGAAAACAGACAAGTTTTAAACTGAAGCACATAGAAATCAGACTTGTCTTGTTAACCAGTTCATGACGGGAGCTGCACTAGTGACGCATTAAAGATCCTGTGCCAGTGCATTCTCTTATATATGCGAGTCTCCCATAGGGAGCCTCCCGTATATAATGAAATGCACTGGCTTACAAGGTCAAGGTAAATATTGTTAAGCCAAAGCATTCTCTTATATATGAGTGGGCATCTTATGCGAGACTCGCATATATAAGAGAATGCACTGGCACAGGGTTTCCGCAAAATTTCATGAAGCTCCAGTCATGGAAGGGTTAATTAAACAAGTTGGCTTTCAAGGTCAAGTTAAATATTGTTAGGCCAATGCATGCTCTTATAAATGTGAGACTCTCTATGGGAGAATCACGTATATAAGAGAATGCATTGGCACAGGATGTTCGCAAAATTTCAGGAAGCTCTAGTCATGGAAGGGTTAATGTCTTGATATCTTTAATTAGTGTTCATTTCAGCACTTACTAGTCCTGTCGGATGGTTTATATGATCGATGGCTGGAGAAATATCGACTGCAAAACATCGGTTATTCTCAACGTCTTCTGATGAATAACTTTCCAAGACACTCATAACTGCGCTAATGACCTCCGACTTGGGTATGATGTCACCTGGTCCCCACGACAAGCTCGGAAACCTCAGACATTCTCGGATGATCATTTTAGCCGTGCATCTTACTTTCCTCGATGTTTGATATTCATCGTCTGCCTGAAATCGAAGACAAGGGCCATAACTCTTGAGATGTATGATTATTGTTTTCAAGCCTTAAATTATTGTACCTGTAATGACGTCCCCTGAGGGTGAATTTAGTGACCCTATCCCGCATAGTGGGCTAGCATCACCAAATTCACCCTCAGGGACCTCATTCTGCATTACCTCATTTGCTCTGTAGTGTAGTGACTTAGCGACAAAAAATTGTCATATTGGAACGGACTGGCCAAAAGTGCCATTTTTTTATATTATGTCAAGTTATGAGTGCTCTTCCAGAAAGTGAACTAGAAACAGGTTTCTGATCAATATTAACTCTTGTTTCCAGTATAAATCCAAGATGGCCACCAAATTCAATCACTATTTCACCATGACGTTCCAACTGGTATAAAATTTGAGGCAAATGCCTAATACGGGCGTCATTCCATCCGGCATTGTCATATTTTTATGGGAAACAGACTCAGATTGAAGTTCCCAAATGATGAATATTGTGATGTACACCCATTGGGAAACTCGAAATGTGTCGTCTGCCAATTTAGGGATATAGAGAAACTAAATTAAAAAAGAAATAGAATCTATGTGAAGAAGTTTCTATATAAAATTGTTAAGGAATCTTTCCCGAGAAGATGAGGTCTAAGCAGAATGAGGTCATCTGAGGGTGAATTTAGTTATGCTAGACCGATATGAATAATAGTATCACTAAATTCACACTCTGGGGACCTCATTCAGCAAATGACAGGCTCACTAAACTCAGGCTTGCTTTGTCACCCTCTGGGACCCTCATTCTGCTGAGGCCTCACGCAGGTCAGGCACATCCTGAATTCCACTATAGTGGTATACATGTATGACCATTACAGTTTTGTGAATTTGATAAAAGAGGGATAATCCAACATCATATTTCACACAAATTATTCAAAATCAGTGTCACACTAATTTGGTATCAAAAATGTTTTGTCCAGCAGAATGATTAATCATGACGGCACACGATAAGCAACTCAATTACTAAATTAGCATTCAATTAGCTTAAAGGGATACTCTACTCAAATGTTGTTCTTGGTTTCTATAGTCTCAGAGTCGTAGAATGAGGTAACCAGATTTCCATTCTTTGAAAGTCTGTTGAGTACGAAGTAATGACATGGATGGCAGATTAGCTGGAATGCGAAAATACCAATTGCCGTTGTCTAGTAAGTTTGGACAGTTTTCAAGCAAATATTTCAAATAAATGTTATACGTGTATTATATGCATACTAGCCCCATATACTCATTTAAGTCATTGTATAGTCACTAGTCAGTGAGTGGCTTGTGTTTGCGCCCCGCCCCATATATCAACATAATTTTTTACACGATCATGTGTGCCACGCTTTGCCCAATCCACTATCTGTGAATTATTTTTATTACGTCTTGTACACGGAAATTCGTAATTTAATTTATGGATCCAGCCATAAATTAAATTTATATCAAATTAATAACTTTGATTTTAAGATAACCTATTAACCTGAACGTTTACATAAGACATCGTCGACTCAAATTACTTAGTTTTATATATATTATTGATATTAGATCGTTGCTATCACCGGGAATCTATTGAAAATGGCATACAGTACCCTTTTAAATGTTGTTATGAAGAAGCGATTGAGTTTTCCTGTTATTGTCATTTAGAAAGGCATATATTAGTAATATTATTGAATAACAAAGGTGGCGTAAAAGATTGCACAACAAATTTTGTCAGAAGACTGTTTATTCACTGCGATATTGATAAGAGTGAAAATTGATTGTGCACTGGTACGCGCCATCTTCTATTCTAGACGCAAGTAAACGAAACATGAATATCTAACGACTATATGAGTGGAATTTAGGATGTGTCTGACCTGTCAACTGCTAAGGGAGACCAAGGATCAGTTATTGATATTCACCCATTAGTCACCTCGATTAATATGCATTTTATCTTCTGCAAATTAGGGGATATAGAAACTGAACAGAAGGGAAAAAGTAACTAAAAACAATGTTAATTTGAGATACCGGTATATATACTTCCCAGAAGATGAGGCCTAAGTAGAATGAGGTTCAAGGGAGAAGTGACCTCTCTCATACACCAGTATATATTAACTTTATTTTCTGATTACTAATGTTATACTTATTATTATAATCAGTTCGTAAATGTGCGATTGCAATGCACAATATATATGTGACCCGCCATATCAAATCCAGTCGTAAGTCGGGATTTTTTTACCCTGTGCCAATGCATTCTCTTATATATGCGAGTCGACCATAGGTCGCCTCGCATATATAAGAGAATACATTGGCCTAACAATTTTTATCATTTTTTTAAAATAAATATTTCTTACAATTTTTAGGAAATAAAATAAAAAACATCCATTACCCTGCAGGGAGCCCCACACATATATAGAAGCATATAGAAGAGTGTTGTCTGCTCATGTTTGTCTGGGGCTCTGTATGGGTGAAATTATAAAATTGTTAAAGAATACAAGAAAAAATTATTAAAATTGTAAAAAATTGTTAGGCCAATGCATTCTCTTATATATGCGAGGCGACCTACATGTATGGTCGACTCGCATATATAAGAGAATGCATTGGCACAGGGTAAAAAAATCCCGACTTACGATTGGATTTGATATGGCGGGTCACATATATACTTATTGGATCATCAGAATCGTGATGACAGGGTGTAAATCAAAATCATTATGACTTCTCCTGATAGCAGTCGAACTTCTCCTTAATAATAACATAGGGAAAAGTAACTTCTCCTAATTTGGAACTTCTAGGCTAGTCCCTGCCCGTTAAACGGGAAATTGACTTTGCCTGACAAACTGTAACCGATTATTCCTAATGACTTGAGCATAATTTGCTAAGACTATAGAACATTTTGCACACACGTTAATTCTCTTTACTTTACCATGAATTCACCAAACTTCATATTTTTTCTGGAGGGAGAGCGATATATCTCCCTTATTTCATAGTGGTGGAGGCCCTATACATTACCTTCAAATCTACTGAATCTTTAATCTTCCGTTTCCTCGGCCTGCCTCCATATGCACATATTTTACATTTCTTATTCAAGGATATGTAGGCTACACCGTCTGGATGGAAGTCCACCGCATACTTGAAATTTCTCCTCAGATCTGTTAAAGGAGAGCACAGAACCTGAGTATCACTCTGTCAGGATGAGTATGTGATCCAATTTTCAAGTAATTCAATTTAAAAGTTCTCCTCAAATCTGTTAAAGGGGTGTACAGTATTCACAGTGGGTAGGGCTTCACGGTATTTCGTCATATCGCGATACTGTTTTTGACACTGTGTAGTCAGTTTCACTTTATGCAAATAGTCGGTACATCGTAGCCGCCGGTGTGGATATAAATACCGACGATATCACTATCAGTGTCAAGTATTTAGCAACCATCGACACCTCTAATGCTGAGACAAAGGCCATGGCTAACGGGTTCGGTTTAGCGTGGCATAAAAATTAATTATTTCTCACTGCTCCATACGCGTTTGTCAACACACTTCGGACAATCAAGTCGACATGCCTCACTGAATGGGCGGCAATTGATGTTTATACAGGCTGTTCTCAGCTCAATATTGCTGGAAGGTTTCCTGGTCAAATACAATACAAAATGTTATGGTGTTTGTATAATCTGGAGACACAATGACGCGCGTTCAACAGCGCCACAAAAGCTTATGCATTAGACGTATCACCTGTGTGGACTTACTTTGGTTTAGAATACGGCGATGATGGCACACCAAAGACGACTCACATTCGATATGCCGATTATGCAACAAGAAGGTGGTTGCAAAATCCGGCAACACATCCAACCTTCTAAAGAATAACCATCCTCCAACATTGTCATGTTTCGGCCACAATCTTGGAAACGGCGCCGTGCTCTCACTGTTGCTCAAAAGGAGTTGAAACTAGACCAGCATTCACTGATTGCCGATTGTCCCACACGATGGGGTACAAAGTATGACATGGTAAAGCGCATCTCGGAACAGGAGGCAGCTATTCTATTCGCAAAGTTCTCAGTTCCAGCAACAAAATGTCACATTTAGTTCCAACATGGCAAGATAATGACGTATTTGAGGCTGTCATTGAAGGACTCAAACCAGTGTCTGATTTTATGGACATATTATCGGCTGAAAACTATGTGACAGTATCTTCCTTAAAGCCAATGATGGACCACCTCGACACAGAACTACTTAAGACTGATAACAACAAACACAAACTGACACGTGATGTGAAAAAGCGAATTAAGTCATATATGGATAATAAATATGACGACGATGAGACCGATCGACTCATTTGTTTGGCATCTTTCCTTGATCCACGCTACAAAAATCGTTTCTTAAATGAGGAGGACTTAAAGTTTGTCAAATTAGACATCACTGACGACAAAACAATGCATGTGACCAGTAAACCATCCAAAGAAACATTCGACGACAAATTTATTGGTGACGATATTTAGTCATACCGCGGTATCATTTTCAATACCGTAATCGGTATTATAATCCGGATACCGTGAAGCCCTAACAGTGGGAAGATGTTAAAGGGATGTACAGCATTCACAGTGGGTAGATGTGAGAAATCTGTAAATTGTCATCATCAATAAGAACTTGGGAACAAGCCTTGAAATAGGGTGTCTGTCATTTGCAGAATGAGGTCCCCAGAGGGTAAATTTAGTGATGCTACCCCGCATAGTGGGCTAGCATCACCAAATTCACCCTCTGGGAACCTCATTCTGCTGAGGTGTAAGCAGAATGAGGTCCCTAGAGGGTGAATTTGGTGATGCTAGCCCGCTATGCGGGGTAGCATCACTAAATTCACCCTCTAGGGACCTCATTCTGCAAATGACAGACACCCTATTTCTAGACTTGCTTGGGAAAATAGATTAACTCATATTGACTATATAAATAATTTTCCAGTGACGATATTTCCCCATGTTAAAACCATAACATAAACATTACAATGACCGTGATCACTTATCACACGGGTAAATGAAACATTTTCAGAAATTGTTCAATGCTTGGACATTTTCTAATGTAATACCATTACCCTCAGCTGCCTAATAATAGTGTCAGCACGAATATTAATTTTGAAGAAATTTCCCAATATTCGATATTAATTGGCATTGAGACATTGTGTAATTGCCATCACTATTATTAATGTCAGCATAAATCCACACCCATCATTATTATTAGGCCATCACGATTATATTAAGCACCCGATTATTAGGCACCGGATAGTACGTTGTTTTTGGTCTTCAGTATTTTATTAGACTAATTGGAATTTCCATGACGTTTACTGATGTAGCTGTTACAGTAGTATTTACATAAAAATGGTTTTGCTATGCGAAATCTTGCAAAATTATTGATAATAATAATAGCAACTTGATCTATTATTGCATGTATTTGACCTTATAAGCAAAGGCATTCAGGGACGTGGCTAGATGGTCTCCATGGGGGGTGTCCCCCTTGGGAAATTCCAAATTGCACCCCCCCCCCTTGAATCAGAATCAGACAAAAACACAAGTTTTGCATAATTCCATTTGCACCTTGCGCCTCAGTGCTCAAACCTAATATGCTCTATATTCATAAACCATGGTTCTATATTTCCGGTATGAGAACATTCAGATATTTTAACCTGAAAAATTGCATAAATCCTAACATCTAGCGGTCTAACTCCAGATAAATGCACACGACTACAGGCAAGAAAACAGGACACACCGGGCTGACCATGGTTGTTCGGCCTGGTGTGAGAAAATTTGGAAAACTATACAAGAAAATCGCAAATCCTAGCATCTGGACAGGTCTATCCTAGTGCTGGAAATTTCAAACCTCGTACTAACCCCTCAGATTGGAAATTTCTCCAACTGATGACCATTTCATTCCACAAGTTTAACCAAAATTAGCATTTTTGTATTGGCCATGCATGGGGGAGGGCCCTGTGTGCGAAAATTTTAAAATCTGAACAAGAAAATTGCAAAATCCTAGCATCTAGACTAGCCTCAAGCCTTCCTAGAGTTGGAAATTCCAAATCTGACACCCCCACTTAGGTTGGAAAATTTCCAACTGATGACATTTCCAATGACAATGTTGACCAAATGTATGACAATATTGTTTTTTTTTTAAATTAACTAGCAGTTTTTGACAGGCCACGGGGGAGGGACCAGGACAAAAGCTTTCCAAGTGTTGGAAATTTCCAACCTGTCACCCCCCATAAGGTTGGAAAATTTCCAACTGATGACCATTTCAGTCTAAAATTTTGACAAAAAATAGGAAAATATGCAAATATTGGTCCAAAAACAATTAATTCCCCCAATAAATTGTTTGAAAATCAAACTACAAGAACATTTTCAACCTATTGTTGGTGTGAAATTTCCAACTAATGTTTTGGCAGGTATGAAATTTCCAACTGTTGAAAATTTTGACCAATCTCACCCCCCCCTCGCCACGTCTCTGAAGGCATTCTCTTATATATGCGAGGCTCCCTATGGGAGACTCACATATATAAGAGAATGCATTGGCACAGAATCTTTAATGCTGCTTAATATCACTTAGGATATGCAGTGATCCAATTTTCAAGTAATTCCAACACTTTTATTGTAATAATTACAGAAAAATCATTCAAAATAAGCATATGATTCATATGGCTTAGTAGACACTCTTACACTTTCAGTGTCGTGCACAAATCCAACAAAACATGTGTATTTGTTGATTAAACAAAACCGACACCAATACTACCTTACCCCTCAACAGAAATGAGCTCGCCATTGTTTAATACCTACGTCTTTTTTTTAAATCGTGAAAATAATGAAAGTGTCAATGACACTGTAGCTCAACTTGGAGAGAGGATACTGTCATACATTACAGTAGTGATGAACTGATATGGGGAAACCACCATACCCAGTTGTTAAAATTTGATAATCGGCCGTGTCGATTATCTATATTAATAAAACTCAATTTTGTTTGTTTGTCCGCTTGTAGGCAACCAAACGGCTGGACCATCGGAAAATTTGTATATTGAGTAATTTGGGTAATTTGACTCGGGGAGCGTTATTAGTCAATGTCCCTACATGAGACATCAAAACGCCAACAGGAGGCACATTTCCCAATTTCCCTGTGTATAGTGGTGTAATCATACAAAGTTATCTAAAGTGTTATCAGAGAATCACAGCTGATCGTGATAAACATTTAATGGGGTTTTTTCTGCTGGCCATGGATCAGGTTATATTATAGACTTTTAGTTAGTTAATTTAAAATAGATTTTTTATTTTTTTTATTTTTCTCACATGGTCTCGACAGTGGAATATCATATACATGGCATGGGGTTTTAAAAAACGTTCCTGGTCTTTGAATTATTATGGAATGAAACATCTCAACTATATAACCAATTAACACATCCATTCTTCCATTTCAGAATAGGCTAACACACAGACAATGGACAATCTTGGGTTCACTCCATTTTCTGGATCAGGAATTTTGTTAGAAGCAATTGGAATTGAGGGAAGTTCGTTAGATGTATCAGTTTCAAGAGAGGAAGATTTCACCCCAGTTGAGATATCAAAACACCAACAGGAGGGACATTTCCCAATTTCCCTGTGTATAGTAGTGTAGTCATATTAATTGGACAGCAATCAGCAATGTCATGATTGTAAATGGTATACATGTGTACTGTAGAAAACTTTGATATGAAAACCAGCCCGATCTCAACACCAGTGTGCTTAATGATCCGAGTGAAATTGTAAAACATTACCCTGAGTTTGATTTGCACACGTAAAGTCATGAAGACGTCAAATTCCTTATTATGAGACAAGGAGTTGTCAATATCGCCGATCAGATGTAGTCAAATATACACAAACAGTTGTCAGAAACAATATCGCAATAAAATGACGAAATTCGATTTTGCATTTACTGATATCGACAAATGATGTGCACAAACAATTCAGAAAGAGGTATACGTTGTGAATAGATGGTAATAGCTGTACATTTCTTCGATTGACGAAAATTCGAGTGTCATGGCATGAGAAATGACGAAAAAACAGGCATGTTGTCATTTTGGTGACACATTTCATGCACTTTCAGATGTCGTCCACGCTAATGCACACATAATACATTAATACAACTCTAACTAATGAGCATAAATTAAGAAAATAAAAACAAACATTTAACAGCATGCACTTAAAAAGTGACGTTATTGACAACGAAAATCTGCATTTAGCACGCAGAGCAGCAGTTCCAGCATGCAGATTAGAGTTTTAGGTGCCATTTGATTACGCGCTGTGAAAGTGAGGATAATTATTTCAAGGCTTACTCCCATCATGAAAAGGTAATATTGTGTTAGCACAGCTTCTGTTACGAAAGGGTAATGTTGCATTAGCACAGCTCCCATCATGAAAGGGTAATGTTATGTCAGCACAGCTCCCGTCATGAATAACACACGTAGTTACAGGAACTTTTACGAAAATATTTTCGTTAGTTTAGAACTCAGGCAGCATGGTGCACAAATTCAAAGTGCATGATTTCAAAACTGAACAAAAAATAGTACTGCGCGAATTTAGATATCAGTATGGTATTCTCTAAACCATATGCATACCTGTATGTCCAAAATTCTTGCGTATCGTTAAATTTCTGCTGTATTTTGTTAATGTATCTGCCTCATATATCCTCACTAAAGACTCCGCTTTCTCTTCGGATTCAACAAGCCCATGATATTCAGACCAAGCTACAGTGAAGAAGGATGACCAACACTCGGCTGTCTGGATAAAATATCAAGAAATGAAATCACATAAGGCTTCGAAAGTCAAATACAGTAATGCCCTAAATAATCAACTCCTTAACCACAGAATTATGGGTAATTTTTCAGGATTTAGTCGGAAATATGGCTTGTTGCCATTCATCGGAAAGCTCTCAGTGAGAGCCTTCCGATGAATGGCAACTAAATCCTGAAAAATTACCCATAATTCTGCTGTGGTTAAGGAGTCAATTATTTAGGACATTACTGTAGCTGTTTCTCAGGACCATGTACTATGGCAATATTTAAATGTACTCCCATAAAGCATCTATTGCAAATTCATTTTGCCATTACATCTATAATTGAAATGCATTGCATTCAACTTAGGATTTTTTTCAAACTGCCTGCTGCCTCATTCTTGAATTTTTGACAAAATAAAAAAAATTTAATTCAAAAGCAATTTTATTTATTTTTCCTGCAGCCTACCTAGTGACATTGCTACCTTCTATATTGTCTGCAAAGAAATGGTGGCATTTCCCCTATGTAATAGTTCAGTTAATAATCAACTAGACGTTATTTGGATGATCAAAAGTTACATGTACATGTATATTCAATATAACAATATAATTTAGAGCCACATTCCAAACTAGGTGGGTGAGTAGAGCTAGTTATAATTATGTCCTCAAAAACTATATTTATATCCTAACACATGCACTTGTTTATAGAGCATTGGGAAAATCATTTGTGACCCGCCATATCAAATCCAGTCATCAAATCCAGTCGTAAGTCGGGATTTTTTTACCCTGTGCCAATGCATTCTCTTATATATGCAAGTCGACGATAGGTCGCCTCGCATATATAAGAGAATGCATTGGCCTAACAAATTTTTTATCATTTTTTTAAAATAAATGTTTCTTACAATTTTTAGGAAATAAAATAAAAAACATCCATTACACTGCACGGAGCCCCACACATATATAGAAGCATATAGAAGAGTGTCGTCTGCTCATGTTTGTCTGGGGCTCTGTATGGGTGAAATTATAAAATTGTTAAAGAATACAAGAACAAATTATTAAAATTGTAAAAAATTGTTAGGCCTATGGTCGACTCGCATATATAAGAGAATGCATTGGCACAGGGTAAAAAAATCCCGACTTACGACTGGATTTGATATGGCGGGTCACATTTATAGGCCTGATAAAACCACGGAATGTCCCCCATTTCACATAGTTAATCATGTTTGTGCATGAGACCCGTTTACCAACCAACAACATAATGGTAAAGTGGCATGAAACCTAGGGGTGCCACGATTAATTGTATAATCGATGAACTGTTGATAAAGCCGATAATTGATTATCATTTCCATCGCCGATTAATATGCCTTATTTATTTCGGACGTCGGAAAAGGCCAGGTATTATTGAATACCGTGTTTGTTTTATACAGTTTAATCTACAACCGAGGGGTTAAAGGTACTCAACCCGTAAAGAGGGTCCCCATCTCAACAGATTCCAACAACAACAATCCGATCGGAGGGTCCTATATTACTATTTCTTTGGCTTTGGGGGTAAAAAATATTTGATTCGAGTCGAGGAACCCATCAAACAAACCTCAGAGTTATTAGATATTGATTTTAGAAATTTGTTATAAACTCGAGATGCGTACTACTAACTGCCGTAATCTGCTCTGGATGTGTTCTCCAAATCTATTCAAACAGACAAGGATGGATAACTCTAAAATCAAGTGGTAATTTTAACGTAATTTTGACTGAGTTCTGGGCCAGATAGTATTCCCGATAATGAAAAATAATAGATTTCTAAAATCGATATCTAACAAATCTGAGCTTTGATGGGTGACTTCCTCGACTCGAATCAAATATTTTTTACCCCCGAAGCCATTGAAATAGTAATTGAGAGGAGTTTTATCGGGTTGAGTACCTTTAACAACCTTTGATCGCATATCAAAGAGATTCCGACAACATGCATACTACTAATATGTGCTGCAAACAGTCGCCAGTTCATTTGATGATGCAACATGGTTACTTTTCGGGTCGTTGTATATTCTACAAATTGGCGGCACTACAGCTTTGAACTTATGGCGACATCATTGTATATTTCTACTGGTATTGAAGACATTGTGCTCATTAGTCATTACCGGTGGCTTAAGATGCACTTTATTAACATAAAAAATACATCAGCCATGCCTCAATCAACCAGCAACAGCAGTTAACCATCAACCAGCCAATAGGTCATATTACAGAATACTGCCACTGATGTTATTAATATTAGGTATGATTAATCGCTTATAGTCGATTATTGACAACCGATTATCAAAATCAATAATCGTGGCACCTCTAATGAAAGTGCATTTATTTTAGTCAACTTGTCGGCTGTTTTATATATATTGTGAAATATGCTATTTAACTCTTTCACCACGGAATTTACAGAGGTAAATTATCCAGGACACCGTGTTTACAGCAGTTTATATGGAACTTCTTTGTCTCACATGTGGGGCATTCATACTGGTATTTATAGATGTGGTAGGTATGGACACCCATATATTGTCATGACCAGTGAAAACTGCCCATCAATTTGCACTACCAGCCGATGGATGACATCATATAATTGTGATTAATCCACAGCTGCCATGTTTCCTATTGTTCTCCCTTGTACATTATCTAAACTATACATGTACCCCGCTACCAACAATAGCTGGTGATTATTTTAACAATAACCGGGAAATATTAAAATATTCCCCAGTTATTGTTAAGATAATCACCAGCTATTGTAAGCCTGAATGCCCTATCCACTAACTATCAGTAACACGCTTCAAACAAGAGGTTATGTCCCGGTGTCTAGGGTTTAGATGTTGAATTGGCCGTGTCGGGAACATTGATAACAATAACTGGTTCATAGATCTTCATAACTTTATATATGTATAAGTCTTTCTCTATAAGCACAGTACATAGGCGGAAGAACAGAGGTATTGGTATAGTAGCAAGGTTGTCGGATAAGTGAAGCTCCCGCTTCAGAGCACGGGTAGTTATTCCAACCTCTGGTGTATCATGCCTCTTAAATAAGGTCCGAGATACATGATACACTTGGATATGACGTGTATCACTATATACTGTCTTATAGAATGATACTGGCTTTATCCACCCTAACTTATACAATGGTTGCTACCAGTCATAACCACTTAAGAATGTGATCTTATTAATTATGCGTGTGTGTTTCTACACTATATAATTTGTCTTCTATGTATTGTGCTTATCTATACAATTAACCCTAGCAGTTACAATCACTGGGGAAAGGAAGTTTATCCTAGATTCCAGGAACACATATAACAACACATAACTATCGTATGTACTATCGGACAGTTACATAATACAGCACGAAGAGCAGAATTATATGACAACAATCAGTGGATTTAATTCGGTATACCAGGCACATTGGCTACGACATCATTATTATTATGCACAAGTACATGTATCACAAAAATCCACTCACTAATCCATGAGTAATACATTGAAAACAACTACAAAAGCTCATAATTGATAATGCTCTTTATTGTATATCGTTTGGGGCGACCGCAGCATCATCCAATATCCAGGTGGAAACCACACGGTGGACTTAAATGCGAATATCTGGACCAAAAGCTATTATAATCTAATGGCGTTATGTTTAGTGATGATTTAGAAATCTCTTACTGAGCCCCGCCCCTCACACAAACCAACTACATATATCCGAAATCGGTAAATTGGATTTGCATCATGCCATTAGGTTAGATAGTTTTGGAATTACTGGCTCATCAAACAGTCGGAAATATAGTGAAATTTTGCACAGCTGCAAAATATGGGGAATGTTGCACACTTAAATTCCCTGCAAAAACTTAGGGTCTCCAGATTCTTAACGGTGAAAAACCCACCCCGTGGTCACGTCCCTAAAACAACAGTAGTCGCCATGGCATTTCCTATGTTATGGGCAACATTTGAGTGGAATATCATTTATCATGGAACTTAATATATAGATATCAAGACAGGTATATTTAAATTATTTTTGTTTACAAAATTATTGAGAGTTGAAAATTATTTGGCATTTAATATAACTTTGTTCACCATGCACCTACAGCTTTGTTCTCAGTTCTGTAAGATGGAATTGTCCCCACATTTCTGTTATATCTCCCAATTGTATATATGTTCGGTTTATGGATCGATGTTTTACATGGCTTTCTCAATTCGATCTGACGTCAATACCTTCCACGTGATATTCAATCATTCATGCAAGAGCATATACTCCCGTTATCTCCACAATCAGCTAATTAAACTGACCAGCATTTATTCTCACTGATTAATGACAACTCAGTGAGCGTTCATACATGGCTTTGACAACTCACGGCAGTATCAGATTGTATACGGCCATGGCTGGGCCAGGCAAGGCAAAGTTGTAGCTTTGAACATGACCATCACCGTGCCCTATAGGCGATGTCTAAAACGGGACGTATTGCCATTGAATGCACAGGGAAGTGGTGTCATTCGATCACTTGGGCTATATGCTTAGCAACCATTGATACCATTAAATACAAACTACATGTAGGTTGAATCTTCTGACCTGATGTATCTCCAGTTTCACAATAGGGTATTGACTGCATAGAAAATGCCGTTTCTTAGCGCGGAATTATACGACGCTATAAGCTATAATTGCATTATACTTTCAGTTCCGGGTAGTTGCTTAGAAACCGTTACCAGGGAGTGATCGTGTGGCAAAGTATACCGTTCTAAAAAAAATAAACAGTGGCCCATGGGAACATACCTGTAAAATTTCAGACATGTAGCACCATTTGAACATAACCATCAGCATGTACATGCCAAGAATATCTAAATTGGGGCATAATACAATTGGATTCACAGCGCAATGGTGTCATTCGATCATTTGGGGTATTTGCTTAGCAACCGTTGCTACCCTTAAATACAAGTTAGGATCAGACTTCTGGCCAGATATATCTCAAATAGGGTGTTGACTGCATCAAAAACGCCATTTCCTTGGGCTGAATTACGACCGTAAAAGCTATAATTGTATTTTACTTTCAATATCGGGTAGATGCCTAGCATCCGTTACCAGGGAGTGACCACGTGGCAATGTAACCAGATCGTAAAATAATCAGTGGTCCATGGGGAACATACATCTAAAGTTTCAGAAATGTGACACCACTTGAACATAAACAACACCATACATCTAAACACTGGCCACAATATAAAAAATACCACTGGGAGCCCAGGGTCAGAGTGTCGATCGTTGTGGGGAGCCAGGGTTCAAAGGATTCAATAAGAAGTATTCTTATTGCCCTTAAGCACAATAAGAAATATTCTTTCTTATTGCGCTTAAGCGCAATAAGGAATATTCTTATCAATAAGAGCTAATTGCGCATAAGCGCAATAAGGAATCCATTATTGCGCTTAAGTGCAATAAGGGAAGATCTAATTGAGCTTAAGCGCAATAAGAATATTCCTTATTGCGCTTAAGCGCAATAAGATATTCTTTATTGTGCTTAAGTGAAATAAGGAATTTCCTTATTGCGCTTAAGCGCAATTAGATATCTTCACAATAAGGGATTCCTTATTGCGCTTAAGCTCAATTATTTATTAAATGTAAATTTGGCTTCCCATAAGTTTGAGATCATTTGTGAACCTTTAGCTTTTTTTAATGAATTGTCTCAATGTGATGCTGGAAGCATTTTCCATATTTGGTTTAAATCTTAATGGTAGAATATTATGGAAGGGCCCAGTTCAACTCCAATGAAACATTAGCGACTTATGGAGTTGTTATTTAACTACTATTGTGATCCAAACAAGCAGTCGCAGACGGCGGTATCCCCCGGCCGAATTCTGCAGTTGGGGAAGTGCATTCTCAATAATGTTTGCGTTCTCAGTATGTGCTAAACAAGACGTGGGATTTTGTCAAAAAGACTGGCTTGCGAACTCATTTTAGGACTGGTCATGGGAACGAATATACCAAAAATCCGTTGACATTTGTGGAAATTAGCCCTGTGACGTTGTCCATTTGCACCAAAAATAATAAACAAAGTCCAATAACTCTGGTGAAAATATCCGGCCGGACCTGGTTTGCGAACTCGTTCTAGATACTGGTCATGTGAACTTATATACCAAAAATCATTGAAATCCGTTAACATTTGTGGAAATGAGCCCTGTGATGTCGTCGATTTGCTATTTGGTAAATTCGACAAAAATAATAAACAAAGTCCAATAACTCCTGTAAAAATATCCGGACGGACCTGGCTTGCGAACTCATTCTAGGTAATGGTCAGATGACCTCATATACCAAAACTTTTCGAAATCCATTGATATTTGTTCAAGTTATGACTCTTACAAATTTGGGACGGACGGCTAGACAGACGGACGGAACCCATTCCTATATCCCCCGCAAATTTCATTTTGCGGGGGATAATAAACATACCCCTACATTATAAATCACACCCCTACATTATGAATCACACCCCTACATTATAAATCACACCCCTACATAAATAAATCACACCCCTAAAGTGCTTATTTGGGCCCCTACTATCATTATTTTTGTAAAAATAATCACACCCCTGCAGTGCTTATTTGAACCCTACATTTATTCATTTCTGGGGGTCTGATATGCAAAAATTCTTTCATTTTCTCTTCAGTTTCGGCCTTTTTAATCTTTTATAGCCTACTTAATTAAAGATTACCATCTTCTGTGTTAGTGAAGTCCAATGGCATGGTTATCTTCTTACTCTAATTGGTGATTATTTGGTATTTCATAATAGTCGGGTACCTGGGAGTCAACATCCTTTCAGGATTCATATAACGTATCATCATATTGACTGGATTCACTTCCAAACACATACATCATTTCAATGTACAGTTATATATGTCATCAACGTCGTTTTTCGGTTGATCTATGAGCGTATAGACCGATCAGTAGACGAATAACATACTGTATAGTTCCGCGAAGCGGATTATACTAAGTATGTTATTGGTCTACTGATCGGTCTGTACGCTCATAGATCAACCGAAAAACGACGTTGATGGCGTATAATTACAACTATAACACTTTATTTTCAGCTATCTACTATTAATCCATCTCAGAAAATTAATTGCCAAAACATGATTTTCCGTTGGACGATCTCAAAATTTGGTTGATGGGCCGAAAATAAATTGGCCGAAATTGTCAACGAGCAACTTCGTCAAGCAAACTTTCAGAAAATAAATATTTACACTTCAACTTCAATGTTCAGCAATGAACAATCCATTATAAAAAAGCATTACTTGTTTGGCTACGATTTACGTTTAAAATGACTCAACAACAACCCAATAATTATCAACACACACAGAGTCGAATCCGCGATCTCCGGTAAAATTATTAACTCCAGACCAGTCCAGACTCCAGTCCGATCATGGCCGATGTAATTTGTAAACAAATGCCCTGATCATATCTAATGTGCTCGTGACAAATGTCATGTCATTAGCATTGTAATAAAGCTGAAAAATGTTAAAAGGGTTGTAATTGGGTAACACATTTTATTTATTTACAATAAATTTTGCCATGTTGATCAGCCTGATTTATGATAAGTTGTGTTCACAGCAGTAACTATACACGTTGTCATAGACGCTTTTTCGAAAATTAGACAAATAAAAAACGCGGCACGAACTTTGAGTGTTCAATCGAACTTTACAAAAACATGAATACGGCTGAAATGAACAGACATAAGTATAGTATAGTGTAGATAAGAAGCAGAGACATAGAATATAGACATAGACTACTTGTTCAATGTTTCTAACATTGAGTTTTCGAGTTGTTTTTTCACTGAAATTCTCGTTCCGCGCTTTCGCGTCATCCGGGGACGTCGTGTGGGGCGATGGTAATAGACTCGCCCAAATTTCTTAAAGTGTCACTACGCGATGTGACTCGTCTACTGCAAAGTCTATGCACTGATAGACGCAGGTCACGCGGTAGCCTCTCGACCAATCAAATGCCCGCATTTCGACGAAAACGAAAGTAGTTGTTATTATATTCTAATGATGTATGCTGTGTGTGTCTATCAGTTTCAGTTTTTTCAACCCTACTTTTATTCCGCCCAATACTCTTATTTAATTCTGTGATATTTTCCACCCCCTACTTTTATTCCGCACCCTTCTTTTAATTGGATCGCGAGAGTACCTCCTACTCTATCTGTGAACAAGCCTTGAAATAGTGTGTCTGTCATTTGCAGAATGAGGTCCCCAGAGGGTGAATTTAGTGATGCTACCCCGCATAGTGGGCTAGCATCACCAAATTCACCCTCTGGGGACCTCATTCTGCTTCAATCTCCACAGAATGAGGTTCCCAGAGGGTGAATTTGGTGATGCTAGCCCGCTATGCGGGGTAGCATCACTAAATTCACCCTCTGAGAACCTCATTCTGCAAATGACAGACACACTATTTCAAGGCTTGTCTGTGAAAACAATTATCAGGAAACCCACAAATAAAGAAAAAGTGGCCAATTGATCTCTTGAGTGTTTGGATATCTATTTGAGTACTTACTCGACCAATCGTATGACCTTTATGATGGTTTAAAGGAGAAATGTCAACTTCAAAACATCTGTCAGAATCCATCTCTTCTGATGTATAGCTATATAATTTATTGAGAACTGCATTGCTGAACTCAGTCCGTGATAGAGCATCACTAGGATGCCACTTCAAAGTTGGAAATCTGATCATTTCTCTGATAACAACCTTAGCAGGACATCCAACTTTCTTGGATGTTTTGTCAAATTCTTTACTTCTTTCTCTATAATTCAAGGCATCTGTCTGGAAATGAGGGCACACAATGTTGATTATCTGTTTCTTAGACACATATTTTCAAAATGGGCAGGCATGTTTATATATTTATTTTTACATGTAAAATTACCGGGCAGGTTCTTGATATATCAACTTCTTATTCCCTTTTTTTACGACAAAATTTCCCATTTTTTTATATGGTTATTACCGAATTATCCATAAAAAATCCTGTGTGATGTGAAAAATAACTTTTAACTCTTTCATGACTGGAGCTTCTTGAAAATTTTCAAAATCCCTGTGCCAATGAATTCTCTTATATATGGGAGCCTTACATATTATTAAGAGAATGCATTGGCCTAACTATATGTACCTTGACCTTGTAAGCCTGTGCATTCTCTTATACACGTATGTGCGAGGCTCCCTATGGGAGACTCAAATATATAAGATAATGCACTGGCACATGGTGTTTAATGCTTCACCAGTGCAGCTCCTGTCATGAAAGGATTAATGTAAGAATCTAATACTATTGTACAACCCAAAGACATACAAATTAAAGGTACTCAATCCGATTCGATGGTCCCCATATCATCAAATTCCAACAACAAATTTTTTTTTGGATGCCACTTCAGTTATCAGAATTGATTAATTGCCCAAAAATAATCCAAACCACAGTCAACTATAGTATAAAATTGATCAAAACCTGTTATTTTATCAACATTATGTTCAATGAAATTTTGCCGATTTGTCAAATATCTGACACAAAAAAAAAACTTTTTGAGTTATCCATCTTCATTCGCAATTTGGTCTGAGACAATCCTCTCATCGACTTTTACTGGGTACTAAATATTCCAGGTGGTGAAAAATAATAGATTTTAAAAATCGATATATGATCACTCTGAGCTTTGATGGGTGGGTTCCTCGACTCGAATCAAATATTTTTTACCCCCAAAGCCAAATAAATATTAATTGAGGGGTGCTTAATCAGATTGAGTACCTTAAACTAAGGCCACAACAATAAAATAGCCTGGTTTATGAACATTTGGGTTGAAAAAAGTGGAGACAGGAGGTTAAAACAAATAAAAGGTCAGCTGACCTCAGTGTCCCCCGAAAAAGTGGCAAGTCGATGCCGCTTTGTTTAAGAAATTTTGTTGTTGAAATTTTCTAAGTCGAAAAGGGTTAATAACTCTGTCAAAAAAAAAAATTTCCTTCATCTATATACATGTTGCACATCTTCAATATATGGGCAACAATATTCTGAAGTTTCAAATCTCTGGGATGAAATCTGTAGGAGGAGATGATTACACCATGAAGGTACTCAAAAGTGTGACGGACGGACGGATCCCGTTTCTATAGTCCCCCAAAAATAAATTTTTCGGGGGACAATAATTAATAAATATGTGCATTACCACAACAATTGACAACAAGTGAAAGTGTCCATGAATTTCACAAGATTTTTTAATAGCGTAATTTCTACTCAAATTATAATGATAAACTGAGGTAGTTCTTCCTACAAAACTATATGAATAATGGAAATTAATGTGAATGTGAAAAAGAGACAATGTCAACAACTATTTTCTTCACCACTCTGACACTATGCCTCTAAATTTAATCCCAATGATTTTTTTTACATACTCACGAGTGTCTAATAGTAGTACAGGTCAAATTAACAGGACAGGTCGATATAATACATATATTCTCAAAATAAGTGTCCCTTCTAACACGGTCCTCAGCCATTAACAGCACAGTTGTAACGTCAATGCAACATGGTCATCCTGTTGATAACGCATTGAGTGTACATTAAGACCACGTTGAAATTCACCGGACAACGTTGAAGTTTAACGCGGACTTCGTTGAAGTTACAACGCGGACAGCATTGAAGTTTAACACATTACCTTGGGAGTCAACGCAGCCATGTAATGTAAGCACTGAATTGCGTTAGCCGATTTTGTAGTATCTTTTAATTTTGTTTTATTTACGTTCACTTGAAAAATTCCCTGTTCTGTTGGATAAATATCAGACACCATTTAGGACAAAAATCATCCTGTGCCTGGTTGATAATATAAAAATATTTATGAGGAAGCATTGGAATGCCCAGACATGACAGAGAATCAACAACATACTAGCATCACCGCCCTAATTAAATGCCTAACACACTATCAAAGGAAGACACACCTGTGCATTGTTAGGAAGAAATTCAGAACGTCAATCTAATTGAGAGATGCCCACGTGTGTGCAGTACGCAACAGGGATTGAACATTTCAACCCAACACTCCAAATTGGCCATGTTGTCAATCAATATAAAAGACAAGTAGGAGTAGTCATCTTCATCAAATTGCCACATTGTAATATAATATCTTTGCCCCAGAAAGCTACAGTATGGATGCAGAACGGTCTTTGACCTAAACTTCAAAAGACGAGACAATGTGACAACGTGAGCGCATGGTCAAATAGAACTTCACGATGGGAAGTTATGGTTTTTCATGAAAGGTCAACATGGCACCGATCTCTGAATAATATTTTTTTGAACTTTATGCATGTATATAATTATGCGGATGAAAGGCTAATTAAAGTCAGAATAATCATCAAGTCCTGATATTCTTCAGCATGAAGAACAAATGGTGTTTATTTTATAATTATTGTTGGTTTATTTAATATATGGTATACGTTGTATGAATAACGAGTCTGTGTCGCTTGGCGGACAAAATATGTCTGTAAGGCCATCATAAAGACATACCAACATATCACTGTTGGAATCCAAGGCACCGCTCGTTCTGTTTACGACCACCTACACCGTGTTATGTTTCGTTGGCGGTTATCTCGACTGCGTTTTGTTGCGCTGACGGTTACACCGACCGCGTTATATTGTGATGACAGTTACCTGGACCGGGTTGAAAATTACAACCACGTTGGAGTAACATTACGACCACGTCGCATTAACACTAAAACCGCGTTGATGGTCATATTTCAGCACGGTCTCAACGCGGCTCCAACGTGGTCGAGAAGGGCACTTATTTTGAGAATATGCATAGTACAGGGTGCATTGATACATCCATAAAAACAGGGATTTTTCTGCCTATTTTGGGAATGGGTCCGGGTCCGTTCGAATTGGGAAAAATGTGTCTTTCCAGACCAAAATTGGGAATTTTCCATGTTTTAGAAAAATTCAATTAATCACTGTTACACACAAGTAAATAGTACTAATACCGTAATTTTCGGTGTATAACGCTACTTAAACACAGGTAACTCAAAGATGGAGTAAAATCCCAGCCCATTGGGGTCCATTTCTCAGCCTCAGGTAAGTTGAAAATTCACAGATAACAACGGAAGGATTCAAGCCATCCACCAAACTTCGACGGAAAAACGGTAATAATAGTGCGGGGGGGGGGGGGGGGGGGGGGGGGGGTGCGGTTCCAGCAAATGTTTATAAAATTAACAGTGAGGACAAGTTTTTTCTTCTCCGCAAGATTATATTTTTGTTTAAATGGAGCCCCACGCTGCCACAGTAAAAAATGTGTATTCCGGTAACCACATGGTGCGTCCCCCCTAATAATGAGATAATCCTACTGAAAACGTGCGCAAACGTCATGGATACACGGCTTAATCGTAAACCGATGAGTCCACTTTTAACGGAATGCGGGGGGATGTGTATTCTGGAAGAACATGGTGCGTCCCCCTGATAATGAGATAATCCTAGCAACCACGTGCGCGAAAGTAATATATACTGGCTTACAAGTCGGATGCGGCCACTTTCAAATGAATGCGGGGAGGTAAACACCTGGCTCGCCCTGCTATGTTTATTTGTGGGAATTCCTCTCAAGCGAGTGACGTATTTACTATAATAACTCATTCGGCAAACCTCGTCAGATTCCGTCACGGCCCGCAGAGGTCACAGGTCGAGGAGTTCAGAATGTATAATAACTGTCAAACTTTGATAATTATTCAATAAACCCGATGATATTATATACCTGCCTGCAATTGGGAATTTGGTGGTTGAAAATTGGGAATAAAGGTGCCTTTTTCCCATTGGGAATGGGGCCGTTTACCGGACCCTGAGGACACCTGAAAAAGTTCCAGATATCTGAATACTATAGCACATAGTTTGTTGTAAATGTTAGAGATACTAGAAAAGAGACACTGGTGAATATAAAGATAAATATTAACTGCAGTATATACTTCTATTTTTGAGCAGTTCATACTGAAAATTGAATAATCAGAGAATTGGACATGTCAAAAATTAATAAACGTACAGGGCCAAACAAGGATTGTACAGGAGCGAATTTCATCCGGAAAAAATAAACGTACACGTATTACTATTAGGCAGTCGAGAGTAAACAAAACATAAAAAGTTTAATTTTTTTTTTACAATATTGAGATAATGGTTGTAGGAGTTCATACCTTTAAATCTCCTGTATCTTTGGTCCTACATTTCTTCGGCTCTCCCCCATGCACACATTTTTTCACTCTTGAATTTAAGACAACATGGGGTACTTCATCATCAAAGAAATTCACAATATATTTGTGATTACTTCTCAGTGCTGTAAACAAATAGTACAGATTTAGAATAAGCATTGTTCAAGGCACAAGCCTTGAAATAGTGTGTCTGTCATTTGCAGAATGAGTTCCACAAAGGGTGAATTTAGTGATGTTACCCCGCATAGCGGGCTAGCATCACCAAATTCACCCTCTGGGAACCTCATTCTGCTGAGTTGTAAGCAGAATGAGGTCCCCAGAGGGTGAATTTGGTGATGCTAGCCCACTATGCAGGGTAGCATCACTAAATTCACCCTCTGTGGACCTCATTCTGCAAATGACAGACACACTATTTCAAGGCTTGATTATGCAAGGCAGATTTAATTGTTAATAGCGCTTGTACGCATTGAGCTCCCGAGTACGTCACGAATAATGATATCATATGCTAAAAATAGATTTTCGGACAAACTTTACCACGTGTTTGAGAACGCATGCATTTACTGCATGTGTGAGATTGAGAGTGGGTCTATAAAACTAATTGTAACTTTGTTATCTTTTTTAGTTTTTACGTGAAAATTTACACATATATCAGGGACATATACTTCTTCCAGAATATTAAAAAACATTTTCAGTTGCTCATTGTATTTTTTTTATTGTTTACGACAAAATAGTCGAAGTCGGGAAATTCATAAAACTGCGGTATAAACTACCCAGTGTTTGCAGTGTTAGAAAACGCCCAATCAAAATAGTTCTTTAGTAATTGTTTACACCAATTTGTTTTTCAAAGAATATAGAGTAAACATAGTCCTCTCGGAATATCAAAATAATTAACCCCCAGACAGCCGACACCACGACAATTAATTCACGCTTCACACCTCGGACTTTGTCAGAGTGTCTGACGAAAACGAAAGTTATCTGTCTAAATGTCCCATTTTCGTGTCGAATGGTGATATAAACCTCATTTGTCAGGTGCATGGATAAATATGATTATTATATACCATATACAGATTTTAAAACGCTCTTTAATAATATCGTATTTGAGCTGTCATAAACAAACTCTATAATTTCTATTCGAAATGGCCCCGTTTTTTTGTTGTTAATTTGTGACTGGATGCCTCGCTCGAAGTACGTTATTTTACTATATAAAACTTCATTGTGTCGCTGAAAGTATGGGAAATCAATATATAAGGCATATCTTTTGCCTGTATACGATAAACACCGGGTCATACATTTCAATCCACCAGGTCTGCATCAGAAACGATTTGACGATAACATTAGCACCAAAGATGTTCCCGAACATGAGACATGGGAATAGAGCGAAATGTTTTTGATGAGGCGTGCACAAATATGTAACAGCAGGCTGAGTTTCGTTACATTTGCTTGCGATATATTAGTTAGAAGGGAATTTAGATTGTCAATGCGAGAAACAACTAGTGTCAGTACAGCATGCTTCATGGCTCGTTCACTGAGGTATGAGCGGACTCGACGAAGACAACTAAGATGGAAATATCCTGACTTTAGTATAGATGACACTGTTTTATCGATAGACATTGTTTCATCGAAATAACCACCAAGGTTACGAAGTGAGTCGACACATGCATTTATTGTTGTGTCTCCCAACTTCACATTGTACAAATGTACTTTGCGTAGCTCCGTCAAAGAATGTTTTGATCCCATGACAATAAATTCTGATTTATTATCATTTAGTTTGAGTCTGTTCATGGACATCCATTCACTAATCTCAAGAAAACAGCATTCTAATTATTACATGCTCTTTTGTATCCCATGTGGTCTTTACGAGAAAAGTCAACTGTCATCGGCATACATGTGGTAGTTGACTGCATGTTTTTTCATAATATCACCAAGGGGCAAAGTATAACATAGAAACAGTAGTGGGCCAAGAATAATACTAATAGCAGACGACTAAATAAAATTCCCGTTGTTTGGCGAGACTTTGAGATCCTGTGTGTCTTTTTGACAGTTCAAGAGATCATGGGTGTCTTTTTGCCAGAAACAATGCGACAATGACCTATTCAGCTTTATTGGGGGCGCTGGTTAGCCTGGAGTCACACATGCACACCTGATTGTCGCGGAAGCGAGTTTGCGATATGATGTCATCATGTACGAGCATATTGACTGCCTAGCAGCGTTATGGTAGAATGTTATTCAACTGAGAATGGTATACTTTACAACAGGAAGCATGCACCCGAATTTCTTACTTGACAAACCACGAAAAATGACAATTACGAAAATAATGTAATTTACAGTAGTGTTATTTATCGAAGTTCTCGGCGCTGTCAGGAAGACAATATTTTGGCCATGACACCGCCTGGATAAAAGTATACATTTCTATTTAAAAACCACTGCAATTTACAATGTAAAATGAATATGTGTGTGTATACTTTTATCTAATAAATCATCATACATTCGGCACATCCACGCACATTCGTACATCGAGTGATAGAACGCATGTTAATGTTTGTCCGAATCTCCAGCGCCTCGCTGTGAAATTAATTATTTTTAGAACAGATGGTCAATGCGTACAAATGCTATTTTTGGCAGCCCTCTTCCGGGCCACAATTACAACAACTCAGTTTTCAAGACTAAAGTTGCAGAAGATAAAATTCATAATCGAGGCGCCCAATGGGTGAACATCACCAACTTCAACTGGGAAACTTCTATCTGATCCTAGGTCTACCATAGCAGTTGAGGGCCTAAGCAGAATGAGGTCCCCAGAGGGTGAATTTAGTGATGCTAGCCCACTATGCGTGGTAGCGTCACTAAATTCACCCTCTGGGACCTCATTCTGCAAATTACAGACACACTATTTGCAGGCTTGAATTTCACAGACAGTGAATAATACACAGACAAAACTGAAGATTGGGTACATTGTTTGTCTATAAAGACATTAACCCTTTACCCAACAAACCGGCCAAAAACGGCCAAATAAAGCTGCAACAGCCTAAATTATCTTGGGTCTGTCTCAATAAAACCATACAAATATGGATATCATTGGAACCGGCTCATTGACCACATTGTGATAGTTACAGTTATGCCCTGTGCCAATGCATTCTCTTATATATGCGAGTCGACCATAGGTCGCCTCGCATATATAAGAGAATGCATTGGCCTAAAAAAAAACCTTTTTTTAATACTTTTTACCATTTTTTCTTACATTCTTTAACAATTTTATAATTTTTAATGTGTTAGGCCAATGCATTCTCTTATATATGCGAGGCGACCTATGGTCGACTCGCATATATAAGAGAATGCATTGGCACAGGGCCCTTCTGTTGGGTAAAGAGTTAAAGTCATAATACAGAAGTTTAGTTCGATTGTAAGATCATGGTCAAGTCTGTAGTATATATGCAATGGTGATCGATATATGTGGGATACATGCAAGTCTGTAGTATATATGCAATGGTGATCGATATATGTGGGATACATGCAAGTCTGTAGTATATATGCAATGGTGATCGATATATGTGGGATACATGCAAGTCTGTAGTATATATGCAATGGTGATCGATATATGTGGGATACAGTTTAACCCTTTACCCAACAGAAGGGCCCTGTGCCAATGCATTCTCTTATATAAGCGAGTCGACCATAGGTCGCCTCGCATATATAAGAGAATGCATTGGCTTAACACATTAAAAATTATAAAATTGTTAAAAAATGTAAGAAAAAATGGTAAAAATTGTTTTAAAAAGATTTTTTTTAGGCCAATGCATTCTCTTATATATGCGAGGCGACCCATGGTCGACTCGCATATATAAGAGAATGCATTGGCACAGGGCATAACTGTAACTATCACAATGTGGTCAAGGAGCCGGTTCCAATGATATCCATATTTGTATGGTTCTATTGAGACAGACCGAAGAGATATTTTAGGCTGTTGAAGCTTTTGGTTTTGGCCGGTTTGTTGGGTAAAGGGTTAAATCTAGATGCAGTGAAGAACCCAGGGATTTTTTGGTGACACCAAATTTACTTTTTCCAAATATTTTGCCAAATGAAAATACTTTTTGCCAAATTATTTTAGAAATTGCCAAGTGCTATCACTGATACATGTAGTATCAGTTTCTGCAACACTCAGTCTTATGTTTCGGCAATCGCTGTTTGAACAACTTATTAATATTAATAAACCCGTCACACATCAATACTAATGCTATCAAATTAACTGCATCTTGATACAGGTGTTAACTGTCCCTAAGCCTAATAAAACACTGCTAATAAAATTGTAAGTGATTCCTCTTTTCAACTTTCTTGAAGAATTAAAAAGTGACTTGCCAAATGAAAATATGTTTTGCCAAATGTGAATTAATTTTGCCATTGGCAAATTTGGCAAGTGGCAACGCGAACCCTGTGGTGGGGGGTCCGGGGGTTCCCCCACAGAAAAAATGCAGTATTTAGAATTTTACTGAGAGGTCAATTTGATCAAGTTTCTCAAGAGTAACTTTGGTAATTTTGATAGATGTACCGGGGATTGGAAATGATAGATGTACTAGTAGATGTATGGGATTGGAAATGCTTATAAGTTATTGTCAGATATCTTTTGGTTCAATGGATTATGATTATCCTGCTTGAAATGAGACTTACCGTTATCACTCTGATTCATATAATAGACTATTTTCTAAAATTCAATTTAGAAACGCATACATAATAAACTAGTAGTGCAGAAACAATGTCTATTAAGTTATTAATTACACGTAGTACTAATCTCCATGTTAGTTAGTAATTACACGTAGTACTAATCTCCATGTTAGTTAGTAATTACATGTAGTACTAATCTCCATGTTAGTTATTAATTACACGTAATACTAATCTCCATGTTAGTTAGTAATTACACGTAGTACTAATCTCCATGTTAGTTAGTAATTACACGTAGTACTAATCTCCATGTTAGTTATTAATTACACGTAGTACTAATCTCCATGTTAGTTATTAATTTGGTATTATGAGATCCCACCTGATAGCCAGGTTAATTTTATCAAATTGTCATTGTTCCTGTACTGTATTGTGTAATTTCACTTGAATTTGATTGAAATAGTGAAGTCTGAAGGCTGAATGATAACAAACCTAAACTCAAACTATTTGAAGTGTTCACAGATGAAAGCTAAAGCTAAACATACATTACAGTATAATTCCACTTGTTAAACTTAAATCTTTTTGTAAACTTAAATGTCTTATGTCAATATTTATAAATGTATTTGTATCTTGTTATGATATGAATTGTGACCTGGAGTTTGGGTGCCCATTTTAAACAGTTACAAGTATGAAAACCAGCCTGTATATATCCCTGAGATGCCACATATTTACTATCAGGTGCCTAATAACAGTGTCGGCAGGATTATTAATTTTGGAGAAAATTCCCAATGATCGCTATTATTTGGCATTAAAACATAGAGCGAAATTTCCATGATTATTATCAATTTCAGCATAAATCACTATTATTAGGCCATCACAATTATTAGGCCATCACAATTATTAGGCCATCACTATTATTAGGCCATCACAATTATTAGGCCATCACAATTATTAGGCACCTGAGAGTAGAACATGCCTAAGAGTAAGATGTTACACTTTTAAGGGAACTCTTCATATACTTTCAGCAAGCCTTGAAATAGCGTGCCTGTCATTTGCAGAATGAGGTCCCCAGAGGGTGAATTTAGTGATGCTACCCCACAGAGCGGGTTAGCATCACCAAATTCACCCTCTGGGAACCTCATTCTGCTGAGTTGTAAGCAGAATGGGGTCCCCAGAGGGTGAATTTGGTGATGCTAGCCCGCTATGTGGGGTAGCATCACTAAATTTACCCTCTGGGGACCTCATTCTGCAAATGACAGACACGCTGTCTCAAGGCTTGACTTTCAGTCTGTTTGAGATTATATCCCGATATGACCAGGTCTATGCTCAGTTTGGAGGAATCGGTATTGCTATTGGATTTAATAATGGATGTGATGTGAAATGAGGATGATGAGATGTTAATAGCGTTAACCCTTTGGAGAGTATCTGTAACGTCATATACATGACGCCATGAGTAAATTTAACGTCAACGTCATAGCAATAATTATTAACAAGTTCGGGTCAAAAGGGTCCAATAATTCGTTTTAATTTATGTTAATTTTTTGTTAACGTGTGTTATCATAATCGATTGCACTTATACATTTGGGATATTATACTAATGAAAATAACACCAATACAAATCATTTATTATAGATATCAGATGATTTATTGAAGTTATGTCTACATAAAATAACACTTCCTGAAACGACATATATGTCGTTCTACTCCTCAACCGATAGATGACATATATGACGTTCTACTCGCCAAAGGGTTAAAGACATATTATGTACTTGTTCGGGTGCGTTAAACTGATAAGTTAGTATTCAGGCGCTATGCAAACTGGGGGAATATTATAAAGTTATTATACAATGTTGTGTACAGTATGTGTTTTTCTTGTACGAGTCCAGGTTGTGGTGAAAAGTCATATTGGACGAGACACGCCAGTGTCGAGTCAAATATGACTTTTCACCACAACCTGGACGAGTATAAGAAAAACTCATACTGTACACAACATTGTATAATGACATTTTTATTATCCATCTGTATGTTTATCCAAATTTTGGGAATAAAACTTTTGTGGTTATTTTTGGTATTTGTCGCCACTTAATTCTCGATAAAAGCCTGTATTTTGATCACCAGAAAGCATGATTTGGAAAAGTAAACACGGAAGTAAGAAAAAAATTCAACGCGGAAGTGAAACATCTGCTAAAATCCACCAGTGTTGCGCGCGCATCACAATTTCACCGATTCATTTCGCAATAGAGTTAATTCGTGACGTCACGGAGTCCCAATAAAAAGTGATATTGTAGTCGGGAGTCCAATATGACTTTCGGGAGTCCAATATGACTTTTTCCAGGACTATCACGTGGCGGCTTTTGCCCAATCGGAAATGGTGTTAGTTAAGGGATGGATAATAATTTTTTTTACTAACATTGATGAAAATATGAAGCAAATCGACCATACCACTCCACGAAAAACATCGTCTAAAATACGTTGAATTGTAAATATTTACTACTCTATTCGGGACGCATATATAGGCGATAAACTAACAAAACTATTTTGCCATCGAGAGTCACTATATTGAACAAATATATAGGAATGACAGTGTGTGTTGTCAATTTATATAATAATTTTTTTTAAATTACCACTCTGAACAAGATTATTCTCCATTTCGATTTGATCACCCCACCGGGGTGTTTCACATCACTTTAAGACTCTACCCATGAAGATGAAGCAATATGTCTGATATTTTCAGAATGAAGTCCACAGAGGGTGAATTTAGTTATGCTACCCTGCATAGTGAGCATATAAACCACTCACCCTCTGGGGACCTCATTCTGCTTAGGCTTCATCTTCTGGGAAGTACCTATAGTCTCAAATTAACATTGTTTTTAGTTACATTTTCGCTTCTGTTCAGTTTTTATATCCCCTAATTTGAAGAAGATGAAATGCATAATCAAGTTGACTAATGGGTGAACATCACCAACTTCAATCTGATCCTAGGTCCCCCATAGCAGTTGAAGCCTAAGCAGAATGAGAATCCCAGAGGGTGATATTTGGTGATGCTAGCCCACTGTGGGGGATGGCATCACTAAATTCACCCTCTGGGGACCTCATTCTGCAAATGTACGACACACTATATTCAGGCTTGGTAACAGGTACAGCAATGCCCTAAATAATCGATTCCTTAACCATAGCAGAATTATGGGTAACTTTTCAAGATTTAGTCGGAAATATGGCTTGTTGCCATCCATCAGAAAGCTCTTAGTGAGAGCTTTCCGATGAATGGAAACAAGCCATATTTCCGACTAAATCCTGAAAAGTTACCCATAATTCTGCTGTGGTTAACGAGTCGATTATTTAGGGCATTACTGTACATGAATGCTTTTTTGTCATACCTGTTTGTCCAAAGTTCTTCAATCTCACAGATTCTGCTTTGTACTCCACTAAGGTCTCTTGCTCGTGTTTTCTCATCAAAGCTTCAACTCTCTCCTCTGATTCAACCAGCCCATTGTATTCACTCCAAGCGACATTGAACAATGACGACCAGGTGCCAGACATCTCAAATGATTCTGGAAGGATGGTGATCAGACGTTAGTTAAGTATTCATGAGAATGAAAAGGCAATTACTCTCGAGTGTGGAATAAGCAGACATGCACATGTACGCTTAATAATTTTCATATAAAATTACCCCCATACAATTAATATTTGACCCTGTACGTTATTCAATCCTCAGCCAAATTGAAAGTGTCAATGACACAGGAGCTCAACTTGGAGGAATCAGCTGCTTTTACAAGAATCAAACTGAGAATCAAGATTATAAGACCTGAGATATATATATATAAAGTAAAATCCAAGATGGCCACTGGTGGCCATGTTTTACAATAAAATTCAAAATATTTGATACCACCCATTTTTTATCCAGCTGCAGAAATATGGAACTACCTCAACCTAAGTGACATAAAATGCAAACTCGTGTTGTGGGGAATGTACTACTTGAACAACACAGTGGAAATATACATTAAGATTGAAAAGATCAAAATTGCTTTATGCTTAAGTGAGTGTTTTATTATTGACATACCGCATTTTGGCTATACACATTTTATAAGAATTTTACCCATAATACCACCATTATACCGGTAGTTGTATTGTGACGACTACATCCATTTGTCTACACCCAACCTACAGTATAGAAAGAGTATGGTATAAGGAAAACACTCAACACAGTGGGAACCCCACTAAGCCCACCGTGAATCACCGGCATTCAGAGTGATTTTTCCACGGTGATCCACGGTAAACTCGAGTGGATCGGATTAAGTTGAATAAACAAACGTCCGGGTGACTTGTCCGTGACCACTGGGAATCACCGCGAATCACAGAGAATCGATTCAAAACATCTATATTGTATCACGTCATAGCCGAAACCCTTTATTGTAGTTTATTTTAAAACATACACTCAGTGGGCCATGTAGTGTATGCTGCTGTATATTATATTTATATTATGGTTGATATTTTCAAAAATTCCAGAATGATTAACTAGCTACATGTATAGGTAAAATAAATAAACAATTTGTTATTGTGTGGATTTCTTCCGTCCCTCGATCACTTATTTTGTATTATTTACACACATATACATGTATATGTATGATATAATGATCCAAGTCCATTAAAACAATTAAATTTGTTTTAATTTATTTTTAATAATGCTATCTTTTTTAGCAAAATGTTTAAAAGATCGAAATATGCGTGAAACGCAAATATAGATAACATTCCCTCGTTCATTTGTTCAGGCCCCTAATTCAATGCATGCAGAACAATATGAGCTACATTTACATGTATTGTTCACTTTGCCATTCAGAATGCAGATTTTATTGTTTCACAATTAAGCGGACCTGGCTAACTCGAGCTTCCGAATTATGTATATACGTAATTTGGAAGGAGGTATAAGATATAGGTTGACAATACAGGAAATATTGATATACCGGCATCAAATTCTCATACAAAATATTGTACATGCGGTAGACTTGGAAATGAATTTCATTACCTCCTAGAGTGCGAAAAATTTAGAAATATAAAAAAAAATTCCTACCCATTATAAATACAAATAAAATTAACACAGAAACCAGGTGCGAAATTCTAAGCACGAAAGACCCTGCACTTTTGAAAAAGTTGTGTTCATTTATTAGATTAGTCCTAAAAGAGATTGAAGATGACCCCACATGATAAATCCGATAACAGGATAAACACAAATAAAATTAAGTTGTTGATAAATGACAACTCGATAAATTAAGCTTGATGATACATTGAACTTGAAATGTAATATAAATTGTATTGTTATTTACCATTTGTTTTGTATCTAAAATGATTATAACTTATAATTTACTATTGTACTAGTATTATATTGACTTTATTCATTTAATATATACATTCTGACAAATTTCCTACAAACTAGAAATTAGAATGGACCAGTATGAGTCTGACTTCTCACCAACCTTAGTTCTCAGCTTATATTGAAAAAGTTATAATTTATATATAGTGTAACAACGCTGTAAGACTGATCATGCCATACTACTGTGCCAACGACCTTGGCCTTGATATCCCAACCTTCACCTTCTGCTCTCACTTGGACATTGCTGAATGCGGTACGACAGGCTATTAAAACAGTGATAGCAACAGCTTCAGTTGAAATAAAAATGCTCAGCATTCGTATTTGTTTTACGATCAATATAATATGCCACTGTTGGTATCCAGATAGAACAATTAGGCTACATAATTAAGTATTGAGTTTGATATTAATTATTGAAATAAATATTGAGGTTGGCATATTTATTTATTTTATTTTATTTTTGTTTGTTTGCATGATAAAGAGCGAAATATCTTTCTATCAATTTTCTTTGTGGAATATACACCTATTTCGTGCAATTTTTTTAGTGAATCTCGTTGTCAATTTACTTAAAGAGCGTCCCAGTACTAGCTAGCCTATATATTTATGTGTATGCCATCATCAACACTGATGTCTACAATAAAGAGCGTTTACTCACCAATGATTAAATTTGGTTCATTGTATAACTATATTAATACAGAGTTTTTTTAGAATTTTTATGATATAGATAAAGTCTATTCTCCCGCTAGCATCAAAATAAGAGCATAATAGATTATAGTCTTCCCTATCTATATGGTTCCTATCCTAGTTCAACATTAATTCACAGTTCAAAACTACACGACAAGTAGGACGTTCAATTACGCTATATAGTCTATCTAATTGACTTTCTGAAATGTGTCAGTGTGACTTTAATATATAAATAGAAAGCAGACTATAATTTATTGTTTCATTAACCCTTTACCCAACAGAACGGCCCTGTGCCAATGCATTCTTATATATGCGAGTTGACCATCACAATGTGGTCAATGAGCCGGTTCCAATGATATCCATATTTGTATGGTGTTATTGAGACAGACCTAAGATAATTTAGGCTGTTGAATCTTTATTTGGCCGGTTTTGGCCGGTTTGTTGGGTAAAGGGTTAAACTGCTTCTTACTACAAGTTCCCACACCATAGAGCAAAACGCTCTTATTATAAGTGTCAGTTTTGTAGTCCACTGAGTCTAATTTTAAATACCGGTACACGTACGCTCTTTAACCCTTTACCCAACAAACTGGCCAAAAACGCCCAAATAAAGCTTCAACAGCCGAAAATATCTTCGGTCTGTCTCAATAAAACCATACAAATATGGATATCATTGGAACCGGCTCATTGACCACATTGTGATGGTTACAGTTATGCCCTGTGCCAATGCATTCTCTTATATATGCGAGTCGACCATAGGTCGCCTCGAATATATAAGAGAATGCATTGGCCTAAAAAAACACTTTAACACTTTTTACCATTTTTTCTTACATTCTTTAACAATTTTTTTATTTTTAATGTGTTAAGCCAATGCATTCTCTTATATATGCGAGGCGACCTACCTATGGTCGACTCGCATATATAAGAGAATGCATTGGCACAGGGCCCTTCTGTTGGGTAAAGGGTTAAAATATTGTGATTCTATTGCATTTGCACAACATACACATAGCATATTACATATAATGTTTGCAAACAGTTTTACCAAATATAACTTCATATACCATGCTTCAAACACACAGACAAACATTGAAAACAAACTTATAGATCAGTAATAGATGGGCTGATCTTTCTATCACCATACCGTACCAAGGGGAGAAACTCTATCTAGCATGTTTGAAAGTTGGCACAGTGGTGTGGCAAGATCCTACTTACAGGCACAGGCCTTCTAAACAGTGATAATAGGGTGATATTATATATTTTTGAATTTATTAGTCCACTTACCTTAATAAATGGACCAGGTATGCATCAAGAATTTTGGACGAAATTTGGTCATATCGGTCAAGAAAATAGGTTAAAGTCGATTTTATAATACAATTTACCATTAAACTGCAGGGTTTTTACAGCAACTGGTGCCTCTATTTTTGAAGAAACGTATGCCGTTGGCAGAATCAATGTATCTCACCTGTATCATGTCTATTATTCAACAAAAATTACTTATTTTTTCAGCCATTTGCAGTGCACATCGACCCATAATATAATCGCGTGATAAATGAATTGGAAATTGAAACAGTCGCTCAAAAGAAGTCCGCCGAAGACTGTTGAAGTCCAACGTAGACAAGCGGCTTAAAAAATAAATATTATGCTGGATTTCAAATATCCAGTCGTCATTCATACTCCCTCTGCTTTAGTTTAGCCGCAGTTGTTTATTTTTTGTGTCATTAATAACAAAGAAGTCATTTTGTTTTACACCTACGGGACTTCGCCGGTATTCGACGCCCTTCGCCGGTATTACTTTGGTGAGACCCAACATTTCCAGTAGTGTACCACGTCGGAGCCATCTTAGTCAAAATAACGGTCGGAATATACCATCTAAAATGACGGATAAATTGAGAAGAGGGCGTCCTAGGACAATTTTGGGGTTTGCCTAAACGCAGCAAGTCCCTGGATATGCAGCAAGTCCCTGTAAACGCAGCAAGTCCCCGGTAAATGCAGCAAGTCCCTCTAATTTAGGGTGGATTAGTGGAGTTGTTGATGAATTTAATCAGTGTTTTATTATCCATTTGATTTATGATCTGTGGCAGTTGATTAGAGTTGATTGGAAATCTTTATCCCTTTATAATTATTTAAGATGGGTATTTGTAGTTTTTAAATATAAAATAAAAGTTTTTCTAAGTTTTATTAAGCTATTTCTTTTTATTCTAATCACTATTTAATATAATTTAATTAATAAGATTTATATTTCTGGGAGTTTCTCCTTTGAAGCTCATTTTAGGATTTGTTTGTTTTCTTAACCCGACAGAATAATTATCAACCAGTGTTATTTCAAGATTCAGCTCACTTCTGAGATGGCATGTTGTGTATTTAATCAAATATATATAAAGCTAGTTAAGTCTATTCCTGATATGGAATAAATAAAGAGCGTTTATTTCACTAATGTGAGAACATTTTACACCTAATAATATTTGACATTATTATAAAAGCATTAACTAATAACTATGTTAGTAATTAGCATTTATTTGTTAGTCTATTCCTGCTATGGCATAAATAAAAGCGTTAACTGATGTGATAAAATAGGCTAAACGGACAATAGACTTAACAGCACCAACATTCACAAACTACTTTATTAATAGGATGGATTTATCGAATTGGACCAATAACAATTGTGAGTCGCTGAACCATATTCTAAAACAGGCAGTTGATTGGAAGTCAAAACCTTTAACGGAGTTAGTATAGCTGAAGGGGTCACTCTCACCAAAATGAAAGTGTCAATGACACTGTAGCTCAACTTTGTAAAGAAGGTAATTTTTTTGTGATGAGCAATGAATAGAGAGATTAAAAAGGAGTGTAAAATATGAGCAGTAAAGGATTTAGTCATACACAGAGTAAAATCCAAGATGGCAGCTGGTGGCCATGTTTTTTGGCTGACTGACCCCAAAATGACTCGTTCCCATCTACATGTCATTATTAACATCCATGACAAATTTTAAGATTATCAAACTAAAGGTACAGCCTGTAGCTTAAAGGATTTAGTCATACAAAGAGTAAAATCCAAGATGGCTGCTGGTGGCGATGTTTTTTGTCCGAATGACCCCAAAATGACACTTTCCCATCTACATTCCAATTTCAACAACCATGACAAATTTCATGATGATCAGACTAAAGGTACGACCTGTAGCCCGTGCTAAAGGATTTAGTCATACAAAGAGTAAAATCCAAGATGGCTGCTGGTGGCCATGTTTTATTGCCAAATGACCCCAAAATGACTCTTTCCCATCTAGATGTCAATATTAACATCCCTGACAAATTTTATAATGATCACACTAAACGTACGACCTGTAGCCCGTGCAAAAGGATTTAGTCATACAAAGAGTAAAATCCAAGATGGCAGCTGGCGGCCATGTTTTTTGGCCGAATGACCCCAAAATGACTCGTTCCCATCTACATGTCATTGTTAACATCCATGACAAATTTTAAGATTATCAAACTAAAGGTACAGCCTGTAGCTTAAAGGATTTAGTCATACAAAGAGTAAAAACCAAGATGGCTGCTTGCTGCCATGTTTTTTGGCCGAATGACCTCAAAATTACTCATTCCCATCTACATGTCATTGTTAACATCCATGACAAATTTAATGATGATCAGACTAAAGGTACGACCTGTAGCCCGTGCTAAAGAATTTAGTCATACAAAGAGTAAAATCCAAGATGGCTGCTGGCGGCCATGTTTTTTGGCCGAATGACCCCAAAATCACTCGTTCCCATCTACATGTCAATATTAACATCCATGACAAATTTCATGATGATCAGATCAGACGAACAGTACGACCTGTGGCCCGTGCTAATGAAATAAATTTTGAAATCAAAGATGGTCGCTGGCGGCCATGTTTTTTGTCGGAATGACCACAAAATGACTCGTTCCCATCTACATTCCAATTTCAACAGCCATGAAATTTTTTATGATGATCAGACTAAAGGTACGACCTGTAGCCCGTGCTAAAGGATTTAGTCATACAAAGAGTAAAATCCAAGATGGCTGCTGGCGGCCATATTTTTTGCCCGAATGACCCAAAAATGACTCGTTCCCATCTACATGTCATTGTTAACATCCATGACTAATTTTATGATGATCCGACCAATGGTACGACCTGTAGCCCGTGTCAAAGGATTTAGTCATGCAAAGAGTAAAATCTAAGATGGCTGCCAGCGGCCATGTTTTTGGGCCGAATGACCCCAAAATTACTCGTTCCCATCTACATGTCAATATTAATATCCATGACAAATTTCATGACAATAAGACGAAGAGTACGGCCTGTAGCCCGTGCTAAAGGATTAAATTTTGAAATCCAAGATGGCCGATAGCGGCCATGTTTTTTTTCCGAATGACCCCAAACTGACTCGTTCCCATCTACATGTCAATGTCAACATCCATGACAAATTTCATAATAATCGGACCAAAGGTACGAACTGTAGCCCGTGCTAAAGGAAATAGTTGACAAATCACACACGCATACACGCACACACACAGACGACGGATACCAAGCCATGGCAATAGCTCAAACTTTACAAAGTAAAGTTGAGCTAAAAAGTGCTGAAGGGTACACAGGATTTGAAAATGTGCTGAAGGGTACACAGAGTTTGAAATGTCATTCTAAATGACATTTAGTTTTCGTATCTGCCATGATTTCTGTTTAATATAGAATAATTGTTTACGTTCCAAAGAACATTAAAATGAACTGAAAACAAACTGCTAATGGGCACCAGACTTTCAGAAACACAGTTTAAGTAAATGTGTTAGTGGCGATCACAAACCCTGTGTACCCTTCAGCACATTTTCAAACCCTGTGTACCCTTCAGCACTTTTTTTGGTGAGAGTGACCCCTTCAGCGTTAGTACAGGCCCTGTTTAGTATAGTTGATGGAGAATACAAAAAAATTAGTTTAATTATTTGGATTTGGACAGTTTACGTTAACACAGGAGTTCGCAAAATTCTATGTTCGCCCCGAAATTTGGAATACAAAATCATCAGAAGTAAGAAACAAACATTTTAATAGATTTTTAAGAGAAATAAAGCCAGTCCACTCCAAGAGAAGATGCTGAGAACAACAGACGGTCAGAGGATGGTACTATCAGCTGTTAATGCAGGAAAAAACCCGGGACAAAGCAAAAGAAAACAGACGGCAAAGACTACCACAATCCCTTGTAGCAAAGTTTCCAGGACCGGACAATAAAATAAAACAACAAAGAGATAAACAAAACAATTTTAATAAATGTATCCAAATATTTTTTAGTCAATAAAATCTTCCCAAACGAATGCCTCAATATCTTGGGTTTTCCCCTTCCTTACCTGGCCATATATATATAGATAATTTATTCTAATAAACTTTTCTTTCAGCTTACTGCTATATATATGTATATTTATAAAACTGTGCTCTATTTTTCTTTTGTTGCTGTTCTACTATTCTCAAGAAAAAATCCAACTCTTTAATTTTATCATCCAGTCCCACAATTCAGTCCAATTCCCTTCAATAATCGATCGGTATAACGATCAAATTAAAGCCCTTTGATTAAAGCCCTTTGTAATCAGCACCTCCACTGATTAAACATATCGTTGCGTAGGGGTGCGAGATATCACCGGTGCACCGGTGTATCGCGAATCAGAGTTCTACGATACACGCACCGGTTCCATAGCCAAAAAATCGCACATCGCGATACACAATTTTGTTTATCTATTATCCATTATTCGTTCTTTAAAATTGCTATATTCACGCCGGAGAATAAAAATTAAATACAACGGCACGCAAAGAAGCATGATCAAGTCGTTCTACTTCAAAGCACTGATTAAATAGGTCAGCCACCTGTTCGTCAGTCATGTGCGTGGGCGTTGTTGTTTTTGTGTAAAGATTGATATACCATTATCACCGTTGTCACACAGAAGAGTTCGTTCATAGAAATTACATGTATGTCGCCAAAAGGCTCAAAATGTACGTCTTGCTAATCATTTGTCGTTCACCGGACTTGAACTGCATATTACATGATATTAGAGAATTAAATCATTCCCGTTGACAGTCACCGATACCCAATTGACATAAACGTGTCTCATCGCAAGACTCGTAGTAAACCGCGTCAATACAGACAGCGTTCCGAACTTCCGACGTGGTATTTTTGGATTACTCCCCCTGTACTAGTACTGTATTTAAATGAATTAAACAACAAACGTGGTATGTTTTTGTACTTGAAAGTCATGTAATCCCATACGACCTTGGCCTTAAATAAAACATTCCAATGAACTGAAGTATCTGGTATTGAAGGATTAATCAAATTAATGAACTATTAAATAATGACTATGATTGAATATATGTTTTTTTCAACCAATTCATGAATTCCATATGGAGGGCTGCATCCAGAAATACTAGGGTATCGTATCTAGATACGTATTGTATCGCGACCTGCATATCGCGATACGTATCGTATCACGACACTGGGCGTACATCCCACCCCTATCGTTGTGTAAACACGCATGACTAATCCGCCGTAATCCACCCTCGGCGAGAGGGACTTTCTGCATATACCGGGGACTTACTATGTATCCAGGGACTTTCTGCGTAACCGCAATTTTGACAGCGGATTCGTGTTTCTCGTAATTAGAAGCACATGTTGGAGTATAAAATAGTGGTATAAAAGTATATTAATATTTGAAAAGTTTTGAAACACTTTGAAAACTCTTGGGTCGATCTTTGTAAATTTCTAAACTTTTTGATACATACCTTCTCTTTCTTATACTAAGTTATAGAGAATAGATGTATTCAAATTTGTATTTATTAAGATCTCAGTCACCAGGTCTATTCAGTTAACCTACATACCTTATGATACCTTATGCTGTTAGTGGACGCTGGCTTCTGCCACTATGTCCACGTCTTCTGTGTCTGGCTCTCCGAATTCACCAAATTCAGGCCCTATGTTGTTAAGTCTATCTAACGCCCGACTCGTCTGTGAACTTGTCAAACCCAATTTTGCTTTAAAATCAAGTCTCACCTCTTGTTCCATCCAATAATCATCTAGTCGATTTTTGAATTGGTTTAAACTGTCGGCGTTGACTACCTCTTCTGCTAATTGGTTCCAGGGCTCCACAACTCTCTGACTAAAAGTGTGTTTTCTTGTGTCTCTGGTTGCCCCTTCTAAAAACAGCTTGAAGTTGTGGCCTCTGGTTTTGGATTCGGAGTTCCGTGTCAGTATATTTGCTACTTCCGGGTCATATGTATTGAAAATTTTGTAGCATTCTATCATATCTCCTCTATGTCGTCTATATTGCAGGGTGGGAATCTTTAGTTTTTCAAGTCTGTCTTCATATGGTAAATGTTTTAAAGTAGGAACTAGTTTTGTTGCTCTGCGTTGGACTTTCTCAAGTTGGGTGATGTGTTTGATCAAATATGGTTTCCATGCTGGCTGTGAATACTCTAATCTTGGTCGAACCAACCCTTTATACAGTTTCGTCATCATTTCTTCATCTAGATGTGTAAACGATCTTCTAATCATCCCCATCACTGATTGAGCGCTCTGTGCTTTTTCATTTATATGTTGTTCAAAATTTAAGTTTTTATCTGTGGTGATGCCTATGTCCTTCTCGCTGTCGACCTGCTTCAGTGTGTAGGTTGTTCCATCAACTCCCTTCAAAGTATAATTTGGAGTATATCCTTCTTTTCCAATGTTCATCATTACACATTTCTCAGGATGGAAACGAAGAAGCCATTTATCAGACCATTTTTGTAGTTCATTAAGATCTTGTTGTAGAGTTTCCATGTCGTCTGGTGTTGTTATCTCTCTGAATACTTTGGTATCGTCAGCGTACATCATGACATCAGATTTTGTTGAACTTGGCAAGTCATTTATATAGATGACAAATAGTAGTGGTCCAAGTACGCTTCCCTGAGGAATCCCACTGATGACATTGTAGAATTTTGATTTCTCCCCATTTACAACTGCCCTTTGTCTTCTTCCACTCAGAAAATCCTTAATCCACCCTAATATGTTGCCTTTGATTCCATATGCTTCTGTTTTTCCTATCAGTCTACGATGTGGCACAGAGTCAAACGCCTTCATGAAGTCCATGTATATTACATGTGTTGCTTGATTATTTTCTATAGACTTTGTCCATCCTTCAAGTGTATTTAATAACTGTAATGTCGTTGAGCGCCCTTTTATGTATCCGAATTGATTTTTGCTGAATAGTTTATTGTTTCTCATATGGTCCATGATCCTGTCTCTTATGACTGATTCTAGTACTTTGCAGACTACGCTCGTAAGGCTGATTGGACGATAGTTGTTAGCTTTAGTGGCTCCACCTTTCTTATATATTGCTGATATATTTGCATCCTTCCATTCGTTTGGTAACTGTCCTAGTCTGAGGCTGTTATTATAGATTATTGCTAATGGCTTGCTTAATTCTTGCGATAATTCTTTCAATATTCTTGGATGTATCCCATCTGGTCCCAGAGATTTGTTTTGATTTAGCTTCAATAGTCTGATCTGAATTTCTTCTGCTAATACTTCTAGATCCTCTAGTTCATGTTCTATTACCAGGTCTTCAATTCGTGGAATCTTTCCTTGTGGCTCATTTGTGAAGACGCTAGAAAAGAATTCTGCAAGTACATCCGCTTTCTCTGCATCTGTTGTTGTTGTTGTTCCATCTTTCTTCTCCAAGTTTGGGACACCATTTCTTGTTTTTGAGCGTCTCGCTATGTAGTCCCAGAATTTTTTAGGGTTAGTTTTCGCCTTGTCGGCAATGTCTTTCTCGTGCACTATCTGTTTCTGTCTTGTTGCTGTCCTTACTTGATTTCTCAGGCGAGTATACTTTTTATAATTCTCTTCTGTTCTAGATTCCATGTATCTTGTCCACATTCTATGCTTCTTCTTCACAAGCTCCCTGGTTTTTATGTCAAGTGGCATTCTGTTTTTAGATTTTGTTGACTTTGTTCTCGATGGTATATTTTTTTCAACTGTGTCTTCCAGTACTAGACAGAAGCGCTTCCACTGTTTGTTTATATCATCTTTGCAGTCCTCTAGAAATTTACTCCAGTCCATGTCAAGATCTTTCTTCATCTGTGCGTAGTTTCCAGCCGAGTAGACTTTTTTCTTTAAATTATTTATTGGTGTGTAGAACTTGAAGTTGAAGTCAATCATGGAGTGGTCACTCTTTCCCAGTGGGCTGCAAATCTTTATGTTGGTAATCATATTTTCTTCATTTGTCAGTACCAGATCTAGTGTATTTGCCCTCTGTCCTAACCTTCCTCTTGTTGGCTCTAGAATGTCTTGTTGGCTCTAGAATGTATTCAGCTATATATTATACTCTCAAACCGGCTGTTTTTCGATAATAAACTGGAAGCGCTAATTTGTGCATCGAAATTAGGCCACCATATTCTCCGGCCACCCTCAACCAAATCAAAACCGCTTGTTTTCTAACAAAGTGTTGCCTTTTGTCGACACGGCGATGGTGATTATGTGTCGATGTCAGTAATAACGGTTTAATAACTCTCTTATGCAATGTGGAATACCTTGAAAAATATATTAAATACAATATTTATCACCGAAGATGGAACATCTTAAACATTCCCGGAAGTATAAATAGGATGCTGCTAAAACGCAGTTTGGTTGGTGCGTTAAAACAGGTAAAAAGGGGAACATCTCTAGCCAGAGTTTAAACGAGCGAGTACCACTCACTGCTTGAGCTGACACTCTCCAAAAATACGGAAACGCATGTATATACATGTATGTCGAATCGCGAAAATACAAATAACAATGTTATGTTTAGTAAGTTTTCACACATTATATATTTTCCCGCCAAAACAGATTGAATAGTTCTGACTCGCTAACGACCAGGACTTCATGTTTAAAATACTTCAGAAATTATATAAGTCGCATTTTCATTTCAGTTGTCCCTATGTTGTGCCATACATTTGCAATATGCGGCACAATATCTGTATATACCATTATGAATAGTTATCAGTATCGCTCACAAACCGCTAGTGGTATGTAATTATAAATGCTTGATATAGGTACACCATTCTAACGCCCCCTACCGGTTTAGCATCGGGAAGAAGTAAACGAGTGTTTGCGATGAATTTGATCTTTATTTTATAAGTTAGCTAATGAATGCATTCGCAGAAAATAGTCCCCAGAATATTTACTGACATCGACCGCCGTAGTAAGTTTTCACACAAAATCAGAACTGCCGTGTCGACACAAGGCAACACTTTGTCAGAAAACAAGTGACGGTTTTGATTTGGTTGAGGGTGGCCGGAGAATATGGTAGCCTAATATCGATGCGCAAATTAGCGTTTCTAGTTTATTATTGAAAAACAGCCGGTTTGAGAGTATAATATATAGGCATTATAGCTGAATACAGCTACTAGTAGGTTAGCTGAATACAGCTATTGTAATTTGTAGCTGTATTCTCACATTTGCCAGACCTGATCACTGTTTAGACTGTTAGAAGGCTTGTGCTTACAGCTGTAGTGTAAGAACAGATCTTACACACAGGCCCAGCTGGTGACTATTCTGAGTCTCCCATTTTCGACTTTGGCGACACGTGCAAAAAAAAACAACAGATTTTCAATGTATAACAAGTAGTGAATACAAAAAGACATAAATGACAGCAGGACTCAGAGAATTAATGTAAAGCTTGGATAACATCACTGTAATAATACGTAAATAAATGAAATTAAGTTTACTTTGCCAAATTTCCTGACAGAAAGTCCTAAACGAAATCAGGCGACATTAAAATTACGAAAGATAACTCTAGACAATAGACAATCAACGATACGGTCAATAAATCGACACCACATTTATCCGGCCAATGTAAACTCACAACAGAGTCAACTGCAATAGATTAGATTAGATTTTTAGATTTTATTTTGATAGTTCAGGTTTACATGAATACATATTATGGGTATGTTTACAAGTTGAATCAATATAATACACAACAGTATATACATATTATAATTATAATAGTTTATATTAAATATAAATATGTTATATGTTGATGAGACAGTTAGAGTTCAGACTGTGTAAATAATTGATATATACCGTAAGAGGATATATCAATTTTCTCAAGAATTAATTCATTTTATTATTTTATAGAGGTTGCCGTCAGAATATAAGGTAAATTATGTGGCAGAAATCTGTATAAAAATAGAAATACTCATGTGACCTGAGACCATCAGGGATAACGCAAAAAGTTCTCTAAATGAGAACTTAATTCCATTGCGGTCCCTGGTGGCTTTCGGCACATGGGCAGTGAGTGAAGTTCGAAACTTCGGAGCACAATGTATAAAAGTATTTAAAATATAAATTAAATAAAAGCCATTTCAGAACGAGACTTATATGGAGAGGAAAAGCTAATAAAATAAGTCAATACGCAAGTAATGTAACTTCAACAGCCCTTCGCCACCTGCATATACGCACCACTGCCATGTATGGCCGGCTTTGGACTGGTCTTTCCATGACCGAAAGATGGAAACCCGAAATACAGGCAGCAGTAACAATATATGCAACTGGCCAAATACTGTCATCGTACATTACCATATAAATTGAACTGCTGTATTGAGGAAATTCTAGTTAAAAGATGATAAAATAGATTGTTCCTAGTAAAAGGCAAATTTTATGGATTTTCTTCTCTTTTCATCAATTTCTCTAGTAGGTGTTGTTTAATGCAAAATTTCCAGTGTTTGAGATCAAAAGGGGCACGAGTATGGTATACTTTATCTAGACCATTCCACAGTTTCGCTCCTGTATAATAGAAACTGTGGATGCCCTTGGATTTTACAGAGGGTAATGAGTATTTCAGGGTCCCTGATCGAGTTACATATGTACAATGAGTACTAGCTAATATAAAATTATTATCTAGATATGCTGGAGCTTTCTTTTCCGAGATTTTTAGTACCATCATTATTTTTCTGAAGTCTACCCTATCACTCACTGGAAGCCATTTAACATGTTTAAATTCATTATAACCAATATGAGTCATGCGATCTAGTTTCATGATAAATCTGACAAGTCTGTTTTGAGATGCTTGAAGACACTTTTTGGTTTTTACTGTCAGACTAGAGAACCAAAAACCACTTGAGTAGTCAAAATGACATTGAATAAGAGCATTAATTAGAAGTTTTCTGCATTTTTCATTCAGATAGTTTGCTTTTCTGTACAAAAATTTCAGTTTTGCATTTACCTTACTTAGAACATGCTCTGCCATCATTTCACCATTTAGCCTCTGATCGAGGAACACCCCCAGATATTTAACAGATTTAGTTGGTGCGATGTCAACGCCATCGCAGCAGACCCTCAGTTCAGAGTGTTTTACAAGTTTCTTTCCAGACCCAAACAGAATTGATTCTGTTTTCCCTAAATGTAAAGACAATTTGTTGTCAACCAACCATAATTTCAGTTTATTCATTTCTGAACTGAGCCTCTGCTCAATAGCGCGGACATCACAACCTGAAACCAAAAGGGCAGAGTCATAGAAGGATGTGACAATCCACAGCCTGGCTAGCATCGTTCACATAGAGTAGGAAAAGAAGGGGGCCTAAGATTCATCCTTGAGGGACTCCACAGGTGATACGTTCAAATTTGGATAGAGTACCATATATATCTACTGCTTGCATTCTATTTGTTAAATAAGACTCCATCCATGTCAGAGATATTTTATCAAATCCAATTGCACTAAGTTTTGACAGTAAAATTTCATGGTCGACGGTATCAAAAGCCTTCTGAAGATCAATTAGAACCATTCCTGTCATATTTCCTTTGTCCATTTCCTGACGAATGTGGTCAGTGAGATATAGGAGACAAGTATCTGTGGAGTAACCAGGTCTGAAGCCTGATTGATGGCCATATAGAAGTTCTGCATTTGTTAGATATGTTTCAATTTGTTTGTAAACGATTTTCTCTAGAACTTTGGATACTAAATTTAGCACTGATACGGGACGATAATTTCCAGCCTGTGTCTTGTCACCCTTCTTGTATATGGGTACAACCCTGGCCATTTTCAATTCATTTGGGACCTGGCCCAGATGGATCGATAAATTTATAATATGAGTCAGGGGAGAAGCTAGGATATGGGCACCATCTCTTAGAAATCTTGCAGGAATGAGGTCAGGTCCGGTGGCCTTGGATGGACTTAAATTCTGTAGTAATTCCAAAACTTCAGAATCCGATATTACCGAAATGTGAAATTGTTTTGATCCTATTTTCTCTTTATAGAATCTGATAATGGATTCTTTACAAACTATACCAGGTGCTTTTGGAAGTTTCGCAACCAGGTTACTAGCTATATTACAGAAAAAGAGGTTAAAGTCTTTAGCTATACTCTGTTTGTTGAAACAGACTTCATCATCTATTTTTAGACCTACACTATTATTTGTCTTTGCGCCCTTTTTTGAAGGAGTACCAACTTTCTGAAGAGATTTCCAAACGTTTTTTGGGTTGTTTTTGTTTTCCTCAATTTTATTTCTGAAATGTGACAGTTTAGCATTTTTAACAAGGTGTTGGACTTTGTTTCTGAGTGTTTTGTACGAGTCAAATATAGCCAAATCTTTGGATTTCCTGAATTTATTTAATAGTGAGTCTCTTTGTTTTATATGGGAAAGAATTTCATCGTCCATCCAGTCATCCGTACTCCGCCTAATCCTGACCTCTTTGATCGGAGCTACTTCATTTATTAAGGATAACAGTGCTTCCTTGAAAATGTGCCAAGCCCTATTTATGTCTTCACATTCAATGACGTTCATCCAATCAATTTCTTGAAGTTTTTGAATGAAATTGAGATCAGAATAATTTTTCATGCATCTCAATTTAACAGAATTATGGGAGCCAAAGAATTCCTTTTTAGCTTTTCTGATACAGTATATAACACTGTGATCACTGAGTCCAGAATCAAGAACGCCGAAATGACTGAATTTGTCAGGGTCAGATACAAATATAAGATCAATCAAAGTTGATGAAGTTTTTGTAATACGGGTACAATCTTTGATGAATTGTGTTAGACTAAAAAGTCTTTTAAATATATCCACCCCCTTACGTAATGAGTTATGTCTGGTGGGATTATTGAATAAATCAACATTAAAATCACCGAGGATGATGGATTCATTATCCAAAAAATCCTTCTCAAGACAGAAATTCTCAAGTTTACTGAAAAACTCATAAAATTTCGGAGGACGATAAACTACACCGACTAAAAGTGGTTTTGATTTCGGAAACAATATATCAATCCAACATGTTTCAAAGCCTTCATGATCTATATCTGATCTGTGATTAAAAGATATCGATTGATGTATATAAAGGCATACTCCCCCGCCATCCCATTGACGGTCCTTTCGTACAACAGAATATTCATCAATCGCTATCTCCAAATCACAGATTGTTGAATCCAGCCATGTTTCCGAAAAAGCTAGCACGTGTGCTTTAGATTGAGCTGCCATGTACCTAAGCTCATCTATCTTGGGTAACAAACTTCTGCAATTTAGATGAATCAATTTGAGCCCTTTGTTATTAAAAATCGCGTAAGAAGTGTTGTGACAATCGATATTTGTTTTCATGATTTCACGTTCATCTTGGCCAAAATCAGGTAAAAAATGCAAATCGGAAGATGGTAAAAGATCGAAAGTGCAGGGGATGCATTGAAAATCTAACTTCTTTGTTTGATTTAACATCGAGGTGTAGTCGGAATCACTAATGCCACAACAACGGGTGTGTGTCCATTGACTACATCCATCACAATCAACTGCTTTACTGGTTGATATCACCCTCTTAGCACAGACAGTACAGGGGTACTTAATCGCCCTGTTCCCCTTCGGTGGACCGGGGTTCATTTGGACATCAGCTGACATCAGAAACATCAAAAGAATGATGGGTCGTGGTCTTCCATAACCTGCGCATTTGTCCACATTAGGTTTAAATTGCGTATGAGTACATGAAGTTGTTGATGAGAATCGCGGCCTACAAACAAGACCCTCGGTGGAGATTGAAATATGAATCGACGTCCAGAACATCTGTTTCATCGGACAGCTCGAGGTTTCCCAATAACAGATCTGCGGAAGGCACATGGAACTGCATACTTTATGCTGTGCATATAGATGAAATCGCACTTGTTCAACTGAGCATACATGCAGCACACAAACAGAAAACACACCCATATGGGGAACAGTCTGCTTTTGGTATCGGTATACATGGTGTGGTCAGGAGTCCTAAATTTATTTATCTTGGTTGAAAATATAGTTTAAGCATGTAGTATAAGTCGCCTTAGAATCTACAGCCATGCATTTAGATGACTTTATGATGGTCAGAAGTATTTCAGAAAGATTTCAAATGTTTACTTCCGGGTTTGGGATTTCGTAAATGAAGTCTCGCAGAGTCTCGTTCCTTCACGACATCCATTTTCTCCGATAAAAGATACCAAATTGCACACAAACAGGACTGCCACTCGCGCTGTGCTTTTGATTACACACTCGAACAAGGCGCAGAAACCTATTGAACATCGAATTAACGAGCTGCAACTGGTATTTCAGATAAAATTTTATAAAATTTGATGAAGAAAAACATCGTGCTGCCTCACCGCTCACGTGACCGGAACCCGGAATACAACTTAAGAGGAGTCAGAATGTATGTAATTCATGTCTATAGACTACCATCTATGATATTGTACATATCTTTTGTATATACACTAATATATCTCAATATCATGTGACATTGATAAGAGAATAAAGCATTAATTAAAGCTTGATCCTCCCTCTCATAATTTGGGTTGCTTGTTTCAAATCACAACTCAAATCATTAGAATATATGAAGAGCATTCAATTTCCAAGAACATGATTTTGTTTGTTCCTAAAAATCCAATAGTAATTTAGGTTGGGATTTAATCATTTTGATTACAACTGCATGGAGCTACATTTATACTAGCATATGGGTAATTTTGATTCCATCCACCGGAGCCATGCGTTAGAAAACAACAACATCAACCCAACCAAACCTAATGCCAACCGTGCCGACATTATGCCAACATTGGCCCAACGTATATTCATGGTATTATATATATATGCATAGTATTTGTTTAATTAAAATGGCAACCATATGTGCATTTCTCTCTATCTATCTACATTATGTATCATGGAATGTTAACAATGCGATAAATTTGCGTTGTGTGCTATATATCGCGGTCAAAACATCAATAACTTTCGCGGGCAAATGCGCGTGCCACTATGACGTCGCTTTGGCAACAACAGTTTACATGAACGTGCTTTAAACTAAAGAAAAGTTTATTTTGTGATATGACAAACATTTTTAGACATTTATGAAAATGAGTGATGTTGTTTTCGCGATGTGGCTAACGAAAATGTGCAGTTTTACGTAATTTCCGTCATTTTCCGAATGGTGGGCTATATATAGCAACTAGTCTCGTACCTGGCTCAGATACTCCTCTCACTGTTCCGTCCAACTCCACGACGTAACGCTTCCGCCGACGACGTTACGGAGTAGAAGCATAGAGCTGGCATCCGGTCTACTGACTTCCGTTACTAGCTGATTGCTAGATACACAAAACAGCGGCGTCGTTTTTTGTGTCAGTACATTCGTCCTGTATAACATGTACTTTCAGATATCACAAAACACCACACCGTTATATCCCATAAACATCATTGTCTCGATATCATTTCACCAAATTTCGTGACATGCATGAAACCCTGACAGATACGGCGTGAAATACACATCTCAATGAGTAAACATTTTTCCATTGTGGTGCATATTTCTTTTCGAGGTCTCTATTTTTCATCTTTATCCGCATTTTTAACGATACGAGTGATGCTAATTGAGGGACTTTATTTTATCCAGCACATTGAATTTAAAACAAACAGTCGTGAATTGGCTGAGTGTTTTCTATGGATGCATATTCGTTGATAATTACAAGGCACTTATGCCTCGAAATAACGTTTTAAGTTCGAAGAGAATTAGAATAGGGATAACAGTGTGGTGTTTTGTGATTTCGGAAAGCTACAGGGCGGATATACTGTGATAAATTTAGTTAATGGGCCCCTAGTTATACAATATTGTGTACAATATGCGTGTTTCTTGCACGAGTCCAGATTGTAGTGACAATTCATATTGGACGAGACGCGTACCAAATGTACGACATGTAGCGCGTTCCATAGGATTAAGTCATGCTTAGAGTAAACTCCAAGATGGCTGCCGGCAAACCATGTTTTGTGGCCGATTGACCCAAAAATGACTCTTTCCCATCTATATGATCAGCCCGTGCTAATGGATTGAATTTTGAAATCCAAGATGGCCACTGTCAGCCATGTTTTTTTGCCTAGTGAGCCAAAATAACTCGTTTTCATCTACATCTCAATGTCAACAGCCGTGACCAATTTCATAATGATCCGACTAAAGGTAACCTGTAGCCGTGCCAAAGGATTTAGTCATACAAAGATTAAAATCCAAGACGGCTGCAGGCAGAAATTTTATTTTATTTAATAATTTCCATCCATGTTCACTATTGGAAGAGTATTAAAATCCACTATCGCGTCCAATGTGGCGGTCAGTTTTAATTTTTTTAAGACTTCGTTAATTCTGCATGGGACTAGTATATATTGGTCCCTGGTTAATTATGGAGTTAAGCCGCATTTAATTATCATCAGGATATCAATGGATGATAATCAAATAAACCTTAGTGTTGTTTTCATTGTGTTGGGTATTGAATCTAACAGAACATGCATATAATTTATAATTGATTCTAATGATATTTTCATAAATATTATGCTTGATCTGCAATGTATGTAAGAAAATTAAAAATATATTTACACAAATAAATACACATAAAACATAACATATTCCCAATATTCATGAGACCTCATCAGTACATATAAGTGTAAAAAGTTTATGTGTTTATTGCTTGCTTCTTTCTATTGTTTCAGTCTTGTCTTGTTTCCATATTATGTAGTGATGTTTTTATTCAATCAAATTTTATATTTTAGTTTGATTTATTTCATTATTTATTCCTATGTGTTCAAAATGGTTGGATACTAACAATTGTAATCAGATGTAATCGAAAAGTATTCAATTACATTTACTAAAGTAAATGTAATCCTAATTGAAATTAAAAAAAAATGTAATCAGTAATCGTAATCATAATCATGTAAATCAAAAGTAATTGTAATCGTAATCGATTACATTGTCATGTAATCGCCCCAACCCTGCATGAACCCCAGTATGGAAATTGGGTGAAACATGTGATTATTTGTGGGGAGGTGGGGATTTTTTAGAAGGTTGAATATTATTAACTAAAAAGCTCATTAAAGGAATGTGAATGATTCTGATATTCCGCCGATTTGGAATTCTCTCCAATTGGGTCGCAGCGTGCTCAAATTTATTTGCATTAAGACTTTTCACTGGCTTGTGACAATAAATGGTGACCAATTTAAAACGATACAATCCTCACTTATTTCTCTGTGATATATCTTATCCTACTGTTAATAGTAAGTTCACCGACCCATTTTCAACCACCGCCTGCACTCCCTTTCTCTTTCCTATCCCTTCACCTAAACTTTATTATTCGGACCACACAGAACCAAACCCGTCTGCTATACCCCAATGGTATCTATTGGGGTAACATTTATTTCCTGAGGATAGGACTTAACAAAAGCCAAGCTTGTTGCCCAATCCTCTTTTGAACACTAAAAAAATTTATATGTTTTGTATTTATTGTATGTAATTATGTTCTGTATTAGTTCAAATTAAATATTGTTTAAACCAACCCTGCATGAACCCCAGTATGGAAATTGGGTGAAACATGTGATTATTTGTGGGGAGGAGGGGATTTTTTTAGAAGGTTGAATATTATTCACATACAGGGAGCTCTTGCTTTAAGGCAACATGTTATTATGGGATAGCTACTTAATTCTACATACTAACTTATACCAATAATCAATGATCCTGACTATAATTTGTATACAATATAATGCCTACCATAGAATAACGTATGTATCAGACTTATAGAGGCATTGACTTAGTATGAGCTGGTATACACGTCATGTATCAGATTTATACGTCATGTATCATATTTATAGAGTCTTACAGGCTTGGTATATACACTGTTGTTTTATTCATTAGTTCATTAAGATCTAATCATCTTATTTTAAAATTCATTTGATAAATTGATAGCGTCATTATTTTAAAATTATTATTTAATATTATAATATAAAAAAGATTATTTCGAAAATTTCCCCGATTTACCCCGCTACGTTATCTATTTGTTTCCCAATTGCATGGGCTCCGGACCCTCTCCCAAAAATACCCAAGACTGTCCCTGTCAGATCCTCTACAGTACTGTTGGCATACTATGGTTCTGGTATCGGCGAAGCCTGTGTCTAATGTGGTGATGATTGTGGTGTGTTGAAAGCTTACCTAAGACAAAGGTTCAAGACAGTCACTCTAATATGCGAGAGTTATGCAAAGAGCTGTCTGACTCCTGTTATTGCCAGGCCATACATGTGTGATAAATAAAAACTAAAATAAAATAATATAACATACAGTGCCTTGCGAATTCATTACAATATGATATCCAGATAGACTATATATACACAGTATACCTCTATATAAAATACCTTGTGTGTTATGGAATAAAAAAAAGGTTTCCCCCTCCGTACCCTATCTTTTAGCCCTCCGTTACCAGAAACGAAGGTATAATTGATTTAGGCCACAATGTCGGTAACGTTTAGAAGTCATATCCCCACCTGCACATATGTATATCGACTACGGATCAGTTGATGATGACAACGACGACCACCATACCATTTACCCTGACCTTCATCCATATCACATTCCTTGCCATGTGTACACGAGTTAAGCCCTAAACACGAGAAACAAGCTCCGACCTTTGGTATTTGTTCTAACTTTTCCTGAATTATAAGTTTCTTGAAATTGTTATGTAATGTCGGAATATGTCCCTTATGGCGATTCCAACAATATAAATCCTTATCAGTGTTATTGGAGATGTTATTTTCGACCTGGGCCAACTCTTTTGCAATTTCGGTAACCATTTGTTGAGTCCTTTTTAACTCATTGCCATAAACAGCATCCGTTTCTAACTTTCTGAATCCAGATTCGTTGCTTCGACAGGTAAAACTATTTCTTTGTATTTTGATTTCGCGCCACCACTTACTCCCGCACTGCTGTTTTCATGTATTCCATAGCGCTCTTCTCTTCCATTAGGAAATCAAGAAAGGCAGAGAAACATAACTTAGTGGACAATGTCACTTTCTGTTGCCTTCTCGACGCCCATTCTCGCAACTGAACAGGCGGTAGAACTTGTACAATCTGACAAATTATTGTGTTGCTATCTCTCTTGCTACAATGCTTTAACTGAATATAACATCTCCCAATTACATATACCACTATGAATTTACCAGAATCTCCACCGTAACAGCTTTATATCGCCTATAATCATGTCAGCTACTTTATCTGGCTTCCCATATTTCAAGTCAAATCTCCTAAACATTGCATCAAAATCATCTACTCCTGTAATATCCCACGGAGCCTCACATGTCAGGCAGATTTTAGTGCAAAGGGACCATTTCCATACTCGGGAGCCACATTACGTTCGAAGTCTCTCTTAAAACTGTGAAACAGCCTGATATTTCCATTAAATATGGGTGCATCAAATTTGGTATACGCACGTTTTGAAAAACACGGGACGTATTATGCTAGTGTGCTGTTCGTCTGACGTACCGTGCGTCTGTCTGTCCGTTCGCTTTTCTCGTTTCCGGGTGATAACATTAGTAAGCCTGAACTGAATATTTGAAATATTTTTGGTACATGAGTTCACAAGAGGAGTAACTGAAACGCAATCGTAAACTAGGCGACAATTTCATCAGAGTTACGGCCCTTTAATTGTCATTTTTTGGTGTTGCATATTTTAAGCAAATACTAAGGGGTTTCTACGGCTAATCTATATGTCAGGAGGTGGGAAGTTTGGATGGACATACACAGAAAACTACTTAATGCTTAATCTAGTAGTGCACAACCTGAAAGAATCCATGCTATCTAAAAACCAGATTGATGCATATTATATAAAAATAAAAATGTCGAAAATATGACTTTGATCACAGGTTATAAGGGAAATTTCGGGAACAGTTTTCTGAAAGTAAACACATTGATTGGAAATGAATAACATCTATAAAAAACACCATGATTATCTAAACTAGTGAAATTAAGAGTAACACTGCTTCAAAAATTATAACAGAGTGGTAGTTGGGCACCTGTGGGTGCTGAAAAATTGTGAACTGCCATATTTGCAAGAAATTATATCAAATTCTGGTCTGAGATGAGTTGGTCCAATTGCTGCCTAAAGCAAATGCCTTGCTGTCCATCCATCTCTTAACATTGCGACGTATTTTGGTTGATTTATCCTTGCTTGACTGAGCACATATTTATATTCACTCGGCTGGTTCTTCACAGTTACAGCTCATGTAGATGGCTGATCACCATTTTGAGGAACCCAACTACCACTCTGTTAACATTATTGAAGCAGTGTTTCTCTTAATTAAATAAATATTCGAGCCTTTCACTAGTCCAGATAATTATTTCCAATCAATATTTTCACTTTCAGAAAACACGGTTCCCAAAATTTCCCTTAAAAATGTCTCTTTTAGATAATTATTTTTATATAATATGCATCAATGCGGTATCCAGATAGCATGGATTCTTTCACGTGGTGGATTAGCTTAACAATTAAGTCGTTTTCTGTGTATGTCCATCTGAAGTTTTCACTTCTGGAGATAGCTCAGGCGTGGAAACCCGATAGCCAATCTCAAACAAATATTAACTGTCTTTAGTTGTTTTTATCTCAACTTTAAAACGTAAAGTTTGAGCTATTGCCATGTGTTGGCGTCCGTCGTCCGTCCGGGCGTCCGTGCTTCAACAATATTGCCTTCTGCACGCCATACAAGCCACATCCCTCATCCGATATTTACCAATCTTCGTATGTAGCTTCAGGGTGACCTATAGATGGGAGCTATCAAATTCTTCAAATTTGAATCCATCGGCAGACCCAAGATCCCTATTTATGGCCGGATCATTTTTAAAGATACGGGCGGAATTTGCGGTGGTTATAGCTGTTAAATTAGTCACATCCGACAAAACCACAACATACAGAAAGAATCTCCTATATATTTTGAGACTTCCGTATATGTGTATATATATATGTGTCCTCTATAGACTCTAAAACGGCTGGCTCGATTTAGCTCAAACTTCTCATTAGCTGTAATTTCTAAAATTCATAATTTGAAAGAAATAAGTATTGAAACATATGATAAACTCTATAATTCCTGTGTTATTTCAGTAACAGACTATTGCAGTGAAGTTTGGGGATTTGGTCAATTCCACTCAATTAACACAGTTCAACATCGCGCTTTACGCTATTTCATGGGAGTAGGTCGTTACACCCCTCTACCCGCACTTAACGGCGATGTTGGATGGACATCCTCTTATTGCCGTCGGTGGTATTCGATGCTGATATTCTGGAATCGTTTATTGACCATGCACGCGGGCAGAATTACAAAACAAGTATTTTTATGGGACATCTTAAACTGTAAGAATGATAGTTGGGCTGCCCACTTTAAATTAATCACACAGATACTGAACATGAATAATATATTTGACGATAGACGAATGTGTAATCTCGATGAGTGCCATGAAGCCCTTAAGAGACATTTTCAGAAAACTTGGTCTGCAAATACAAAAAAATTACTTAAAGGCACGTGCGGCCTTGGCGTTGGGTATCCTGTGAAAATATATCCACCCGTCAAAAACCGTCACAAACAGAAAGAACATCAAAATGTAGCTAGACTTTGTCCGTATACAAATAAGAAATATCGCATAAACAGTATGTTATGGTCATATGTTTGACCATTGTTATGTAAACAACAGCATAAAAAGTTACTTTTCTGGTGTTTGTTTATATTATGATGGTAAACATAAAGAGCGTTCTTTGTTGGTGAATACCTGATATGGAACTAATAAAGAGCGTTTATGATATTAGTGCGTGATTAGCCAGTAGCATTGTGCTGTCTTATGTGACACAATCAGGCTCTTGCTTAGGTAAAATATAGTAGGTCTTTATGATAACATGCTGTTTACGCGATGGTCATGGTATATATGAACGGAACTGTATGCGTTTTAATGTTTTTCTGTTTACGGTGTTTGGAACAAATATGAATATTTTCGACAATTAAGGCCGCACGTGCCTTTAAATTGAGAACTTATATATTATTTAAACACACATACGTATTAGAAAGATATGTAACTCTTAACATCAGTAAAGCTGAAAGATCGAGTGTGAGTTGCGTGTGGGTTGCGTGTGGGTTGCGAACTGAACTTATGATCCCCCAATATTTGCGATCACCGGCGTACGAGTTGCGTGCGAGTTGCGTGTGAGTTGCGTGCAGAACTTACGAGTTGCGTTTGAGTTGCGTTCAAAACTTACAAGTTGCGGTTGACCTGCGTGCTAGCTGCGTGGTATTTGCGAATATCTGTCACGTGATAAAAAACCTATAAAAACTGAGCCGATTCATTATTTTCTTCAGTACTGATTTGGTCATCGAAAAGTCAACATGTGGAAAGCTACCATGAAATCAGATAAAAGTGACCCCAAAAGTGATGTCAAAACTACTGAAACAGCTTCCCGTGGCCGTGGCCGAAAACAACCAGCAAGAGGAAGGTCACGCAACTAATAGGTTGGATACGCAGGGCATAGGTTGGGGATACGCTGGAAATAAGCACAATAGGTTGGGGCTACGCTGCACACACAACATGATCGCAACAGGCACGCAACACGATCGCAAAATGATCGCAACAGGTACGCAACACATTCGCAACATGTCCGGTACCAAAACCTGGCAAGATACCTCAAATTTGGACCTGCGATCACCTGCGTTCATAACTTATGAGTTGCGTACCTGTTGCGATCGTGTTGCGTGCGTAGCGTACCTGTTGCGTCCCAGTTGCGTATAAATTGATCGCAGTCATTCGCAGAGAATTATTGAACATGTTCAAAATTTCCGAACTTACTCTGCGTGTGTCTGCTATCACATGCGTGCTTGTTGCGTACTTCAAACCTATAAAACTTATTAGTTGCGTGTGAGTTGCGTTCCGAAGTTATGACCACTATTGTTTATTCGCAACCATACGCAACTGGTGATCGCTATGGTGTGAGGGTAACTTTACTCAGCTAATGAATCGGTATCCTCTTCAAGTAGCTAAATCTCTTTATAGTGCTTATCAAAAAAGACAAGATCTTCTTAGCAAAACCTTTTCTATCCCATGAATGTGCACAACAATTTTCTTTATTATTTTGTTTAAAGTGACTTATAGGCCTTATTGGCCGGGTGTGTTGTTACTCGACATTGTTATCACCTGTAGGCCTATGTGATGTTTTTTTATACACTATAAACACATGTCACTATCAGGGTTCGCGCTGGCCCAAAATTTCCAGGTGCCAACACTGTTGCCAATTGCATTATTTTTAGAGCCACTTTATACTTTCTGTTGCCACTTTTTTCCGACCAGTATTTTTTGGTGCCACTTTTGAATTTGATATTCCAAAAAAACAAACAAGCAAATTATCTATAATATGTATATATTTATTTATATATAAATGTCTGAATGTCCGAAGAAATCAGTAACTTTTTTTCATTTTAGAAGAGTGTTGCGTGTCTTAAATCTAACTTGCACTCACGATTCATATTTGCGGTCTGTCACAGTTTGTGAAAGCTGAGTTACGAAGGAGATATCCATGATAATGTATCACTATCACCTAACACCTACTATCAACACACAACGTCCTAACGATGTAGACTTCGGGAAGCCCTTTGTTTGACTAATGTTTGTCAAATTGGAGTCAATAGCCGTTCTTATTGTTATTATCGAGTAGAAATTCAAAACCATTTCACCCCCGCGACAAAACAATTCGATCTGACATAAGCCGCGAATCTATTATACCCTTTCAATTAGGACACAATTAGCTATTTCGCGACCGGATATCGATGTGTGTTTTGTTTCCGACCGATTGACTGCAAGCTTTATTATATGCCCGATGGGTACCAATTGCCACAAGCCAAAAAGCTAGGTGCCACTACTTGTTGTAGCCAATCGGGATTTTTTTGGAGCCATTTCATTTTTTGTATAGCAATTTGCTAAATTGGCAATAGGCAGCGCGAACCCTGGTCACTATAATAAAATATTCGTTCGTTCTAACGGTAAAAACCCACGGGAGTCGTCGCGGCATTTCGGAGAAGCTCTGAGTAGGCTACCCATTCTCCACTTCCAATCACAAAAAACGGCACTGTGGGGGTTAATCACATGATAATTTAATGAGCGTTTGTATATGACGCGTCGCTATAAAAGAGCGTTTGTTTACAATTCAACGCAACGTTATCGCTCGAAATTTAGCATCGAAAAAAATAATTAATTTCTTTCATCAAAAACATAATTACGTGTTGGACTCTGTCATTTTAAGAATATGTAAGTATTACACACAGACACACCAAGTCTCAGCTTAAAATATTGAAAAATAAGAGTTTTATCGACATAAATCGATTTGAATGGGAAATCCTGTGTTAAAATTTAGCATCGAAATTTTTTTAATTTCTTCCATCTAAAACATAATTACGTGTTGGACTCTGTCATTTTAAGAATATATCAGTATTACACGCAGATACACGAAGTCTCAGCTTAAAATATTGAAAAATAAGAGTTTTATCGACATAAATCGATTTGAATGGGAAATCCTGTGTTAAAATTTAGCATCGAAATTTTTTAATTTCTTCCATCTAAAACATAATTACGTGTTGGACTCTGTCATTTTAAGAATATATAAGTATTACACGCAGATACACGAAGTCTCAGCTTAAATTTTTTTTTTAAATAAGAGTTTTATCGACATAAATCGATTTTAATGGGAAATCCTATGTTAATAAATTTAGGGCCCTGCGAGTGTTTGCACCAGGGTCCATATTTGACAAATTCTACCTGATATCTTTTGCTTTTGGAAACTGGGGATATCTAATTTCGTACTTAGGGCTTCCAATGGACGGGGGAGATTTTCGTAGGGTCAGTTTGTCCGCCTCAGGTGCCCTTGCTAATCCACGTTACATCATATTTGGGAAATGGTCAGATGGAACACGTGTACATAATATAATTGTTCTTGCAAAGAGACGAATATTTTGCAATCCAGTTAGTAATTTCTAAATTATAACCTACAACGAAGGCCGCGAGCCAATTTAATTTTGTAGGCACAATTGTGATCATCTGTAGATGCGAGCTGTCGAATTTGAATGATTTTCGATGAAAAACATGGCCACCGGCGACCATCTTGTAATTTACTCTTTGTATGACTAAATCCTTCGGCACACCCTACAGATCACATCTTTCATCCGATCGTCACCAAACTTCATATGGATCTTCTTGTTGACCTCTAGATGGGATTTTTTTTTTTTAAACATGTCTGCTAGCAACCATCTTGTATTTTAAATTTGAATCCATCGGAACACACAGTAGCCTGCATTTATTGGATAATTGATTTCAAAATTTACACATATGTTCAGAATCACCTCTAGATGAGAGTATCAAATTTGAAAAATAGACACAAAAATTCATGCGGATCTTTTGGGTGACCTCTAGGTGGGAGCCATCAAATATTTCCGAATTTCACTAAAAAAAATGGCCGCATTCCTAATCGCTCTATTGACTGTAATAAGTGAAAGTATTCCCCCATCCAAGTTGAACTAGAGTGTCCTTGACACATTCATTCTTTGTTAAGTTTGAGCTATTGCCATGGCTTGGCGTCCGTCAACAATTTCCGTTAGCACAACATACAGGTCACATCTCTCGTCCTATCGTCACCAATCTTCATATTAATCTTCGGGGTGACCTCGAGATGGGAGCCAACGACATTTTCCGAAATTCGTTAAAAAACATGGCCGCCAGCAGCCATCTTGTATTTCAAATTTGAATCGATTGCCGCACCCTGCAGCCCGCATTTATTGGAGAATTGTTTTTAAAATGTACAGGCTTGTTTTTGGAACACCTCTTGATAGGCACCCGTGTGGGCCCTGGGTAGAATAGGCATACCGCCCCACTGTGAGGGGTCAAAATCCCACAATGTTGTACCCTGTTTGCCGTGGGGTGAATCCAATGATGTGTGGTGTATGAGTCCTGGGGGTACTACGGCGGCCGTATCACGTGAGGCAACGACCTGCGGATATGGCTTAGCTCATGCACCGTCATGGTCCTCTTTGATGATCCTATGTCTCTTCAAGACGGGTCGTTGAGTTGACCCGGCTCAACCAATTGGCCAGTCTCGCCTCTCCACAGTGTTTCAGATTCAATTTGTGTTATATGTTGTATTGCTCGTCTGATGTTTGAAGTATTGCTTTGTTTTTCACATATGATGTTTCTGTCTCTTTTATGTTCGTCCTGATGATTATTGAGTGTCGAATCCTGTATTGTTCACGCCTGTCTCACTGATGATGCTACATGCAGTGACCCTAAATGGTCACCACTTCAGCTATGTACCAGTCTTTGGCCCGACCAAAATTCGAAGGGTAGTCCACGGGGACTACTGGGCTAGTTGTCGATTTTTTGCTTTCCGTATGGCAACTCAAATAAAAAACAACGTATTGCTGGTAAGAATGATGACTCACCAAGTTCCAATGATGCTGTGGTATTCCCTTAGTACTTGGTTCTTGGCTTTGACCCGAACGTGAAAAGACCTTCTATCTTTGTCATTGATAAAACGCTACAAAGCATTGCTGGACAATTGAAATATGTTAAACCAATCAGGACTTGGCTAATAAGTGGCTCTCTCTTGATTGAATGTTCAAAGCGAACACAGGGCGGATATACTGTGATAAATTTAGTTAATGGGCCCCTAGTTATACAATATTGTGTACAATATGCGTGTTTCTTGCACGAGTCCAGATTGTAGTGACAATTCATATTGGACGAGACGCGTACCAAATGTACGACATGTAGCGCGTTCCATAGGATTAAGTCATGCTTAGAGTAAACTCCAAGATGGCTGCCGGCAAACCATGTTTTGTGGCCGATTGACCCAAAAATGACTCTTTCCCATCTATATGATCAGCCCGTGCTAATGGATTGAATTTTGAAATCCAAGATGGCCACTGTCAGCCATGTTTTTTTGCCTAGTGAGCCAAAATAACTCGTTTTCATCTACATCTCAATGTCAACAGCCGTGACCAATTTCATAATGATCCGACTAAAGGTAACCTGTAGCCGTGCCAAAGGATTTAGTCATACAAAGATTAAAATCCAAGACGGCTGCAGGCAGAAATTTTATTTTATTTAATAATTTCCATCCATGTTCACTATTGGAAGAGTATTAAAATCCACTATCGCGTCCAATGTGGCGGTCAGTTTTAATTTTTTTAAGACTTCGTTAATTCTGCATGGGACTAGTATATATTGGTCCCTGGTTAATTATGGAGTTAAGCCGCATTTAATTATCATCAGGATATCAATGGATGATAATCAAATAAACCTTAGTGTTGTTTTCATTGTGTTGGGTATTGAATCTAACAGAACATGCATATAATTTATAATTGATTCTAATGATATTTTCATAAATATTATGCTTGATCTGCAATGTATGTAAGAAAATTAAAAATATATTTACACAAATAAATACACATAAAACATAACATATTCCCAATATTCATGAGACCTCATCAGTACATATAAGTGTAAAAAGTTTATGTATTTATTGCTTGCTTCTTTCTATTGTTTCAGTCTTGTCTTGTTTCCATATTATGTAGTGATGTTTTTATTCAATCAAATTTTATATTTTAGTTTGATTTATTTCATTATTTATTCCTATGTGTTCAAAATGGTTGGATACTAACAATTGTAATCAGATGTAATCGAAAAGTATTCAATTACATTTACTAAAGTAAATGTAATCCTAATTGAAATTAAAAAAAAATGTAATCAGTAATCGTAATCATAATCATGTAAATCAAAAGTAATTGTAATCGTAATCGATTACATTGTCATGTAATCGCCCCAACCCTGCATGAACCCCAGTATGGAAATTGGGTGAAACATGTGATTATTTGTGGGGAGGTGGGGATTTTTTAGAAGGTTGAATATTATTAACTAAAAAGCTCATTAAAGGAATGTGAATGATTCTGATATTCCGCCGATTTGGAATTCTCTCCAATTGGGTCGCAGCGTGCTCAAATTTATTTGCATTAAGACTTTTCACTGGCTTGTGACAATAAATGGTGACCAATTTAAAACGATACAATCCTCACTTATTTCTCTGTGATATATCTTATCCTACTGTTAATAGTAAGTTCACCGACCCATTTTCAACCACCGCCTGCACTCCCTTTCTCTTTCCTATCCCTTCACCTAAACTTTATTATTCGGACCACACAGAACCAAACCCGTCTGCTATACCCCAATGGTATCTATTGGGGTAACATTTATTTCCTGAGGATAGGACTTAACAAAAGCCAAGCTTGTTGCCCAATCCTCTTTTGAACACTAAAAAAAATTATATGTTTTGTATTTATTGTATGTAATTATGTTCTGTATTAGTTCAAATTAAATATTGTTTAAACCAACCCTGCATGAACCCCAGTATGGAAATTGGGTGAAACATGTGATTATTTGTGGGGAGGAGGGGATTTTTTTAGAAGGTTGAATATTATTCACATACAGGGAGCTCTTGCTTTAAGGCAACATGTTATTATGGGATAGCTACTTAATTCTACATACTAACTTATACCAATAATCAATGATCCTGACTATAATTTGTATACAATATAATGCCTACCATAGAATAACGTATGTATCAGACTTATAGAGGCATTGACTTAGTATGAGCTGGTATACACGTCATGTATCAGATTTATACGTCATGTATCATATTTATAGAGTCTTACAGGCTTGGTATATACACTGTTGTTTTATTCATTAGTTCATTAAGATCTAATCATCTTATTTTAAAATTCATTTGATAAATTGATAGCGTCATTATTTTAAAATTATTATTTAATATTATAATATAAAAAAGATTATTTCGAAAATTTCCCCGATTTACCCCGCTACGTTATCTATTTGTTTCCCAATTGCATGGGCTCCGGACCCTCTCCCAAAAATACCCAAGACTGTCCCTGTCAGATCCTCTACAGTACTGTTGGCATACTATGGTTCTGGTATCGGCGAAGCCTGTGTCTAATGTGGTGATGATTGTGGTGTGTTGAAAGCTTACCTAAGACAAAGGTTCAAGACAGTCACTCTAATATGCGAGAGTTATGCAAAGAGCTGTCTGACTCCTGTTATTGCCAGGCCATACATGTGTGATAAATAAAAACTAAAATAAAATAATATAACATACAGTGCCTTGCGAATTCATTACAATATGATATCCAGATAGACTATATATACACAGTATACCTCTATATAAAATACCTTGTGTGTTATGGAATAAAAAAAAGGTTTCCCCCTCCGTACCCTATCTTTTTGCCCTCCGTTACCAGAAACGAAGGTATAATTGATTTAGGCCACAATGTCGGTAACGTTTAGAAGTCATATCCCCACCTGCACATATGTATATCGACTACGGATCAGTTGATGATGACAACGACGACCACCATACCATTTACCCTGACCTTCATCCATATCACATTCCTTGCCATGTGTACACGAGTTAAGCCCTAAACACGAGAAACAAGCTCCGACCTTTGGTATTTGTTCTAACTTTTCCTGAATTATAAGTTTCTTGAAATTGTTATGTAATGTCGGAATATGTCCCTTATGGCGATTCCAACAATATAAATCCTTATCAGTGTTATTGGAGATGTTATTTTCGACCTGGGCCAACTCTTTTGCAATTTCGGTAACCATTTGTTGAGTCCTTTTTAACTCATTGCCATAAACAGCATCCGTTTCTAACTTTCTGAATCCAGATTCGTTGCTTCGACAGGTAAAACTATTTCTTTGTATTTTGATTTCGCGCCACCACTTACTCCCGCACTGCTGTTTTCATGTATTCCATAGCGCTCTTCTCTTCCATTAGGAAATCAAGAAAGGCAGAGAAACATAACTTAGTGGACAATGTCACTTTCTGTTGCCTTCTCGACGCCCATTCTCGCAACTGAACAGGCGGTAGAACTTGTACAATCTGACAAATTATTGTGTTGCTATCTCTCTTGCTACAATGCTTTAACTGAATATAACATCTCCCAATTACATATACCACTATGAATTTACCAGAATCTCCACCGTAACAGCTTTATATCGCCTATAATCATGTCAGCTACTTTATCTGGCTTCCCATATTTCAAGTCAAATCTCCTAAACATTGCATCAAAATCATCTACTCCTGTAATATCCCACGGAGCCTCACATGTCAGGCAGATTTTAGTGCAAAGGGACCATTTCCATACTCGGGAGCCACATTACGTTCGAAGTCTCTCTTAAAACTGTGAAACAGCCTGATATTTCCATTAAATATGGGTGCATCAAATTTGGTATACGCACGTTTTGAAAAACACGGGACGTATTATGCTAGTGTGCTGTTCGTCTGACGTACCGTGCGTCTGTCTGTCCGTTCGCTTTTCTCGTTTCCGGGTGATAACATTAGTAAGCCTGAACTGAATATTTGAAATATTTTTGGTACATGAGTTCACAAGAGGAGTAACTGAAACGCAATCGTAAACTAGGCGACAATTTCATCAGAGTTACGGCCCTTTAATTGTCATTTTTTGGTGTTGCATATTTTAAGCAAATACTAAGGGGTTTCTACGGCTAATCTATATGTCAGGAGGTGGGAAGTTTGGATGGACATACACAGAAAACTACTTAATGCTTAATCTAGTAGTGCACAACCTGAAAGAATCCATGCTATCTAAAAACCAGATTGATGCATATTATATAAAAATAAAAATGTCGAAAATATGACTTTGATCACAGGTTATAAGGGAAATTTCGGGAACAGTTTTCTGAAAGTAAACACATTGATTGGAAATGAATAACATCTATAAAAAACACCATGATTATCTAAACTAGTGAAATTAAGAGTAACACTGCTTCAAAAATTATAACAGAGTGGTAGTTGGGCACCTGTGGGTGCTGAAAAATTGTGAACTGCCATATTTGCAAGAAATTATATCAAATTCTGGTCTGAGATGAGTTGGTCCAATTGCTGCCTAAAGCAAATGCCTTGCTGTCCATCCATCTCTTAACATTGCGACGTATTTTGGTTGATTTATCCTTGCTTGACTGAGCACATATTTATATTCACTCGGCTGGTTCTTCACAGTTACAGCTCATGTAGATGGCTGATCACCATTTTGAGGAACCCAACTACCACTCTGTTAACATTATTGAAGCAGTGTTTCTCTTAATTAAATAAATATTCGAGCCTTTCACTAGTCCAGATAATTATTTCCAATCAATATTTTCACTTTCAGAAAACACGGTTCCCAAAATTTCCCTTAAAAATGTCTCTTTTAGATAATTATTTTTATATAATATGCATCAATGCGGTATCCAGATAGCATGGATTCTTTCACGTGGTGGATTAGCTTAACAATTAAGTCGTTTTCTGTGTATGTCCATCTGAAGTTTTCACTTCTGGAGATAGCTCAGGCGTGGAAACCCGATAGCCAATCTCAAACAAATATTAACTGTCTTTAGTTGTTTTTATCTCAACTTTAAAACGTAAAGTTTGAGCTATTGCCATGTGTTGGCGTCCGTCGTCCGTCCGGGCGTCCGTGCTTCAACAATATTGCCTTCTGCACGCCATACAAGCCACATCCCTCATCCGATATTTACCAATCTTCGTATGTAGCTTCAGGGTGACCTATAGATGGGAGCTATCAAATTCTTCAAATTTGAATCCATCGGCAGACCCAAGATCCCTATTTATGGCCGGATCATTTTTAAAGATACGGGCGGAATTTGCGGTGGTTATAGCTGTTAAATTAGTCACATCCGACAAAACCACAACATACAGAAAGAATCTCCTATATATTTTGAGACTTCCGTATATGTGTATATATATATGTGTCCTCTATAGACTCTAAAACGGCTGGCTCGATTGAGCTCAAACTTCTCATTAGCTGTAATTTCTAAAATTCATAATTTGAAAGAAATAAGTATTGAAACATATGATAAACTCTATAATTCCTGTGTTATTTCAGTAACAGACTATTGCAGTGAAGTTTGGGGATTTGGTCAATTCCACTCAATTAACACAGTTCAACATCGCGCTTTACGCTATTTCATGGGAGTTGGTCGTTACACCCCTCTACCCGCACTTAACGGCGATGTTGGATGGACATCCTCTTATTGCCGTCGGTGGTATTCGATGCTGATATTCTGGAATCGTTTATTGACCATGCACGCGGGCAGAATTACAAAACAAGTATTTTTATGGGACATCTTAAACTGTAAGAATGATAGTTGGGCTGCCCACTTTAAATTAATCACACAGATACTGAACATGAATAATATATTTGACGATAGACGAATGTGTAATCTCGATGAGTGCCATGAAGCCCTTAAGAGACATTTTCAGAAAACTTGGTCTGCAAATACAAAAAAATTACTTAAAGGCACGTGCGGCCTTGGCGTTGGGTATCCTGTGAAAATATATCCACCCGTCAAAAACCGTCACAAACAGAAAGAACATCAAAATGTAGCTAGACTTTGTCCGTATACAAATAAGAAATATCGCATAAACAGTATGTTATGGTCATATGTTTGACCATTGTTATGTAAACAACAGCATAAAAAGTTACTTTTCTGGTGTTTGTTTATATTATGATGGTAAACATAAAGAGCGTTCTTTGTTGGTGAATACCTGATATGGAACTAATAAAGAGCGTTTATGATATTTGTGCGTGATTAGCCAGTAGCATTGTGCTGTCTTATGTGACACAATCAGGCTCTTGCTTAGGTAAAATATAGTAGGTCTTTATGATAACATGCTGTTTACGCGATGGTCATGGTATATATGAACGGAACTGTATGCGTTTTAATGTTTTTCTGTTTACGGTGTTTGGAACAAATATGAATATTTTCGACAATTAAGGCCGCACGTGCCTTTAAATTGAGAACTTATATATTATTTAAACACACATACGTATTAGAAAGATATGTAACTCTTAACATCAGTAAAGCTGAAAGATCGAGTGTGAGTTGCGTGTGGGTTGCGAACTGAACTTATGATCCCCCAATATTTGCGATCACCGGCGTACGAGTTGCGTGCGAGTTGCGTGTGAGTTGCGTGCAGAACTTACGAGTTGCGTTTGAGTTGCGTTCAAAACTTACAAGTTGCGTTTGACCTGCGTGCTAGCTGCGTGGTATTTGCGAATATCTGTCACGTGATAAAAAACCTATAAAAACTGAGCCGATTCATTATTTTCTTCAGTACTGATTTGGTCATCGAAAAGTCAACATGTGGAAAGCTACCATGAAATCAGATAAAAGTGACCCAAAAGTGATGTCAAAACTACTGAAACAGCTTCCCGTGGCCGTGGCCGAAAACAACCAGCAAGAGGAAGGTCACGCAACTAATAGGTTGGATACGCAGGGCATAGGTTGGGGATACGCTGGAAATAAGCACAATAGGTTGGGGCTACGCTGCACACACAACATGATCGCAACAGGCACGCAACACGATCGCAAAATGATCGCAACAGGTACGCAACTCATAAGTTATGAACGCAGGTGATCGCAGGTCCAAATTTGGCAGATTTTGGACCTGCGATCACCTGCGTTCATAACTTATGAGTTGCGTACCTGTTGCGATCGTGTTGCGTGCGTAGCGTACCTGTTGCGTCCCAGTTGCGTATAAATTGATCGCAGTCATTCGCAGAGAATTATTGAACATGTTCAAAATTTCCGAACTTACTCTGCGTGTGTCTGCTATCACATGCGTGCTTGTTGCGTACTTCAAACCTATAAAACTTATTAGTTGCGTGTGAGTTGCGTTCCGAAGTTATGACCACTATTGTTTATTCGCAACCATACGCAACTGGTGATCGCTATGGTGTGAGGGTAACTTTACTCAGCTAATGAATCGGTATCCTCTTCAAGTAGCTAAATCTCTTTATAGTGCTTATCAAAAAAGACAAGATCTTCTTAGCAAAACCTTTTCTATCCCATGAATGTGCACAACAATTTTCTTTATTATTTTGTTTAAAGTGACTTATAGGCCTTATTGGCCGGGTGTGTTGTTACTCGACATTGTTATCACCTGTAGGCCTATGTGATGTTTTTGTATACACTATAAACACATGTCACTATCAGGGTTCGCGCTGGCCCAAAATTTCCAGGTGCCAACACTGTTGCCAATTGCATTATTTTTAGAGCCACTTTATACTTTCTGTTGCCACTTTTTTCCGACCAGTATTTTTTGGTGCCACTTTTGAATTTGATATTCCAAAAAAACAAACAAGCAAATTATCTATAATATGTATATATTTATTTATATATAAATGTCTGAATGTTCGAAGAAATCAGTAACTTTTTTTCATTTTAGAAGAGTGTTGCGTGTCTTAAATCTAACTTGCACTCACGATTCATATTTGCGGTCTGTCACAGTTTGTGAAAGCTGAGTTACGAAGGAGATATCCATGATAATGTATCACTATCACCTAACACCTACTATCAACACACAACGTCCTAACGATGTAGACTTCGTGAAGCCCTTTGTTTGACTAATGTTTGTCAAATTGGAGTCAATAGCCGTTCTTATTGTTATTATCGAGTAGAAATTCAAAACCATTTCACCCCCGCGACAAAACAATTCGATCTGACATAAGCCGCGAATCTATTATACCCTTTCAATTAGGACACAATTAGCTATTTCGCGACCGGATATCGATGTGTGTTTTGTTTCCGACCGATTGACTGCAAGCTTTATTATATGCCCGATGGGTACCAATTGCCACAAGCCAAAAAGCTAGGTGCCACTACTTGTTGTAGCCAATCGGGATTTTTTTGGAGCCATTTCATTTTTTGTATAGCAATTTGCTAAATTGGCAATAGGCAGCGCGAACCCTGGTCACTATAATAAAATATTCGTTCGTTCTAACGGTAAAAACCCACGGGAGTCGTCGCGGCATTTCGGAGAAGCTCTGAGTAGGCTACCCATTCTCCACTTCCAATCACAAAAAACGGCACTGTGGGGGTTAATCACATGATAATTTAATGAGCGTTTGTATATGACGCGTCGCTATAAAAGAGCGTTTGTTTACAATTCAACGCAACGTTATCGCTCGAAATTTAGCATCGAAAAAAATAATTAATTTCTTTCATCAAAAACATAATTACGTGTTGGACTCTGTCATTTTAAGAATATGTAAGTATTACACACAGACACACCAAGTCTCAGCTTAAAATATTGAAAAATAAGAGTTTTATCGACATAAATCGATTTGAATGGGAAATCCTGTGTTAAAATTTAGCATCGAAATTTTTTTAATTTCTTCCATCTAAAACATAATTACGTGTTGGACTCTGTCATTTTAAGAATATATCAGTATTACACGCAGATACACGAAGTCTCAGCTTAAAATATTGAAAAATAAGAGTTTTATCGACATAAATCGATTTGAATGGGAAATCCTGTGTTAAAATTTAGCATCGAAATTTTTTAATTTCTTCCATCTAAAACATAATTACGTGTTGGACTCTGTCATTTTAAGAATATATAAGTATTACACGCAGATACACGAAGTCTCAGCTTAAATTTTTTTTTTAAATAAGAGTTTTATCGACATAAATCGATTTTAATGGGAAATCCTATGTTAATAAATTTAGGGCCCTGCGAGTGTTTGCACCAGGGTCCATATTTGACAAATTCTACCTGATATCTTTTGCTTTTGGAAACTGGGGATATCTAATTTCGTACTTAGGGCTTCCAATGGACGGGGGAGATTTTCGTAGGGTCAGTTTGTCCGCCTCAGGTGCCCTTGCTAATCCACGTTACATCATATTTGGGAAATGGTCAGATGGAACACGTGTACATAATATAATTGTTCTTGCAAAGAGACGAATATTTTGCAATCCAGTTAGTAATTTCTAAATTATAACCTACAACGAAGGCCGCGAGCCAATTTAATTTTGTAGGCACAATTGTGATCATCTGTAGATGCGAGCTGTCGAATTTGAATGATTTTCGATGAAAAACATGGCCACCGGCGACCATCTTGTAATTTACTCTTTGTATGACTAAATCCTTCGGCACACCCTACAGATCACATCTTTCATCCGATCGTCACCAAACTTCATATGGATCTTCTTGTTGACCTCTAGATGGGATTTTTTTTTTTTAAACATGTCTGCTAGCAACCATCTTGTATTTTAAATTTGAATCCATCGGAACACACAGTAGCCTGCATTTATTGGATAATTGATTTCAAAATTTACACATATGTTCAGAATCACCTCTAGATGAGAGTATCAAATTTGAAAAATAGACACAAAAATTCATGCGGATCTTTTGGGTGACCTCTAGGTGGGAGCCATCAAATATTTCCGAATTTCACTAAAAAAAATGGCCGCATTCCTAATCGCTCTATTGACTGTAATAAGTGAAAGTATTCCCCCATCCAAGTTGAACTAGAGTGTCCTTGACACATTCATTCTTTGTTAAGTTTGAGCTATTGCCATGGCTTGGCGTCCGTCAACAATTTCCGTTAGCACAACATACAGGTCACATCTCTCGTCCTATCGTCACCAATCTTCATATTAATCTTCGGGGTGACCTCGAGATGGGAGCCAACGACATTTTCCGAAATTCGTTAAAAAACATGGCCGCCAGCAGCCATCTTGTATTTCAAATTTGAATCGATTGCCGCACCCTGCAGCCCGCATTTATTGGAGAATTGTTTTTAAAATGTACAGGCTTGTTTTTGGAACACCTCTTGATAGGCACCCGTGTGGGCCCTGGGTAGAATAGGCATACCGCCCCACTGTGAGGGGTCAAAATCCCACAATGTTGTACCCTGTTTGCCGTGGGGTGAATCCAATGATGTGTGGTGTATGAGTCCTGGGGGTACTACGGCGGCCGTATCACGTGAGGCAACGACCTGCGGATATGGCTTAGCTCATGCACCGTCATGGTCCTCTTTGATGATCCTATGTCTCTTCAAGACGGGTCGTTGAGTTGACCCGGCTCAACCAATTGGCCAGTCTCGCCTCTCCACAGTGTTTCAGATTCAATTTGTGTTATATGTTGTATTGCTCGTCTGATGTTTGAAGTATTGCTTTGTTTTTCACATATGATGTTTCTGTCTCTTTTATGTTCGTCCTGATGATTATTGAGTGTCGAATCCTGTATTGTTCACGCCTGTCTCACTGATGATGCTACATGCAGTGACCCTAAATGGTCACCACTTCAGCTATGTACCAGTCTTTGGCCCGACCAAAATTCGAAGGGTAGTCCACGGGGACTACTGGGCTAGTTGTCGATTTTTTGCTTTCCGTATGGCAACTCAAATAAAAAACAACGTATTGCTGGTAAGAATGATGACTCACCAAGTTCCAATGATGCTGTGGTATTCCCTTAGTACTTGGTTCTTGGCTTTGACCCGAACGTGAAAAGACCTTCTATCTTTGTCATTGACAAAACGCTACAAAGCATTGCTGGACAATTGAAATATGTTAAACCAATCAGGACTTGGCTAATAAGTGGCTCTCTCTTGATTGAATGTTCAAAGCGAGTTCAATCTGATGCTCTGCTGCAGTTAACAATTATTGCACTGATACTAGTGTTGGTTACTCATCACAATACATTGAATAATAGCAGAGCTGTGTTGAGACCCCGCGGTATAGCTGATTCTTCGGAATCGGAAATATTGGCGGAGTTTGCACCACAGTGAGTTACAGAAGTCCGTAGATTTACAAATACATTTGGTGGACTAAAAGTTCCTCTGAATAGTTATCTTCTGTCCTTCAATCGGTGCGAACATCAACCGACATTGAACGTTGGGCACATGGAGGTATATATAAGTACATATGTTCCAAATCCATTACGACGTTTTAACTGTCAGGGCTATGGCCATGGCCAGGAATATTGCAAAAGTAAGGAAACCATTTATCTCACTCTGTTCTGTCGAGATATCCATGACTCCGATTGTTTCAATCATATATCGCAAGGGGCCTGACAACCATGCTGATATTAAAGTTCCTGCCACAGATTAACTTATGTTCAGTCCGTGCGGTATACCTGGGTATACCAGAGAGTTATCATGTATAGCCTTCGTGGAGATTATAGGAGTATAGATAATTAATCAATTAATTTTACATTTAAATTTTACTCACCGCGTCTGTATATCTTGTTTCCAATTGATTTCAACAATGCAGGGATGTGCATAAATTGTGAAAAAATAATATTGGACACCAGGAAGGTTATTTATTCCACACCCATCCACGCGAGGCACATGTATTAAACGGAATACGAGCCACCGAATACATATTAGTATATACCTCTACATCTAGTGGAATACAATCCGGAACTATATTCTTATTGATGTTGTCGCCAAGAAAGATGACATACATTACGTTAACGATCCTATTCGGGTGATGCCCCGAAAATTACTGGTTATTCATCAGAGTTAAATCACAATAAAGGTAGTGATAGTATCAATGGAGGTGGCAGTAATGGATTTAATTTAATAACAACGGTGTAGAATAAATACAGAACACAACTTGCATCATAATCTCGATTAAGATGCGCGTTGTGTTATGTCTATATATTTGGCTAGATCATTGCATTTCATGAATCTCTACTCTGCATTGCTACGTCCGTAGAGATCACAATCCACCATTTCAAATCATGGCAACTTGTTCATGTTCTGACAGGGAAGTTGATAATATTGACAAAACATTGCACCTATAATATATATCTTAGGTAATACGTAGTTATCCGTAGTTAATCATTATGTACCGGTCTTCCACAGTAAGAATAGGTTCCAGTCTCTAGAAATAGCATGAAATAGAATGGGTCAATTTGTTGAGCCACGTCTGATTTACACCCCTTACAGTCGTGGAATTTCTTCCAGTTATCAATTCAACGTTTATTGCGATATCCACTCACGAACTTGGAAAACAAATCATGCAATCTGGAGATGGTACCATGGCCCCTACTTGAAATAGATTATTAAGAAAAAAAACTAACAAAGAGATATATTCCCTGCTTTGTGTGTTGAATGCTATAAAGTTACCCGTCGGAACATCAAAACGTTAGCCAGAGTAGAAATGCATGACATGATCTAATACTTGTCGGCCAATTCCTGTATTCTATAAGAGAAGAATATTCAGCACATGCTTTAGAAACAGACAATCGTACATTCTACTACAAAATATAGGCTTGAAATACAAAGGCATCTCAACATAATTATCAATTATTATATTATAATCCACGGCCGATGTTATTAACCCCTCAAAATCCGGTAAAATCTACTATATATTTTGAGAACTACGTATATATATAAATATATAAATATATATATCTGTCCTTTTACATAGACTCGAAAACGGCTGCACCGATTGAGCTCAAACTTCCTATATAAGGGTAAAAAGTCACGGGAAATGTCATCCGATCATTCGCGAGCCCGTGCGACGACTCGTTCACCCCTTATCCACTCCCCAGTAATCGTCATTGGCCGGGGTGCTTAACGCAATAACGCTAATCGCTCCTTATATCTTCCATATTTGGGTTCGTTAACCGGTTAACGCTCTTTATTCCCTTCGGTTTTCGCATACGGCTTTTGGTTACGTTATCGCTGGAAATTGAACTCGCTTCTGTGTGATTCTTACGTACTTAGGGCTTCCTAGGAACGGGGGACATTTTCATCTGGTCAGTTTTTCCGCCCGAGGTGATCTTCACCTTGAAACGGGTACCCACCAATGATATATATGTGTGTGTCCTTTATAGACTCGAAGCGATTGAGCTCAAACTTGCTACTTACAGGAAGTGTCATGGACGGGTTAAATTGTGACCCGACCTGACCTTGACCTTGAAAATGATCAATTCAAGGTCAAATCGGGTCAAATTGAAAAAAAATAATTTTAAATTAAAAAATTATAAAGGCACAATTAACTAATTGAAAAACAAAAAATTAAATTAAACATTAATTAACAAAATAAAAAATTGTCATGTTTCTGACGATTGCCGCCAGTGGCGGGCTAACCTGCTAGTACTATATAAACAAAAAGAGCCCGGGATCGCCCGGGGCGCCCCCATGTGCCCGTGGACATTATATCTCGACGTTATAACGCAGCGACATACCCCACGAGGTCAACCTAGAAAATTTTACTCGCTCGCTCGTCTCCGGTCGGTGTTATTAACCCCTCAAATGCCGATGTTAGCTAAGAGAGCCCGGGTGATTACGGGTGTCTTCGTGTGTTTTCGGACAGTATATTTTGGTGATGCGTGGTAGTACAGTACACCTGAGTGTTAATTCCATATATTTGACTCGTTGACGCGTCCACGGCCGATGTTATTAACCCCTCAATATCCGGTAAAATACAATACGAGTAAAATACGAGTAAAATCCAATACGAGTAAAATCCTCTAGGTTGCCCTCATGTGGTATGTCGCTACATGATAACGTCGAGATACAGTGTCGACGGGCCCATGGGGGTCCCGGGCTCTTTTTGTTTATATGGTATTTTGAGGGGTTAATAACATCGGCCGTGGACGCGTCAACGAGTCAATATATGGAATTCACGCTCAGGTGTATTGCACTACCACGATCACCATAATATACTGTCCGAAAACACACGAAGACACCGGTAATCATCCGGGCTCTCTTAGCCAATATTGGCATTTGTGGGGTTAATAACACCGACCTGAGACGAGCGAGCGAGTAAAATGTTCTAGGTAGACTTCGTGGGGTATGTCGCTACGTTATAACGTCAATATATAGTGTCCACGGGCCATTGGGGGCGCCCGGGCGGTCCCGGGCTCTTTTTGTTTATATAGTATTTTACCGATTTTTGAGGGGTTAATAACATCGGCCGTGGACGCGTCAACGAGTCAATATATGGAATTCACACTCAGGTGTATTGCACTACCACGCATCACCAAAATATACTGTCTGAAACACACGAAGACACCCGTAATCACCCGGGCTCTCTTAGCCAATATCGGTATTTGTGGGGTTAATAACACCGACAGGAGACGAGCGAACGAGTAAATTTTCTAGGTTGGCCTTGTGGGGTATGTCGCTACGTTATAACGTCCATATATAATGTCCACGTGCCCATTGGAGCGCCCGGGCGGTCACGGGCTCTTTTTATTTATATAGTATTTTACCGGATTTTGAGGGGTTAATAACATCGGCCGTGGACGCGTTAATGAGTCAACATATGGAATTCACACTCAGGTGTATTGCACTACCACGCATCACCAAAATATACTGTCCGAAAACACACGAAGACACCCGTAATCACCCGGGCTATCTTAGCCAATATCGGCATTCGTGGGGTTAATAACACCGGCCGGAGACGAACGAGCGAGTAAAATGTTCTAGGTAGACCTCGTGGGGTATGTCGCTACGTTATAACGTCGAGATATAGTGTCCACGGGCCCGTGGGGCCGCCCTGGCGGTCCCGGGTAGTTCCCGGGCGGTCCCGGTGGTAATTAGTCACACCGTCTAGGGGTACACGCCACATCGCGCATCGACAAAGATAGTAACACCGGGAAAGCTCGCAGTGAGAAATCTGTCACAAGCATGGCGGCATCTAGATCGGCAACTCATTTATTATATACTAGCAGGGTTACCCGGCGTTGCCCAGGTTAATGCGATGTGAAACCATCTGTATGCTGTGGATATTTGTTGGGAATAGAGAACACTCTTGTTCAAAGTGTTATACGTTTTCTCATAAATTGTATATTCAAATAGCATCACAAAACATGATTATTACAGTCATGGAATATAAGTAGTGTCCCACCTTGTCAATTGTCATTCTGTTTATCGCGATTAATCCATTCCACCAATAATGAAGTATTTATTTATTTACAACTGCGTATACGTCAGACGTTATAATATGATACATGGACATCATAAAGACATTATTTTGTTCGCATAAATAAAAGATGACAATTGGGTTTTACATATTGAGATGTATCAATCAATCTAGTGGGTTGGACTAAGATCTCGAGGATACCTGGCTATCATATCTCTATGAAGATACAGATGTTTTAAAGAAATTTCCAGGTGCTCCTCTGTACATGGTGCTATATATTGGCTAATATTCTCAGTTTCAACGAAATGTTGCTGCGCGTGCATATCAGCTACATTTGCCAGACACAGAGCGAGATTTTGAGTTGTTTATGTCAGTCGGCTGCATTTTATTGTATATCAGTCTATTATCAGATGAAACTATATATGACTGCACACTGTGACCACTATTTTTGAACAGGCCTTCCATATATCCTGACAAATGGTAACTTTTTTTGTGGAAACTGTATTGAATGGAACAGACTCAATTTTGTTATAATATATATGCAATCCTCTGACGGTTCGAGGTCTCTCAGTTTGCACGAATATATGTATCTCTTCAATAGAATGATAAATATACGTTTAATGCTTCTTCTATGTATCTCCTTTTGCTAGCTCATTGTGTGAATGTCCTGATTGCCATCCCCATATAAATATGACACTTAAGAAGATATAATTGTTCAAGTGACTTATAAGTGGGTTACCATTTGTCGGGATTGTGAAATGTGAACCCCCAAATCTCCTTAAAATGATATGGAGATGGCCTGGGTGACTATATATAACTTATATGTGGATATCGGCGAATAGCAATCTTATCTATGATAGTGCATATCCGCTCGCCATCCGTGACGCAAACGACACCAACTGTGATTTAAGTCATGGTATATCATTAGATAAAAACATGTATGAATTTGTTGGAAATTAGTGCCAAATATATTTGTATCAGCTTTTGCCTCTTCAATTGTACCGCGTGAAGTTATATATAGAACACACAGACAGACAGAAAGACAGACAGACAGCACAATTTAATTTCTTGTATCATTTGAGAAGAACGTGTCTGAATTTGATGGTAATTGGTACTAAAAATATTTTGTATCCGTTTTTGGTGACCCTCCCGTCCCTATTTCGGACTCAAGCTGCACACACTAAGACTCATTAGCGATTAGAGATGCATACATGTATATATGAAATTGGTGAAAATTGGCGAGTATAAAAATTCGTATCAAAATTGAAGGTCCCCATATCTCTCACCCATAGGGCACCAATTTGTTGTGTCTAAACCACACGATAAGATTCCTCGTATCACGGAGAAGAATATGTATCAATCTGGTGGAAATCGGCACTAAACATATAGATATAATGTCCCTCTCATCTCTATACACCACTGATACGAATGGCCCCACTTGTGACATCCTTAAACCACACAATTACACTCCTGATATCATGGAGATGATTGTTTATAAGTTTGGAGATAATCGGCGACTAAACAATGTTTTTTTAATCAAATTTGGTGCCAATCCCTCCCTCCCCATCTCTCACCTAAACAGCACCACTATGGCGTCTTTAAATCACACGATCAGATTCCTCGTATCATGGATAAGAACGTGTATCAATTTGGTGGAAATTGGCGCCAAAAAAATTGTGCATCAATTTTGGTGCCCCTGTCCCTTTCAATACACGCCTGACTCGAATGAGGCCACACTTGACAGATATGAGCCACACCATTAGACTCCTCATACCTTGGGGATGCTTTTGTATAAGTGCGGTGGCAATCGGCGACTAAACCAATTATTATCAAATTTAGTGCCCACCCCTCCCAATCTCTCATCCAAACGACAACAATTTGGCGTTGTTAAATCGCACAATTAGATTCCTTGTATCATGAAGAAGAATATATATCAATTTGGTGGAAATCGGCGCTAAAATTAGTTTTTATCAATTTTGGCGCCCCTCTCCCCTTTCGTGCAAATCTGACTCGAACGACGCCACTTTTGACATATTTAAACAACACCGTTGGATTCTTCATATCATAGGGATGATTATATGTAAGTTTCGTGGCAATCGGCGACAGAAAAATATTCTGCCCCTCCCCCTTCCGGGCACCCCTGACGCGAACGGCGCGACTTTTGCCATATTTAAAACACACCATTAGATTCCTCATATTATGGGGATGATTATATATAAGTTTCGTGGCAATCGCCGACAATTTTTTTTTCTGCCCCTCCCCCTTTTCTGCCCCTGACAACAACGGCGTCACTTTAGAAAATGTTAACCCCGACCATTATCTTTCTCGTAAAAAGTTACTCCTAGTAGACCCCTTTGGCATCATCTAGATGGTCCCCTGTGAATTTCTATAGAACACAGACAGACAGACAGACAGACAGACATTCGCAAATATAGATATAGATATATGTACTGTTGGTGTTGTGACCTGCTAGTATATAACGAGGCTGTCAAACAAGTATGTCCAGTCGACCACAGGCAGCTGTGCATGGTGCATCCATAATATCAGAAGACACACACAATACCACACGTCTGTGTATTGGATACTGCATGGTCTGTTTGGAGAACTGCTTATTGGTCTAATGATTATCATACATTATTCATGCCTACTGATTACTGACGGAAACAATCAGGCCTTGAAATAGGGTGTCTGTCATTTGCAGAATGATGTCCCCAGAGGGCGAATTTAGTTATGCTACCCCGCATAGCGGGCTAGCATCACCAAATTCACCCTCTGGGGACCTCATTCTGCTTACACCTCAGCATAATGAGGTTCCCAGAGGGTGAATTTGGTGATGCTAGCCCGCTATGCGGGGTAGCATCACTAAATTCACCCTCCGGGGACCTCATTCTGCAAATGACAGACACCCCATTTCAAGGCTTGGAAACGATAATTGAGTCGGGTTTGTTAAATAATTGATAGTATAACTCATATGGCATTCATGAGATACCAATCGTAGCGTGATCAATCTCTGATCATTGTATCAAGAGGGCAGCATCACTACATTGTCCCATTCATACGGTTCCTACCTGTCAGTGAATAGCTAGGACAGCTACCATTTATTGTTGAGGATTGTTACAGATGCAAACAAGCCTGAATTTAGTCTACATTTGCAGAATGAGGTCATAAGAGGGTAAATTTAGTGATGCTATCCCACATAACGGGTTAGCATCACCAAATTCAACCTCTGGGGACACTGAACAGAAAGGAAAAAGTATCTAAACAAAATATTTTAATTTGAGACTATAGATACTTCCCAGAAAATGAGCGCTAAGCAGAATGAGGTCCCCAGAGGGTGAAATTGGTGCCGTGCGGGATAGCGTCACTAAATTCACTCTCTGTGGACCTCATTCCACAAATGTCAGACACTAAATTCAGACTTGGATGCCAAGGCCAAAGAAATATAGATATATGGTTAGATTTTACCCACGGTGGGGAATCACGTGGTTTCGATGTTTCTGAATACCACGCATTCAAAATGGCCGAGCCGAATGCAAACGTACAAAAACATAGTATATGCGGAACTGGCACAAACCATAGCATTTTGACTGTTACGAGCATATGCTAGTTTATTTTAAAAACAAGTTGATACCTTATTTGTTCGGAAATACTCAGTAGTTTTTTATACATTCTGACCAAAGTTGCCAGTCGGAGGTTCGTGCAATACACCAGTCCATACATCTGCGAGAATCCTTCGACTGACAACTTTGGTCAGAATGTTAGAGCAAACAACTGTCAGTTTGGACGCAAATGAGGTAGCAGCTTGTTTGAAAAATAGTATAGCATATTCTCGTAGCTGTCAAAATACTATGTAATAAATAATTATCATAATTTATTACCTTTTTCTTCGTTTCTGGTCGCGTTTGCGATCGCCTTGGCCATTTTGACTGCGTGATACTCATCAACTCGAAACCACAAGCCTACTTTAAATCACATATGTAACCCGCCATATCAAATCCAGTCGTAAGTCGGGATTTTTTTACCCTGTGCCAATGCATTCTCTTATATATGCGAGTCGACCATAGGTCGCCTCGCATATATAAGAGAATGCATTGGCCTAACAATTTTTTACAATTTTAATAATTTTTTCTTGTATTCTTTAACAATTTTATAATTTCACCCATACAGAGCCCCAGACAAACATGAGCAGACGACACTCTTCTATATGCTTCTATATATGTGTGGGGCTCCCTGCAGGGTAATGGATGTTTTTTATTTTATGTCCTAAAAATTGTAAGAAACATTTATTTAAAAAAAATGATAAAAAATTGTTAGGCCAATGCATTCTCTTATATATGCGAGGCGACCTATGGTCGACTCGCATATATAAGAGAATGCATTGGCACAGGGTAAAAAAATCCCGACTTACGACTGGATTTGATATGGCGGGTCACATATCCTAAAGTTTCCATGTTTTTTTTATAGTTTTTAAGTTTAACTGTTGGTTTTACAACTGTAAATATTTAGGGTTGTTACTAACGACACTAACTTTTTCGGACTCAAACCATACAAACTAGTTTATGTGTACCCTCATAAGAATGAGGCCAGGCATCTGCAAAACGAAGAATACTTTCACGTGCAATTCAGCGCGTGGGTTTTCAGTCTCGCACACCTATCAGTGTAACACATCAAAGTGTCTAGTACTTTCTCCCATTATTATATCAACTTGAAAATATCAAATTTGAGTTATTGATATGGGTTGGCGTCCGTCCGTCTATACATCCGTCAACAATTTCCTTCGCCGCACCCTACAGGCCACATCTTTCATCCGATCATCACCAAACTTCATATACATCTGCGGGATGACCTCTAGATGGGAGCCATCATTTTTGTTCCGAACTTCGTTTTAAAATATGGCCACCAGCAGCCATCATGGATTTCAAATTTGAATCCATCGCCGCACCCTGCAGCCCACGTTTATTGGGGAATTGTTTTGAAAATTTACAGGCGTGTTTAGGATCACGTCTTGATAGGAGCTATTTTAGATAAAAAAACATGGCCGCCGGCAGCCACCTTGGATTTTACTCCTTTGGCACACCATATGGACCACATCCCTCATCTGATCGATACCGAACTGCATATGAATTTTCAGGGTGGAAGTCGTGAATATGTTTTCCGAAATTTGTTAAAATATATGGCCGACGGCAACCATCTTTGATTTCAAATTTGAATCCATCGCCGCACCCTGCATTCCGAATGTATAGGATAATTGCTTGAAAATTTATAGGCATGTTGGATCACCTCTAGATACGAGCTATTGAAATTGAACGATTTTCGGTGAAAAACGTCGCAGCAGGCAGCCATCTTGGAATTTACTCTTTGTATGAATAAATCCTTTGGCATACCCTGCAGACCACACCCCTCATCCTATCAGAACAAAACTTCATATGAATCTTCGGAGTGACCTCTAGATGGGATTTTACTATCTCGGATTTTACTATTTCGATTAGTATTACTGCATCCTTTTTTTCATCCGATTAATCCCAAACTGTTCATGGTTCTCCATGGCAGTTAACCGCTATAGTTACTTAAGCATATATAATGTCAGAGTTCCATATCGCTCTATGGACTGTGATATATGGCATGATCCCATTTCCAAGTTGAGCTACAGTGTCATTGACACTTTCGTTAGGAACTTCATTTAAAGGGTCAATTATTAATAACCGTATGACAGTTAAGTACATCTACTTAAATATGATACTCAAACTTCAGCTAAATGCTTGTACCCTCTCAAGATGGTCATAGACAAAGTGAGGAATTTGATCTGCACAATAGATTTAAAATAAATAAACTATTTATTATATGTTGGTACTTGCTGGATGTTTTTATTTAGTGGTTGTCATGTGCTCTAAATGACCCATGGCAACTTTTCGCTTTTTTACATTTCAGTTTGAGAGCAATGGATCTCACACGCCTGTATCGAACACGTTGTTAGCATTCGTTCCTCCACACTTCTGGTTGCTATTCGATGGGCAATCCATGTAACATTGTGATTCACTGATGCAACCGTGTAGACCATAGCTATTACCACAGAAACATTGATTCTGATTCTGCACACCTGCATAACCGTATCCTGAAATATATGCACACAACCGTTTATTTATTTATTTATAGTGTGATAGATGACTGTGGGCGTCTGCACTCTATCCATCTGTCCATAAGTGCGAAAACTCCAATGAGCGATATCTGACCAAATTTGGTTTAAGACTTGGTGTCTTAGACATTCTGATATTTTTGGTTGAGTTGTGTAACAAATAGAGGATCTACAACGAGTCCCCAGTTTATAGCGGAATTTACAAAATGAGTCCAGTAAATTAGGTCTGGACCGAGCCTTTGGACGCGAAACTAACATCGGCTCCTATAAGGCATGCGATGACGTTTCACGTAACTATGCATTGTTGCCCGCGTAAAGAAATAGTCTCAGATAAATAAAGACTCTTTGGCGTATTTAATGGCGTATATTTAATGACATAACTTTTCAAACTCTTCATTCATTACAGTTTGTTGGAAATATATTGGAAGCCATAGTAGTTTTGAGACGTAGCGTACGGAATGTAAAAAGACGACAAACCGGAAGTCAAAGATCACCTGGCACTATTTCCTGTTATTAAACGAACGTTTAATATCACAATTTATAGAATGGGTTTATTGAATGGAATAAGGGTATGATCATGTAATAAATTAGAATAATGACGGTGGCGCCGCCTGCCGACGTAAGCGCGATAACTCTTGAATAAGTTCGAAAACGAGTCCTTTCAGGAGTTATGCCTCCTCGATTGTTTGATGTCTACTTCGAGAAGTAAGCGCGATAACATTAACCGACGTAATACTATGTCACCAAATTTGAATCATGGCTTCTCTGGAATCATGAAGCTCTTGTAAAAGTTGTGAAAACCAGTCCTGCCAATCGTTTCAGGGGTTATGTCTCCTGCATTGTTATACCAATGTCGCCTGCTACGAAAAGCGTGATAACCTAACAAACGTAATTATATTTTGACCAAATTATGTTAGTGGCTTGTGTTCATGTTTAAAGATACACGTGGCGTTGGCGGTGGGTATGATGTTAAAATATTCACCTCCGTCAAAAACCGCCATAAACAGAAAGAATAATAAAATATAGACAGACTTTGTTCTTATACCAATCAGAAATATGGCACAAACAGTATGTTATTGTCAAATGTTTTTCCTGTGTTATGTAAACAAAAGCAAAACACGTTACAGAACCTGGCTTTTGTTTAGATCCGGATATGGTAAACATAAAGAGCGTTATTTGTTACTGTTTACCTGATATGTAAATAATAAAGAGCGTTTATATCAATTGTGTGTGATTAACCAATATAATTTGCGCTGTGTTCTGTAACACGAGCAGGCTCTTGTTTACGTACACCATCGTACGTCTCGACGACAATATACTATTTTCGCGCTGATTATATTTGGCATATGAACAAAACTATATATCTTTTAATATTCCTTCTGTTGATGGCGATTTGAACAAATATGAATATTTCTGCAACGAACGCCGCCCGTGCCTTTAATATTACACAGCACCCGGTCCAGTCAACAGGCCAAAAACTGTCTGTTCAACCTGGAAGGTAAACTTTATAGTTATCGCTACCATGTAATTAAGAAATAAATGGATATTGTAGTCGCAGCTAGAAGATTAACACCAATGTACTAACATGCTATCGATTATGGTTATCGGTAAATCCGGGGGAGCTGCACGTGGGAGGGAGTATTTGTGGAACTTTGGAGGGAACAAAGTAGAGCTTTAAGGTCAGTCATGTGACATTCTGATATATCTGTCCGCCAGTGCCATGCAGTAATCGAATGGTTGCTTTCTGCAGTTTCGGGGGAAGTGCATTGTGCTATTATGATAACAATATATCCGTTCTGTGACACATTTCGAATCAGTGTTCAGACTGATAGGCAGTTGAACTTTTTGTAATCAGTTCCTTAAATACATTCAGATACATATATAAATAATTAAACACATAAGACAGAGAAGTTAACTTAAGAACAGTTAAGATAATATACGATGATACATATCGCTTTTTATACTAATTTATTGCTTTAGTATTTTCTATTTTATCTCAATTCAATTCAATTAGTTTATTCTTAACGTCAAATTAAGACATTACATATATATATGGATATAATATACAATATATTTCAGTACAGGTATGCATGTATATATTATATGTGGCATAATAATAGAATATAGTAATCTTGGACGGTATTCGGTTGTTTCAATATGCCAGGCGAGTGTTAATAAGCCTCAGGCGGACCTGAATATTTCTAGGATCTTCTTAATAAATACTGATAGATTTTTAACTGTCTTTTGATTTCGGGAGTTGAAAATAGCGGCTAGTTTGTGAGTGTTAGGTCTCTGGTAATAGTAGGGTTTCAGGTATTTTATTCTAAGTTCATTAAGTTCCCTACATTTCAGTACTATGTGATAGTCGCTCTGATATCATTACAATGACTCACCATTGTTCTTGCACGCACTGATGCAGGAGGTTTGTGATGGGGTAGTATACCCGAATGCAGAGAGCTTATATTCCAGGTCCCGTTGAACATTGTAATCTCTGAAACAGCCGAGGTATCCTGGTGCCGCATCGGAACCTGTGGTTGAACACAATACATCTGGTACATGTGATAGCCATAATTCATTTGTACCAGCATACTGAATCTGCTGCTGATCAACTGTTTACCTATACTGCCTATACTAAAACTTATAAATTTAATTATGCATTGAAACCATTATTATCTACTGAACTTGTAGGTAATTATTCGGCTGCATGTAAAATCAAATCATGCTACATTTGCGATAGATAATCGTCATATCACTTGCCTCATGCAACTTACAACTTCGAGTTATCACCCTGAACATACCACCCTTCCAGACAGCCCTGTGTCATGCACGGCGGCGTCCGTGAATTGTCAAAATTGAACTATTATATATGGTGAGGCAAATTATGAACGGCTTTATGTTGTCATAAAAATCTACCAGATTTCTTGATTTCCGCCGTCCAGTCTGTTTGATTCAAAACTATATTAAATAGGGCCGTCGCGACATCACAATATTATTCCGATTTAATTTTTTCTAACTTGTCCATCAAAACCCAAAATGATATAAGGATCTCTACACTTAAGTTCACAATTTATACTATTTTCAATTAAAATATCAATATAGTATATATCTAAAATTAACACGACCCAGCATACATGAAACTACATACGCCATAATATTTTCTTATTGTATTATCTATTCATGGGCAGCAGGAAGACGGCCAGTAGAATTCTCACTGTCTCGGGGGGGGGGGGGGGGGGGGGTAACATAACACGCATAATGGAACAAGAAAACCAATGTCAGAAATGGTAACGCGCTCAAGATCATATATTATATACCCATGATTGTAATTATAGTATATAAAATATATTGGTTTCGCGAATGACCAACTCAGAATTCCGTTAAAATAACAATAACAACCAGCACCTAATTAACGAACCGGCGGCCGACTCGGCCGCCTCCGACCATAACCCCCAGTGGGCTGCAGAACGAACAATGTCTATACAAGTTGAAATATAAGACAAGTTATCTTTTTCATTTCTTTTATTTGTAATTGTCATAGCTTATCACAAACCAAAAATCAACATTATTGACATGCATAATGTTAACTACAATAAACGAAATTCAAATTCCCAACTACACCTTTTACCGGACTCGGTCTTCGGTCACAGTTCGACTTTTATTCCTCCCAAAAATTCCCATTCTATAAATAAAACACCCATGCGCCCAGGCGAAACAAGAATCTCTACATTAGTATACACGCGGAGCGCGCGTCGTAATGCCATTTCACGTTATATGACACCCCATGGTGACCCGGTTTGTAGGATATCGAACTGCGTGTGTCGGTTTCTGGGTCGGTCAGTGGTCACTCTAACTGGTGACCAAAAGTTTTATAGATTTGGTAACTGAATTGTCACTGTCCCGGAGGTGGCGGGTGACCATAACACTCATAGTAAATAAAATATTGCCATTGCCTGTGATATGACACCCGTGATGACCTCGATTGTATGATATCGAATTGCGTGTGTCGATGTCTGGGTCTGTCAATGGTCACTCTATCTGGTGATCCAAGTTTAATAGATCTGGTCTCTGAATTGTCACAATCCCGGGGGTTAGCACAATACGCATAGTAAAATATTGCCACTTCCCGTGATCTGACCCAGTTAGCTTCCCACAATGCTGGGTGTTGTAGTTGTTCTGTAATATTATGGAGAGAGCCCACCTATCCTGCACTCTTAAAACGACTGTGTGGTAGAACCACACAATTACCACACAGTTTGTGTAGCCATTTGATCGAGCACAACATTGTGTGGTGAATTGTGTGGCAAATGATCACACATCTGTTGTGTGGCGGTGGCGAACAAACCCGTGTGGATCGACCAAACAACTTGATCTTTGTAGGCACACATTAAATGTGTGCTACGTTGCGCACAAGATTGTGTGGATGCAGATGAACAGTTTATGTGTGGTAACTGACCTACATATTTGTGTAGTTGACACACACAAAGATGTTGAATGGACACAAATATGTTTGCACTAAGGAAACAATATGTTCACCGCTACCACACAAGATTGTATTGTTATTGTACACAATGTTGTTGGGCGAGACTACACATATGTGTTAATCACATGCGTACACATTTGTGTGGTTGATCCAAACAATAGTGTTCACCGCCATTACACTATTTGTATTGTTATTGTACACAATGTTGTTGGGCGAGACTACACATATGTGTAAATCACATGCGTACACATTTGTGTGATTGATCCAAACAATAGTGTTCACTGCCATTACACTATTTGTATTGTTCTTGTACACAATGTTGTTGTGCAAGACAACACATATGTGTTAATAAAATGTGTACAAATTTGTGTGGTCGATCCAAACAATAGGCTGCTAATCCTGGAAAAAAAAAATCATATTCAACGAAGAGTGTTTTATACACCGATATTTATTGGCCATACATATAGTTCGGCTATCGTTGGACGTTTTTTTCCTGCCATACATATGAAATGTTATAGTCTACTGATGCTTGACATGCGGCGCTGGACGTTTTCGAATATTAACTTATCAAACAGCAAACATGCATATCCCGGGGGTCCGCGGCCTTCTTTTGTGTACACAGCAGAAATCGTGATTGTCGAATGATATATAGTATAGCTATATTCTTTAATTTCAATAATACAACGACACAAAACAAAACAGCCGTTTAACACATTCACATAATATTTTGGTCATCCGACGAGATTTCAAAGAAATTTTAAACTATAAGCGTGCATGTTTCAGTTCCATCAATGGGTTTCACATCACTAACTAGAATTTTCGAAACAATTCGAAAGTCAGTCTCTGCTATATATACATATATATGTATATTGCTATACTGGTTGGCTGTCTTACACCAGACTCACCCTCACGTGTGTAGAAGAACAAGCTATAAAACTAACTGAAGCTTTCTGAGATCCCTTGAACTATACAAGAAAATTAAGGGCTCCAAAGAGGATAGTCTTTTTGAATGTATGTATATCGGTGCAATTTCTAAGGAGAAATCTCGAGTTCACGAAGAATAGAAGTCATCTCCTCTTGCACAGAAACCAAATTACAGCACATGACATCATCATATGTATACCAAAATCATTGATTGTGGAATATGTGTCTAACTCGTACATTCCACCGTGGTTCTTGGTTGGTTGACTAGAGTTTATCTGCGTCGTTGCCAAGGCAGTCATGTCCATATCTTGTTATTTACATCGACGTCGCACCGCGTGACCGCCATGATTTCACCATTGAACCTGTAAGCAGAGAAGTTATTTTGTTTATAACATGCCATTGTGGGAATATTATTTACAGTGTATGTACATGTACATCTATAACAGTATTGTAATTCATACATTAAAGAGCGCATTTTCAGAAAGAAATATAGTTTTTGAAACATGCTAAATATATACATGTACTACTCATTATAGCTTCACATAATGAATGTTCGGACATTTTATTTTACTTTATCTATATGGCCAGATCGATGCCCCATTAAGCAAAATCTAGACACGGGAAATTTGCAATTTTACATGAGGAATTTTAGCTATATAACACGATACATTCATATATAAGGATTATAATATGAGAAACATGGCCAGTTTGAAAATAAGCCCACCCCCCCTCCTCCTCCCCCTCCCCCTTTTTATGTTTACCCATACCATAGTATGGTAAACATAATGTCGACGTCCGGATTGACCACTCGTCGTGTGTCCATCCGTCCGTCCGTCCGTCTGTCTGTCTGTCTGTCTGTCTGTCCGTGGACACTTTACGCATGGTGCGATAACTCAAAACTTTTCTATCTGATTGGAACCAAATTTTGTATATGAGTTTCTCAGACCAAAATACAGATCGAGTTAAAATATGGGTTTGATCCGAATTTTGTTTACGGAGTTATGGCCCTTTTTCGACCTCGAATTCACGCATGCTGTCATAACTCGAACAATTTTTATCTGATCGGAACCAAATTTGGTATGCGAGTTTCAGAGCCCAAAATACAGATCGAGTTCGAATATGGGTTTGATCCGATTTATTTTAAAGGAGTTATGACCCTTTTTTCAAAAATAAAATTAAAAAAACAAAAATCCGATGCTAAAACCGAAGTATATTTTGTCCGATTTTGTTCATATTTGATATGTAGGTTTATGATGACATGCCCCTCATCTGTATAGTTTTTGGTATTGATTGGTTGATCGGTTTAGAAAAGAATTAACCCTTTACACACATGCTATCCAATGCAATAAGTTGAACATATTTCTTCTCATCTGCCTCATATTTCTTACCTAGGTTTTTCTTAGCATGTTCTTCGTTTGTATGGTTTTTGGTATTGTTTAATTAACCCTTTTCACTCTTATGTTTACTTAGAATTCACCCAAGCTGCTATGACTCAAAACATTTTTCATTTGATCAGCACCAAATTTGGTATATGAATTTATCACCCCTAAATACAGATCGAGTTCGAATATGGGTTTGATCCGATATATTTTAACAGAGTTATGACCCTTTATAATTCAAGTAATTACTGCTGGGAATTTTAAGAGAACATTCTGGCAGACCATGTGTGTAATTGAAATGAGTTAATTATCACTAGGGACATGCTATAAATCCTGATAGTGGTACTCTTGGCTGGCAGGATTTGTTATCATATTAATGTCAAATTGATTGATGGCTATCTGGTGGAGTTCTGTTTTCTGTGCAATATTAAGTTAACCCCTTTACTGAAACAGGTTCATTACTAAAGTTTATGTAAACACTATAGGACACCTATTCTAAAATATTTAATTGAAATAGTCCATTGTTACTTTGTAGGGATGTTTTACAGACATTGTTGTCTACATACACTGTTGTCTTATCTTAGACAAAAATTAATCCACACATTCCCAGTTCCATGATATGATGTCGTTGCAAATGATTAACCCTCTCCACACATCATATGGTTTTGATGCTTTTCATTTGATCATTCTCCTATATTATGTCCAGGTTGATGGTGATCCACTTTTGATTTGCATGGATTTGGGATTAAAATTAAACCATTCCATAGACACATATTATGTGATAGACAGATATAATATTATCCATTTCACTTTGATCCAGGTTCAGTAAGGGTTTCAATAAATCGCCAATTATATATTCATCATTAGAGGAAATGTCTTATTTTGAAATTCCCTCAATTGCATTTGGGCTCCAGGGTAATATTAATGGTGCTGGTATTCTTGAGACTGACTTATTGTATGGGTTTCTAAATCCAATGACATGCTTTGTATAGACTATTTTGTGTTTATCAGTTCATTAGTTTGGGTAAGATTAACCCTATTCTATCCGATTTGATAACTCAAATATTTCCATTGATTATGTTTATACATGTAGTTCTTGGCATAGTTGACAAGAACACACCCCTAACCTGCATAGTGAGGGTCATTTGGTTTATTTGCTTAAAAATATTAACATCCTCCGCCAATCCTGTTGACACAATGTGATAACTAAATATTTTTCACATGATCACTATATTAAGTGTGAATTGTTGAAACTTTAGCACTCATGAAAAGGTTGATGTAAGGATTTATAAAATTTATAAAAATAGCTAATCGCTATCGCCAAGGTATGGGTTAAACATCTGCCGATCGTGATCGGCCTCTCGTTTATAGTATAAACGATAACTCTTCACCATGTACATCACTTAATCCAAATGCTAACAATACTTTAATGATACATCTCACTATTCTGCAGTATTTATAATTTTAGATTATTTATAAGTTCATTATTTGCTATTATGACATTTATTGAATGACAAAATATTCTTCACAATTTAAAGTTTTGGACACAAACGGTGGCTACATATGTATTAGATATACGACATCGCCCCCACCCGGCCCCTCCCTCGGTAACCGAATTTACGCAAGTTATACATAGCAGAGGAGCCAAAATATGCATGCTAATTTTTCACATCGTCTTGGTAAACCACCAATATAATTGACAAATAAATACCCCACCACCCAACAATTTGTTTAACTTGGTACATTGATCGTCCATTGTGGTATTTCAAGGTTTATTGCAACAGTGATGCTCATGATCATCACATTCCAATCAAATTAATTTGAAACACCAATTTCACACATTTTGTGTGATTCCAGGTGCCACATATATAGAACTTCGTAGTATACGACTATATAGGGCATTCCAATGGCATCAACAAGTCGCATTCAGGGACGCGGCTCGATGGTCGCCGTTGGCGGGGGGTGTCCACCTTCAAATGTCGAAGTGCACCCCACCCTCCCCTTGAACCATATTTGTAGAATTATATTTGCACACCCCCTCTCGTTCTGAATTTTCTAATTGGTACCTCAAGCTTTCCAACTATTAAAATTTCCAACCAAATGGAAGTCTTCCACCCGATGGCCATTTGAGGCCATTTTTTTTTACCGAAAGTAGAAAAATATGTTACTATTTGTCTAAAAAAAACAATAAATTTCCCACTAATTACTGGTTGAAAAATCAAACAAAGAGAACAATTTCAACCTATTATAATGCATGTGGTGTAAAACTTGCAACTTTGCGTCAGGCATGAAATTTCCAACTGTTGGAATATTTAGTAAATTTTACCGAAGTTTGGGATAGGGTTATAGACACACCCTTCCCAATATCCGCCTTGTCGCCACGTCACTGGTCTCAGTAGATATTTCCTCTCATCTGCATTCCATATAAACACAAAAAACGTCGTTACTTTATCAACATGAGAACCTTATCGTGCAAAATAATAAAATTGTGGTTCTGGTTTAAAGCACGCTGTGTAATATATAGTGTGTATGTGATGAACACACATTTGTTCAGTAAATGTCTTCACCACACAGTTGAATTTGTCAATTTACATAAAGACAATTTTCGAGCAGAAATAGGTTTTATGCTTCGCAAAGATGAATATCATATAGACTACAGAAACAACAGATAAACCCAGATAAACGCACAACTCTAACGTGTAAATATATGACTATGCGATAGGGAATTGTTGAATCTGAAAATCCAAATCAAGTTTATTATTTCGTTCAATCATGTTATACAAAATAGATACGGACATTCTCACAAAGGTGAATATCTTGCCAATTTAAATATAATCTTACCTTAACTATAGAAATAATCGAAGAGACCGCCCAATATATCGAATTTCGAGATCCACCACAATCAACAAGACTCCATGTGTACACTTTACGGCAGCCTGTGAGCCTGTACGAAACAACGACGCGCGCGTGACCACCACGTGAAATTTAAAAATCCGACGTCACACACAAATATGTGTGGTGGTGTACACATATATGTGTGGATATTGGGTGATACACACATATGTGTGTATTATGTACACATTTATGTTCAGATAATGCCTCCACACAGTCATTGTGTGGAAGCTGCCACACAGTCCTTTTTACAGTGTGGGATGTGAATATTTTAAGTGATCGTCAGCATTTATATTCATGGCCATTAATGCATTCATTGGAATGTGTATGTCACCATGTCCTTGCAGATAAAATGCAGACACATATATTACCACACGATAATATCCAGGTCCAACCACGCGTTGGTGCAACTTGTAAAGTGCGTTACTACGGTATTGCTATAGCGATGTGCATGGTGGTGATATAGTCAAACCCATACACGTTTATATATATCGGCCAACGTCTAGCGGAACGTGCAAATAATAGTCGGGTTGAGAGAACACATGTCCACAATGCGACCACGGAAACGCTTAATTTGATTCAATCAAAATAAGACAATTCCGCGCAGACAAATCAATTTCTGCCGCCGTCTGCAAAGATTGGAGTATTCCCCTTTACCACAAGTTTCGTATAATTAAGCTACACATTGCACACAGAACTTCTAAACGATTTGGCCAAACTATATATGTGTAGGCGAAAAGAGCATATGAGTCACGATACATGTTACACTTACGTGTAGCAGAATATGACCTATACTAAGGTGTAACATAAACATATTAAAGATGCATAATCCGAATTAACGCTCGCAAATTACTATTTCCTTGGCTTCGGGGGTAAAACATATCTGATTCGAGTCGAGGAACCCACCCATCAATAAAGCTCAGAGTGGTCAGATATCGATGTCTGAAATATATTATTTTTCACCACCGATAGTTTTAAGTGGCCCAGTAAACAGTCGACGAGAAGACTTTCTCTGACCAAATTGCTGATGGAGATGGATAACTCTAAAATCAAGTGGCTTTTTGTGTCAGATATTCGACAAACCGGCAAAATTTCGTTGAACAAATTACTGATAAATAACAGGTTTTTGGGAAATTTTATACTATAGTTGACTGTGGTAAGCATTATTTTTGGGCAATTAATCGATTGTGATAACCGGAGCAGCAGTTCAAAAAATTGGTGTTGTTGGAATTTGATGATATGGGGACCATCGAATCGGATTAAGTGCCTTTAAGTGAATTTGTGAACGATATTGCTTTGCGTCGCTTACAATTATGGAATTTCTCCTGGGTAATTAATTAAATGTTTATTGCGATATCAGCTCACAAAAGTCACAGAAAAGCATGCAATTTTGCGTTGGGACCTTCACCTACAATGAAGTACATTACTAAGTAACATATAATAACTAAGAAATATTTTCCCCGTGTTATTTTTTTTGACTTTATTAGGTTACCTGTCAAAACTTCAAAAAGTTCCAAAGTTTTGTACTGGTGGAATATGATCTCCACGGGCGTTGACCAGAGTAGAGATTCATGGCATGATCTATCTTGGTGGAATCATTGTTTATCACCACCAATAATTTAAAATGGCCCAGTAAACAGCGATATGATTAGTTGGTTTCAATCAAAAAACAAGGTACCCTGCCCTGCTCACCGGAAGCTTATATTCTTCTAATGATAAACAGACAGTCTGCCGTCAGAGAAGTTTTAGCCATCCAAAATAAAAATAATATAAATAAAATTGTAGAGAACCATGAATCTCGTGAATTGCTTATACTATGGAGTTCACTTATGGTGAACGGTTCCGATTTCGGCCATTCTGTGAAGCTAGCGTTAGCTTTTTAAAGAGCGTTGATATATAAGAATTATGTGGTTATACCATACCGTTAAAGAGCGTTATTGAATTTGTAATAAATTATATTTTATGGGTACCAAAAGTTCCTGTACATCGTGGATTTTGGTTATGTTAACATATCTTTAAACAGCGTTCATGATGTCATAAATTGCTTACACCATGGACTACACTTACAAAGCACAAAATGTGCAACTTTAAATTCTACACACAGTCGCGGCGAGGTTATTTTGTTTATATAAACAAACATCTGCCTGGACAGCGTTGACAGCTCATTCGATTATCAGAAGATTGGATTCCTCTTCGTAAGTTTGTTGGGCAGAACACTTCTAAACGATTTGACCGTGTACGTGTAGGCGAAATGATCGCATGAGTCAGGTGACCTCTGTGTGGAATCAGAGAACACGTTACAAGAACCTGGTTAATATTCCGGACAACAAAACTGGTGTTACATGGCGGATAATAATTTTATGGGCGTCAAACTACATGTAGTAAGGAGGCAACAGCAAGACAAAGTAACGGAGGAAATATGCAGAGAAGGCCCATTTGAAGGGAGGAAGAACGAACTTGGAGGAAGAACGAACTGGCGAACAAAGTATAATTTATAACGAGTGTCACTGTTACCACCCATAGTCAAGTGGTTCTGCTACTCTGCTATGATGCGGTTGGCTCCTGCTGAATTGCCATGATGCTGTTAGGGCAAACTGATGTTGTTAACAAAAAGTACCGTTATATTTGTTTAATTTGTCTTTTTCGCGGTGTTCCGATATCTGAACATATCCAAGAAAAGCCATTATGCGTATGAAACATTCAAAAACATATTTGTTAATACTGGTTGTATTAGTTGTTGAAAATCGACTATAATCAAGATGGTTATTCACGTAGTTTCAGGAACACCAGCGCAGGCATTATTATATTTGAAAAAATATATATGTTCTTGAATGTTTCATACACACACTGGTTATTTTCTCAAATCGCTCGGATTAGCCAAACATCGCGAAAATTACAACTTTAGAAAAAATAACGATACTTTTTCGTAACGGCATCAGTTTGCCCTACCCGCATCATAGCAATTCAGCATGACGACCAGCATCATAGCATATTAGCAGGACCACTTGGCCAGGGGTGGTTACGTTATGTTTCCATGATCCATAATATCAACTGATCACGTCTTATCATCTAAAATTCTATGCCACGTTGCCTTCTTCGTCCCAAGGTGCTTACTCCCTCGCACATAAATAGCGAAATATATCATTTCTAGTTGTAGTTGCTTACGTTTTAATTCAACCTGACATACTTCAGTATGTTTTACTTTCAGTAGATTTTGCACAAAATATAAAGTTTTATGACAATTTTTCATTCTACCACATGCACATTGATACATCAAGAATCGTCATGAAAATGATCTGTTTCAGTTTGATCACTGGGTAGGAACGACGGAGGTCATCCTATTGTCAGTTTTGTGATGTCTCAGGAATTATTTCCTTTTGATTATTTTGTGTCGAAAATAGAGATGAAAATAACTTAATTACAATATATACACGGACTTACCTTTATCGCTAAATCGACTTAAATTATATGGTTCATACTGCTTCCAGTATATGACCATATCGAACTATATTAAAACTACAGCTGGGTATAGACAATCTTCACCGTGATCCTTGTTCCACCACCACTCCATGCTAAAGTCATGCATCGGACATGATATCTATAGTAATACCATATATATCGTAGTAAAACCAGGGGGGGGGGGGCGTAAAAAAGTTGCGAGGCGTGGGGGTGTTTTTTTTACATTGCCATTTTTTTACACCCACCCACCCTTTCTTGCATTTTTTGTTCATAACATTTTAGACACCCACCCCCCAAAACCCCAAAACTTTATATTGGTCCCCTCTGTAACGACCAACCGCTCTATATTGGTCCCTTCTTTGAAAGACCAAATTAAATGTTACTTCCTCAGCTGACTTCCTGTCACAAACATGTGCAAAATTGAACTCTAAGCAATCGAACAAAGGTAGAATATGATGTGATTATATTGGTAAATTTATAACCCAGCCTATTCATCTGTGTGAGTACATGAAAAATATGTTGAATCCCCTGGAATGACAACAAAAAATAACTAGGGCCTATAATAGAATAAACAATTACACAAAATTAAATTTAACTTTTTTTCAGACATCAACCAGCATCAACTAGTAGGCCTATAGCCTATAGTAATACCAAAAAGGAAAATGTGCATATGAACCAGTGTACGAATTAGCTTTTATGTATGCCTGCATGACCACCGACCCGACCTCGCATTACGACTTAGGATTGGCTAGGCCTAAAATAATGTTTAACCCTTTGAGTTTGAACGCGGATGGTCAATTTAGTGCGAAATCCATATACACGGATGTGCACTTTAGTGACGTGACCGTGGAGACGAGGTCACAGTAAGCGTAACGTCATTGTGTTGGTGTAGGGAAGATAACTCCAATTTGGTCTTCTGTTTACAGTATACTGGCTGTGCTCTTGATTTACTATTATATGTCTAACTGTGTCTACTATATATTATTAACTATACATTATTCTGATACATTATTTCATACATTACACTCATGCATCAGCTAACTGTATGAGTAAAGAGACTGTCATGAAGTATAAGAATTATTGTAATATTCTGTCATGAGTTGTTAGCTGATATTGTCAGGCTGCATTAGGTTCACCCTACCCTAGAGCTATCTGAAGTATTTTTTTTATTGAACTACACCGTGAACTAGACAATTTTCAATATAAAAACTGCCAAGCAAGCTGAAACAGACACAATAAAAAAAATTTGCGCGCAAATAATATCAATGAAAATTTTGGGACCCACCCCCACAATATTCACTATTTTTCCATTTTATATCAACTTATGGGGGTAATTATATAAATATTGAATGTATTAGTGCTTCTCATATTGCAACAAGCCACAACATATAAACAAATATGTTTAAAACAGTTGAAAATATGTCAATGAAAAAGAAATGCAAAAAAAGTGGTCAAAAACTGTTTCCGGCCTCGGGTACCCACCCAACCCCCCCCCCCTACCTCACGTCTCGTAAAAAAAATTCGGCCCCCCCTGGTAAAACCATACTTTAACCACATAATTCACTAGCTAGACCATGATTTTACTATGGTGTAGTTCTGAAATTGATTACTTTCACTATATTTTACCATAGAAACGATGACAAACCCCAACGCGGTATATGTAAATAACACAAAATGACCATGGCAACAATGGTAAAACCGTGGTTACCATATATCTACTATAGTATACCACAGGACATTATTATAAGGGATGGTATAACGTTAATCTTCGCTAGGTTGGTAATGTGGTCCCCGTATGGTTATATGAACTCAAATCAAATGACATCCGTTCATTAATATACGAGAAGATTATTGACCACAGAATTCCATATGGATGAAATTTTAACTTTTGCTGGGGAAGGATAAATCGCGGTTTTCCTATCTAGTATACTTCCCCATTTCAGTGTGATATTAAAGTGGTGTACTTGTAGCGTTATACCTGCTTCTTAAAGGGGTACTGAACGCCATTTTCAATAAATTTCCGGTAATAACAATGATATAATATCGATAATATATGGAAAAATAAGTAATTTGAGTCGAAGATGTTTTCTGTAAACGTTCATTCTTAAAATCAAAGTTAATAATTTGATATAAATTTAATTTATGGCTGGAGCCATAAAATGGCGTAAATTAAATTACGAATTTCCGTGTACAAGACGTAATCAATTTAATTGAGGGATAGTGGATTGGTAAACCCGTGGCATACACGATCGTTTAAAACATTATGCTGATACGGGCAGAAAACTCAAGCCACTCACTGACTAGTGACGATTCAATAACTTAAATGAGTATATGGAACTAGTATGCATATAATATAACTTGTATTTGATACATTTGGTTGAGAAATGTACAAAAATATTTCGACAATAATTTGTATTTTTGCATTCCGGTAAATTTGCCATCCGTAACACTACTTCGTACTCAACAGACTTTCAAGTAATGGAAAAATTGTCACCTTATTCTGTGACTCAGAGACTATAGAAACCAACATTTGAGTACAGTATCCCTTTAAGCGGACTGCTTTTCGAATTCAACACGTGTACATGTAGGTACATGGCACTGCGTTCAACAATTTATATTTACATACTAAGTGTGATTACCACTAAAGCCAGCATTCCGATTGGTCGGCGCCCACGTGGCTAGTTGCGATTATTTCTCGGTGAACGCGAAAGAGGTCACAATTGCAGCCTCATAATTACATCGACACGTCATTGGTTTTGGAAAGACGAACGCGTAATGTTTTGGGCGCATTTGGACTCGCGCAGGATTGACTTAATAAATCATCGGCTTTCAATATAAAGAGAAATTGTGGGTTTTACACAAGTTATGACCACTTACCTCACGGTTACATCTCCATAAATACAGTCCACATGACAGTTAATCCTTATGGTGTACCTTTGACCTGCTTCTTAAGCGGACTGCTTTTCGAATTCAACAAGTGTACATGTAGGTACATGGCACTGCGTTCAATAAGTTATATTGTGATCTACTGTATGCGATGCAGGCAACATATGCAACATATTATGCTATTTACACAAACCTGCCCCGACGGTTGGACATGCAGTTGTTGTTGTTGTTGTTGTTGTTGTTGTTGTTGTGGTGGTGGTGATGACTGTGGTTGTGGTGGTCGTGGTCGGCGCTCCTGAAAGTAAACATGTGAAAGTATGGAAACCCAAGACGATATCACCATTGGCCAAGTGGTCCTGTTAATTTACCGCGATCCTAAGCTGAGTTATAATTAGCCAAGCTATTGGTGGGGTAAAATATGTTGTAGAAAACTTACAACTTACCTTTACATATCACTACTTGTCATTTTAGAAGTTCTTGTCAAATCACCATTGCTAAATCAGCATGACCCGCCAACATTATATATAAATCCACAGGACATATTAACATCATAGCTAAATCAACGTGACCTTTAGCATCACAGATAATAAATACGACGCATCAACACCATAGGTAAATGAACAGGACCCACCCAACATCATAGCTAAATCAACAGAACCCATCAGCATCATAGCTAAAGGACCCAACAACACCACGGCTAAGTCAATAGGACCCAGCAGCATCATAGATAAATAAATACGACTCATCCACAGCATAGGAAAATTAACCGGACCCACGGACATCAGAGTCATGTTTGCAGGATCCATCAACATCATATAAGGATTAACTGTCATGTGGACTGTTTTTATGGAGATGTAACCGTGAGGTAAGTGATCATAACTTGTGTAAAACCCGAAGGTTTTACATACAAGTTATGACCACTTACCTCACGGTTACATCTCCATAAAAACAGTCCACATGACAGTTAATCCTTATATTTATATACATTTAGCGAAAAAGCCACTTTTGTAAATGGATTTAAATCGAAAAGTGTATCGTGGCAAACCAGCCCAAAATATCCCATAGCACCTTTGGAAAAATTAACAGAACAATTTCTTTATATTGAAACCTGATTATTTAATTTAAGTCAATCCTGCGCGAGTCCAAATGCGCCCAAAACATTACGCGTTTTCTTTCCGGTATAGATGACGTATCGATGTAATTATGGGGTTGTAGTTATGAGCTGTTGCGCGTTCACCGAGAAATAACTGCAACAAGTCACGTGGGCGCCGACCAAATGGAATGCTGGATTTAGTGATAATCACACTTAGTATGTAAATATAGCTAAATCAACAGTACTCATCAATATCATAGTTAAATCAACAAGACCCATCAACTCACGGATAGAGTTACGCTAGTCGTATTTGTAAATTCATGTTGGGGCAAGAAACATCTACAATGTTATAATTATCATTATCAGTAACTATCCAATGACATTGTTATGTAATCATTACTCTTACAGTCAGAGTTGCATTGCTGATCAATGTCTATTTAGTCCATTAAGATAATAAAATTTGTAAAAACAAATCTCGACATTAATCATTGGACAAGGTCACAGCATTGAGCAATATTCTAATAATATCTCGACTAAATATTCGAACTTATTTCATGATTAACAGTGTCTGTTGACAAATCACAGTAACAGTACTGTTTACTTAATAATTTTTCCATTTTGTTATTGGAGAGCTTTCAATAATGATTTGGCAACGCAGCTTATCTATTTGGACGTGTGGCTTGTAACCAATACCTGTATAATGTTTACCTAAAAAGGGGTAGGGTTATAAACATTACTATTACAGTCAGAGTTGCATTGCTGATAATTGTCTAATGAGTCCAATAGGATACTAAGGTATGCAAAACAAATTGACATTGAACATTGAAAAATGTCAAAACATTGAGAAATATTCTAATAATATGTTAACTAGGTATTCGAACCTATCTGGTGTGTCGACAAATCACTTGTAGGGAAACATATATACAATGTTTGGGGATGTTTGTCGAGTTTGTAATTCGGAAGTGAACACGGGATCATTGTATCATCCTATAAATTATCGGCTTAAGCCGCCTAATGCAAAATTGCAGGATGGAAACCTGTGCCCAGAATATATGATGTACGGTACCACTTGTGATATTTGTGAAGGTCTTACACAATGTCTAGTGGTGGGAAAATGTACTGGTGCAATGCATAATCGTGACTATGGGTGGTAGAGTGAGGTGGAGATGGTACACTGAGATGGGCGTAGTAACACATTATACTACTAGTATTACTAGGCTTTGAAAGTTTGATTGAATTTTATATGAAACGAAAAAAAAAAAGTTGTGTAAGTTTAGCCATGCATTTCGTTATAAAACGTTGCAAATACAACATTTATTCTTTGTAAACAGTTTGGAAATGTTTAATTCATTGTATTTAGTTGGATATAGAATTACGATTCTTTTGTCGGCTTTGTTTAATGCCGTTCGTAAATAATAAAAAAAACAAAAAACAAAAACAGCGAGTACAAAGAAAGTACCGTGGTAGCTTTCTATGCAACGGACTACACACTATCATTTGGGCTAGTACTTTCGTGTCGTTTTCGCTGCACTGTTAAAAATCTCGACCTAATGTAATTATGCGATTTAAATATATTATTTTTTATAATCTGAACGGGAATTTACTATATAAAATGAAATGGGTGTAATTATTGTAGATTCAAGTTACAAGAGTCGTGTTATCGATCACCTCGTGTTCGTTCAACATTAACTGGGCTTCTAACTCATCTTTGATTTAGTTTGTTTCCGTCTTTCATGTAGGCATACTATCAGTAAAGTACAGTTTTTATGTTCAATGTTTTGATATAAAACTGGAATAAGCAAACAATTCATCGCTGTAAGTATGTCGACTTATGACAGCATATGGTAATTAGCTACGCTTGGTAGCTCTATGTTGTCATCAGAAGCGTCAATTCATCATGATTCGTTTGCGACTCGTTTTTGACGCAAACCCTATCAGCTGAAAGGCAGGCTGCCAGGTCAGAAATTCCCAAAGGCAAACTGGACGCTGAATATTAGCTAGTAAGTCGTGAGTTAGTATGTGCGTGTTATTGCTGGCCCATAAGGAACTTATAAGGTATTATGAGTCGATAATGACACTAAAACGCTCTCATTTCCAGTTCGCTGTGGATTCAAAATGATGCGATTCTACGCCGGTTATGAACGTAAAACAATTCTTATTATACGCTGATAACTTGCTGATTTTCTGGCGAACATGGTGAGCTGACCAAGGTGAATGAATGATGCTTTAATCTCATGGAACATGAGCGATGGGTTAATTATTTACACTATTTACATATATAGAACATTATATAAATGTGTATACAATAAACTAGAGGTTGTAAACATATAAGGAACATGTAATACATTGAATTAAACAAACGGGCAGCATTAACACACACTACACATACAAAACACACGCAATAAAGCTACAAACAAACACTATTTGCATGTATTACGTATCTTATTCGTCATTCAAAATTGTCCCCTTATTTATTATAATTTTTTCAGCCGAGTTTTAGAAAGATCGCCAAATTGTTTACATCAAGTTAAGAAGTTCGAATAATAGTTCCCTCGGAATCAATGCATTGTTGTAATTGTTCACGTTGTGGATACAACATAATTTAATTGGAATTCATTGCATAGCAAGGCGTTACGAAATGCGCATGAACTTTCTTTGTTATAGTTTTTATGTTTGCGATTCCATTTTCTCCAGGTCTCAATACCTAATCTATGATTGGACGTTCTTACTTTCAAAACGTAGACCATCATGCCAAATGACATGTTCATATAGTGCCAGCTAATTTAAGGCTGTACTTTCACATGTTTATAAAACACTCCTTTTTCTGAAGAATCAACATCGTTTCCTCACTGAGTTCTAAACTCTTCAATTAATGTTTCATCAAATCTTCTAAAGGAGCTGCACGACAGAGGAGTTTGGTTGTCCCAATCCCAGGTACCAGATCCGGATTACATATTGTTTGCGACTTTTCGGAACTCATTTTGCTTCGGGTATCATATCGTCGTGAAAATCGATTCATATTGGAGTTAAATATTCATATAAGTTCAGATTATAAAGAGCGTATACATCTAGCTAGCACGTAAGTTGATTTAGGTTCATATAGAGCAAAGTTGATCGCGAAGTCGGCTCACCATTTCGTGTAAATCGGGCACATGCCATTGAACTGAGACCTACACTTATTGTAATATACATTATTAAGGAACAGGTATTATCTAAGAACTATATTCCCTGTGTTGTTTTTAAATTTTATAAAAGTCCCCATCAGAACATTAACAAGTTCCCGGGCGAATATGATAGCCAGATTAGATATTCATGATATTAACTACAACTGTTAATCTAATCGGTTCAGCTATACATTATATTATTTATTATTATATATAAATGTTGCATGTAGTCTCGAACTAACCGAACCCCATGGCCATTGGTAATACCATTAACAGTATCTAGTTTTGTTATGGTAGACGCTGATTGAAATAAAGGTGAATGACCAAGGAAAGTCGTAACATAAATATCACGCTAATCTGTGTAAAGTTTAGTTACCCCTGTCGTAATATCACGATAATCTGTGTACATTTAAGTTAGCTATGTCGTAATATCATGTTAATCTGTGTAAAGTTGAGTTAACAAAGTCCTAATATCAGGTTAATCTGTGTTAAGTTAAGTTAACCCTGTCGTAATTTTCCGTTAATCTGTGTAAAGTTAATTTAACCATCGTAATATCACGTTAATCAGTGTAAAGTTAAGTTAACGCTGTCATAATATCACGTTAATCTGTGTAAAGTTTAGTTAACTATGTCGTAATATCACGATAATATGTTTACATTTAAGTTAACTATGTCGTAATATCATGTTAATCTGTGTAAAGTTAAGTTAACAAAGTCCTAATATCAGGTTAATCTGTGTAAAGTTAAGTTAACAAAGTCCTAATATCAGGTTAATCTGTGTTATGTTAAGTTAACCCTGTCGTAATTTTCCGTTAATCTGTGTAAAGTTAATTTAACTCTCGTAATATCACGTTAATCTGTGTAAAGTTTAGTTAACCCTGTCGTATTATCACGTTAATCTGTGTACATTTCGGTTAACCCTGTCGTAATATCACGTTCATCTGTATAAAGTTACGTTAACTCTCTCTGGGATTATGCCATCAAGACAAGCAGATAATACAAGCACAGAAGGGTGTCACCTGAACATGTCCCAAGAGAGCTACTCCTTAATGGGTATCTAGTAAAGAAATGGTTAATCTCTGAAAACAAAAGTGAATAGGGTGGATCCATATTTTGACGATGAAGTCGTAAATATATTTAACAGTTTGACGCAATTTTACGGATCATAGATCCGGCAAAAACAATTTGGCTACCTGTTCCATAAAGTTACAGAAAAGTTTTCATAATAGTGAACCAGGTACATGGCCCATAAAACAGCTACTCACCGACCACTCTCTTGCAATGGTGTCCACCATCCGCCACGTCACGGCTCAGCATCAATTCGTCTTGTGAGCACAACGAGGATGTTTGCTTTATCTGTCAAGGAATATGAAACATGCAGTTTACATTGTACCGGCTTACATCAAGCGACATTTAACCCTATTTTATGCAGTTGTCATCTAACATGGGATTGTTTTTGTTTATTTAGGTTTATCGCTGTTTCAGCCGCTAGGTTTTATCACAGTGTGTGTGATTGGAATAGCTCTGGGAGGGTTGACGTCATTGTGGAATAACTCAATTCATAAACACGAACACATTTCCGGACACGAGCCAGACACAAAAACCAGCCATTTGGCACACGCCATCCACTTTTACCTGTTACATTTACCCACTCCTTTTTTGGATGGACAGTTTTTTCAGTTCAAATTCTGAGATTGGGACCCACCTCGTTAAATCGTTATCAATCACATATTTGTCGACTATTTGACATAAAGACAACACACAACTAACAATTGGGAGAAATATAACCAGCTTCTGAACATATTAATTATGAATAAATCCAGAGAACATTGTAGACGTCTTTAATGTAGCCTGGAACACACTTTATACACACATCAGATGTAAATTTATAATAACGAAACCTCATCAATAACATGTTACAAAAAACAACATATTATGACTTTGATTGACATTTAAATGCCTTTGTATACGCATTGATAAGGCAGCCTCTAAAACTGTTCCACCTAATAGGATCTTCCATCCGTGGTGGACTATGCCTTACGTGTGAAATTTATATAATAAATTCAAAGTGATAAATTTAGTGATAATTTCAGCTATTTTTCACATTCACATTTAGGAGGTGGAATTACATCATCCTATTTTCTCCTCATTTCAAACAATTTACTATTAACACTAAGGAGGAAACTTAGTCATTGATTAAGTCGTTGATTTATCCTATGCCATCACCTGTACAATTAAATGTGCGTATTCACATTGTGGAAAGTGTCTTTCTGAATATTATGCCCCTTGTTATTCACTTAATGTAGAACCCTGCCACAATATCAAAATGTCATTTAAAATATAAAAATATCAAAAAGATTGATGTAGCAATTAAAAGCACGTGCTCTCATCTCAATAATGGTAACATAGAGATCATGTTCCTCTAGTCCGTGCCACGAATCTCTACCCTGGCCATAATGTAGAGGTCATGTTCCTCAAGTCCGTGCCACGAATCTCTACTCTGGTCATAATATAGAGGTCATGTTCCTCAAGTCCACGTCATTAATCTCTATCTACTCTAACCACACTGTAGAGATCACGTTCCTATCCATGCCAATAAGATTATTATTGGATCCACGTTGACCAGATGTGGTAAATTGTCATTGTCATGTCACACAGCGTTACCAGCCTCATTCTGGTGATGAACGTAACCCCTTCAAGTTCACTCAGAACAGTTATATTTAAAAATCATGTAATCATTTCTGAGCCATTTTATTGCATTATTTTAAATTAAATATGACCACTGACAAAATAAGTACAGGGCAAACTGTGTTGTGTGTGCTGCTGGAGTGCCCACCCACCCCACATAGTGTCTGGAAAACAAATGCAGACCCCCCCCCCTCCACAATACGAACCTTTATACAATAAGGTTTCATGAGGAATATGAAGTCCGATATACAAGTTTGCAATTAGGTGTTGGCGTATTTCAATCTCGATTCACGAGAACATCCAAAATAATACGATATATATTATATATACAATCGTGAATCGAGATTGAAATACGCCAACACGTACTTGCTACACTTGTATACCGGACTTCATATTCATCATGAAAACTTATTGGATAAAGGTTCGAATTGTGAATTTAGTTTGGCTAAAGTGTTGCTAATTTGGCCAAAATACATTTGGCCAATTTTCTTTAATTTGGCCACTAAAACTTTCATTTGGCCACTTTTTGGCCAGAAGATTTTACGGTCCAGCGCGAACACTGCACTAGGTGGGTGCTAACAATCACACATGCAACTTTAATATTTTAATATTTTAATTTACGGTTTAAGTGGAAAATAGGTCTACAAAAGTTTGATTTGGTTTCAAGTCTGATGGGCAAGAGATATATGGATAGAGAAATGGAGCCAGAAATGCGGGGGAGATGACGGTTGGGTGAAGAGACCAGGACCATCATTTGTTTGTTGTAAACGTTTGTATAAAACTCACCATTATGAACTTATTCTGCTTGCTGGACTCACTCACATCGATACCACCAGAGGTTGCATTTTTGAAGAGCGTGCACTCACGCGTATCAATGTTAAATTTCACAAGATCACACTCAGAGTTTTTTATGCCAAGTTTTTCACATCGTAAAATGTTTGAGCATTTCGTGTGAGTAATATCCTTAACTGGTTCAGTTATGAACTCGGCTGAAATAATGTCAGGTAAATTATTAGCTGCTGTAACCGCAAACACACTTGCAGCGACACCGACGAGAAGAATCCACATTGTGTTAACTAAGCGAAAAAACGGGGTCGTTCTCTCTGATGAAGGTTTCATATTGTTGTCTCTGTCTAGCGGTTAATTATTATTATATAAATATAAATATTCTCGGAGGTAGATGTTCTCTTGCCTTTGATCGGGTTGAAAGACACTCCTGCAGCGAGTGACACTCCCGATCAACTGGTGAGAGGCGCGTAACAGCGTGGCCTTGTTATATTCTTGAACAATCAATCGATATCAGTATGGCATGACTCCTCTCATAGAGTGGGATGCGGATAATTACTCTCACTAGCTAGCACATCTCATGCAATATAATTATTCTCGTGCAAAAAGGAAGGAACCAAAACATATATAGGTATATATAAACACATAGGTTCATATTGGACGTTTGTGATTCTGAAATAAGCCCATAGTGAACGTGTACAGCACACCATGATGTCCAGTCTGTTCTCCCGACAAATCACCATGTCTCACGAAAACAAGGGTGACAACTGTTTTGTTATCTGACAAAGGAGTACAAACGAACCTTCTGAATGGCAGGCCTAAGTGCGCGCGTATATTCTCCTTACTCCAGTTCGAAGAGTTAATTTTTTGTTGGAATCAATGCTTTTTAGAAAATAAACGTACACATTTTTGATCAATTGATATATCCATCATTTGCGCATCTTTTGTCCGGTCAGTTTGATAGCCGCGTGGTGGGAAAAATGTCGACGTTCACGTGACATAATGGCGGACGTTTATTTTTGACAGCGTATTTTTATCGACTAAAATTGTTTTAAAGTGTGGTAATACACAGTGGATCGTACTGGATTATAGGATTCCTGTTCAGTGTGATATTCGTGCGATTTGATGATGGCTACACAAACACAAACACAACGTATGTTGACAATATCTTTCTCAAAAGAAAAATTCGGCTATGTCGGCCATGAAACTGTAGTGAAGTCAATTGAAAGAGTTGTCCCACTTTCGGCAGTCAGAGCAGTGCAAATCACCGATAAAGACTGATATATAACTATACAAGACACTGAGACTATGAACCAACTAATTGATAATGGATTCTACATAAACAGAGAATTTGTGCGCCCCTCCGATGTTGAAAATCGGGCAACACATATCACAATAAGAAATGCACCAGTTGAAATGGAAGATCAGTTATTATTAGACGCCATTGCAAAATATGGGTAAATCATCGAGGGAAGTTTCCGAAGAGGATTTCTAAAGGGGAGGGACAATATTGAAAATGGATCACGTTATATGCAGCTCAAAGTGAATGATGATGTAGAAATTCCCAGTTTACTGACCGTTGATAACTTCATGATCAAAGTTTATTCTGACAAAACTAAACAAAAATGCAGTTTCTGCAATGGCCTACATTTGCCACATGTCAGGTGTCAACAACAGCTGGATAGATATAACCAGTGCTCACGATGTTGTTTCTGATTCACATACGTCACGCGTGTGCTCCAATCCAATTGTGTGCAGGCATTGCCTGGTTTCTGGTCACGTGATCGCCCGGTGTCCCCAATTGAACGAGTACAACAAAGGAAGTAACGGTACTGGCTACTACGAAAACGGTACTGGATACTACGACAGACGTACAAAGCCAACAGTCAATTATCGGCAAGAGGATAATGAGCGACAATCCCAAGCGGGTGACGATGAAAACTCCGAGACGGATGCGGGAAAAGCGGATGAGCGGAATGATAAGCCCACAATTGACACAGTTATTCTGGGAGCGAGCAACTGTCGCGGTCTGAATATTGGTGAACCAAATATACAATTATTTCAAATCTCTGGTGCATGTTTTGAAAACATAGGTGATTTGTTGAATATGGCAACGGCAGACAAAACAATTAATATAGCTAATATTAATTCGGGCATCGTTCATTTGGGAACAAATGACATCGTCCACCACAAGGGGAAATCTGGCGTTGCTATTGGCTTCATTCCTGACGCCCTGAATGACATTAAGGAGACTTTCCCGACAGCTGAGATTAGCTTATGCAGTGTTCCGCCAAGGAGGGGCAGGAGCGCTAAGGCACAAGACCACAATAGTGCAGCAATTGTTGTGAATGAATATATGGAGCATGTGTGCGGCAGGAAACGGAACATGAAGTATGTGGATAGCACCCACACTTTCTGGGAGGGCGATAGTGTGGTAAAGGTACTGTTTGATGATGAGGACAGAAATGGGCTGCATCTTAGCCACGAGGGGCGTAATAAATTGAGTGAAATTCTCATTGAAGCTTCCTCCAAGCGCCGTCGTGACAAAACACCACCTCCTTCGGCCAAAAACAAACAACATAAATGTGATACATGAACATCTCTGAACAGTACTCAAACTTTATCTCAATACGTGTGCATGGATGAAACTGTTAATGGTTGTAAGGGACGGGCTGTTATATACTCGCCTGCAGTAGACACAATTGCTGATCATATTACCAAAGTCACTACTGAATGCAATTATATACATGCCAATGCAAATGTAGCACGTGGATTCAATTACAAATGCACTGATATTAATGATTGTAATACTTGTCTTTCAGAGTTCGGTGTTATGAATTTCACCTCCGAATTTTTTACGGGTGACAATTATATGCACCAAAATGACAATACCCATGCATTAGGTTCCGTATATAGCGGTTCGGGTGACTACAACAACAAAGAATGTTTTTCCGATCAAATGGATGTTGTTTATTCCTCGTTATCTGATACATGTTCTCGCACCCATGTTAGAGACGAGAATATAGACCATGCTACCATTAGTTCTCTCGACGCTGCGCTCATTCAAAATAATAATCTTTCCTTGTCGTGTACAGCATACATCGCTAATTTATCAGAGCTTAACGCTAGCAGTTCATCAATTATCGAAGCATTTTACACTGCACGTGCAACCCCACCGACTGGCGCCCATATTGATAGTCTTTCCTCATCTGTATTTAACATGGAAACAGACGATGATGTTTCGACTGATACTAATGACAGTGTCAACCTTGGTGATTTCGTTTCTGATACACATAATGTCTCCGACCACAAAAATATGTTCGATCATGGTAGTTCGAGTGATGACGAATCCGAGTACTCATCCAGTGAGGAATCGCTGACTGCTAAAAGTCATACTGATGACGAAATAAGAATACTCTCTCTTGACGTAGGTGGATTGCACAAGAGACTAAATTACCCAGAGTTCATGGAATTGCTTAACGATTATGATATAATATGCATGTGTGAAATTAAAATGTTTATGGAGGACACGATCTCCATACCAGGGTTTGATATAGTTGCGATGAAATGCAGATCAATGGGCAATGGGAACCGATCGGGCGGAATTATTATCGCTGCCAAATCTTCTAGACAATTTAGCATCAAAAAGGTTACTACGACATCCGAGCACGCGATATGGGTCTCCTTATTAACGTCAAAACACACACCAGCACGAAACTTTGTTTTGGGTGCGGTATATGTACCGCCGACAAACACAAAATATGCAGATAATGAATGGTGTAACAATCGTTTACAAGATGTCTTAGAACTCCGTAGCCATGGGAATGAAATTCTCTTGGTGGGCGATATTAATGCCAGAACTGCGCGTCTCAAAGATTTTATATATGACGCTGGCACGGGAATTGACTTCCTGGATAAATTCATGGCTATATGCGACGACTTCTCGTCGACAAATGATATCGATATAACTGCCAGATACTCCGAAGATGCAGGAAAACCAAATTCATATGGGTATCGTCTTATCGACTTATGCACGGGAGGGTCCATCAATATTATGAATGGCAGACTCGGCAAGGATCGCGGTATCGGGAAACGCACATGCCGGGACGCGAGCGTAGTAGATTATACAATCAGTACCAGACACATTTTCTCTATTGTTCGCGGGTTTGATATACTAGATTTTTCTAATATTTATTCTGACGTACATTGCGGATTAAGTATTCAACTAGGTCTAAGGTTGGCACACTAGCTCATCGCCCTCAAATGGAATATGGTGGCATTCCGATGATTCAGAAAATAAAAAAATGGGACAAAAATAAAGAAAGGGACTATATAGAAGCGGTACAAAGCAGGCTAAGTACACTTGTAACAACTTTTGATATTACAAATAAAATGGGTTCTACAGATCACATTGAAGCAATGACTCAATCTATCGCAGATATTTGGAATACCGCCGCTGAAAAAACGTTTGGAGTAACCTCAAACAAACCTCATTTGAATTTATATCATGATAAAAAGTGGTTCGATGGCGATTGTAAACGCAAGCGAAAATCATTCAACAAGGCCAAGCGGAAATATAATAAGAACCGATCAATAGGCAATAAAGCTAATTTGAAAAATACTAGTAAATGCTACAAGAGAACTATGGACGCAAAAAGAAACAGTATGTTAGACCAATGCGCATCAGATTTACGAACGTTATAAAAAAATAGCCCATCCGAATTTTGGAAATCTGTTAGGAAGTATACGCAAAATCGAACAGACCATGATATACCCGTGAAACTTGAAACATTTTATGAACATTTTAAAGGATTGAACTACTCCGAAGGTGATGACATTACCGATCTTTTAAACCAAATGGACGAATTCAATATGTGTGATGAAATTAACACCCCAATAACCATCGAAGAAATATCTTGTATTATTAACTCGCTTAAGAATAACAAGTCTGCTGGTATCGATAGGGTATGCAATGAGTATATCAAATGCACATCGGACATTCTTTTGCCGTTTTATGTTCGCCTGTTCAACCTAATTTTAGATACGGGGTACTTCCCAAGAGACTGGGCAACTGGAATGATAGTACCCTTGTACAAAAATAAAGGCGACAAAACTAACCCGGACTCATATAGGGGTATTACATTGGTCAGTTGTGTTGGAAAACTATTCACTGGTGTAATCAATAAACGACTTACTGATTTCATCGACCAAACAGGTAAATTGAACGATAATCAATCAGGGTTCAGAAAAGGTCGATCAACTACATGTATTGATAATATATTTACATTGTTTTGTATCATACACATTTACTTGAAAGCCAAAAGAAAGCTATTTTGCTGTTTTGTCGACTTTCGAAAAGCTTTTGACACTGTATGGCGACAAGGACTTTGGATGAAATTACTAAGAACTGACATAAATGGCAAGGTCCTCAATATCATCCGTAGCACGTACGATGCTTCAAAGTCCTGCATCTTTAATAATAGTAAACGCTCCGAATATTTTGCTTGTAAGACTGGAGTGAGACAGGGAGTAACTTATCACCGTTGTTATTTTCCATGTATCTTAATGATCTAGAAGATTTTCTTGAAAGTTGTGCTGTAAATGGCTTAAGTTATCTGGATAGATGTATGCAAGATGAATTGGGCGATTTTCTTAAAGTCTTGTGCATACTCTATGCAGATGACACGGTTATATTTGCCGACAACCCCGAGAATATGCAACGCGCGCTTAATGCTTTCAATGATTATTCAAGTGCATGGGGTCTACAAGTTAACACAGAGAAAACGAAGGTGATGATTTTCGCTGGGAAACATCTCAATACTAACTATACGTTTACTATGGGTGATGATCAATTGGAAATCGTGAAAGAGTTTCGGTATCTGGGCATTGACTTCTTCTTTAATTGTAGATTTTGTCGAGCGATTAAAAACACACGAACCAAGGCAACCAAAGCTATGTACGGCCTACTGTCGAAGGCCAAAACTTTACACTTACCTGTCGATCTGTCACTCAAGTTATATGATTATCTTATTTGTGAAGTATGGGGATTTGAAAATACGAAAGACATAGAAGTTGTCCATCTGAAATTTTGTAAATTGCTAACAGGTATGAAATCTAGTACGCCAAACTACATGGTTTATTGTGAATTGGGGAGATGGCCCATGGAACTGCAAATTAAAAAGCGAATTATCTCTTTCTGGTCCAAATTGGTTGCAAATGACAATAGAGACCGACACCCCTCGAAGATTTACTCTTTACTATTAGCAATGGACGAACGTGGAGAAACACCACCAACAATAGAACAATACAAATCAATTTTATCGGTGACTGGATTCAGTCGAACCTGGGAGACACAACACCCATTGACTAACTCGATGACAACTAGCCTATACCAGGCACTAATTAAACAGATTCCGATGTGATATGTTCAATAATTATATCGCTGACAGCCCCGCATGCTCATGTGGAAATAGATCTGAAGACGCATATCACTATTTCTTCATGTGCCCATTGTACCAACGTGAGCGCTCAGTTCTCTTTGAGAAACTAGACCGCGTAAATCTCAAAGTAAGCCATATTTCAGAACTCATGTCTGGATTACCTTATCTCTCGTCCCAACAAAATATGAAACTATTTTCCATCACACAGCAATATATTGCAGCGACTAAGCGTTTTGACCCCTAATGATTATATTTATCTTATTTGCGAATCTATACTTGCTTCCGGAATTTCAACTTTTACCTCACAAGTGGACAAACCTCCCATTCAAACATCTCATTCTGATTTATCATCTGTATTGCCTTCCAGAGCACAACAATAACAAAATAGAGAACGAATCAAGTGTACCATTATATTTTACAACCAACACAAAAGTGCTTAGAATAGATAATATATTGGCACTTGTCAATCATTCCAACATTAATAAAATAGTGACATTCTTCAAATACAAATTTTCTCACAGATAAGAAGCAATCTCATGTTGGATCATCTCTGGAAGGCGCTACACATTATATCTCCCATAACTTCTCACCATGTAAATAAGTTAGTACCGTCATCTTGATCACATGTGTGTTACAATATTGTATTAGGAGAGGGGCTTCATAAGTTGCAAAAACTTGTGCCCCAATCCCTTTTGTATATTTGCAAATAAAATATGTTTCAAGTCATTAAACAGATCCATTTGAACTGGAAAACGATGTTGAGAAATCTACACGTGGTGAGCTGTACTTTAAATTGAAACATTTACCTTCCCTATCAGCATATTATAATTTGCCATTTAGTATTTATATTAGCATACAGAAATTAAGAACTGCTAACCACAGATTGGCAATTGAGGTGAGCAAATGGAAAAAGAAGAAAAAGAAAAGCACAATACAAACCGATAGTGGATTATGCCTTGCCTGTAAACATGAACACGGAGACGAATTTCATTTTATAATGAACTGCACTAAACTGCATGAGCTAAGAACCCGATACATACCTGAAATTATATGGAAAACTGGCTCACATGAAGCGTTTTATGACCTTCTCAATGACACTAACGAGAATACAATGAAGAAACTGTCAATTTACATCACGAAAGGGCTTAAGATCAATGAAATTAAATAACACCGCTTTATTAATATTTATACTTGAAGTTGATTGACATTTCCTTGCAGGTTTACACTGGCATTTATGTACTTGCTTTCATGTAGTGACTTCGTTTATTTGTATTACTGTATAATTATGTGCACACAACCTTGTATATATGTTATATATCTCATGTTACACATATGTGTCTGAGAATAAACTATTACAGCAACAACAGAATCGGTTCTCGGAAAGATGAGTAAACGATTTAGAAGTAGAGTAGCCATGCGGCGAAATGTTCCGTTTCCTTTTAAATGAGCGTAAAGATGCAGGTAGACGAGAACGCTAAATTGTGAAACTAACACGTTGTAGTGGTGCAAAAAGAAATTGACAACTGTTATAGACTGTTACGCAACATAAGTTTATCCTTGTGAAGTCGGGGGAATGTATAAACGAAAGTAAATTGTCAATTGATAAACAGTAAAGAGTGGCTATTTGATCTTTATACCTCACTACAGAAACGTTTTTGTGACGCATGTAATCGCGTGTGCAATTGTCTACAATACATAACAACTGCTTAAAAAGGTTTATCTATTTGTTCCACGGTATTTAATATTGATATAAAAAGGTCCAATAGGAACATTAGACCTTATAACGGATTCATATCCGTGATAACACCATATATACATAGCGTGCTTTAATTGCAAATTAAAAACAACAATTATGCAAATTAGCAAACACCACAATTCGCGGTTGTTACGAAACAGTAAGCAATTATTTCATGTGTCTTTTGGGAACAGTCAAAATTGTTGTCCCGAGGTATCAGGAATGACTATCGAACTGTTGCCCAAGGCCGAAGGCCGAGGGCAACAGTTCTATAGTCATTCCTGATACCGAGGGACAACAATTTTGCCTGTTCCCAAAAGACACATGCAATAATTGCTTTGTTACCCAATACATTTACTTGTATATAATCAGGTCATTGCTAATTAATCACACTCTTTAATAGTGACAGTGACAATGCGGAAATCCGGTATAATTAAAAAACGAAACCGGAAATTTCCGGAAATAGCCGAAACGTCACGGAAATTGCAAACCATGTAACAGTTCGTTCGGGCCAGTCAACAGTTAGCTCGGAGCCAGTCAACAGTTCGCTTGGGTCGGGCAACAGTTCACTCGTGACGTCACCGAAGCTGACCGTGATTGCAAACCGGGCAACAGTTCATTCAGGGCGGGCAACAGTTCGTTGTGGCGTTACGAACGCGAATGTGGGGTTAACCAGTTAATTCTAAATCCCAATGATTTACGAAGTAAAACTCTACTATTGGGTAACAATGGGGTTTATAAAATGCGTGTTTTCGTAAAGCTGTGAGGAATATGTACGTTGAGTTCTTCGTAGTTCTATGTTTACTGGTAATCGCTGAGCGGTCAACATTTCTCGAAATGTTACCCTCGAGGGTAACAAGTGATTTGCGACCCGCCATGTGACGCACCCTCAGCCAATCAGAAGAGAGGAAAATGGGATGAAGGTTAACAATACCCGTTATTAACCACGCTACGGAGGATATAAAAAGGTCCAATAGGAACATTAGACCTTATAACGGATTCATATCCGTGATAACACCATATGTACACATCGTGCTTTAATTGCAAATTAAAAACAGCAATTAAGCAAATTAGCAAACACCACAGTTCGCGGTTGTTACGAAACAGTGGGGTTTATAAAATGCGTGTTTTCGGAAAGCTGTGAGGAATCTGTACGTTGAGTTCTTCGTAGTTCTATGTTTACTGGTAATCGCTGAGAGGTCAACATTTCTCGAAATGTCACCCTCGAGGGTAACAAGTGATTTGCGGCCCGCCATGTGACGCACCCTCAGCCAATCAGAAGAGAGGAAAATGGGATGAAGGTTAACAATACCCGTTATCAACCACGCCACGGAGGACAGGGTGAACCGACCGCGTTTGTTTCATGACAAAGACATATGCATAAATTCCAACCATGATGTATGAGGTTTCTTCCGAAAAAGTTGTTCGTGTCTCCTGGAATGTTGTCCGTATCTCCATGAATGTTTGCTATATACCATTGATGGGAGCCTGCCCGCCTACGAATATGAACTCGGTCTGCATGGTGTAATTTGTTTTTCGTATAGTGTTAATGGCTACCTTTAAATCCACATATTGGTTTATATACGGTCCGCATTAATATGACCATACGCTAGCGTAATTAACGAACCACAGCTAAAATACGCGTATAAGCCAGGATATATATGTGTCTTTTGAATCCTATAAAATAACTTCATAGATGCGTATTCTCATCCAATAAGATTAACTTAGGCCTTAAATATAGTGTGGTGTGATTATGATATATTACACTCCACACATGCACAAGGATTCATCAACAGAGTGGGTTCTATAGAAATTTCGTGTATAAATTAGGTCAATCATATTATATCATATCAAGGCATACCAGTGAGAAATCCGAGCTCACCGACTCAGACTTAAAACCTAAATAAAAAACTTTTAAAAGCCATTCCTTTTGAACAAATTATTATAGAATATAAACTACCAACATCAAACTGAAAGTATTCAAAAGTCAAGACTGTTGGTTGTTGTCTAGACATGAAAATATAAGGATATCTGAGGATTATCAGATTCACGTATGTACTATGTAATATTAGGATAACTTAAACGCGATATAATAACGTTTGCTTGCATCACGAATTTCGATTTCGATTCCAGTATTGTCCCCAGCCCAGCAAGAGTGATTGAGATTTTTCCATTTCACGCGACATTTATATTTTAGGCCACTCCAATGCAAATATTTGACAGTCCATAATCTATCTATCTATACTATATATTTTGAGACTTCGTATATATGTGTGTATATGTGTGTGTGTGTACTTCATAGAATCCAATACGCGTGTACAGATTGAGCTCAAATTTCCTATGTAAGTGTCAAATCACACCGACACGACCGTGGTCGCAGTTTAGAAAAGCTCAGAGCACCCGTTCTCCAATCTCAAATCACCGCAAAGGCACGGCGTGGGTTAATCAAGTGATTATTTAATGAGCGTTTGTTTTTGACGCATCTCTATAAAGAGCGTCTGTTTGCCATTCAACGCTATTTGCATCTGCAGAGAGATATACGGAATATACATTAAATTTAAAAAACATTTGTTTCTGACCAACCCTGCGAGCACGGATGGCGCGCTTTGTTTTTACAGTATATAGTTATATACCGAAATCATCCCAGATAATCACGAATATAGCATCAGATTTCTCCCCAGATATACCGTTATAAAAAGCTACTGGAATCTGCCAATCTACGGGAAATTCCAGGGAATGCCGATTGAGCTCAAACTTGCTACCCACGGGAAGTGTCATATATATGAGTGTGTCCTTTATAGACTCGAACCGATTGAGCTCAAACTTGCTAAATAAGAAAATAGACCCCAAGCCGTAAATATCAACAACAACGATATTGCTACCTACGGGGAGCAACGTTATTAGCATCTGCAGAATTATGCAGAGAGAAAATGCTTTCCTATTTTTAGAACGCAACACATGTTTACGTCGCGTTGGTGATTGAGGTTCACAACGGGGTTAATTGACTGTCCGCTCTTTTTTGCGACGATGAGGTTCACGGCGGGGACTATTGACCAACACTCACAATTTCGTCTTTTGCATCAAATACCAACACCTCGACCGATCGGGACGAAACTTGGTACGTGAGTGTAGTTTGACCAGGTGGTCGTCGCTGTCGTATTGGCGAGCCCGTGCGACGCCCGTGCAGCGCATGCGCAGACGAGATCTCGGAAACGGGTGGAGCTATCGACTTGAAATTTGCTATGTGAATGTATCTTGCGCCGGGTACAAATTTTATCTGGTCGCCGAGTCCATGCGACGCCAGCTTCGCGCATGCGCAGACCAGATCTCGGAAACGGGTGGAGCTACCGGGTACAAATTTTTCTTATTGAAACGCGTGGAGCTAAAAATTAAAAAAAAATATAAAAAAAATGTCATGTTTCGGACAAGCCGCCGGTGGCGGGCTATATACCATTGATGGGAGCCTGCCCGCCTACGAATATGAACTCGGTCTGCATGGTGTAATTTGTTTTTCGTATAGTGTTAATGGCTACCTTTAAATCCACATATTGGTTTATATACGGTCCGCATTAATATGACCATACGCTAGCGTAATTAACGAACCACAGCTAAAATACGCGTATAAGCCAGGATATATATGTGTCTTTTGAATCCTATAAAATAACTTCATAGATGCGTATTCTCATCCAATAAGATTAACTTAGGCCTTAAATATAGTGTGGTGTGATTATGATATATTACACTCCACACATGCACAAGGATTCATCAACAGAGTGGGTTCTATAGAAATTTCGTGTATAAATTAGGTCAATCATATTATATCATATCAAGGCATACCAGTGAGAAATCCGAGCTCACCGACTCAGACTTAAAACCTAAATAAAAAACTTTTAAAAGCCATTCCTTTTGAACAAATTATTATAGAATATAAACTACCAACATCAAACTGAAAGTATTCAAAAGTCAAGACTGTTGGTTGTTGTCTAGACATGAAAATATAAGGATATCTGAGGATTATCAGATTCACGTATGTACTATGTAATATTAGGATAACTTAAACGCGATATAATAACGTTTGCTTGCATCACGAATTTCGATTTCGATTCCAGTATTGTCCCCAGCCCAGCAAGAGTGATTGAGATTTTTCCATTTCACGCGACATTTATATTTTAGGCCACTCCAATGCAAATATTTGACAGTCCATAATCTATCTATCTATACTATATATTTTGAGACTTCGTATATATGTGTGTATATGTGTGTGTGTGTACTTCATAGAATCCAATACGCGTGTACAGATTGAGCTCAAATTTCCTATGTAAGTGTCAAATCACACCGACACGACCGTGGTCGCAGTTTAGAAAAGCTCAGAGCACCCGTTCTCCAATCTCAAATCACCGCAAAGGCACGGCGTGGGTTAATCAAGTGATTATTTAATGAGCGTTTGTTTTTGACGCATCTCTATAAAGAGCGTCTGTTTGCCATTCAACGCTATTTGCATCTGCAGAGAGATATACGGAATATACATTAAATTTAAAAAACATTTGTTTCTGACCAACCCTGCGAGCACGGATGGCGCGCTTTGTTTTTACAGTATATAGTTATATACCGAAATCATCCCAGATAATCACGAATATAGCATCAGATTTCTCCCCAGATATACCGTTATAAAAAGCTACTGGAATCTGCCAATCTACGGGAAATTCCAGGGAATGCCGATTGAGCTCAAACTTGCTACCCACGGGAAGTGTCATATATATGAGTGTGTCCTTTATAGACTCGAACCGATTGAGCTCAAACTTGCTAAATAAGAAAATAGACCCCAAGCCGTAAATATCAACAACAACGATATTGCTACCTACGGGGAGCAACGTTATTAGCATCTGCAGAATTATGCAGAGAGAAAATGCTTTCCTATTTTTAGAACGCAACACATGTTTACGTCGCGTTGGTGATTGAGGTTCACAACGGGGTTAATTGACTGTCCGCTCTTTTTTGCGACGATGAGGTTCACGGCGGGGACTATTGACCAACACTCACAATTTCGTCTTTTGCATCAAATACCAACACCTCGACCGATCGGGACGAAACTTGGTACGTGAGTGTAGTTTGACCAGGTGGTCGTCGCTGTCGTATTGGCGAGCCCGTGCGACGCCCGTGCAGCGCATGCGCAGACGAGATCTCGGAAACGGGTGGAGCTATCGACTTGAAATTTGCTATGTGAATGTATCTTGCGCCGGGTACAAATTTTATCTGGTCGCCGAGTCCATGCGACGCCAGCTTCGCGCATGCGCAGACCAGATCTCGGAAACGGGTGGAGCTACCGGGTACAAATTTTTCTTATTGAAACGCGTGGAGCTAAAAATTAAAAAAAAATATAAAAAAAATGTCATGTTTCGGACAAGCCGCCGGTGGCGGGCTAACCTGCTAGTCTATACTATATATTTTGAGACTTCGTATATATGTGTGTATATGTGTGTGTGTGTACTTCATAGAATCCAATACGCGTGTACAGATTGAGCTCAAATTTCCTATGTAAGTGTCAAATCACACCGACACGACCGTGGTCGCAGTTTAGAAAAGCTCAGAGCACCCGTTCTCCAATCTCAAATCACCGCAAAGGCACGGCGTGGGTTAATCAAGTGATTATTTAATGAGCGTTTGTTTTTGACGCATCTCTATAAAGAGCGTCTGTTTGCCATTCAACGCTATTTGCATCTGCAGAGAGATATACGGAATATACATTAAATTTAAAAAACATTTGTTTCTGACCAACCCTGCGAGCACGGATGGCGCGCTTTGTTTTTACAGTATATAGTTATATACCGAAATCATCCCAGATAATCACGAATATAGCATCAGATTTCTCCCCAGATATACCGTTATAAAAAGCTACTGGAATCTGCCAATCTACGGGAAATTCCAGGGAATGCCGATTGAGCTCAAACTTGCTACCCACGGGAAGTGTCATATATATGAGTGTGTCCTTTATAGACTCGAACCGATTGAGCTCAAACTTGCTAAATAAGAAAATAGACCCCAAGCCGTAAATATCAACAACAACGATATTGCTACCTACGGGGAGCAACGTTATTAGCATCTGCAGAATTATGCAGAGAGAAAATGCTTTCCTATTTTTAGAACGCAACACATGTTTACGTCGCGTTGGTGATTGAGGTTCACAACGGGGTTAATTGACTGTCCGCTCTTTTTTGCGACGATGAGGTTCACGGCGGGGACTATTGACCAACACTCACAATTTCGTCTTTTGCATCAAATACCAACACCTCGACCGATCGGGACGAAACTTGGTACGTGAGTGTAGTTTGACCAGGTGGTCGTCGCTGTCGTATTGGCGAGCCCGTGCGACGCCCGTGCAGCGCATGCGCAGACGAGATCTCGGAAACGGGTGGAGCTATCGACTTGAAATTTGCTATGTGAATGTATCTTGCGCCGGGTACAAATTTTATCTGGTCGCCGAGTCCATGCGACGCCAGCTTCGCGCATGCGCAGACCAGATCTCGGAAACGGGTGGAGCTACCGGGTACAAATTTTTCTTATTGAAACGCGTGGAGCTAAAAATTAAAAAAAAATATAAAAAAAATGTCATGTTTCGGACAAGCCGCCGGTGGCGGGCTAACCTGCTAGTACTATATATTTTGAGACTTCGTATATATGTGTGTATGTGTGTGTGTGTGTGTGTACTTCATAGAATCCAAAACGCGTGTACAGATTGAGATCAAATTTTGTATGTAAGTGTAAAATCCCACCGACACCGCCGTAATCGTGTTTTCGAGAAGCTCTGAGCACCCTTTATCCACTCCCAGTCATCGAAATCAGCTCAAACGGCACGGCCGGGGTTAATAACGTCATTATATATATATATGAAGTCAGAGTCTCCAAAGTTATACCGGAACAAACACGTGTTTACGTCGTCTTGGGGGTCCACGATGGGAGTCTGACTTCAATGCAATGTTATCGCTCGAAACACGTGTTAACTTCGTGTTGAGGTTCACGATGGGAGTCTGACAATTGTTATCGCTCGAAATAGTACATTAGGACGGTAACGGCTGGACAGATTGAGCTCAAACTTCCTATCTAAAGGTAAAATACCACGTACGATGTCGTCCACGCGTTTTCCAGAAGCTCAGAGCACCCGTACTCCACTCCCAGTCATAAAAATCAGCTCAAACGGCACGGCCGGGGTTAATAACGTCATTATATATATATATACGAAGTCAACGTTATTAGCATCTGCATTGAGTGCATTTCCTAGAACGCAACACGTGTTTTACGTCGTCTTGAGGTTCACGATGGGAGTCATTTCAATGCAATGTTATCGCTCGAAACACGTGTTTACTTCGTGTTGAGGTTCACGATGGGAGTCTGACATTTCAATGCAATGTTATTGCTCGAAATATTATGCAGAAAGGCAGATCTCGGAAACGGGTGGAGCTATCGACCTGAAATTTGCTATGTGAATGTATCTTGCGCCGGGTACAAATTTTATCGGGTCGCCGAGTACGTGCGACGCCAGCTTCGCGCATGCGCAGACCAGATCTCGGAAACGGGTGGAGCTACCGGGTACAAATTTTTCTTATTGAAACGCGTGGAGCTAAAAATTAAAAAAAAAAATTAAAAAAATGTCATGTTTCGGACAAGCCGCCGGTGGCGGGCTAACCTGCTAGTACTATATATTTTGAGACTTCGTATATATGTGTGTATGTGTGTGTGTGTGTGTGTACTTCATAGAATCCAAAACGCGTGTACAGATTGAGATCAAATTTTGTATGTAAGTGTAAAATCCCACCGACACCGCCGTAATCGTGTTTTCGAGAAGCTCTGAGCACCCTTTATCCACTCCCAGTCATCGAAATCAGCTCAAACGGCACGGCCGGGGTTAATAACGTCATTATATATATATATGAAGTCAGAGTCTCCAAAGTTATACCGGAACAAACACGTGTTTACGTCGTCTTGGGGGTCCACGATGGGAGTCTGACTTCAATGCAATGTTATCGCTCGAAACACGTGTTAACTTCGTGTTGAGGTTCACGATGGGAGTCTGACAATTGTTATCGCTCGAAATAGTACATTAGGACGGTAACGGCTGGACAGATTGAGCTCAAACTTCCTATCTAAAGGTAAAATACCACGTACGATGTCGTCCACGCGTTTTCCAGAAGCTCAGAGCACCCGTACTCCACTCCCAGTCATAAAAATCAGCTCAAACGGCACGGCCGGGGTTAATAACGTCATTATATATATATATACGAAGTCAACGTTATTAGCATCTGCATTGAGTGCATTTCCTAGAACGCAACACGTGTTTTACGTCGTCTTGAGGTTCACGATGGGAGTCATTTCAATGCAATGTTATCGCTCGAAACACGTGTTTACTTCGTGTTGAGGTTCACGATGGGAGTCTGACATTTCAATGCAATGTTATTGCTCGAAATATTATGCAGAAAGGCAGATCTCGGAAACGGGTGGAGCTATCGACCTGAAATTTGCTATGTGAATGTATCTTGCGCCGGGTACAAATTTTATCGGGTCGCCGAGTACGTGCGACGCCAGCTTCGCGCATGCGCAGACCAGATCTCGGAAACGGGTGGAGCTACCGGGTACAAATTTTTCTTATTGAAACGCGTGGAGCTAAAAATTAAAAAAAAAAATTAAAAAAATGTCATGTTTCGGACAAGCCGCCGGTGGCGGGCTAACCTGCTAGTCTATCTATACTATATATTTTGAGACTTCCGTATATATGTGTGTATATATATATGTGTGTGTGTACTTCATAGAATCCAAAACGCGTGTACAGATTGAGATCAAATTTCGTATGTAAGTGTAAAATCCCACCGACACCGCCGTAGATGTGTTTTCGAGAAGCTCTGAGCACCCTTTATCCACTCCCAGTCATCGAAATCAGCTCAAACGGCACGGCCGGGGTTAATAACGTCATTATATATATATATGAAGTCAGAGTCTCCAAAGTTATACCGGAACAAACACGTGTTTACGTCGTCTTGGGGGTCCACGATGGGAGTCTGACTTCAATGCAATGTTATCGCTCGAAACACGTGTTTACTTCGTGTTGAGGTTCACGATGGGAGTCTGACAATTGTTATCGCTCGAAATAGTACATTAGGACGGGAACGGCTGGACAGATTGAGCTCAAACTTCCTATCTAAAGGTAAAATACCACGTACGATGTCGTCCACGCGTTTTCCAGAAGCTCCGAGCACCCGTACTCCACTCCCAGTCATAAAAATCAGCTCAAACGGCATGGCCGGGGTTAATAACGTCATTATATATATATATATACGAAGTCAACGTTATTAGCATCTGCATTGAGTGCATTTCCTAGAACGCAACACGTGTTTTACGTCGTCTTGAGGTTCACGATGGGAGTCATTTCAATGCAATGTTATCGCTCGAAACACGTGTTTACTTCGTGTTGAGGTTCACGATGGGAGTCTGACATTTCAATGCAATGTTATCGCTCGAAATATTATGCAGAAAGGCAGATCTCGGAAACGGGTGGAGCTATCGACCTGAAATTTGCTATGTGAATGTATCTTGCACCGGGTACAAATTTTATCGGGTCGCCGAGTTTATGCGACGCCCGTGCAGCGCATGCGCAGACGAGATCTCGGAAACGGGTGGAGCTATCGACTTGAAATTTGCTATGTGAATGTATCTTGCGCCGGGTACAAAATTTATCGGGTCGCCGAGTCCGTGCGACGCCAGCTTCGCGCATGCGCAGACCAGATCTCGGAAACGGGTGGAGCTACCGGGTACAAATTTTTCTTATTGAAACGCGTGGAGCTAAAAATTAAAAACAAATATTAAAAAAATGTCATGTTTCGGACAAGCCGCCGGTGGCGGGCTAACCTGCTAGTCTATACTATATATTTTGAGACTTCCGTATATATGTGTGTATATATATATGTGTGTGTGTACTTCATAGAATCCAAAACGCGTGTACAGATTGAGATCAAATTTCGTATGTAAGTGTAAAATCCCACCGACACCGCCGTAGATGTGTTTTCGAGAAGCTCTGAGCACCCTTTATCCACTCCCAGTCATCGAAATCAGCTCAAACGGCACGGCCGGGGTTAATAACGTCATTATATATATATATGAAGTCAGAGTCTCCAAAGTTATACCGGAACAAACACGTGTTTACGTCGTCTTGGGGGTCCACGATGGGAGTCTGACTTCAATGCAATGTTATCGCTCGAAACACGTGTTTACTTCGTGTTGAGGTTCACGATGGGAGTCTGACAATTGTTATCGCTCGAAATAGTACATTAGGACGGGAACGGCTGGACAGATTGAGCTCAAACTTCCTATCTAAAGGTAAAATACCACGTACGATGTCGTCCACGCGTTTTCCAGAAGCTCCGAGCACCCGTACTCCACTCCCAGTCATAAAAATCAGCTCAAACGGCATGGCCGGGGTTAATAACGTCATTATATATATATATATACGAAGTCAACGTTATTAGCATCTGCATTGAGTGCATTTCCTAGAACGCAACACGTGTTTTACGTCGTCTTGAGGTTCACGATGGGAGTCATTTCAATGCAATGTTATCGCTCGAAACACGTGTTTACTTCGTGTTGAGGTTCACGATGGGAGTCTGACATTTCAATGCAATGTTATCGCTCGAAATATTATGCAGAAAGGCAGATCTCGGAAACGGGTGGAGCTATCGACCTGAAATTTGCTATGTGAATGTATCTTGCACCGGGTACAAATTTTATCGGGTCGCCGAGTCCATGCGACGCCCGTGCAGCGCATGCGCAGACGAGATCTCGGAAACGGGTGGAGCTATCGACTTGAAATTTGCTATGTGAATGTATCTTGCGCCGGGTACAAATTTTATCGGGTCGCCGAGTCCGTGCGACGCCAGCTTCGCGCATGCGCAGACCAGATCTCGGAAACGGGTGGAGCTACCGGGTACAAATTTTTCTTATTGAAACGCGTGGAGCTAAAAATTAAAAACAAATATTAAAAAAATGTCATGTTTCGGACAAGCCGCCGGTGGCGGGCTAACCTGCTAGTCTATACTATATATTTTGAGACTTCCGTATATATGTGTGTATATATATATGTGTGTGTGTACTTCATAGAATCCAAAACGCGTGTACAGATTGAGATCAAATTTCGTATGTAAGTGTAAAATCCCACCGACACCGCCGTAGATGTGTTTTCGAGAAGCTCTGAGCACCCTTTATCCACTCCCAGTCATCGAAATCAGCTCAAACGGCACGGCCGGGGTTAATAACGTCATTATATATATATATGAAGTCAGAGTCTCCAAAGTTATACCGGAACAAACACGTGTTTACGTCGTCTTGGGGGTCCACGATGGGAGTCTGACTTCAATGCAATGTTATCGCTCGAAACACGTGTTTACTTCGTGTTGAGGTTCACGATGGGAGTCTGACAATTGTTATCGCTCGAAATAGTACATTAGGACGGGAACGGCTGGACAGATTGAGCTCAAACTTCCTATCTAAAGGTAAAATACCACGTACGATGTCGTCCACGCGTTTTCCAGAAGCTCCGAGCACCCGTACTCCACTCCCAGTCATAAAAATCAGCTCAAACGGCATGGCCGGGGTTAATAACGTCATTATATATATATATATACGAAGTCAACGTTATTAGCATCTGCATTGAGTGCATTTCCTAGAACGCAACACGTGTTTTACGTCGTCTTGAGGTTCACGATGGGAGTCATTTCAATGCAATGTTATCGCTCGAAACACGTGTTTACTTCGTGTTGAGGTTCACGATGGGAGTCTGACATTTCAATGCAATGTTATCGCTCGAAATATTATGCAGAAAGGCAGATCTCGGAAACGGGTGGAGCTATCGACCTGAAATTTGCTATGTGAATGTATCTTGCACCGGGTACAAATTTTATCGGGTCGCCGAGTCCATGCGACGCCCGTGCAGCGCATGCGCAGACGAGATCTCGGAAACGGGTGGAGCTATCGACTTGAAATTTGCTATGTGAATGTATCTTGCGCCGGGTACAAATTTTATCGGGTCGCCGAGTCCGTGCGACGCCAGCTTCGCGCATGCGCAGACCAGATCTCGGAAACGGGTGGAGCTACCGGGTACAAATTTTTCTTATTGAAACGCGTGGAGCTAAAAATTAAAAACAAATATTAAAAAAATGTCATGTTTCGGACAAGCCGCCGGTGGCGGGCTAACCTGCTAGTCTATACTATATATTTTGAGACTTCCGTATATATGTGTGTATATATATATGTGTGTGTGTACTTCATAGAATCCAAAACGCGTGTACAGATTGAGATCAAATTTCGTATGTAAGTGTAAAATCCCACCGACACCGCCGTAGATGTGTTTTCGAGAAGCTCTGAGCACCCTTTATCCACTCCCAGTCATCGAAATCAGCTCAAACGGCACGGCCGGGGTTAATAACGTCATTATATATATATATGAAGTCAGAGTCTCCAAAGTTATACCGGAACAAACACGTGTTTACGTCGTCTTGGGGGTCCACGATGGGAGTCTGACTTCAATGCAATGTTATCGCTCGAAACACGTGTTTACTTCGTGTTGAGGTTCACGATGGGAGTCTGACAATTGTTATCGCTCGAAATAGTACATTAGGACGGGAACGGCTGGACAGATTGAGCTCAAACTTCCTATCTAAAGGTAAAATACCACGTACGATGTCGTCCACGCGTTTTCCAGAAGCTCCGAGCACCCGTACTCCACTCCCAGTCATAAAAATCAGCTCAAACGGCATGGCCGGGGTTAATAACGTCATTATATATATATATATACGAAGTCAACGTTATTAGCATCTGCATTGAGTGCATTTCCTAGAACGCAACACGTGTTTTACGTCGTCTTGAGGTTCACGATGGGAGTCATTTCAATGCAATGTTATCGCTCGAAACACGTGTTTACTTCGTGTTGAGGTTCACGATGGGAGTCTGACATTTCAATGCAATGTTATCGCTCGAAATATTATGCAGAAAGGCAGATCTCGGAAACGGGTGGAGCTATCGACCTGAAATTTGCTATGTGAATGTATCTTGCACCGGGTACAAATTTTATCGGGTCGCCGAGTCCATGCGACGCCCGTGCAGCGCATGCGCAGACGAGATCTCGGAAACGGGTGGAGCTATCGACTTGAAATTTGCTATGTGAATGTATCTTGCGCCGGGTACAAATTTTATCGGGTCGCCGAGTCCGTGCGACGCCAGCTTCGCGCATGCGCAGACCAGATCTCGGAAACGGGTGGAGCTACCGGGTACAAATTTTTCTTATTGAAACGCGTGGAGCTAAAAATTAAAAACAAATATTAAAAAAATGTCATGTTTCGGACAAGCCGCCGGTGGCGGGCTAACCTGCTAGTCTATACTATATATTTTGAGACTTCCGTATATATGTGTGTATATATATATGTGTGTGTGTACTTCATAGAATCCAAAACGCGTGTACAGATTGAGATCAAATTTCGTATGTAAGTGTAAAATCACACCGACACCGCCGTAGATGTGTTTTCGAGAAGCTCTGAGCACCCTTTATCCACTCCCAGTCATCGAAATCAGCTCAAACGGCACGGCCGGGGTTAATAACGTCATTATATATATATATGAAGTCAGAGTCTCCAAAGTTATACCGGAACAAACACGTGTTTACGTCGTCTTGGGGGTCCACGATGGGAGTCTGACTTCAATGCAATGTTATCGCTCGAAACACGTGTTTACTTCGTGTTGAGGTTCACGATGGGAGTCTGACAATTGTTATCGCTCGAAATAGTACATTAGGACGGGAACGGCTGGACAGATTGAGCTCAAACTTCCTATCTAAAGGTAAAATACCACGTACGATGTCGTCCACGCGTTTTCCAGAAGCTCCGAGCACCCGTACTCCACTCCCAGTCATAAAAATCAGCTCAAACGGCATGGCCGGGGTTAATAACGTCATTATATATATATATATACGAAGTCAACGTTATTAGCATCTGCATTGAGTGCATTTCCTAGAACGCAACACGTGTTTTACGTCGTCTTGAGGTTCACGATGGGAGTCATTTCAATGCAATGTTATCGCTCGAAACACGTGTTTACTTCGTGTTGAGGTTCACGATGGGAGTCTGACATTTCAATGCAATGTTATCGCTCGAAATATTATGCAGAAAGGCAGATCTCGGAAACGGGTGGAGCTATCGACCTGAAATTTGCTATGTGAATGTATCTTGCACCGGGTACAAATTTTATCGGGTCGCCGAGTCCATGCGACGCCCGTGCAGCGCATGCGCAGACGAGATCTCGGAAACGGGTGGAGCTATCGATGATGATACAGGGCCCAGTTGGTGCCATTTCAGGAACGATAACTCTATCTGACCTATATGCCGCAGTACTCCCGTCGGAGTTTGACCTATATTCTCCGCCCACGCGTCGGTCTATTATCCCCATTAGCATATTATTATACGGAAGGGATTTTTTTTGTCCGGACATGTTCAGACACGCATTCTCACGTCATATACTACGAGTCAATATCGATTTACTCTGTGTCCACTCGGTGATGTGCTTCTGTATAAATTATCGATTAACTCTTTCACCCCCGCTGCCCGCTATAGCGGGCACGGCGTCATTTACGTTCTACCCCGCTGCCCGCTATAGCGGGCAGAAGCGTTCGCCTGTTTATCCGGTTTTTTAAAAACGAACCGTGTCACGGCTACATAACGTAATAGCTCCCACAATTCATATAGGTCCCGCTGGGGATCCCTCTATGTGTCCCTGCTATGTGTCCCTGCCATAGAAAACTAAAATATTATATCTGAATTACATTGGAAGCATGCCTGAATTTAAGCGGTCGGTCGGACACGGACATTTTCCGATACCTATCGCCAAATGTCCGACCATTTTCATTTTTAGCCTGACATTATATCCGGCAGTATATTTTTAAATAAAATCTCATATATTTGGCAAGAATGTTGTCTAAAGTGTTATAGTTGTGCGTATCATACACCTTTTACGCAGACAATCAGGCCTAATACCCCTGAAAACGAACGCAATATTGAAGCAGAAACCGCACACTCATTATACTGGAATTCCCAAAGTTATAAATAGATAGTACCAAGGGAGTGAATTCAGTTTCGATTGATTTAGTTTTGAGGAAGTTTGTGTTCTAAGTTCGTCAATAAAAGGACTTCTAGTGTGTGAAGTTCATTTGATTTTAGTGTGAGATATAATTAGATCGATTAGAGTGATTTTGGTCAATATAGTCAATTATTTATAAATCATTGAATGTGATCACTGGGTGATTTATTTTTGCATTGCCTATTTTCGTTTTTGGCTGATATTTTAAACAAGGTGAAATAACTGCTTCAAATTTGACCATATGGTGATCACCAGTGTGTGCACAATAAATAAATAGCCAGCATTGTAGTCAGTGTATGAGTGCCATTCAGTAGCAAATTGATCAAAATCTTGTGTTTTCCAATGACCGGTGTTTCCATAGCAACCGTTGTCAAGGAAGTTCGGCACCCGAAGGTCATCTATGACCCTCATGTGAACATAAATTCACTGCTGATCACGGCAATATATGGTTTGCCATACCCACGATCCCTCTAAACATTAGTATTTAGGCTTAGCGCTAAAGACAACAACAAATCCTAATTAAGTCATGTAAACATGGGGTCTGGGGCATTTTACCCTCATATAGTCGTTGGTGAAAGAGTTAAAACGTGTCATGACACAGCCGCTTTCTGCAGGCCAGTCGATTCGCTATAACACGTTCAGACTCGATCCCCCATCTATAAATATATAAACACGTACGGACATGTTTATTATATATAGCTTTTTTCGTCGACCCCCCTCAGGTATATAAACGGTCGTTTCTTGATGTGATATCATAGATGGCTCAATGAAAATAGATACGACGAGGGACGTTTGATATAATGTGAGTATAAGTATATATTCTATACAAAATTGTTTTGAAATATATCTCTGTCTATGGTGGTACATTGATAAATTCGCAAATTTGCCAAGTAAACTTTATTTATAATCCCCAGCCTCATAAAATTAATATATACGAAATGTTTTAGTGTTTGCCGTAAAATTTGCGAGTGTATGAACGCACCCCCACGCATACAGTTATAAAATGCGTACATCAAATTATAGTGAATAAAATATATATGTATACTATACCCTTTTTTACACAGATTGGAACGAAATCCGATAAAACATTAATCCGTTTAATAACTAATAATAAGGGGCGTTAATCCGTATTGTCCCCTTTCTTCTTCGGCGGCTCTACGTCATCGCTGTCCCACGTGCACGAAGTCATTGTCTTTTCCTCGTCGCCCAGCTCCCAATCGTCCCAATTACTCAAATCTTCCAAGTTCTTTGACTGGAAACAGAAGAAAAGATGTTCGGATTAAAAAAAAAATATATTATACGGACACGAGTGATTAACGAAGGTGTGTCAATCTCGGGTTATCAATATGGTTCCTTACTATTTTAGGGGCCAGTAGTAAAAAATATAGGCTTTACATGAATATGTTATAAAAATCGTGTTCCAAGTAACTCGTCTTTCGTTTAGCCCACGGATGTAGTAAAGAGCGTTATTAGTTACTGTTTTCCCGATATGAATAAAGAGCGTTTGGGGTTGTATAATTAAAAACCAATAAAATCGCACCGCTGACAGAATACGAGTATACTATATAAATTGTTCGAATTCAAAAACAATACACAAAGAAATCCCCGGTTTCAACGAGTATGAATATTTCTCAAACGAACGCTACTATTGTCTCTAACTAAATATCATGTTCAATTTAAAATGAAATAAAAGTTATATTTATACATACCATTTCCATCGTGGGTGTCTCGCCGTCACTAAATGCGTTAGGTGTTTCCATGTCTGTAGTTTTATGTCAAGTGAAGAATTTCACCTTATATTATACCCAGTAACGAATCATCGCCACTATGCTTGACCGAAATTCACGTTACAGTATAATTACACCAGATGTTTCAACGTTCTGCCCATTTCCGTTCATTGGAATTAGCCGATACACTCGGAGTCATTTTCATTCCGCGACACGTGCGCAGCGGTGTATTAACAGCTAGTATAGTTTGTAATGTAGTATAATTGGCTTATTAGCATACTGCCGGCCTGTCCTATAAAAGGGTAAATAACCGCCATGCTTAATTAAATAACGCATTAGTTGTGTGCGAACATAGTTGTCTACTTTTAAACTTGACAGATATAACACGGTTTTGAATATTTGTCAGTCAAATTCCTACGTCGCCCTATTATAAAGAGGGTCCACGTTTCCGACCAATAAATTCACAATTTGGAGAATTTGTAATCTTTTTCGGCGATGTATCGTGTAAATGATAGTGATGGCCTACGGTACTCGTTCAGTTCTGAAATGAACTAAATTGTTTAAACAGTTCTTCGGGGTAATCTTTAAAATGAGTGTTCGCGAGTATATACATTATTTCCATGGGGGTAAAATAGAGGGATCCCGCTAATTGGCAAAATAAATTAAAAAACTTAATATCTCGTCTTAACCGACCACAAACGATAGTCCCCTTCTGTCTGAAAAATAATCTGAAAACGACTCGTCCGTACCTCTCTCCGCCTCGGAGATAGTAGAGGAGCGGTCTTGACCAGAATTTTTTTTTAATTTTTTCTTTTACACACGGAAAAATTATATATCATATGAAAGTAGAAGATGTAGGCTTCATGTTCCGCCCTGCTGTAAAATGTGAAAGTGGTGCCGTTGCCATGGAAACAGAATGTAACCAATGTAGACACAGTTTGATATTAAACCATTTACGCAAATGGTAAAAACTAATTTAAGCCCATTCTAGGACAGGAACAGACGTTGAAGATAATTTATTGATGTATAATTTTTCCGTGTGTAAAGAAAAAAATTAAACTCGAAAAATAAGCCCCGTTTGGGCCAAGACCGCTCATCTATAGGCTATTTTGAAATATCTATGACGTCATTAAAGCCGCACGTGCAGTGGACATAATATGCCTTATCTAGAGTTCTAGAAGTCGGATCTTGACGCGGTTTTCACCATGTAGGAAGGTTCGACGTCGCCGTCAATAAAATAAATAAAAATAGAGATCTTTCGATAATTCACCGAAACATTTAAACATGAATAATCGTCGCACACACACACCCTCCCCCCAACGCGGGTATATGTCCGAAATAATTGAGAATAACATGGTATAAGTTAATATTTTATTTACGATGAAAATAAGTATTCCTCACACGGTCAAAGTTCAATAATCACGTTGAGTGTAAAATCCATAACCTCCGGGATTGCATTCTGTACACGCTAACGCTTCCATCTGTCCATCGTGCGTTAAATAACAAGCTTTCACATTCTCTAATTCAGGTAAAACCTGATTAACGGCGTCAATGTGTTGAAACAATATATCAAATTCCTGTTTGTTAATCGTACAGCCTTTCTTCGTGGGGTGCAAATGTTCAGAGTCCTTCGGTGTGAAATACTGGCGTAAGTGTACTACACCATTATTATGGTCTAAAACCGCATGTAGATTGTGTCCCAGATGCACTTTATCCATAGGACTCCTGGATACTAAATGTTCGCCGATGGACTTTATATTTTCAGTCAGACATTGCCATCTTTGTAAGCTCATACGAGCCCCGAATGTCGTAGGGATTTTGCCTTCTTTCCATATTCGTAAGTCAACGTATTTCCGGTCCTCATATTCACCGACTGTGAGAAATCGGTCCCTCCTTAAATTTTTGACGAGAATCTTAGAATCCATGATCCTTTCTTAATGAAAATTTAGCTGCGAATGAGCTAGTACCTCGAATCACCGTCTTTTTATATGATGGGTGACGTTGAAAAAATGAAATTGACCAATCGAGTAGCGCCTACGGCGGAGCCATTAATAATTAATGCCCGCCCCTTTTTTGATCACAGGTCAATGAAATTTCGTAATCTCTATATATAGCTCTTACACGTCACGTGTTTCAAATAAATGTATGACTCATGCGCTATAAATAGAAACCAATCATTAAGCACCGTGATTTCGAGTTGATGCTATAATGATCATAGGTCAATGAAATTTCGTAATGTCTATATATATAGCTCTTACACGTCACGTGTTTTTAAATAAATGGATGACTCATGCGCTATAAATAGCAACCAATCATTAAGCACCGTGATTTCGAGTTGCTATAAATATGTTATATGGAACCTCTAGCTCATTAAAGTATTTGCTTTTTTCAGATGGAGCGGTTAATCGATGAATTGCACGCCGAGGGATTTAGTAGCGATGACTTTCTAAGAGGCATCACCGGGAGAGTGGACTCAATGTCCGATACAGACAGAAATACGTATGACAGATTGATATATCTGGAGGGTAGACAGCAGTCGCCCGATAATGACGGGCCAAACCCCGCACCGTCTCAACCCCAGGACTCATCCCGAGCCGCTCACCAGTCATCCGCTCTAGATTTAAACGGACGGAATGAACCGCAGGAAGTTACTCTCGACACTAGTCACGATGAGCAAACGCAACAGACGGCTAATCAGTCCTACACGATCAATCTTCGTGAAATAAAATCATTCATGAGGTCATCGGCTGTGGAAAGTATATACGACGTGAAATTTGATCATCAATGGCGCGGTGAACTGTTGTCAGACTTGACGGAACGACTTACCAACATGTTCGATCATATACTAAGAACGACGAGAGGTGATTTGGCAGACAATGATCTGGGAAGAGTTATCCTTCATACCGATCAGCTGGATAAACCCATCATAGTACCGTTAACGGCATGGGCGGACCTGAATTCTCAGTTGATTATCGACAAAATAGCTAATGTGCTCACATCGCACGAACATATTGACTTGGACCGATCATTTCGAATAACTGTAGGGTCACTGAGGCAACCCAGTGGCTCAGGCGGTGGAGTTCCTATCGACGGTGACAAATCACTTCTGGACAAAAAATCAACAGTCTTCATCCACAATACTGACAACTCCTGTTTGCCTAGAGCTATAGGCGTCGCGATGGCCAGGATTGGTACAGTTTCCGAAGATCTTAAATCGTCTTATCCCGGATTATCACGGCTCGAAATTTTTCTAAAACACGGTAAAGTGACGAAAGACTATTATAAGCACCTAACAGCTAAAGGACGAAATGAACAAAAAGTGTTAGCAAACACCCTGCTTAAAAATTTATGTATTTCCGCCGACCGACCGGGATCATACGCCGACCTACCAAAGTATGAATCGTTCTTCAAGGTGAATATTATAATCATATGCGGCGAAATTGGAAAAAAAGTATCCAGAGTCAGCAACACCTATGACAGGAACATATATTTGTATCATAATTAGGACCACTACACACCGATAGTCAGCGTTTCAGGATTCTACGGCCTATCTTACTTTTGTGAAATTTGTTTAAAGCCTTTCAAGGAGAAAGATAGACATAACTGCACGTCATATTGCATAGTATGCAAAACAGAGGGATGTTTGATTGACCCTTTATTAATGGGCAAGTTATTAACGTGCCACGATTGTAATATGGACTGTAGATCTTTGAACTGTTACCAGAGACACAAAGAGGCACCTGATAATAAACTATCCAATTGTTGTAAATATTTGAAGTGTAGAGAGTGTGGAAGCGTAATGAATAGAGCGAAGAGGGATCTGACAGAAATACCCCACATTTGCGGAGAATGGTCGTGTTCATCTTGTAAGGAATGGGTACTTTCGGGTCACCTCTGTTATTTGCGACCTCCGAAACAGAAAGTGAAAGATGTCAACAAGTTCATATTCTACGACTTTGAATGTTCACAAGATGAGGTGTACCTATGTGACGGTGGATACAAAATGGGACTCCCGTGCTCTACGTGCAGTGAAACGGAAAGATGCAGTCAATGTCGCCGGTAAGTACATTATTTTATGTGGAACGAAAAATGTATTGTTGTACCCGCATCTCACCAACCCGCAGTAATCTAAACAAATTTGTTTCATTTTTTAGGTGCTCAAACTGTAAACGACCGGCCTGCGGATTAAATCGACATCAGCCCAATTTGGTGGTGGCCCAAACAGCCTGCGACTCTTGTTTGGACTCGCCGGTGAACTCAGATTCGACTTGCGACGTTTGCGGTACTCGATGCGATCATTGCGGTAGCCTGGATAAAGAAGGCGATTACAAAAAGACACCGTGTAGCGACACGTGCGGGAGAAGACAGTACATAGCGTCTGGTTCGGACACTCTACTGAACTTCGGAACCTGGCTGTTTACTAAACACCATAAACACGCCACGGTATTGGCTCATAACAACAAGGCTTACGACGCTATATTGTTGCTGGAATACATGGTTTTCCAGGGGATGAGGCCTAGCAAAATTATTTATTCTGGATCGAAGGTCATGTACATGCTAGGTCACCATGGGATTCGAATAATAGATTCGCTAAATTTTCTGACGATGCGATTGGCTGCTCTCCCGAAGGCTTTCGATTTGAAGGAACTAAAAAAAGGTATACGCATTTCTTTTTTATATTTGTTTTTAAATATTAAATTTACACATTCTTAAAATTTTTATTTCAGGATATTTTCCCCCATTTCTTCAATAATATATATATATCGTTTCCATTTGTTTTTAAATATTAAATTTAAACATTTTATTTCAGGATATTTCCCTCATTTCTTCAATAGGAAGGAGAACCGACTGTATGAGGGGCCGTATCCCGATTCAACGTATTACGGGGCTGACACCATGTCGACGACAGACAGGGAGGCGTTTCTACGTTGGCACGAAACTAAAGCCGGTGAAATCTTCAATTTAGAGAAAGAATTATTGGCTTACTGCATTTCTGACGTTGATATCTTGCGTCAGGCTTGTTTGAAGTTTCGGTCATTGTTTTTGAAAGTTACCGAGAATAAGGTAGATCCTTTCATGTCGATAACGATATCTTCTGCGTGCATGAAGGCCTATAAAATATTGTTCTTGGAAGAAACTTATTCTATAACTCTCACTAACTCTGATCAATCAGAAACCAGTTTGCTGAAGAAATTGAATGATAAAGAGCGAGTATTGCTCGGTGATGATTGGGTAGAACGGGATACGGCCGAGGAGTCTGGAATTGAAATTACTGATGAAAAATTCATTAGTACGCCTATAGGCAAAGTTCCTAACGGGTTTTACGGTGACAAGGACCAATATTCGAACGTCTCCATCCAATGGTTGTCCTGGTTGGCCCACAATAAAAATAGAGACATACAACACGCTTTGAACCGCGGTGAATTCAAGGTACCAAATTCAAAGTACAAGGTGGATGGATATTGTCAGGAGACCAACACCTGCTACGAATTTCACGGTGAGTACGACGTATAGTCATCTTAAAACATTTATCCCATCCCCCCTTAATTGTTCATATACAATAAATGGTATTTTTATTCTTTAGGTCGTTTTTATCACGCTCGTTTGACACGTTACCCCCGAAACAGACACATCTCCAGTACGACATATAATCATTTTAAAACAGTTGTCCCATCCTCCCCTAATTGATCATATACAATAAACGGTATTTTTTCTTCTTTAGGTTGTTTTCATCACGCTTGTTTGACGTGTTACCCACGAAACAGACACATCTCCAAACACCCGCTGACTAAACAGACACTGAATCAACTGTACACACTGACCATCAAAAAGCGTGAATTTTTGAAGAAGGCGGGTTACAAATATGTATGCATTTGGGAGCATACATTCACTGAGCAGAAAAAAAATAATGAAATACTGCGGGACTTCTTGTCGCAGCTGGATGTACAACCTCGACTTATGCCACGAGATGCTTTCTTCGGAGGTAAGTTTCCATATTTAAAAAAAAAAAAAATGAAGTTTATAAAATAAAAATAAATAAAATTTATTTCTAAAAAAAAATCTTTTATCTTTTTAGGTAGGACAAATGCCTGCAAATTATACAAAGACGCGGGCCCCCGTGCGAGCATCAAATACGTCGATTTCACGTCCCTGTATCCTAATATAAATAAATCGGGCAAAATGCCAGTAGGGCATCCTGAAATAATAACTAAGGACTTTAAAGATATCAGCGCATATTTCGGGCTGGCTAAGGTGAAGGTTTCTCCTCCGAGGAAATTGTACCACCCCGTATTGCCATTGAGATCTCACGGAAAACTCACCTTTCCTTTGTGTCGATCATGCGCGGAAGATCAAAGACAAACGACGTGCGATCACGGAACCGATGCGAGATCTATAACAGGGACGTGGACGACGCCGGAGATAATGAAGGCCATAGAGAAGGGTTACGTGGTGACGAAAATATATGAAGTATATCACTGGACAGATACCACGCAATACAATCAGGCTACTAAGAAAGGTGGACTCTTCTCGGAATACGTCAATTCGTAAGTATATTTTTTTAAACGAAAAGCGCCGCCGCCCCCTCCCCTCCCTTTTTTTGGTCGGGGGGTATCATTGAGTACGGGATGAAAAAAAACATTTTTATTTTTTGTTTTCAGCTTTCTCAAACTCAAACAAGAAGCTAGCGGTTGGCCAGCCTGGGTGAAAACTGCCGAGGACGAGTGCAGATATCTGAATGATTACGAAAGGGTCGAGGGGATTCGTTTGGATCCCGAAAATGTAAAAAAACAGCCAGCACTCAGAGCCACTTCGAAACTCATGTTGAACGTTCTCTGGTAAGTAGTTATTTTTTTTTAGATAAATAATTTTAATTATTCGCATAAACTATATCGCATTACTAATTCATTCATCCATTACAGGGGAAAATTTGGAGAGAGACAGAACATGACGCAGACGGAGATAATTCACGACAGTGAACCGAAGAAATTCTTCAGTTTGATTTCCGACCCAAAGAAGCTCGTGAAGGACTTCCACATTATCAATGACAGCCACATTCAGTTATCCTACACCCACGACGACCATTTCCTACCCGATGAAAATAAGACTAATATATTTCTGGCCATATACACTACCTCCTGGGCTCGTCTCAAGTTGTATCATGTACTGGATCATCTAGGAGAAAATGTGCTGTATTTTGACACTGGTGAGTACTAATTTTATTTTGCGTACCAAATTATGCTCTAGCTTGATATTAGGTCCTCAAAATATTTTACATTTCTGTTTTAGATTCCATCATCTACGTACAAAAGACGGGAGGCCCCGACGTCAGCTGCGGTGATTTTCTCGGGGATCTGACCGATGAGTTAAAGGGGGACACTATCACACAATTCAGAAGCGCCGGACCGAAGAATTATGCTTACAGGACGACTGCCTGCGATGAGGTGTGCAAGGTGCGGGGCTTCAGTTTAAATTATATCAATTCTGAGGCCATTAATTTCAAGACTATGAGCACCCTGATTGATGGAAAGAGAAAGGCATTGGACGACCCTGATGTTGTAGAGCCGAAGAGACGACATTTGGTAGATAAAGAGCGGGAAGGTGAATCCGGCGTACCCGACAAGGTGTTCATAACTGAAAAGAAGATATGTAGAGGTAGTGCCCGTCCTATCCTATACAACAGAATTCAAAAGAAGGTATACAGAGTGGTATACACGAAGAGAGTGATACTAGAAAATATGGACACTATCCCTTTCGGATATTGAGAGTAGTTTATAAGGAATATGTGACACGTTCGTTCGCCTTAGGCATGTCATTAATACCGTTCTTACCGAATTCCAGCTACGTGATCGCGGGTGCGACAAAGAGCGGGAAAACCAGATGGACTTTCCGCTTCTTACAAAATATAGAAGACATGATAGATGGCCCTCATCCCCAGAAATTTCTATACTGTTTCGGAGTGCATCAGGACTTATTCGATGAAATGGAAATAGCCATCCCACACATAAATTTCCACGAAGGTCTTCCCTCCAAAGAACTACTGAGTGAATTTGCGGACGGTACGACGGCTATGATAATTCTGGATGATTTGGCTCACAAAGTTTTGGACAATTCCGATATGGAATGTTTATTCACACAAGGCTGCCATCATAAGAACTTATCAGTTATATTTTTAACTCAAAACTTGTTCCAAAAAGGTAAACACGCCAGAACTATAGCTTTGAATACTTCCTATACCATTCTTTTGAAAAGCGTGCGTGATGCGAATCAAATAAAATATTTAGGTCAACAGCTGTTTCCGGGAAAATCACGTTTTCTGACTGATTGTTATAAGGATGCGGTGTTGGACAGACCCTATGGATATCTCATAATCGACGCTACGCCTAATACTGATTCAGAGTTTCGTGTAAGAACTGACACCTTTCCCGGTGAATATCCTATAATATACAAATCTTTATAAGGATGAGTGCCAGGATCTCTAGAAATGCAGCGTTCTTGTCACTACTCGCATCCTGTTCTAGGAAGCAGTTAATATCTCTGTTGAAGACGGCTACTACGGACCAGATAAACGCATTATCGGAAATATGTTTGAATGTGTTGCAGGGTGTTTTGACTGTTACGAATATACAAACATTAGTGCCTTACAAGAAGTTTTATAGACTCTTGGCTGACGAGAAATATAGCGTGCTTAGGAAGAGACAAAATTTGCTTAAAAATTTGAAAGCAGTGCCTCTGTTACTCAAGGACGTACCGATTGAACATTTATAATGTCGACATATTCAAAAAATGTGGTCATACCTTATGACAAATATGAACGTTTACTGAAAAATACCATCAAGAAAACGGCTGTAAAGACTCAATCACCTACAACGTCCTCAGCAATTCGGAAACCATCGATGATGAAGAAGATAGATAAACCACCGGGGGAAAGATTATTGAATAAGAAATGGATAACTATGTCAAAATAAAACTTATATTTGTATTATAATCCAATGTTGTTGTTTTTCTATACCTTCGGTGGGGGATCCCTGAAATAACGAGACGAAACTTATGTTTTATTTTCAAAAAATTTATTTTCAACACTAATAATATACACAAAAATATTAGTTGGCAGATGACACATTGCGAGCCTCGTTTATGCTGAAGTATGATGGAAAAGTCCCGTATACCAATAACACTATAGTCTGCGGCAATGCTTCTGTGAACTTAATATCCATTTGCGCCAATCCCTTGACCACCGGTTGTCCGTCTTCGATAGATCCAGTCGGGTCAATACAGTAAATAGCATAACCACCGTCAAAATCCTCTCGTGATATGGACGTTCCGGGATACGCTCGTACCAAGTTACTGTAAGCTTCGAGATAATCTTCCTTCCCGTAATTCATGCTCAGTGGTCGGCTAGGTAATGACTGTCCATTCACTGTGAAAGCCACGCTACTGCAATTGAAATGTTGAAAGTTCAGTGGATTTTTCTTGTAATTTCCATTAAATCCCGCAGCATCAATCATAACCGCTATGATACGCCGAGGTATATCTCCTTGAAACAAGTCAGTGGCTGTGAAATTGAAAGACCCTTTGGCGATAGAGAAAGCCTTCACTGCGGATCTCAGGTAGGGATAAATGGCATCAGATTTTTTCAACCGTTCTTCGATTTCGTTGGTAACACTAGGAATCATTTTGCAAAAGCAAACTCTGATACTAGCACCGGTTATTTTAACTTTGTAATTTTCATTCTCTTCGCCATTCATTAGTGCGAAAGCATTCTTCACGGGCCATAATTTAATGCGGACGGGCACACCGTTGATAATATATCTATCCTGTTGGCACAGATCATGTAGTATCGGTCCGGAAACTTTTATTTCTTTGCTTTCCGCAGTGAGCTTCACTCTTTCATAAAAACCTAGATTGCCTCCGATGGGTGTTGTATCGTCGAATTCGTTGGGCGTGTCTTTGTACCACATCCGCTGTTGTAGACCATTGTTGATAGCATTTTCATCCGCGCTCAATAGCATGTCCAGATAAGACTTGTAAGGATAAAACGGCCCTAATGTTGATAACGTAGTTTGCTGAAGCTCGATGTCAACTGACGAGAACAATGAGTGGACTGGTGCGTTAATAATTCCTACTTTTGAAGTTTTTTTCAAAGCGCTTCCATCACCTTTCACAATTTTCAAAGTCAAGTTTAGAAAACTGTTTCGAAAATCAATATATTTCTGAGACGTCGATGGTACGTTGAACTCTATAGGAGCACCGTCTACTATCTGGTTAACGGGGTTGTATTCCATCCATTCCCTTTGCATAACTTCCGGCCTTTCAGTAGCCTTCGAAAATGTAGGTAAGTTACTCATTTTGGTGAGGAGAATATGTCGTTTGCGGGTTCCGTTTTAACTTTTCCAATGTTTGTCTTCTTCGCTTTTCCTGCTTTTATCTTTTTAACTTTTATCTTCTTAGCTGCGGCTTTCCTTATAAGTTTTTCAGGTTTCGCTTCAGTCTCGGGTAGGTACTTCGAGTCATCATAGGGTACATATTTTTTAAGATCAAAGTCATAATAGTACGGAGTCCCCATTATGGCTAAAGTTCAACGTGTACTCTGAAGTAGTAATTTTTATAGGCGCCAAATTACCATCCAAGACGTATACCCTTATAAACTGCGGGTCAGTCCTAGTAACGCGCACGTCATGACTCTTACCGTACTTATAAGTTGATTTACTGCCTCTATAAATAACTCTTAGTACGGGTGCCATTTTATTATAAACGAATGAATGTTCGCATACGTCACAACATACGTACATAACGTCATGCGGGTCCTCGGGTTTTATAGAAAATTGTTCCAGGCAACACGTCCATCGTGAATCTAGTAACCAATCAGCGGGTAGTGGCGTTGTGAAATCACCCGCTTCATTTCCGGGAAAAGAATCGTCACTATGACGGCTAGATAAGTATAATCTCATCACTTTCCGTATTTCACTAGATCAGTTCTCAATATCCAAGAGTCGTATTTAGAACCCCAATTCAGCCAACGAACTAAAACTGTGTTCCCGCTCCTTTTTAGTATTTTCTCGATTCTGTAAACTGCATCAGGGTCCACTTTAATTGCTTGTAATTCTTGCGCGTAAAATGAGCCTGTGACTTCTTCCTCGTCCCAATCTTTCAACTTGTAAACGTTCACACCTCCTCTTCTATATCGCAGTACCACCGTGAAAATTTCACCCGTCCACTTCTTATAAAATTCTTTGTCATAAACTCCTTTGATGTGTGATATCCTCACTCTGTCACCGACCTTGAACTCGTACTTTTTTAATTTGACACTACCCTCTCGAAGAAGTAGTTTCTGTTGATAGCGCACCTCAGATTCGTTGCCTTTATTAACTGACGTCGGTGTGTAACCGGTGGAACGGTGTACCGTGTTATTGTAGCTTTCCACAATATCCTGCAATACACTGGAATATTCTTGAATACTATTGTGAACGAGATATCTATATAACCTCGTCTTCAGGGTCTTTATTAATCTCTCCGCGTAATTGGCTTTAGTTTCATTTTCGGTCGACAGGTATTTGATTCCTTCCCGCTTGAATAACCTCTGAACGGGTCTTGAATTAAAGTCCGTCCCCTTGTCCGTTCTCAGTATGGATGGTCTACGTGTTTCGTGAAGAAACACATCTTCGAAAGCTTCACTTACGTGTTTCGCATCTTTCTTTATCAAGGCACGACACCAAGCGTATCTTGAAAATACATCGATTATAACCAAAATGTATTTATAACGACTTCCTGAAGCAGTCAAGTCTGCCAAATCACAGTCCCACAACGAGTCTAAGCCTTCAACCACGACTCTACTTCTAGGAAATTTGTGTCTAGATGGTTTAATTAGCGTATAGGTCTCTTGAGAACTGAACCAATCTCGAATTTTCTTCCTGCTGATAACGTGTGATCCTTCAGCTTTAACAGCCTGATATAGTTTTTCAACTCCTCCGAAACTACCTGGTTTACTAGGGTCATAATACAGAGAATGTAGATATTCATCCATTACTGCAGATTTCGAGTTCTAGAATTTTCGGTAGCACCTCACGTACGATCTGTCGTTGATTCTTTATACCCGTTATTAAAATAGATCCACTCAGGTGACAAGCGAAGTGGATACCCTCAGTGTAGAATGTCACAGCAGGAAAAATTTCTGGATAATAGTTACCACCGAGATATTCGACCAATAACCTTAATGATAATGGGCTGCATTTATGAACGGCTGACATGGTAATTATACGAACTCTGGACAGGCATACTGGGTATCCGATCTTTTGAATTATTCTGGCATACTTTCGCAGTCTTCGATTCCATCTTCCGCGTGACTAGCGGCTCCCGCACACATAAGTTTACCCGTCTTATAGAGCCAGCATGATCCGCCTATAGAACGATTCCTCCAAATTAAGAAACCCCTCTTACATACGACGTTACGTAGTGCATTAGCCAAATATATCACATCCACAGGACATCCTAACTGACTGGAACATACTACATTAGTTACGCGTACCATAGTGACAACATTATGATATACACATTACCTTTTATACCACGACGCTTCTTCTATTTATAGTAGGGGCCGGAAGCAGGTACCCAACAGACGAACTTAATAGACTCGTCCATAATGTCGAGGCCTCGTGACCTATTGACAAATTAACGATAGATGTGATTACTATCGTATAAATAATAATAATTTGACAGAAATATACAATCTCGGATCTAGGTACTTTCTGGCCGAGCCAATACCACTTTTCTGAAGAACCGTCACTCTCCATAATAAATTATTATAAAATAGTACATTCAAAACCCTTATAACGATATCACGTGACATAGATAATACACTGATATATACACCGTATCTAAATAATAATATGCTAATGAGGATCATAGACCGACGCGTGGGCGGAGAATATAGGTCAAACTCCGACGGTAGTACTGCATATAGGTCGGATAGAGTTATCGTTCCTGATTTGCAACCAAACGGGCCCTGTATCATCATATCGACTTGAAATTTGCTATGTGAATGTATCTTGCGCCGGGTACAAATTTTATCGGGTCGCCGAGTCCGTGCGACGCCAGCTTCGCGCATGCGCAGACCAGATCTCGGAAACGGGTGGAGCTACCGGGTACAAATTTTTCTTATTGAAACGCGTGGAGCTAAAAATTAAAAACAAATATTAAAAAAATGTCATGTTTCGGACAAGCCGCCGGTGGCGGGCTAACCTGCTAGTATAATATATAATTTGGGACTTCTGTTTCTCTGTCTGTTTGTCTGTCTGTCTGTTTGTCTGTTAGCTATGGCCGGGAAAACTGCTGGACGGATTTCGACGAAATTTGATACCTATGGGTTACTTTTGTCCGGGGAGTGTTTTGGACGGGCCAAATCATTACCCTGACCGACCTTGACCTTCAAAATGGTCAAATCAAGGTCAAATCGGGTAAAACGGACGGATTTCGACGAAATTTGATACATAGGGATGCTTTTGTCCTGGGAGTGTTTTTGACGGGTCAAATCGTGATCCCCACCTGACCTTGACCTTCAAAATGGTCAAGTCACGGTCAAATCGCGCCTTTCGACGGAAAGCAGAGGGGAAACAGCCTCATTTTGGAACGCCCACCATTGAAAGACGCACACGTTTATTTCAGGTTACGACATTAATGCTTTAAGCCCACCGATCTACTGTGCAACAAAAGTGCTCGCAAAAATTCAAAACAGCAGTGTCGTATTAGATAATAATTGGTGATGTCACAAAATCAGATATAGTCTATATACGACCAAAGGCGGCTGGCGTTGCGCATTATGACACACTTGAACTCACACTGGTATATTGGTAAAATTCTTGTTATTACATCAGGCTAAGAAACTCCCCCAAAATACAGACAATTTTAATACATGTAGCCACCTTTAAATTAGTGCATTGCAATTTGCAACGATGCGGGTATAGGGGAAATTTGTCATAAGATTGGTCGACTCTGGCTGTTTTTGCATATTCAATGTTCCCATTGTACGCGAGTCAAGAAGATTCACGACTCTTGATGTGCAGTTTTGTCAGAACTGGGTTTCGAATTAAAGTCACATGGCCGTTTGTTCCGCAAATTACCTAATAATGTTCGCATTTTAATTTCCCCCCGTATCGAAATAGGTCGATAACTACTCGAAATATTATGTGGAAACATTTGAAACAGCTCGACAATATAGCTGTAACCATGGCAATTATTTTTCAAAAATTATGAAGCCGGTATATCAATATTTTGTGTACTTGTCAACCATAAATGCGGCATTATACGAAAACAAAAACAGTCAGCAAAGCCCTAATTATAAACACGTCTCTCCTCAGTTACTCCTCCCCATTTCTATATATAACTGCTCCTTGTTCTATACACTGGAGGAGGGTGGGTATATGGGCTTGCGCCACGTACTCGCCGAGATCGCGGGGGCGCCACATAAAATCTGGGATAAATATAGACGTGGCTGCGGACGGGGGGATACAGAGGAGGTCGGGGAGGAGTGGACTGAGAGGAGAAGAGGAGTAAATAGAGAGACATGGAGAGCCTTTCCCCCATAGTCAATATCCCATGGGCGGGCATAGAGGCAAACTCATATAGATCAGAAGAGTTGCTTCTCATGGTCAAGAGCGCCCCTGTCGGTACATCCGGGGTGGATCCTACTCTAAACCATTCCGGAGGCATCTCATCCCGCCAGCCGAAATAATATAGTGTGTCTATATATCCAGTCTATAACACGAATGCCTCTTTCAGCTTATATAGCGTTATCCCGCATACATAAACTGCACTAACTAACTGAATACTACTTCCGGTGTACATGGCGGACGCAAGATTTCTCGCAGCGATAAAATAATTCGAAAATCCACATCGTATTCGCATCTATTCAAACAATCTGAGGCTAAAAATGGGGCAAAATGAAAATATAAACATTGATTTATATGTATATTGTGTATTTGAATTAATAATGTCAGTTTTGATTGAATGTTTTATGTTTGTAAATCAGTCACCAATTTCACAGATAAAATAAATGGCAAACACCACGAGGAAAATTAAACAGGAGAAGAGACGGATTGAGATAATAGAGAGAAGATATCACAGCATAAGAAGACAACGAAAAGTAATAATTGTAGCTGATAGTAAAGGCAGACATCTTTTACAGGCCAAAGAGAATGAAGATAGAATTTCTGTTCACATAATCTATGAAAAAGGAGCAACGGCAGCTGACACAAAACAGCTTGAAAATAAATTACAGAAACAAATAAAAGGAAGAACTCGGCCAGTTGTAATTTACTGGTTTGGAACCTGCGAGCTCACGCAAATAGAAAGAAGAAGGGTTGATCTCAGACAGAAGAGTATTCAACAGATCATAGAAGAATACAGATCTCTGAAGGCACGTACTCACAGTATAAATAAATCAGCAGAAGTATATTTCCTTGAATGTCCATTCTATTCTGCCAAAAGGTGGAACGAAAAATACCACAAGGAAAGAAATGGTGATGATGAAATAGACAAAGAAATTGCATCAAAGGTTACAGAATTGAACGCAGCAGCAAAGGATCTGAACAGAACTGATCTTCCTAAAATTAGTAACGACCAGCTGTACTACTGTAAATCCAAAGGTAAGCAGAGAGAACGAAAAGATTACAAAGGAACAACTACTGATGGTATACACCCAGACAGTAATATCTCACGTCTCTGGTTACTACGTCTGTACCAATTTATCAGGAAAATAATGCATTAGAGAGATCGAGATTGCTCAGTCACTCATTGCAAAAAGAAGATAAAACTAGGGAGATCGAGATTGCTCAGTCACCCTAAAACAGAGTGAAAGACGGGATAAATTAGGGAGATCGAGATTGCTCAGTCACCCTAAAAATACAAGAAAATGGCAGAAAAAGAAGAAACAAAGGAAAATGAGGACACATCCACACCAATAAAATGTGGCAGTTGCAACAAACAAGTCAACGAAAAGGATCAAGCGCTGGCGTGTCTGCTGTGTGACTTCTGGTTCCATGCAAAATGTCAGAAAGTACAGAAGAATGTATATACATTCTTGCAAGAACAGAGCAGTGAAGACTCTGCAATCCATTGGTACTGTAAGAGCTGTAATATGGGCACAACAAAAATCCTAGGGAAACTAGTAAAAATGGAAGCCAGGCAAGATAAAATGGACTCAGATATCACACAGTTGAAAAAGAAAGTGGGTGATCTGGAGGAGTGTACAAACGCCCCAACACTAGACACAGAGAAGAACATAAATGAATTGACGAAGAGAGTCGAAGACATGGAAAAGAAAAAGAATGCATCAGCACAAATACCAGTTAAACAAATAGAAGGAGAACTCAAAGAGATGAAGAAGAGAGTTGTTGATCTAGAGAGTGGCAGGAATTCACCAGATCTTCAGGCTGACACTGAAGTTATGGAATTAAGAAGGAGAGTCGATGAAATGGAGCAAGATGGAAGACCTGCTGGAATCACAGAAAATAAAGATATTCAAGGGGAGGTAATGAAGGTGTTCACTGAACAGAAGAAACAAGAGGCAATAGATAACGGAAGAAAGAAAAATGTAATTGCTTTCAACATTCCCGAACCAAAGCAGGAAGAAGGGAAAGATAGGAAGGATAAAGACACACAAATATTCAATGATCTATGCAGTAAACTTGGAGTAGAAGGGCATAAAGACACACACGTGAAAAATGTCATTAGACTTGGAAGAAGATCAGAGAAGGAAAATGAGCCCAGACCTCTTTAAGTGATACGGCAAACACAAGACTTGAGGAATAATGTCCTGAAAGCAAATACCAAACTAAAGGAACACAAAGAGAAAATTCAGTTCGCAGCTGACATGTCAAAGGAAGACAGAGAAGAAAGGAAGAAATGCCTCGAAGAAGCAAAAAAGAAATCAGACGAATCAGATGAGTGGTTCTATCTAGTTCGGGGCCCTCCATGGACATTGAAGAAAGTCAAGAAAAAAAGACATGGCAGGAAACTGAATCCTATGAAAGGGTCAGTCAACAAACATGTAAATAAGTTCCAAAATCACACAGAAAATCACATGCACATGGTGGAGGGATTGCACATACTTTTACTGAATGCAGACAGCGTCTGCAACAAACTCAACGAACTCAGATGTTTGGCAACAGAATTTGAATATGATGTCATAGCAGTAACAGAAGCGAAACCTAAAGCTACGAAGGAGCCACCACATGTGGCGTCTTACAACATGGAAGGATACCAGCTTTTTCACAAAAATCTGGAATCTACAAAAGGAAGAGGAGTAATAATATATGTAAAGAGAAATCTGAAGACAGAGGAATATATAAGTAAAGAAGAATGTGATGAAGCAGTATGGATAAAAATAGCACTAGACAGAGGAGACAGACTTGTTATTGGAGCAATATATAGGAGCCCAAACAAGAGTTCAGAAGAAAACGATAAAATCATTAACAGCTGCATAGACAAGGTTTGCAAAGAAAAGAAGAATAGTCATATTCTACTTATGGGAGATATGAACTATCCAAACATCAACTGGGAAACAACTGTATCAAAGGAGAAGAAAAGTGATGGCTTTATAGCAGTAATAGAAGAAAATTATCTATATCAACACGTGAGAAAACCCACGAGATACAGAGAAGGTCAGCAAGCCAATATATTAGATGTTGTACTTACCAACGAAGAAGAAATGATACACAACTTAGAAGTGAAAAATCCTCTGGGGAAAAGTGATCATTGCATGCTGGACTTCACATACAAATGCTACATCGACAAAGAGACACAAACACAGAAAAAATTATATGATAAAGGAAATTACGAGAAGATGAGAGAAGAGCTTGATATAGACTGGAAGAAAATACTATCAGATTGTGAAAATGATATAAATGCACAATGGACAAGATTTTCACTCATCCTTGAAGAAATAATTAACAAACATGTACCAATAAGGAAAGCAGACAATGGAAAAAACAGGAGACCATTGAACAAAGAAACCATAAACACCATCAAGAAGAAACATAGAGCATGGACGAGATACATAGAGAACAAGACGGAAGAACATCACAAAATATACACAAGACTAAGAAATAAAGTCAAGAAGATGACACGCCAAAATCAGATATACCAAGAAAAGGAGATAGCAAAACAAGCTAAAACAAACCCCAAGAAATTCTGGAATTATGTGTCCAGCAAAACCAAAACCAAGTCTGGAATATCTGATCTGGAAAAACAAGATGGGACGCTAACAACAAGTGACAGATAAAAAGCCCAGGTCTTGGCTGACTGCTACACTGAGGTATTTACGATTGAACCAGATGGTGAAGTACCAGAGACAAACATCTATAACACAAAGGAAGCACTCGAAACAACGAGCGATATTACACCAGAGGCAGTGGAAATACGACTATCTAGAATAAATCCAACAAAGTCACAAGGTCCAGATGGTTTCCACCCTCGAATCCTGAAAGAACTCGCCAAGGAACTGAGCAAGCCATTATCAACAATATACAACAACAGTCTGAGGATGATGAAACTGCCAGATGAATGGAAAGCTGCAAATATAACAGCGATATACAAAAAAGGTTCAAAAAAGAGGGCAAGTAACTATCGACCAGTCAGCTTGACAAGTGTGGTTGGCAAAGTAATGGAGGGATTCATACGGGATAAGATCATGGATCATATGGTAAACAACAAGCTGTTCAGCAAAGGTCAGTTTGGATACATCAAAAGAAGGTCTACAACACTGCAACTGCTACACACACTAGAAAAATGGACCAAATCTATGGACAGCGGACATCCAACGCATGTGGTATACATGGATTATATGAAAGCCTTTGATACCGTCCCACACAGGAGGTTGATAAAGAAGACTGGCAGTTACAACATCGGAGGGAACATCCTAGGCTGGATACAAGATTTTCTTACAGGAAGGAAACAACAAGTCATAGTAAATGGAACATCATCAGAACAACATCCAGTCATTAGCGGTATCCCTCAAGGAAGTGTACTTGGCCCACTACTGTTTGTCCTGTACATAAATGACTTACCAGACTGTGTAAAATCAGAAGTGATGCTGTTTGCAGACGACACAAAGATTTTTAAGGAGATAATAGACAAAAATGATATGGACACACTACAAAGCGATCTTGATGAACTCCAAAAGTGGTCAAACAACTGGTTACTAAGATTCCATCCAGAAAATTGTGTTGTCATGAATGTGGGAAAAGAGGAGTTTCAGCCAAATTACAACTTGAAAGACAAGAATGGGAGTGAAACTAAACTAAAACAGGTGGAAAAAGAAAAGGACATGGGAGTAACCACAGACAGAAACCTATCATTTGAGGACCACATCAACGAGAAAATACAGAAAGCCAACAGTGTTCTTGGAGCCATCAGAAGATCATTCACCTACTTAGATTATACTACAATGGCAAAACTATATAAAGGACTGGTAAGACCATTACTCGAATATGCTCAACCTGCTTGGAGACCATATCTAAAAAAACACACAGTTCCAATGGAAAAAGTTCAAAAGCGAGCAACAAAATTAGTACCAGGACTAAAAGATATGGAATACGAAGATAGACTAAGAAAAATGGAAATACCAACCCTGATGTACAGAAGCCACCGAGGTGATATGATCGAATGCTTTAAGATATTCAACTGCTACGATCCGGAAGTATCTAACATTCTTACAAGAAACACCAATTCTCGGACCAGAGGCCACAACTATAAATTATACAAGGAAAGATCTAACTATGACGTTAGAAAATATACATTCAGCCAGAGAGTGGTCACAACTTGGAACAATCTACCAGACGAAGTGGTGTATGCTGAAGATATTAACCAATTCAAAAACAGACTAGATCATCATTGAAAGAATCAGGATATTAAATATAACTATAAAGCGGAATTGGTGACTGATTTTCAAACATACAACCCAAATATGTCTAGAGATGCGGCCGAATACGGTGAAATATTACAATGTGAGATGGATATAGTGGCAGACCGCCAGCGTCCACTACAGACGTAAGGTAACGTAAGGTAACCAATTTTCGTATAGAGTCATCCCTCTTTCATGGTCTTCACTCTGGATTGCACAATTTCTGAAGGGTGCAGACGAGTCTGCAATATAGAGTTCATTCCATCGGGAAGGGGGTTAACGCCGACGAAGAAAAACCCCGTCCCGACTGTGAATGAAACGTGCCGAACGAGTTTCGCCATCGGGAAAACGTGCAATATAGCTTTGCTCTTGCTCAACTCAAACTCTGCTCACTACTTTTGCGATGACGAATCACCCGGAGCAGGCGCGAATTGACCAATATTGAGCCGGTCAATTCGCGCCTGCTCCGGGTGATTGGTCATCGCAAAAAGTAGTGAGCAGATTTTGAGTTGAGCTGCCATATTTGCAAGAAATTATATAAAATTTTGGGCTGAGGTGAGTTGGTCCAATTACTGTCTAAAGCAAATCCCTTGTTGTCCAGCCAAAACTTCATTCGGATCTTTTGGGTGGGAGCCATAAAATGTTTCCGAATTTCACTGAAAAACATGGCCGCATTCCTAATCGCTCTATTGACTGAAACACATGAAATTATCCCCCATCCAAGTTGAGCTAGAGTTTCATTGACACTTTCATTCTTTGTTAAGTTCGAGCTATTGCCATGGCTTGGCGTGCGTCAACAATTTCCGTTAGCACACCCCACATGTCACATCTCTCATCCGATCGTCGCCGATATTCGGGATGACCTTCGAAATTCGTTAACAAAACAAGGCCGCCAGCAGCCATCTTGGTGCAGCCCGCTCTTATTACAGGCATGTTTTGGATCACCTCTAGAAAGGAGCTAACGATTTTCGATGAAAAACATGATAGCCAGCAGCCATCTTGGATGACTAAATACTTTGCCACACCTTACGGACCACACCCCTCACCCTATCGTCACTAATCTTCATATGGATCTTCGGGGTGACCTCGAGATGGAAGCCAATAATATTTTCCGAAACTCTTAAAAAAACATGGCCGCCAGCAGCCATCTTGTATTTCAAATTTGAATCGATTGCCGCACCCTGCAGCCCGCATTTATTGGAGAATTGTTTAAAAAATTGACCGGCTTGTTTTGGCCTCTTGATAGGGCCCCATGTGGCCCTGGATAAAATATAGGCCTACCGCCCCACCGCGAGGGGTCAAAATCCCCTAATGTTGCACCCTGTTTGCCGTGGGGTGCATCCAGTGAGGTTCGGTGTAGGAGTCCTGGAGGTACTGGGGCGAATACGGCTTAGCTCATGGACCATTATGGTCCTCTTTGATCCTATGTTTCTTCAAGACGAATGTTTACAGAGATTGGACTATCTTGAGACAAGTATATTTTCTCATTTCTCTCAAAAATATATTGAATCATTTATTAAATTCAAAACATTTTTTCTTATTGAAAGAATATCTGATTTTTGGATATTTGGTGGTGATGAACACCATTTAGATTTAGAAACTTTTGATGAACATGACTATATTCATTATACAAAGTATGAAGATAATTATCGTCTTGCTAGGGGAACCTTTAAATCAGTTCCTAGGATCTATGGGTATTTGTTAACAAAAAAATGTCAACACATGCAAAAATTAAAAACATTATAGGAAATGATTTTTTTGTTTACAGAACAAACAGAAGAATAGAAGACTATAATACTTGGATTATTGAAATGTTTGGAAATATTTACAGCTATGGAGATTTCTGTTTAAAAACTAAATTCACACGTCGTTAAGTTCACTCTCTGATTAGACATCAAAGTGACAACATGGAAGAATCTTTACTTTTCCAACATCCGTGTAATTTCTTTATCAGCGGACCTAGTGGATCAGGTAAAACAGAATTTGTTAAAAAAGTTATTGATTTTAAACACGAATTATTCCAAACACCACCAAAGAAAATAGTTTGGTGTTACAAAGAATGGCAAGACACATACAATCGTATAAAAGAAATTGATAACGTTGAGTTTATCGATGGTATTCCAGACGATGATGAGGAAATTGTATCAGATAAATCATTTCCTCATCTTGTTGTTTTCGATGACATGATGGGGGAACAAGATGAAGACAAAATAATGCTTTGGTTTACTAGAAAAGGTCACCATCGAAATGCTTCAATAATTTACATTACTCAAAACATGTTCCAAAAATCAAAAAGTAGCAGAACTATAAGTTTGAATGCACACTACATGGTTTTATTTCAAAGTGTTCGAGATAAAAATCAAATAAAAGTTTTGGCTCATCAAATGCAAACCATTCATTTGAAACAAGCATACGAAGATGCAACTTCAATAAATCATGGATATATTTTAGTAGATTTTCATCCTAGAACAGAAAATTATTTGCGAATTAGAACTGATATTTTCCATAAATGGTTGACAGCTAATGACCGAGGTCCTGTCATTTATTCAAAAGTATAAATTCAGTTGTTGTCACTTTTCTCATTTTAGAACCATGTCGTCCGCCGAGATGTTTAGTCATGATGAACTGTCACAAATTATAAATTTCTTCACTTTTGCAGCTGAATTATTTCTTGAAAATGATTGGAAATTACCATCACAGACAAAAAAGTTTTTTCAGAGAAATAAAAATGTTCTTAAAAAAATCTCTGATCGATCAACTGATATGGAAACAAAACGCAAATTAATTTTACAACGAGGTGGTAGTGGGTTCCTTGGAGGAGTTTTAATTAGAAGTCTTTTGAAAAATTCATTTGAACAAACTGGTAGACAATCTAAAAGTAAATCAAAGGTTTCTCCAAAACATTCAAAGATTACACTGATGCAAACACAACAAAGGGGTAGTCAAAAAGAATCTAAACGTAAAACAAAGCTTTCTCTAAATCATTCAAAGTTTACACCGATGCAAACTCAACAAAATCAACATTCTAAATTTACACCTATACCTTCTCAGCAGAACCCTCAACATCAACCGTTACAAAAACCTTGGTGACAAGTCAACAGAACAGATGATTGACGAACATAGAGACCGCTTTGAACTACATGAAGAAAAATGCCGGCGTATAGCATCAAAGATCATTGAAGAAAATAACAAGAAAGACCTCTACAACAAGCAACAAGCAATGAAACTTATGCCATGGCAGAAAGAGATAGTCAAGCTGATAGACACCGAGAATGACGATAGGACAATGGCCCAGTGGGCCATAGTGGCCATGTCTGGGGGACACTGGGCCATAGTGTCCATGTCTGGGGGGTACTGGGCCATAGTGTCCCTGTCTGGGGGGTACTGGGCCATAGTGTCCCTGTCTGGGGGGTACTGGGACATAGTGTCCCTGTCTGGGGGGTACTGGGCCATAGGATCCCTGTCTGGGGGGTACTGGGCCATAGTGTCCCCCATTACAACTAATGCTACAAATTTCCCCGTCAGAACATAGTCGGGGAGCCAATAAGGTCCACGTGCACCCCCCCCCCCCGATGATTACAAATAACCTTATTTTTATTGTTCCCTATGGTATCCAGATAAAGAATCCGGATTTCACCGAAACATAAAGGTGGCCCCACTAGGTGCTAGAGCCATTTGAATCCAAGATGGCCGCCATTTCCTCTAATTCCGACCAGCTGTATTTAATCGTTGTAATCGATCGGTTGTTAGCAAAAGACACAGACAAAATGTATGGCATTTTGTTGGTATGATGTCCTTCTTCAAAATGACGGCAAATAATTTCGAAAAAAATTCAAAATGGCCGCCGAAAAATGACGTCATATGCACGAAAATAGGAAATTTAATTAATATTTCACCATATCTACCATTTTTCTTCACATTAATCATAAGTAAATGGCAATGTTTTTGAAATAGTCATCAAGCGTGATATTATAGCGTCATTTTAAGACATTTGCCATTGACGATGGTTCAGTAATAGATACAGAAAGAGGATTTGAAAAACAGGGATGAAATTTTCGATTTTTTTTGCCAGACGATTTTGCTGTATTTAATCGTTGTAATAGATCGGTTGTTAGCAAAAGACACAGACAAAATGTATGCCATTTTGTTGGTATGATGTCCTTCTTCAAAATGACGGCAAATAATTTCGAAAAAAATTCAAAATGGCCGCCGAAAAATGACGTCATATGCACGAAAATAGGAAATTTAATTAATATTTCACCATATCTTCCATTTTTATTCACATTAATCATTAGTAAATGGCAATGTTTTGCGACAATCATCAAGCGTGATATTATAGAGTCATTTTAAGACATTTGCCATTCACGATGGTTCAGTAATAGATACAGAAAGAGGATTTTAAAAAGAGGGGTGAAATTTTCGATTTTTTTTGCAAGACGATTTTGATAGTCATTTTAACGACAAACCACACAGGATGTTAATAGAATGTCAACAACTATGTGCTTTATTTTATTGGACGGATGTTTTACTTCAATGGGAATGAAATTGGTGTAGAAAATTTCCAAAATGGCCGCCGAAAATATGAAAAATGGTAAATATTGCCCCAGGGTGTCCTGCAATGGCTTACAAGTTGTGGTTGATATATAAAATTGGCTAATATGTATTATATACATTGAATACTAACATGTCTGATGCACCATGGATCATTGTTTCTATTGTCACCACTGACATCACCAGAAATATTGGATATTTCTCTCACAAACTTGACATAAATATCGGCAAAAATTAACTTTTCAGGGTTGGACAATTTGTTTAAGTAAAATGCAACTATCATTGGTATCAAAAGTATTTATTGTTTTGGTCTATCTTAAATGTGTCACACTACGGTGTTTATAGGCCAAATTGCTCAAGATGGCTTCCAAAATGGCAACCAAATTTGTAAAAAGTTAATTTTTTACATATATCCCGAACATTATTATCTGCGTTATTCGACAAGGTGGCAAACTGTGACTCACTTGGTTATTATACGTGTTAGTTAATTAACCGACAACTACGTTCTATTCTGTTTGTGCCAGTTCCGTATGGGGCGTGACAAATTCATTTTAAAGTTGCAGTATGAAATTTTGCGGAGAACTTCTTTTGTGATTCTGGCCATATTATTGAAAGGAAATGGGCAATACTTTGAGACGGAACTGAGATGAACCATAATATGTGGCTATTCTGGCCCATTATGATAAAAAGTGATCAACTGGATAAAAGATGGATGCCAATCTGGCAGCCAGGGAGTTACTGTATGATCAGAGGTGATGTGAATAGGTATACAGGGAGTTACTGTATGGTCATGAATGATGTGAATAGGTATACAATGAGTGACTATATGGTTATGAGTAGGTATACAATGAGTGACTATATGGTTATGAGTGGGGTGTCCATGGTGAGATGCATAGGAATATAAGGAGTGGCTGTATGTGCATGTGTGAGGTGAATCGGTATACATGTAGTGACTGTACGGTATATTGTGTGTGGCCGATGTGATCGTATGGGCATTGCTGTGGTGTATATATATAACGAGAGTAGCTACATGGTCATCCGTGTGTTGTTTATGTATATATGGAGTGACTGTAAGGTCGTGGTGGTCGTGCTGTATATGTGTACCGTGTGTGGCTGTATTGTGACATGTGGTGTTTATGTATATTTGTGCTGTCTGTATGATCATGGATGGAGTGCGTAGATAAATAGGGAGTGATTTTATGGTTATGGGTAATGTGTATAGGTGCACATTGTATGCATGTAGTCAAGATTGAAGTTATATGCATACCTGGAATAAGCTGTATGGTCATTGATGAGCGTGTGGCTATATAGGGAGTGCCCTTTTGGTAACGGGTGGGTCGTATATGTATATATGTTGTGGATGTATTATCATCGGTGGTGTATATGATGTAGATGAATGATCATGGATGGCGTGTATGAGTATACAGTGAGTTGATGAATTGTCATGTGTGAGGTGTATATGCAAGTATGATACTTATGAGTGGTCGTGTGTGCGGGTATTGGTATATTTGGAAGGGCTCACCATTGGTGGGTGAGGTGTATATGTATATCTGGATTGACTCTATGGTCATGGGTATGGCGAATAGATATACATGGTGTGGCTGTATGGTCTATGGTGAGGTGAATAGGTATACAATGAGTGACTGTATTGTCGTGAATGTGGTGAATATGTATACATATAGTGACTATATGGTCAGGTGTAGGAGTATACCTGGTGTTCATGCATGGTGATTCATGGCTGTATCGTCATTTGTGGCATGTACCGGTATATCCAAATAAGGCTGTATGGTCAGGTGTACGTGTATATAGTGGGTGACTATATTGTCATGTGTGTGGTGTTTATGTACATATGAGGTCATGGGATGCGTTGTACATGTGTAATTTGGGTGGCTATCGCTTTCCACAATAACTCAAGGATATGTTAAACAATAGAGAGGTCGTGTCAAATAGTTCTCCACCTTGATAGTGTTTGTGTACATTGGGGAACTTTAAACGTGAAAAGCGATAGCCACCCATTACCACACAGTCATTTCATATATGCATAAACACCACAGACATAACAATATAGTGACCAACTGTATAAACGTACACCTGACCCATGACCAAGGATGGCCATACAGCCATGCGTCACAATGCAAGCACACCGGGTATAATCCAAAGCATGACCCATAACCATAGAGTCACTCTTTGTATACCCATTCACCTCACCATTGGCCATACGGTCATCCCATGTATACCTATTCTCCACACACACATGGTCAAATAGACATTCAATATATACATCAACACCACAACAATGACGATAAGGTGACCCCGGGTATACATATCCACCTCACCAATGGTCATATAGCCACTCGCTTCATAAACATACCCTCATCCATGGCACCTGGTATACTCCTTCATCTGACCTATGGCCATATAGTCACCCCGTGTGTACCTATTCAAAACATTCATACATGATCATGGTCAATCATTGTATATATATTCACCTCACTATTGGCCATGTCACTCCCTGTATCCCTATCTGTCACACCATAGCAGAATAGCCACTCAAGATATACTAATACTCCCCAGCCATGTCAGTATATTCAATCCATGTATGCATATGCACATCATCCATGGCCATATAGCCGCTCGCTATATACACATACCCCTCGCCCATAACCATATAGCAACACATGTGTATGCCCGTATAACCTACACATGACCATACCGCAACGAGTCACCAAGCAGGAATACCGGGCATACTCATACACCTGACACATGACAATTTAGTCACTCCCTGCATAGCTATTCATTACACTTATGATCATACAGTCACTCATTGTATACATACATGTACTCGTCTCACCATTGACCATACAATAACTCCCTGTATACCTATTCACATTACCTATGATCATATAGTAACTCCCTGGCATTCACCCTATATCCAGTTGATATGTCTTATCATAATGCACCAGAATAGCCACATATTATGGTTCATCTCAGTTCCATTTCAAAGTTCTGCCCATTTCCTTTCAATAATATGGCAAGAATCACAAAAGAGGTTCTCCGCCAAATTTCATACTGCAACTTTAAAATGAATTTGTCATGCCCCATACGGAACTGGGACAAACATAATAGAACGTGGTTGTCAGCTAATTAACTAACACGTATAATAACCAAGTGAGTCACAATTTAATACCTTGTCGGATAACGCAGAGAATAATGTTCGGGATACATGTAAAAACTAACTTTTTACAAATTTGGTTGCCATTTTGGAAGCCATCTTGAGCAATTTGGCCTATAAACACCGTAGTGTGACACATTTAAGATAGACCAAAACAATAAATACCTTTGATACCAATGATAGTTGCATTTTACTTAAAAAAAATGTCCAACCCTGAAAAGTTAATTTTTGCCGATATTTATGTCAAGTTTGTGAGATAAAAATCCAATATTTCTGGTGATGTCAGTGGTGACAATAGAAACAATAATCCATGGTGCATCAGACATGTTAGTATTCAATGTATATAATACAGATTAGCCAATTTTATATATCAACCACAACTTGTAAGCCATTGCAGGACACCCTGGGGCAATATTTACCATTTTTCATATTTTCGGCGGCCATTTTGGAAATTTTCTACATCAATTTTATTCCCATTGAAGTAAAACATCCGTCCAATAAAATAAAGCACATAGTTGTTGACATTCTATTAACATCCTGTGTGGTTTGTCGTTAAAATGACTATCAAAATCGTCTTGCAAAAAAAATCGAAAATTTCACCCCTCTTTTTAAAATCCTCTTTCTGTATCTATTACTGAACCATCGTGAATGGCAAATGTTTTAAAATGACGCTATAATATCACGCTTGATGCGTGTCGCAAAAACATTGTTATTTACTATGATTAATGTGAAGAAAAATGGAAGATATGGTGAAATATTAATTAAATTTCCTATTTTCGTGCATATGACGTCATTTTTCGGCGGCCATTTTGAATTTGTTTCGAAATTATTTGCCGTCATTTTGAAGAAGGACATCATACCAACAAAATGGCATACATTTTGTCTGTGTCTTTTGCTAACAACCAATCTATTACAACGATTAAATACAGCCTGTCGGAATTAGAGGAAATGGCGGCCATCTTGGATTCAAATGGCTCTAGCTCCTAGTAGTGCCACCTTTATTTTTCGGTAAAATCCGGATTCTTTATCTGGATACCATAGGGAACAATAAAAATAAGGTTATTTGTAATCATCGGGGGGGGGGGGGGTGCACGTGGACATTATTGGCTCCCCGACTATACCATATATAGGCTTAAAATAGAAAGGCATCTCAACATAATGATTTTGTATTATATTATATTATAATTATTATTATGTTCCTTTCTGAAACCCCCCTTGTACCATAGAAGCAATTTTAAAATAACCATCCAATTTTTATTTCAGCGCCCCAACAGGTAATACTGAGCATACTGAATATTCAAAATCAACAACTACCAAAACATAAACACAAAATTGTGCCAATGGAGTGACGTACCTTTGACAACAATCTAAATTATCTTATGTATACACTTGAAACTACATAGTATGACCAGAAACTGTGGACGCAAATATGTATGATTCGGGGGGCAGCACGCGTGACTCTATGCCGGGATGTTCTTGAATATTCATAATGCCTGATTGCAAGATAGTCTGTCATAACTAACACAACTAACACCATTTTAACATCATAACACGGGGCCCGTTCCTCATTTCAGCGCACCACACGACTCGCTCAGCAACTACAGCAACTACAAAAACATTAAAGGGACAATTCGGGACTCCCCGAATTATAGCTCGTGTACTCTTCCCCGTACAACATTCATTCAATTCAATTCAACTTTTGCCGGGTTCAGAAATGACGATTTTCTATGTTCAGATATCCTCACAACAACAAATCGTGGGGTGAAGAAGAAGATCACTGGATCTTTTCGACCATCCCGGGCGCTTCGTGGCCGCTCACTCCCTCATCGTATGCCCAGTCGATCACAGGCAGCTGTGCATGGTGCATCCACAATATCAGAAGACACACAATACCACGTCTGTGTATATTATACTACATGGTTTGTTTGAAGAACTGCTTACTGATCAAATGATTGTCATACATTATGCAGGCCGTATGAATGATCACTGATGGAAACGATAATTGAGTCGGGTTTGTTAAAAAAGTGATAGTATAGCTCATAATTATGGCATGCTTATTGATAATTTGATACAGGATGGGAGATTGGTTGAAACTGAACACTGAACAACATTCAGTGTAACACAAGTTTGAAGTTTATATTTTATCAAACCGGTTACGATATCGATACTTGCACACGTGATACACTGAGCATGACAATCAACACAGTATGTGAAGGCTGAAAGTGACTGATAACATCATAAATATGAAATCACAATGCAACGAATGTAGTGATATGATCATCGACAATGTATCTTGTTTGTGGAGACTGATGTTACTGTACACTATTTAAGTGCTAATAATGGTGGGTGCCATATTGAGTTACCAATCGTTACGTGATCATTGTCACTACATTGTCCCATTCATCCGGTTCCTACCTGTCAGTGAATATAACAGCTGCCATTTATTGTTGAGGATTATTACAGATGCTAACAAGCCTGAATTTAGGGTGTCTATATTTGCAGAACGACGTCCTAACACGGTGAATTTAATGACGCTATCCCACATAGCGGACTAGCATCACCAAATTCAACATCTGGGGACAATATTCTGCTTAGGCCTCAACAGCTGTGGGAGACCTAGGATAAGATTGAAGTTCCCCATTTGAAGCAGCTGGGTGACGTTCACCCATTATAACCTCGATTATGTAATTTATCTTCTGCAAATTAGGGGATATAGAAACTGAACAGAAGGGAAAAAGTAAGTAAAACAATGTCCATTTGAGACTATAGATACTTCCCAGAAGATGAGGACCAAGCAGGATGAGGTCCCCAGATGGTGAATTTGGTGATGCTAGCCTGCTAAATTCACCCTATGTGGACCTCATTCTGCAAATACCAGACACTAAATTCAGACATGGATGCCAAGGCCAAAGAAATATACATATATGGTTGGAGTTTACCTACCGAGCCTAATTTAATTAAACTGACGTGAAACACTCCATAGGGTGATAAAATAGAAATGGAGAATAATCTAGCTCAAAGTAGTAATTTTTACAAATATATCCAAATTGACAACACACGCTGTCATTCTTATATATTAATTAAACACAGTCACTCTCGATGGCGAAATTGTTACCGTTAGCTTATCGCAGATTGTTGCGTCCCGAATCGAGAAGTAAATATTTACATATAGAACGTCGTTTAGACGCTGATTTCTATGGAGTGGTACGGTCGATTTGTTTGAAATGTTCAGCGATGTTACTAGAATGCTATATTCCTCCAGTTGGTATAGTGCCTGGTACTAACTTATCAGTTTCAGACACCCGAAAACGTACATATGTCTTTAAACCACCTATCCTAAAAGTGTCCATGTTTTTTTAGTTAAGTTTGTGTAGCTTACCTACCTTTGGGTTTATTAGTATACATATTTAGGGTTGTTACTAACGACACTAATTTTTTCGGACTCATACTAGACAAACCGTTGTATGTGTACCCTCATAAGAATGAGGGCAGGCATCTGCAAAACGAAGAATACTGTCACGTGCAATTCAGCGCGTGGGTTTTTCAGTCGCACACATAGTGTAACACATCAAAGTTTTATAGTACTCTCTCCCTTTATTAGCTGAACTTGAGAATGTCAAGTTTGGAATATTGCTATGTGTTGGCGTCCGTCCATCCACGCGTCCGTCAACAATTTCCTTTACTGCACACTACAGGCTACATCTTTCATCCGATCATCACCAAACTTCATATGCATCTTCGGGTGACCTCCAGATGGGAGCCATCATTTTTTTCCAAATTCGTTAAAAAAATATGGCCGCCAGCAGCCATCACGGATTTTAAATTTGAATCCATCGCCGCACCCTGCAGCCCACATTTATTGGGGAATTGTTTTGAAAATGTACAGGCGTGTTTAGGATCACCTGTTGACAGGAGATATCGATTTTGAACAATTTTAGATGAAAAACATGGCCGTCGGCATGGATTTTACTCCTTTGGAACACTCTGTGGACCACATTCCTCATCCGATCGTTACCAAACTGCATATGAATCTTCAGGGTGACATCTAGATGGGAGTCGTGAATTTGTTTTCCGAAATTCGTTAAATTATATGGCCGGCGGCAGCCATCTTGGATTTCAAACAGGCATGTTGGATCACCTCTAGATACGAGCTATCGAATTTGAACAATTTTAGATGAAAAACGTGGCCGCAGGCAGCCATCTTGGATTTACTCTTTGTATGACTAAATCCTTTGGCACACCCTGCATACCACGTCCCTCATCCTATCAGCACAATACTTCATGTGGATCTTCGGAGTGACCTCTAGATGGGAGCCATCTCGGATTTTACCATTTATATTAGTATTACTGCATACTATGGGCAGTCTATGGCACTATCTACAACCAAACGTTTTCAACCGATTAATCACAAACTGTTCATGGATCTTCATGGCAGTTGACCTCTATAGTTACTTAAGCATATATACTGTCAGCGTTTCCTATCGCTCTAAGGACTGTACTATAATTATGGCATGATCCCATTTCCAAGTTGAGCTAATGTCATTGACACTTACGTTAGGAACTTCATTTAAAGGGTCAATTAAGTAATAATAACCGTATGACATATAAGTACATCTACTTAAATATGATACTCAAACTTCAGCTAAATGCTTTGTATCCTCTCAAGATGGTCATAGACAGAGTGAGAAATTTGATCTGCACAATAGATTTTTAATAAATAAACTATTTATTATATGTTGGCACATGCTGGTTGTTTTCGTGTAGTGGTTGTCATGTACTCTAAATGACCCATGGCAACTTTTCGCTTTTTTCATCGCCGGATGATAACTTTAGTAAGTCTGAACTGATTGGAATGAAATTTGGTATGCGAGTTTACTAGCCCCAAAATACAGGTCAAGGTCAATGTTGGGTTCGGCCCGCCAATTTTCACCAGAGTCATAGCCCTTTGTTGGAATTACCACAGGCGTATTTATCCACCCATTGCGATGCCCTTGTTTAGTATTCTGACAGTACTAAATTTAGACATAGACCGTGGCTCCATTTACCATCGAATTGATGACTTTAGACACATGTAAACACTTCTATTATAATTACTCATATTAACTTGTTATTATACTGAAGCGTGAATATAAACTAAAACAGTGCGACATAATTAAATGGCAGCGTGCCATCATGTCATTGACTGTTTGCTTTATAGGTAACCAATCAACGGTAGGTGGGTGTCTGACCAGGTAACACATCATGCAGGGTTAGCGAAAATCACACATAGCATCCCGGGATGACAGTAAAAAGTCACAATGAAATGCGCGCTGACGGCTCAAAAGCTTTTGATATGTCACATTATGATAAGCTGAGAAAAAATGGCCTCAAACTACAAAATGAAGATGATGCCAAATGTATGGTTGACATCGAAAGAGGAAATCTGCAAAGCATATGGAAATTGGGGAGACAAAAATAATGGAACAGTGACCCAATTTTATGCAGATACCTGATCCCTCGTTCACTTGACATACAGTTAGGGTGGAGTGAGTTTCCCGGAGAGTAGATTTAAGTCTCATAATTACATTTATGGCACCGTAGATGGAGATACTTCGTTAAACATATGGTGATGTTATTGTAAACAACATTCCCTTGGACCTGGTATCAGTGTGTCCACGATATGCTGTAGAAGCTAGTCACAGTCATATGACACACCACGCCATTGTCTGGTATGTTATATGTGTCATCACGCAAATAAATGGACAATCCAGTTACTTGAATCCCAACAGAAGGTCGAAGAATACATAACCCGCAGGTCAAATAATCCAATGTAAAGCTACAATAACATCGGCGACCAGGGTCAAATTAAAGACTGTCACATTGGTAGGGGTTTGGTTCTTTTGCGGTAGCGTAAATTAATTCTGTTCACACGAGTTTCCCCCACGTATTATCTTACCTATATATTTTATGAGACAAAGTTTTCCTTCTTTAACGCGTTCATGACGGGAGCTTCTAGAAATTTTGTATTCTCTTTAGAATTATAAATTACGGTACTATATTCTCATATTTTCCTTCAACTGTGTAAAACTCCCAGCCCGGGTGCCAATCTGCCTCGATAAGCGATGTGTTCCGCTACATGTTCGTACTAATTTGATTTCAGTGTCCTGTCTGGTTCTCTCGTAAATGAAGATTGAACCTCATATGTTCATGTTAAACATGCCATGTTTGCGATCAAAAGTACATTTTCCAAACTATACGATGTCGCGATTTGAAATCGGGCTTGTATTTCGAAAATCAAAGGAAACATTGTCCAAACGCTAGGCGTGACTTTCAATGGGATAATAAGGCATCCAACTCATGTCTTTGTTATTAAATACGACATCGTATAGTTTGGGAAATGTGCTTTTGATCGCAAACGTGGGACATGTTTTAGCACGAACACACAGTGGATACCCTCAAGTTAAAATTTTCTTGTGAAATCTGTTTGTCGTTTATTAAGGTGACTTGTTTCCATGTTCTGTGGCCGTTCATGTTATCATATTCAATTTCATGTATACATAAACATGTGTACACCATCATTTCAAACATATGATGGCATAAATTCATAGCATCTGCCGCACGGAAATAGAATACATTGTTTGATAGAATTATTATACCCCCTTTTTTAAGGGGTATACTGTTTTGCACCTGTCGGTCCGGCCGTCTAGCCGTTCGTCCGATGTCTGTTCACATCATAACTTGAACAGAAGTGCTCGAATCTCAATGAAATTAAGTATGTATGTTCACTGCTATGAGGACATTCAATACAGGGTTCCATCGGTTTATTCGGATTTTCCATTCTAGAGTTATTCGTCTTTGTTTATCTGGAAACGTTGGCCTTTCAGTCCGTCTGATGTCTATTTAGGTCATTACTTCAGTAACATCTTCCAGTATAAACACAGTCAAATTTTCAAGTCAATTAATTCATCGCGACGTTCATGAGAGATGCCAGTGGTTTGTATCTTGCCAGACGGCGCTCTGACCAACCAGAGCAATATATATCACTCGTACAGTGATGGAAATTTAATATTTATGGGCAAATACGCCCTACGAGAGATGATATTTGTACAGTTTCATGTCAACATGCTGCCTCATCGACCGATTCATTAGCTAAAGGCAGTTTACCACCCATTTCGTTAAGTGGATAGATTAACGCCAGGAGTGTTACTCTACCTTATCGTAGCTAATTTTTCCTGATACATGGTTCTTAATTATTTAGTCTCGGGAATGTCATAAATCGACTTATTCCAATATTGCCATCTCTATTTATTTACACGAAAGCTTCGGGTAACTTCAGTCAATATCGTGTTGTGATGTTAAATGCTATTAAACTTGGCATCCTCGTATAGTTTGGAATTGTCCATACACACTTCAGAAAAATACCGATAGCACGCATGTAAATTATAGCTGGGACGAGCCTAAAAGGCGACTTGGGAGATATCTTCTCCCTTAAACGTGCCACTTTTCTTACTTTTGTCCTTGGGAGAAGTGTCTTCTCTTATATACCAGTATGCATATGTCCCATCAGCATATTTAAAGTATATTTACTGATTATAATGGTGTTACTATACTAGCTCACTGCAATGGTTTCATAAATGGGCTCGTGTGTTGCACAATACTTATTGGATCATAGAAGGGTGATGTTGGGTGTAAATTGAACTTCATCCTTTATCACTTCTCCCTACTCGAATATGGGGAATTGACTTCTCCCAATTTTAAACTTCTTGGCTGGTCCCTGAATTATAGATGTACTACATCATCAGATTTGACATCAAATGGCCTAATGATAACCTGTCATTTGTAAAAAACAATGGGATATTAGGCATAGTTTTTCTGAAAGCCCATGTACTGGATACATTGGAAACCAACGTTGAAAAGCTTCGTATCGCTTAGATGCCTCAAAAATTGTGTTACCATAGCAACATTATGTGATTTCTGAGAATTCTGGAAAATGACCATATATGACGTATTTTAGTGATAACAGTGGACCTTTTGGTGGATATAGTCATATAATAATATTTATTTGTATACATTCTCCAACGCGGACCGCAACTACTCACCTCAATGTCACTGTGAAATGTCAAGGTCATTGTAAAAAATTGCTGTTTATATTACTTTACTACATTATTTGTCTTTATGATGAACCTATCTCAATTTTTTGCATCACATTGGTATTTTGTCAGGTTCTGGAGATCATAGCCTTATCATGAGCCATATATCATATCCATTGGGTCATCATGTATCGTGTGAGAGATTTTACGAATCATATTACCGGGCCAATGCCCACCCATAAAATGAGAAAGTGTTTTTTCTCAATAGACAATGGCCACACCATTATTGAGGCAGATAGAGGACAAATTCGTGAATTGTATGGCCAAAGCATTAAAGTTGGCACACATGTATATCACATCATTATAAGTCAGTTTGGATATGATCCCTATCTGGAAAACACCGTTTCCATGGTAAATATTTTGGTGAAAACACCTCTTTTTTGCCAAAATGTAGCCATTGTGCATTGCTATTGCTTAGTAACATCGTGGAAAACTGTCCATTATGCATATTTTTGGACTGGACAATTTGAAGATGAATTGAGCATTTATTTCATAATGATAGTGATTTTGAGGCACAAATAGATGCCCAATTCTACTTTATATGCATGGTTGATGCTGAATTGTGTAAGCATTGTTATCGGCACCCAACAATATAAGATATGAAAACTCTTGCTGTGACGCTGGTAAAAGAAAATAATTACATTTCTTCCCGTCTTTGAATATAATTTTCATTAGAGGTGCATTTTTGTACGACACTTTTCTCGTAACAACACGACATCTAAGCTGCTCAATTTCTATCGATACATGTATGACTGAATAGCTGGTCTGCTTCATGACGTATATAGGAATAATATAATTACTTTTAAATAAACCGCAGTTTGTTTTGAAATACGACAGCTTTGAAACAATGCAAACCGAGAATGGGACTTTTAGCAATCGAATCGGGTGAGGCATGTTATTCCAGTAAAACAAACAATGGAGTCGTTGTGCTACACAGAGGATCTATAACGAGTTATGTTGGGATATAATATTTCTGAAACGAATTTGATAAAATTGATTCACAACGAGTCGTCGTAGACGAGTTATGAATCAAATTTATCAAACGAGGTCATATTTTAACTGCCGAGACCGTGTTGTGGCGCCGAACTGCATTCAAGTGATTACAGAGTGTGGTTTGCTTGACGAGGGGGAAGAGGTTCCAAAATGGTCGAAATATGAGACGAGCTCCGATTTCCGTGAATTTGATAAGCACATTATAAAGCTTCGGACCAATATATATTAAAGACGAGCGTGTATTGATTCCAAAAAATGAACTGAAAAGTTTTATAACGACCAAAGCCGGACACTTTGGATCGTATATAGACTATATCTGATATTGTGACGTCACCAATTATTATCAAATACGACACTACTGTTTTGAATTTTTGCGAGCTTATGTCGCACAGTAGATCGGTGGGCCTAAGGCATTAATGTCGTAATCTGAAATAAACGTGTGCGTCTTTCAATGGCCGGCGTTCCAAAATGAGGTGAGTTACTATTGGAATTATGCACAGTGAAGTTCATTCGTAATCGCGGTTTACATTTTATTGAGAACATAATTATTATACAGTTATCGCCCGCGATTGAGTGAGACACGGGGATTTGTCGCCCGCTCGAGATCTGGAATGTCACCCGAGGGCCGTCAGGCCCGAGGGTGACATTCCAGGTCGAGAGCGGCGACAAATCCCCGTGTCTCACGAAAACAAGGGTGATAACTGTTTTGTTATCTGACAAAGGAGTAGACACAAACCTCCTTAATAGCAGGCATAACTATGCGCATATATTCTTTAATCCAGTTCGAAAAGTTATTTTTATGTTGGAATCATCGCTATTTAGAAAATAAAACATTCATAATCTGGATCAATTAACAGACCAGTTAATTGCGCAGCTATTCCCCGGTCAGTTTTCTGGTCGCATGGTGGAAATCGGTTCACGGAAAGAGGAGTAAAGCAATTTCGAAGCTGAGTAGCCATGCAGCGAATTGTTCGGTTTCGTTTCAAATGACCGTGAAGACGCCGACAGACGTGTTAATTTCCAGAATGCTAAAATGTGAAACTAACACGTTGTAGTAGTGCAAAAAGAAATTGACATATGTCACAGATTGTTACGCAACATACGGGTATTCTTCTGAAGTCTGAGGAATGTATTGCCGAAAAGAAATCGTCAATTGATAAACAGTAAAGAGTGGCTATTTGATCTAGTACATAAACGTATTTGTAACGTATGTATATCGTATGTGCGATTGTCTGCAGCACATACCAACTGCATAATAAGGTTTATCTATTTGTCCCACGGTCTTTATTATTGATATAAAAAGGTCCAATATGAACATTACACCTTATAACGGATTTGTGTCCGCTATAACACCATTTATACATAGCGTGCTTTAATTGCAAATAAAAAACCACAATTATGCAAATTAGCAAACACCACAGTTCGCGTTTGTTATGAAACAGTGGGGTTTATAAAAACAGTGTTTTCGAAAATTATTAGAGAGCTGTTAGAGTGTCTCTGCACGTTGAGTTCTTCGTAGTTCTATGTTTACTGGTAACAGCTGAGCGGTCAATAACTGAGACAATGTTACCCTCGAGGGTAATAATATACAGTTATCGCCCGCGATTGAGTGAGACACGGGGATTTGTCGCCCGCTCGAGACCTGGAATGTCACCCGAGGGCCGCCAGGCCCGAGGGTGACATTCCAGGTCGAGAGCGGCGACAAATCCCCGTGTCTCACGAAAACAAGGGTGATATCTGTTTTGTTATCTGACAATGGAGTACACACCAACCTCCTTAATAGCAGGCATAAATGCGTGCATATATTCTTTAATCCAGTTCGAAAAGTTAATTTTATGTTGGAATCATCGCTATTTAGAAAATAAAACATTCATAATATGCATCAATTAACAGACCCGTCATTTGCGCAGATATTCTCCGGTCAGTTTTCTGGTCGCATGGTGGAAATCGGTTCACGGAAAGAGGAGTAAAGCAATTTTGAAGTTGAGTAGCCATGCAGCGAAATGTTCGGTTTCGTTTCAAATGAGCGTGAAGACGCCGACAGACGTGTTAATTTCCAGAATGCTAAAATGTGGAACTAACACGTTGTAGTAGTGCAAAAAGAAATTGCCATCTGTCACAGATCGTTACGCAACATACGGGTATTCTCTGAAGTCTGATGAATGTATTGAAGAAAAGAAATAATCAATTGATAAACAGCAAAGAGTGGCCATTTGATCTAGTACATAAACGTAGTTGTAACGTATGTACATCGTATGTGCAATAGTCTGCAGCATACCAACTACATAATAAGGTTTACCTATTTGTCCCTCGGTCTTTATAATTGATATAAAAAGGTCCAATATGAATATTACACCTTATAACAGATGTGTGTCTGTGATAACACCATTTATACATAGCGTGCTTTAATTGCAAATAAAAAAACTCACAATTATGCAAATTAGCAAACACCACAGTTCGCGGTTGTTATGAAACAGTGGGGTTTATAAAAACAGTGTTTTTCGAAATTATCAGAGAGCTTTCAGAGAATCTCTGCGCGGTGAGTTCTTCGTAGTTCTATGTTTACTGGTAACAGCTGAGCGGTCAATAACTGAGGCAATGTTACCCTCGAGGGTAATATGGTGATTTATCGCCCGCCATGTGACGCACTCTCAGCCAATCAGAAGAGAGGAAAATGGGATGAAGGATAACAATATACAGTTATCGCCCGCGATTGAGTGAGACACGGGGATTTGTCGCCCGCTCGAGATCTGGAATGTCACCCGAGGGCCGCCAGGACCGAGGGTGACATTCCAGGTCGAGAGCGGCGACAAATCCCCGTGTCTCACGAAAACAAGGGTGATAACTGTTTTGTTATCTGACAAAGGAGTACACACGAACCTCCTTAATAGCAGGCATAAATTCGCGCATATATTCTCTAATCCGGTTCGAAAAGTTAATTTTATGTTGGAATCATCGCTATTTAGAAAATAAAACATTCATAATCTGGATCAATTAACAGACCAGTCAATTGCGCAGCTATTCCCCGGTCAGTTTTCTGGTCGCATGGTGGAAATCGGTTCACGGAAAGAGGAGTAAAGCAATTTCGAAGCTGAGTAGCCATGCAGCGAATTGTTCGGTTTCGTTTCAAATGACCGTGAAGACGCCGACAGACGTGTTAATTTCCAGAATGCTAAAATGTGAAACTAACACGTTGTAGTAGTGCAAAAAGAAATTGACATATGTCACAGATTGTTACGCAACATACGGGTATTCTTCTGAAGTCTGAGGAATGTATTGCCGAAAAGAAATCGTCAATTGATAAACAGTAAAGAGTGGCTATTTGATCTAGTACATAAACGTATTTGTAACGTATGTATATCGTATGTGCGATTGTCTGCAGCACATACCAACTGCATAATAAGGTTTATCTATTTGTCCCACGGTCTTTATTATTGATATAAAAAGGTCCAATATGAACATTACACCTTATAACGGATTTGTGTCCGCTATAACACCATTTATACATAGCGTGCTTTAATTGCAAATAAAAAACCACAATTATGCAAATTAGCAAACACCACAGTTCGCGGTTGTTATGAAACAGTGGGGTTTATAAAAACAGTGTTTTCGAAAATTATTAGAGAGCTGTTAGAGTGTCTCTGCACGTTGAGTTCTTCGTAGTTCTATGTTTACTGGTAACAGCTGAGCGGTCAATAACTGAGACAATGTTACCCTCGAGGGTAATAATATACAGTTATCGCCCGCGATTGAGTGAGACACGGGGATTTGTCGCCCGCTCGAGACCTGGAATGTCACCCGAGGGCCGCCAGGCCCGAGGGTGACATTCCAGGTCGAGAGCGGCGACAAATCCCCGTGTCTCACGAAAACAAGGGTGATAACTGTTTTGTTATCTGACAATGGAGTACACACCAACCTCCTTAATAGCAGGCATAAATGCGTGCATATATTCTTTAATCCAGTTCGAAAAGTTAATTTTATGTTGGAATCATCGCTATTTAGAAAATAAAACATTCATAATATGCATCAATTAACAGACCCGTCATTTGCGCAGATATTCTCCGGTCAGTTTTCTGGTCGCATGGTGGAAATCGGTTCACGGAAAGAGGAGTAAAGCAATTTTGAAGTTGAGTAGCCATGCAGCGAAATGTTCGGTTTCGTTTCAAATGAGCGTGAAGACGCCGACAGACGTGTTAATTTCCAGAATGCTAAAATGTGGAACTAACACGTTGTAGTTGTGCAAAAAGAAATTGCCATCTGTCACAGATCGTTACGCAACATACGGGTATTCTCTGAAGTCTGATGAATGTATTGAAGAAAAGAAATAATCAATTGATAAACAGCAAAGAGTGGCCATTTGATCTAGTACATAAACGTAGTTGTAACGTATGTACATCGTATGTGCAATAGTCTGCAGCATACCAACTACATAATAAGGTTTACCTATTTGTCCCTCGGTCTTTATAATTGATATAAAAAGGTCCAATATGAATATTACACCTTATAACAGATGTGTGTCTGTGATAACACCATTTATACATAGCGTGCTTTAATTGCAAATAAAAAAACTCACAATTATGCAAATTAGCAAACACCACAGTTCGCGGTTGTTATGAAACAGTGGGGTTTATAAAAACAGTGTTTTTCGAAATTATCAGAGAGCTTTCAGAGAATCTCTGCGCGGTGAGTTCTTCGTAGTTCTATGTTTACTGGTAACAGCTGAGCGGTCAATAACTGAGGCAATGTTACCCTCGAGGGTAATATGGTGATTTATCGCCCGCCATGTGACGCACTCTCAGCCAATCAGAAGAGAGGAAAATGGGATGAAGGATAACAATATACAGTTATCGCCCGCGATTGAGTGAGACACGGGGATTTGTCGCCCGCTCGAGATCTGGAATGTCACCCGAGGGCCGCCAGGACCGAGGGTGACATTCCAGGTCGAGAGCGGCGACAAATCCCCGTGTCTCACGAAAACAAGGGTGATAACTGTTTTGTTATCTGACAAAGGAGTACACACGAACCTCCTTAATAGCAGGCATAAATTCGCGCATATATTCTCTAATCCGGTTCGAAAAGTTAATTTTATGTTGGAATCATCGCTATTTAGAAAATAAAACATTCATAATCTGGATCAATTAACAGACCAGTCAATTGCGCAGCTATTCCCCGGTCAGTTTTCTGGTCGCATGGTGGAAATCGGTTCACGGAAAGAGGAGTAAAGCAATTTCGAAGCTGAGTAGCCATGCAGCGAATTGTTCGGTTTCGTTTCAAATGACCGTGAAGACGCCGACAGACGTGTTAATTTCCAGAATGCTAAAATGTGAAACTAACACGTTGTAGTAGTGCAAAAAGAAATTGACATATGTCACAGATTGTTACGCAACATACGGGTATTCTTCTGAAGTCTGAGGAATGTATTGCCGAAAAGAAATCGTCAATTGATAAACAGTAAAGAGTGGCTATTTGATCTAGTACATAAACGTATTTGTAACGTATGTATATCGTATGTGCGATTGTCTGCAGCACATACCAACTGCATAATAAGGTTTATCTATTTGTCCCACGGTCTTTATTATTGATATAAAAAGGTCCAATATGAACATTACACCTTATAACGGATTTGTGTCCGCTATAACACCATTTATACATAGCGTGCTTTAATTGCAAATAAAAAACCACAATTATGCAAATTAGCAAACACCACAGTTCGCGGTTGTTATGAAACAGTGGGGTTTATAAAAACAGTGTTTTCGAAAATTATTAGAGAGCTGTTAGAGTGTCTCTGCACGTTGAGTTCTTCGTAGTTCTATGTTTACTGGTAACAGCTGAGCAGTCAATAACTGAGACAATGTTACCCTCGAGGGTAATAATATACAGTTATCGCCCGCGATTGAGTGAGACACGGGGATTTGTCGCCCGCTCGAGACCTGGAATGTCACCCGAGGGCCGCCAGGCCCGAGGGTGACATTCCAGGTCGAGAGCGGCGACAAATCCCCGTGTCTCACGAAAACAAGGGTGATAACTGTTTTGTTATCTGACAATGGAGTACACACCAACCTCCTTAATAGCAGGCATAAATGCGTGCATATATTCTTTAATCCAGTTCGAAAAGTTAATTTTATGTTGGAATCATCGCTATTTAGAAAATAAAACATTCATAATATGCATCAATTAACAGACCCGTCATTTGCGCAGATATTCTCCGGTCAGTTTTCTGGTCGCATTGTGGAAATCGGTTCACGGAAAGAGGAGTAAAGCAATTTTGAAGTTGAGTAGCCATGCAGCGAAATGTTCGGTTTCGTTTCAAATGAGCGTGAAGACGCCGACAGACGTGTTAATTTCCAGAATGCTAAAATGTGGAACTAACACGTTGTAGTAGTGCAAAAAGAAATTGCCATCTGTCACAGATCGTTACGCAACATACGGGTATTCTCTGAAGTCTGATGAATGTATTGAAGAAAAGAAATAATCAATTGATAAACAGCAAAGAGTGGCCATTTGATCTAGTACATAAACGTAGTTGTAACGTATGTACATCGTATGTGCAATAGTCTGCATCATACCAACTACATAATAAGGTTTATCTATTTGTCCCTCGGTCTTTATAATTGATATAAAAAGGTCCAATATGAATATTACACCTTATAACAGATGTGTGTCTGTGATAACACCATTTATACATAGCGTGCTTTAATTGCAAATAAAAAAACTCACAATTATGCAAATTAGCAAACACCACAGTTCGCGGTTGTTATGAAACAGTGGGGTTTATAAAAACAGTGTTTTTCGAAATTATCAGAGAGCTTTCAGAGAATCTCTGCGCGGTGAGTTCTTCGTAGTTCTATGTTTACTGGTAACAGCTGAGCGGTCAATAACTGAGGCAATGTTACCCTCGAGGGTAATATGGTGATTTATCGCCCGCCATGTGACGCACTCTCAGCCAATCAGAAGAGAGGAAAATGGGATGAAGGATAACAATATACAGTTATCGCCCGCGATTGAGTGAGACACGGGGATTTGTCGCCCGCTCGAGACCTGGAATGTCACCCGAGGGCCGCCAGGACCGAGGGTGACATTCCAGGTCGAGAGCGGCGACAAATCCCCGTGTCTCACGAAAACAAGGGTGATAACTGTTTTGTTATCTGACAAAGGAGTACACACGAACCTCCTTAATAGCAGGCATAAATTCGCGCTTATATTCTCTAATCCGGTTCGAAAAGTTAATTTTATGTTGGAATCATCGCTATTTAGAAAATAAAACATTCATAATCTGGATCAATTAACAGACCCGTCATTCGCGCAGCTATTCTCCGGTCAGTTTGCTGGTTGAATGGTGGAAATCGGTTCACGCAAAGAGGAGCAAAGCAATTTCGAAGTTGAGTAGCCATACAGCGAAATGTTCGGTTTCGTTTCAAGTTTTAATGGCCGTGAAGACGCCGACAGACGTGTTCATTTCCAGATTGCTAAAATGTGAAACTAACACGTTGTAGTGGTGCAAACAGAATTTGACATATGTCACAGATTGTTACGCAACATACGGGTATTCTCTGATGTCTGAGGAATGTATTGAAGAAAAGAAATAGTCAATTGATAAACAGCAAAGAGTGGCTATTTGATCAAGCACATAAACGTTGTAACGTATGTACATCGTATGTGCAATTGTCTGCAGCAAATACCAACTGCATAATAAGGTTTATCCCCTCTGTAGAATTGTAAGCCTTCTTATGCACCATTGGTCTTCTAGGGCTATACCACGCCGTATCCCGGTGTTCTTGTTCGATATATGTTAACTAAACAGGAAACACTTATTTCGTATTACCCCGCAAAAATTGTCGTCGCTATATAGAGAAGACAGATTTTACACGGGTCATAACAATCTCGTATGCCCCGTGTAAAAGTGATATTACCCCGCAAAAATTGTCGTCGCTATATAGAGAAGACAGATTTTACAAGGTCATAACAATCTCATATGCCCCGTGTAAAACTTATATTACCCCGCAAAAATTGTCGTCGCTATATAGAGAAGACAGATTTTACAAGGTCATAACAATGTCGTATGCCCCGTGTAAAACTGATATATTACCCCGCAAAAATTGTCGTCGCTATATAGAGAAGACAGATTTTACACGGGTCATAACAATCTCGTATGCCCCGTGTAAATGTGATATTACCCCGCAAAAATTGTCGTCGATATATAGAGAAGACAGATTTTACAAGGTCATAACAATCTCGTATGCCCCGTGTAAAACTTATATTACCCCGCAAAAATTGTCGTCGCTATATAGAGAAGACAGATTTTACAAGGTCATAACAATCTCGTATGCCCCGTGTAAAACTTATATTACCCCGCAAAAATTGTCGTCGCTATATAGAGAAGACAGATTTTACAAGGTCATAACAATCTCGTATGCCCCGTGTAAAACTGATATTACCCCGCAAAAATTGTCGTCGCTATATAGAGAAGACAGATTTTACACGGGTCATAACAATCTCGTATGCCCCGTGTAAAAGTGATATTACCCCGCAAAAATTGTCGTCGCTATATAGAGAAGACAGATTTTACAAGGTCATAACAATCTCGTATGCCCCGTGTAAAACTTATATTACCCCGCAAAAATTGTCGTCGCTATATAGAGAAGACAGATTTTACAAGGTCATAACAATCTCGTATGCCCCGTGTAAAACTGATATTACCCCGCAAAAATTGTCGTCGCTATATAGAGAAGACATATTTTACAAGGTCATAACAATCTCGTATGCCCCGTGTAAAACTGATATTACCCCGCAAAAATTGTCGTCGCTATATAGAGAAGACAGATTTTACACGAGGAAATTGTCAACCTATATGTGGTTTAAAATATTCACAAAAGGGTCTACAGGGCCCTGGACTGTCAGGCACATGTGAAGTGATATTGCATTCAAATATTATGTTAGATCATCATCATACATTATATGGGATGTAATATCATGTGGTTAGTGTTATAAAACTTTTAGCATTGTGCAGTTACAAGATAGTAAATTATCGAGTACCTCAATGTGTAATATGTAATGATACACGTCGCGTGTACTTATGGTTTTATTCATATTAATAATAGGCCTGAGGTCTTGAAATTTACCTGTATATAAGTTTATAGTATTGAACCCTGGGCCGATGCGATCTTCGTGTGGTGTTGACATGCACATATTACCCTTTGGTGGCTAAAAGTAAAAACAAGAAAAAAACTGCTGATTATAATTTATTGCATATAAAGATTCTGATCAAGTTTGTTCTTATAATTCAAGGTGTAACAAATAATCATTGGGATATCAAAGAATTTTTTTTACTTTTATTGTTTAGATTTTCTAAAGCATTAGTGGTTTTAAAATGTATTCAAGGAACCTACAATCCACTCAACATTTCTTTCTGATATCATTAGACATTTGCAATGATCTTTAACCTTAAAATTTAATTATAAGACTTAATACTACACTTCATGTACTTAAACTTTCCAAATCATGCGTGCCATATCTAACTCAGCTATTGCCAAGCTTTATTACCTGTGTGATGGATATAATATAGATTAAATATAATATAAAATTCTATCTTCCCATATATTTGAGAGGGTATGTGGGCACAACTGTTCAACCACGTAGCAGCCTGTCGACAATCACACAGGCCGATTCAGCATGAAAGCATCACAACATTAATTATCCTGCTCACTGATTGGTTAAGTTCCTGCCAATATTCAACTACAGTTATGTATGCAATAAAGTGCATAGCTTGACTATGCTGCATTATATGAAAAATTGTCTTATAGTCAAAATTCTACAATTTCACAGAGGGTGACTAATTTAATGAAATATAGCCGGGTTAATTAGTGATTGTTTCTATCTAACAATTCTTCCAATTACCATTATATCATTGTATGGATATAAAAGTAAAAACAAGAAAACACTGCCGATTTTAATTGAGTGCATATACACTAAGATCATAAACAAGCTGCTATACAATTTGAGTAATATAATTCACATATATAGAGGATCTCCAACGAGTTATTTTGTGATATTAGACTTTATGAAACGAATTTGATAAATTTGTTTCACAACGAGTCGTACACGAGTTGTGAATCAAATTTATCAACCGAGTTTCATAAAATCTTATATCCCAACATAACGAGTTGAAGATCTTGTTTTATGCCTTTTTCACAAATGAAAACCTGAAAAAAGCCGCATAATGTTTACATTTACAGCGTTGGCCGAGATGCTTCATAACCATATACAACAGTTGTAAATATAGTCCCTCATATTTACATCTTTGTTTTTGTATATGTTTTCGTTAGTGGAATGAAGTTGGACAATAATTTAACTTTAGTGAACAAAGCAATCATGTTTGCATTGCTTGGTGTTCGTGTCATGTGCGGCTTTAAAAAAATAGTATTAATCCGATTAAGTCAATGTAAAGAGTGGTTGCGCGGTAATTTTCTTGGCGATATTCATGTGATATATAAAAATACAGTATGAATAATAGGTAAAAAGTGTATATAAAACCGACCAATTTTTCCCCATAACTCCGAGGTTAAAAACAGTCTCCTTGGAATATGAAATCACTTCTTTTTTTTATAGTAATAGTGTTATTTTAAACGTATACAAGGAGCATGCAAGCCACCAAGTCGATGGCTAACAAAAATAAACATTCTATACTTTGAAGACACTAACCTAACAAGTTAAGGGGCGGACGCACGTTTTGCATAAATCCAGCTAAAAATGGCAAGCAATTTTCAACATTTTTCTGGATCTATCTGGCGAAAAGTCTTGAACTTCACATATCACCATCTTCATTGTATTATATATATATAATCTGAGCAATTATCAAGAGACGACAAAACAATAGATTTTAATAAATTTGATAGGTTGAACATTGTATTGTCTTCTTTGTCCATTTCAGCACCAATAACTGCCAGACTAATAAATAATTTCACAGAACTCTCCGATCACATAACAGCTTATCAACTCTACGAGAAGAGACTTCATTTGTGTCGTTATGTTGAGTTACATTTTTAATTGCTAAATATAAATATAACATACACCCATATATTATAATGAGGAATAAAACAGTCACAACTATTCCAGCATTCCATGCAGGATATGCAGTGTGGTCAACTCAAGCTCGGAGAAATCAACTGGAATTAGGCCACAGTGTTAAGAGACATGGTGGTCAGCTTTAACTTGGTCATGAACACATGACCCAGAACTGATCTCAGCCCAATTTGTCATAGATCAACAGGCATACAATGAACATTCTCAAATATTGAACATTGTTTATAGTTAGTTTCCTTTCCAAATGAAAATGATCATTAATTTTCACGAATCAAGAATAAGTATATAAGTCACCTCTCATATATATATTTTAGCATAAGTTCTTGATACATGAAAGCAGTGAGATTTTAAATTTAAAAGAAATTCTTGACGGAATTTGAGAAAATCCATTTTGAGATTCCAATATATTTTGGCAAACTTGTGTCTGACCATTAAGAAGGCGTTCCATTTTTAAAAAATCGGAAATTAAAACTATCAATTTGAAGGAAAAATAACTATCCTTTATAACCAATGTATGCAATAGTACTATAACAGCTGTTACCCTAACTATGATAGGTATGTTCTAATTATGTAAACAAAAAAATATTTGAGGCGGGGGGGGGGGGGGGGGGTAGTAAAACAATTGCAGGAAGGTATGCCGGGGTGGGTGGTTGTCCCGAGGGGCAACACGCGTTTTTTACAACCTCATGCAATTTTTTTTAATAAAGACATATTGTGCCCTTATTTGACATTTGTACAGTTTAAAACATATTATAAGAATTTATAACTGCAAAAACACCATACATATTTTACTGGGACCTCGTGGGCCTTAGTGGAGATGACATTAAGCTATGGCATGTTGCATATTGGGCGATGGGGTGAAACAATTCCTTTCCGACACCCTTCGGAAAGAAGCTTCGAGAAATGTAAAACTGAAATAAATAAACTTGTATTGATGTAATTAAAGCCTAGATCATTGTGTGCATGGAAAAATAGCGAGCAACGGTCTCAAACATTAATGTGACTATCAATGGGTAGAAAATATCTGAAATAGAAATGCGGAAATACATGTCCTATATGTTTGTCTAGAACGTTGCCAATAGCCGACACAATTACAGGGCGTGACAGCGAGATAATATATTTAGCATTGTTTTCAGTTTAGAGACGTGTATTTATGACAATTTCATCAGCTTAAGGTGAGTAACTATTTTATGAGTAACATATAGTCTCCGGTGATTCGTTAAAATCAATTGACAGCGCTCTATCGCGGAATAAGATGCATTTGAACCATCTTACCCAAATTAAACCATTATTCCAGTGGAATATGTTATCTACACTCCCCCACCCCAGATATCTAAATTTAACATTGCCATCACTGTTTTCACAATTCCAAATTACCTAAATCTATACATACACCTATTTCGAAATCACAGTCCGGTTAGTTTAAAACAAATTTATAATTAGCTGTCAAAATATGCCGATTAGTTATGACTTGACTGCCAATAATTTTATTTCGCAAACTGTTTCTCTCCCACAGAGTATTTTCTCACCTCGGACTCCACGACTTGTTGACGTTTTATAGATAATCCACTGTGATATTCCGTTGTTGTTATCTTTTTCAAAACTGACAGTCTTCGTATGAGGAGATCTATAATTTTGTCGTTTCTACGTTTTCAATCTCTTGAATTCTCGGGTTTATATTGTTCACAAGCTATTCCTATTGTATCAGAATTCCGGAGTCTTTCACCAACATGAAGCAATCATATTTACCTATAGCCATTGTACCCCACATTAGAACGTTATCATTGAATCATTGGCAAATGATTTCTTCATAGTGGCAACCATCTTGGCCGCCATCGTGAATTTCGATCCGTAATTTTGAACCTAATGATATGTCAATCCAACATATTATTATGATGTCCAAATAGTTAGATATTATACTTTAGTCAAAATAAGATTGATATAAAGCACGGATTTAAAACAGCCATGTATCAAATCTAATTCGATCAGATGTGTGTGTGAGAGCGATGTAAATCGAATGTGAATTCAGGTGGGTGTGAGAGCAATGTGAATCAAGTGTGAATTCAGGTGAGCGCGAGAATAATATGAATATAATGTGCATTCATGTTGGTGTAACAGCAATGTGAAAATAATTAGAATTCAGGTGGGCGTGACAGCAATGTGACTCGAGTGTGAATTCAGGTGGGTGTGTGAGCATTGTGAATCGAATGTGAATTCAGGTGGCTGTGACAGCAATGTGAAGCGAGTGTGAATTCAGGTGGGCGTGAGGGCAATGTGAAGCGAGTGTGAATTCAGGTGGGTGTGTGAGCAATGTGAATCGAAAGTGAATTATTCAGGTAAGCGCGAGAGTAATGTGAATCGAATGTGAATCCAGTTTGGTGTGAGAGCAATGTGAATGGAATTGGAATTCAGGTGGGTGTGACAGCATTGTGAATCCATATTGGTGTGAGCGAAGTGAATCGAGTGTGCATTCAGGTGGGTGTGAGCAATGTGAATCAAATGTGAATTCAGGTGGGTGTGAAACAATGTTAATCGAATGTGAATTCAGGTGGGTGTGAAACAATGTGAATTGAATATGAATCCATATTGGCGTGAGAGCAATGTGAATCGAGTGAGAACAATGTGAATCAAGTGTTAATTCATGTGGGTGTGAGAGCAATGTGAATCGAATGTCAATTCAAGTGAGTATGTGAATTGAGTGTACAAGCAGGTGGGTGTGAAACAATGTTAATCGAATGTCAATTCAGGTGGGTGTGGTAGCAATGTGAATCGAATATGAATCCATATTGGCGTGAGATCATTCAGGTGGGTGTGGGAACAATGTGAGTCAAAAATTGAACTCATGTGAGTGTGAGACCAAGTAAGTCGAATTTAAATCCAGGTGAGTATGAGAGCAATGTGAGCAGGGACTCACACTCCTGTATCGAACACGCTGTTAGCATAACTTCCTCCACACGTCTGGTTTCTGTTCGCTGGGCAAACCATGGAACATTGTGTTTCACAGATGCTTCCGTGCCGACCATAGCCCTTACCACAGAAACACTGAGTGCGAAACTGTACACCTGCATACCGGTATCCTGAAATATATGCACACATACGTTTGTGTTATAGTTTTATGGATGACTGTGGGCGTCTGTACTCTATCTATCCGTTAGTGCGAAAACTCCAATCAGCGATATCTGACCAAATTTGGTTTAAGGCTTGGTGCCTTGGACATTCTGATATTTATTGGTTGAGTTGTGTAACAAATTAGAATAATCACGATGGGCGCCGTCTGTCGGCCCCCGTGTCACGACGTAAGCGCGATAACTTTAAGAGACGTAATCAATTTAGACCAAATTTGAATCATGGGCATTCATGGCTTCTATACCCACGAATCTTTTGGATCAGTGCGAAAACCAGTCCTTATAGGAGTTATGCCTCCTCGATTGTTTGCTGTGTATCTATTTCGCGACGTAAGCGCGATAACTTTAACCAACGAAATCCTATGTGACCAAATTTGAATCATGGCTTCTGTTGAACATGAATCTCTTGAAACAGTGAAAACCAGTCGTGCCCAATATTTTCAGAAGTTATGTCTCCTGGATTGTTCATATTAATGTCTTTAGCTACGTACAGCGCGATAACATAACAAACGGGGTTATTTTGTTCCATCAAAAAAGCTAATTATGCTCCCGTCTATTTACACCATTATTCCGCATATTATTAGTAATTGTAGTTTATCGTATATAGCGACACATTCAAACTCTAATTTGGTTGGTGTCTATTTCGGGACAACCAATCAGATTACAGCGATATCGGAGCTGCGAAGTTCAAAGGGTCCTATGTTACATTTGTTTGAATATTCGTTGTTTACCCGCACACCCAACCCATTTTTTAAGGACGACCCGTTTCGCGGTGACCTCTGTCAATTTCCCCCGGCATTACGTGTACGAACATCTACAATTAAGTAGAGCTATCAGTGCGTCAGTGACATAATTGAGTGGTTGCTTTCTGTTGTTCCGGGGGAACTGCATTGTGCTGTTCTGATAACAATATATCCGTTCTGTGACTTATTTTTTAACCGAGCTAGTTCCTTAGACACATTCAGACGCATATATCATTAATTAAACATAGAAGACAGAGATGATAAATTAAGACAAGTTAAGATAATATACGAAGATACATATCGCCTTTTCGCTCAACTTTACAAACTAAATTTTGAGCTATTGCCATGGATTGCCGTCCGTCGTCCGTCCATGCGTCCGTGCGTCCGTCCGGCACGCCCTACAGGCCGCATCCCTCATCCGATCTTCACCAAACGTCATAGGTAACTTCGGTATGATTTACAGATGGGAGCTCTCGATATTTTCAGAATTTCGATGAAAAAACATGTTTGAAATTTGATTCCGTGAGCACACCCTACAGCCCGGATCATTGTTAAATTGTGCACTCATGGTTGTGATCACCTGTAGATGGGAGTTGTCAAATTTGACGATTTTCGAAGAAAAACATGGCCGCCGGCAGCCATTTTGGATTTAACTTTGTGCATGACTAAATCCGTTGGCACACCCTACAGCCCACATTCCTCATCTGATCATCACGCATTTATTGGAGAATTGATTTGAAAATTTACATTTTTGCATGTTTAGAATCACCTTTAGATGCACCTAACACATTTGAACAATTTTCGACGAACAGTGTGGCCGCCGGCAGCCATCTTGGATGGTACTCCTTATATGACTAAATTCTTTGGCACACCCTGCAGACCACATCCTTCACCCGATAATCCAAACTTTTCGGGGTGACATCTAGATGATGGGAGCTCGTTGAAAAACATGGCGGCCAGCGGCCATATTGGATGTTATTCTTCGGGTGACCTCTAGTTTACTTTACTTCTTCTTGTTCATTATATCCATTGCTCAGCAAAACATGAACTCCTTCAGAAGTTGACCTACATGCCATTGACACTTTCATTTGTAATGATTTATTGTGTTGGTATTTCTCTCTGATATCACTACAATGACTCACCTCTGTTCTTACAGGCTTCGATGCATCCGGTCTGTGAATTCTGAAGTATGTTGTTATGAGTGGCCAGGTCTCGTTCGTCATTTTTATCTAGGAAACAGCCTAGGTATCCTGGTGCCACATCGTAACCTGTGGTTGAACACAATACATCTGTTACATGTGGTAGCCATAAGTCATTTGCTCTAACATAATGAATCGGCTGCCGATCAACCGGTTATCTGTACTACATGTAAAATGCCGATCATAAACAGCGAACAGTATACCAAGTGCGTGCTCCCAATTTGAAATTATTACTTAAATGTAGGAAAATAGTGGAGATTTCAAAAGGTGTTTTTTTATCGATAAATATAGTGTTTATTTCCCCATGCAGTAAAGTTTGGACATGGATTTACCATGGACGGGTGGACATATTTGTCAAACACAATTTTTGCTCGATCGATTGTTGGAATTTTAGGAATCGGCTCTGGCGAATGTGACTTATGGCCGTTAGAAGTGGGGACATATTCAAACAAGTGATCTCCCTTGTAACGTATTAGATCCATGTCGATGCATTTGTTATGGTGGCGCACTCGCTTTAAATTTGATATGTGTTTATATATTCTTACGAAGGTTCACGATTAGATAGTAATGCAAAATTAGTTTTGGGATTCTCAGAATGTGAATATGTTAAGTGAGTGACTGCATTTATATTCATGGCCATTAATAGTTACCATTGAATGGCATGTTTATGACATGTCCTTTCCTTGCAGATAAATTGCAGTTACATATATTACTAGACGATAATAGCCATGCAGGTTGTAACGTGCAAAGTGTGTTACTATGGTATTGCTATAGTGATGCATATGGCGGAAATAGTCAGATGATTTTACGCCGCCAAACCTACATGTTTATAGATATTGGCCATCGTCTAGTAAAATTTATAAATACTAGTTGGGTGGCGAGTACAAATAGCCAGAAAGCGACCAGCGATATGCTTAATTGGGTTCAATCAAATTAAACTATCTGCATGCACAGCGTTGATAGCTCATTCGGTTGTCAGAAGACTGGATTCCTCTTCGTACAAGTTTCGTATGCTAAACGTTAGGGCCATGGTCACACAACTTATAAAGGGGTTGGCCGTGTTGGTGAAATGATCACACAAGTCAAGTGACATCCGGTTGCAGTGGCAAAATACGTTAAGAGTTACACGTACGTGCATGTGGCTGAACCTGGCTATTATCCAGGACAATATGTGTTACATAATAATTATGAGCGTCAGACTACATTTGGCAAAGAGGCAACATCAAGACAAAATTACGAGGGAAATATGCAGAAAGGCGCGTTTGAAGGGAGCAGAAATAAACCGGCGAAAAATGAATTTACAACGAGTTTCAATTTTATGTTATGTTTACATGATCTATATTATCAACTGAAAAACTTTTATAATCTCACGTTACATGTCACTTTGTCTCCAAGATGTTTACTATCCCACATAAAGAGCTAATTATATCAGTTCTAGTTGTATGTTGCTTATGTTTTAATTCAACTTGAATTAACTCATTACTTTTACTTTCCAACATGTTGATAGTTTTTGCACACAATTTTAGGTTATAAGACATCTTTCCGTTCTACCACACTTACATGATTGGTACATCAAAAATCGCCGTGAAAATGATCTATTTAATTTTGACCACTGGGTAGAACTGTTACATCGGAGGTCATTTCATTGCCGGTTTTGTGATGGTGCCCAAAGTAGAGTTGAAAATAAATTATTTACAATATATACACGAACTGACAAGTGCACACTAAATTGACTTACATTATATGGTTCATACTGCTTCCAGATGCAAAGAGAGATTGTGGGCAAAGTGAAATTAAAACAGGCAACAATACTGTCTCTACGGATCATGATGCAATAGAATACCATAATCAGTCAAAAAAAGGTGTTTCCAAGTATTGTTTGTTTGTTTGCTTGGTTAAGATTTTACGTCGTTTTCGCCGTTAGTCCACATCACGACTGAGACAAATTCAATCAGAATAAAGCGAAGCAACTGTGTATAAGCGTAACCGTGAATTGGAATAAAATGAAACTATATATATACAAATAAGAACACCCAAATCATAGCGCGAGTGCTCGATTGGGGTCAGAACCATTAAAAAACTGACCGTTTTGCAAACACATATAAAACAGAAAAACCAAAAAGAACAGCAATGCTGCTTTGAGAACAGCAAGATATAAAACCGGCATGAAATGTAATCAACCAATATAAATAATTTAATTTAATTAAGGCTCGTCCACACTGAAATATGTGAAGTAGTCGTCAAAGTCGACTTTTGAATAACTCATAAGATATTTATAATATCTGAAGAATCTGGTGTGAGCATGAATTAATTCGTAAAATTGACGTTCAGGTGGCATTCTCTGCAGGTGACGTGTCGCAAAACTGCCAGCTTGTCCTCACTTGAAATGCTTGGAGTCACTTTGACTGTTTATCTTTGAGCATCGTGTCAAACTTTGCAAATTCAAAGTTCAACCTGTTTTTCTGACAAGGCATATTTCAGTGTGAACAAACGTCAACAATGTAGTAGCTGTATCCATTGCCTGTGAGACAGGTTCAGGAACATGAGTAATATCATTCTCTTGCACTTGCGTTGCTATCGATATAATGCGGAAATTTGTTTGACACTCTGTCTGAGTGAAGGCAGCAACAGACTTTTTCTTAGAAACGGCAGCCGAGCATGTGACTTGATAAATTGATGGTCTGGTCCCAACTAATTTCTTAGCATTCATATATGATAAATATGTCTCAGCCTTACGTCTTTGTATCTTGAATTCACAGTCCCATATGGGACATGAGCGATCCATTGCAGCATGTGAACCTTGACAGTTCGAACATGTTTTAGGATTGATAGAATCCTTATGGTCATGACCAGAAATAGAACAGCGTGCACAAGGGGTTTCTTTACTTTTACAATATTCCTAGCCATGACCATAGCTCTGACATTTAAAACATCGTAATGGAGTTGGTACTTATATCTACCTTCATGTATCCAACCTTCAATGTCGTTGGATGTTCGCAACGATTGAAGATCAGAAGATAACTATTCAGAGGAACTCGTATATCATCGACAGTTTTTGTAAATCGACGGACTTCTGTAACTCCCCGTGGTGCCAACTCGAAGAATCAGCTATATCGCGTGTTCGCAACACAGCTCTTCTACTATTCAATGTCTTGTGTGCAGTTACCAACACTGGTGTTTGTGCAATAGCTGTTAATTGCAGCAGTGCATCAGATTGAACTTTCCTTGAGAGCCATTTATTTGCCCAGTCATGATTGGTTTGACTAATTTCAAGTGTCCAGTAATGCTTTGTAGCGTTTTGTCAATGACAAAGATAGAAGGTCTTTTCACATTTGGGTCAAAGTAAAGAACCAAGTACTGAGGGAATACCACAGCAGCATTGGAACTTGGCGAGTGTCGTCATTGTTGTTTTTGTTTGTTTGAGTTGCCATACAAAAAGCGAAATATCGACAACTATCCCAGCAGCCGCCTTTGATTACCCTTCCAATTCAGTTCGGGCCAAAGACTGGTACATAGCTGACGCGGCGACCCGTTTAGCCACTGCACACAGCAGCCTCCCGGTACATCTCCACAGTGAGACCGCGTGAACAATACAGGAATCAGCATTCAACAATCATCAGTGCACCATAGTATAGTGTCCAAAATGTCACGGTACTTTGTATTATGTTATTACCCTGGTACGTTTGATAAGGGATAAATGTGGTACTGGTATATGACCACAGTGAATTATAGTAAAACTACAATTGAGTGAGAAAATCTTCATCGTGATCATTGTTCCACTGCCACTACATGGTAAATTCACGCATCGGACATGAAAACTATAGTAATACCAAATATAACGTAGTAAAACCATACTTTAACCCTTTACCCAACAAACCGGCCAAAACCGGCCAAATAAAGCTTCAACAGCCTAAAATATCTTCGGTCTGTCTCAATAAAACCATACAAATATGGATATCATTGGAACCGGCTCATTGACCACATTGTGATGGTTATAGTTATGCCCTGTGCCAATGCATTCTCTTATATATGCGAGTCGACCATAGGTCGCCTCGCATATATAAGAGAATGCATTGGCCTAAAATAAATCTTTTTTTAACACTTTTTACCATTTTTTCTTACATTCTTTAACAATTTTATAATTTTTAATGTGTTAAGCCAATGCATTCTCTTATATATGCGAGGCGACCTATGGTCGACTCGCATATATAAGAGAATGCATTGGCACAGGGCCCTTCTGTTGGGTAAAGGGTTAACTATATGATTCACTACAGTTATACCATCATTTTACTATGGTGTAGTTCTGAGATTGATTACTTTCACCACATTTTACCACAAAAACGATGGTCAACCCGAACGCGGTATGCGAATAACATAACGTGGCCATGTTAACAATGGTAAAACCGTGGTTACCTTATATATGCTAAAGTAAACCACGGAAGAAAATTATTATAAGGGATGGTAATACGTTAATATATGCTTGGTTGGTAATGTAGTCACCGTAAGGCCATATGAACTAAAATCAAATGACATCCGTTCATTAGAATACGAGAAGATTCATTGACCACTAAATTCATGCATGAAATTTAAACTTATGCTGGGGAAGGATAAATCGTGGTTTTCCTATCTAGTATACGTCCCCATTTCAGTGTGATATCAAAGTGGTGTACTTCTTTTTAGTGGACTGATTTTCATATTCAACAAGTACACATGTAGTTACATAACACTGCGTTAAACAATTGCTGTTGTAATCCACGGTATGCGATGCAAGCGCAGGCAAAATATGCAACATATTATGCGATTTACACAAACCTGCCCCGACGGATGGACATGCAGTTGTTGTTGTTGTGGTGATGACTGTGGTTGTGGTTGTTGTGGTCGGCGCTCCTGAAAGTAAGCATGTGCAATTAGGGAAACCCAAGACGATGTCACCATTGGTCAAGTGGTCCTGTTAATTTACCGCGATCCTGAGCTGAGTTCGCCAAGCTGTTGGTGGGGTAAAATACAATATAGAAAACTTACTACTTACCATTGCATATCATTACTTGTCATTTTAGAAGTCCTTGACTAATCGAAATGGCTTGAATAAAAATCGTTGTCTTCATAAAAAACATTCAAGAATATATGTATTCTAAAATAGTTTTATAATGGCTGCTATGATTGACGAATAAACAATAGAATCCTTAAATCTCAATATTTAGGGGTCTTCGATTTTAGTTATACTCTTTCGACCTGTACGTTCCAAATTACTACTCACAAAATTTCTAAACCGCTCCGGGACCTTGCTCTCAGACTCTAATGTTCGTTTCCGTCTTTCGGGTAGGTATATTATTAGTAAAGTACATGTTTTGTGTTCAATGTTTTGATTTAAAACTGGAATATGCAAATAATTTATCGCTGTAAGTATGTCGACTTATGACAGCATATGGTAATTGGCTACGCTTAGTAGCTCCATGTTGTCAGCAGATGCGGCAATTCATCATGATTCGTTTGCGACTCGTTTTTAGGCAAAACTTATCAGCTGAAAGTCAGGCCGCCAGTTCAGAAATCCCCAAAGGTCATCTGGCGGCTGAATAGTACCTAGTAAGTCGTGAGTTAGTATGTGCGTGTTATTGCTGGCTCATAATGAACTTATAAGTTATTATGAGTCGATAATGTGACTAAAACGCTCTCATTTCCAGTTCGTTGTGGACTTAAAATGAGGCGATTCAACACCGATTATGAACCTACAACAATTATTATTATAAGCTGATAACTCGCTGATTTTCTGGCGAACATGCTGAGCCGATCAATGTGAATGAATGATGATTGAATCTCAGCCGTTTTACATGGAACATGAGCGATAGGTTAACTATTTACACTACTTACACTTTAGAACATTATATAAATGTTCACACTAAATTAGAGGTTGTAAACATACAAGGAACATGTAGCACATTGAATTAAACAAACATGCAGCATTAGCGAGTTTGCGATTTCAAACCGGTACGGCTACGCGTACGCGTACAGGTACACGTTTTGTAATCACAAACTGTTTTACGGGTAGAATTCATCACATCGACGGGTAAGGTATGACGAGCCAACTGCAACAAAAACGATATTATGTTATAGATAGATTGTTATTCGCATTCGCTTCGACGTTATACACTTAACATTATCGATTGTTTGAAATTTGTATTTAGATTAAATGGGCCTCAGGATAATCAGTTGCATTCATCAAGGGCGAGCGGCAGGTAAAATGGATTGGTGCTATTGTTTCACTCATCTTGGTAACGTTTTCAACAATTGAATTATATTAGTCATAGATCTATCGAGTGTTGACTATAAATCGGTTAGAATTTTCAGACTTAGAAAATAGATTATGATAGCTCAAATATACAATTTTCCAAACAATATTCGGTGTAAAATGTATTGTTTTAGATCCAGGGTCTAATAATGTCCTTCTACTTTCAGTCAGATATAAGAACGAATGTGTCCCTTATTTTAGTTGGGGAATATTTAGTCATATTAAGTAAACATTTGTTTGGAATCGAAGGATCGGGTCAAGGGAATATTTATCCCTAGAATTGGGGTTTTTGACCATAGGTCGCCTCGCATATATAAGAGAATGCATTGGCCTAAAATAAATCTTTTTTTAACACTTTTTACCATTTTTTCTTACATTCTTTAACAATTTTATAATTTTTAATGTGTTAAGCCAATGCATTCTCTTATATATGCGAGGCGACCTATGGTCGACTCGCATATATAAGAGAATGCATTGGCACAGGGGCCTTCTGTTGGGTAAAGGGTTAACTATATGATTCACTACAGTTATACCATCATTTTACTATGGTGTAGTTCTGAGATTGATTACTTTCACCACATTTTACCACAAAAACGATGGTCAACCCGAACGCGGTATGCGAATAACATAACGTGGCCATGTTAACAATGGTAAAACCGTGGTTACCTTATATATGCTAAAGTAAACCACGGAAGAAAATTATTATAAGGGATGGTAATACGTTAATATATGCTTGGTTGGTAATGTAGTCACCGTAAGGCCATATGAACTAAAATCAAATGACATCCGTTCATTAGAATACGAGAAGATTCATTGACCACTAAATTCATGCATGAAATTTAAACTTATGCTGGGGAAGGATAAATCGTGGTTTTCCTATCTAGTATACGTCCCCATTTCAGTGTGATATCAAAGTGGTGTACTTCTTTTTAGTGGACTGATTTTCATATTCAACAAGTACACATGTAGTTACATAACACTGCGTTAAACAATTGCTGTTGTAATCCACGGTATGCGATGCAAGCGCAGGCAAAATATGCAACATATTATGCGATTTACACAAACCTGCCCCGACGGTTGGACATGCAGTTGTTGTTGTTGTGGTGATGACTGTGGTTGTGGTTGTTGTGGTCGGCGCTCCTGAAAGTAAACATGTGCAATTAGGGAAACCCAAGACGATGTCACCATTGGTCAAGTGGTCCTGTTAATTTACCGCGATCCTGAGCTGAGTTCGCCAAGCTGTTGGTGGGGTAAAATACAATATAGAAAACTTACTACTTACCATTGCATATCATTACTTGTCATTTTAGAAGTCCTTGACTAATCGAAATGGCTTGAATAAAAATCGTTGTCTTCATAAAAAACATTCAAGAATATATGTATTCTAAAATAGTTTTATGATGGCTGCTATGATTGACGAATAAACAATAGAATCCTTAAATCTCAATATTTAGGGGTCTTCGATTTTAGTTATACTCTTTCGACCTGTACGTTCCAAATTACTACTCACAAAATTTCTAAACCGCTCCGGGACCTTGCTCTCAGACTCTAATGTTCGTTTCCGTCTTTCGGGTAGGTATATTATTAGTAAAGTACATGTTTTGTGTTCAATGTTTTGATTTAAAACTGGAATATGCAAATAATTTATCGCTGTAAGTATGTCGACTTATGACAGCATATGGTAATTGGCTACGCTTAGTAGCTCCATGTTGTCAGCAGATGCGGCAATTCATCATGATTCGTTTGCGACTCGTTTTTAGGCAAAACTTATCAGCTGAAAGTCAGGCCGCCAGTTCAGAAATCCCCAAAGGTCATCTGGCGGCTGAATAGTACCTAGTAAGTCGTGAGTTAGTATGTGCGTGTTATTGCTGGCTCATAATGAACTTATAAGTTATTATGAGTCGATAATGTGACTAAAACGCTCTCATTTCCAGTTCGTTGTGGACTTAAAATGAGGCGATTCAACACCGATTATGAACCTACAACAATTATTATTATAAGCTGATAACTCGCTGATTTTCTGGCGAACATGCTGAGCCGATCAATGTGAATGAATGATGATTGAATCTCAGCCGTTTTACATGGAACATGAGCGATAGGTTAACTATTTACACTACTTACACTTTAGAACATTATATAAATGTTCACACTAAATTAGAGGTTGTAAACATACAAGGAACATGTAGCACATTGAATTAAACAAACATGCAGCATTAGCGAGTTTGCGATTTCAAACCGGTACGGCTACGCGTACGCGTACAGGTACACGTTTTGTAATCACAAACTGTTTTACGGGTAGAATTCATCACATCGACGGGTAAGGTATGACGAGCCAACTGCAACAAAAACGATATTATGTTATAGATAGATTGTTATTCGCATTCGCTTCGACGTTATACACTTAACATTATCGATTGTTTGAAATTTGTATTTAGATTAAATGGGCCTCAGGATAATCAGTTGCATTCATCAAGGGCGAGCGGCAGGTAAAATGGATTGGTGCTATTGTTTCACTCATCTTGGTAACGTTTTCAACAATTGAATTATATTAGTCATAGATCTATCGAGTGTTGACTATAAATCGGTTAGAATTTTCAGACTTAGAAAATAGATTATGATAGCTCAAATATACAATTTTCCAAACAATATTCGGTGTAAAATGTATTGTTTTAGATCCAGGGTCTAATAATGTCCTTCTACTTTCAGTCAGATATAAGAACGAATGTGTCCCTTATTTTAGTTGGGGAATATTTAGTCATATTAAGTAAACATTTGTTTGGAATCGAAGGATCGGGTCAAGGGAATATTTATCCCTAGAATTGGGGTTTTTGTCGGAATCTAAACCCGGAGGCAGGTATTATCCTCGCTTCAATATACACCAGTCTTGCTGTTTAAGCGAACCATGTCTGTTCAGATGGTAAATATATATTAAAATGAGAAATCAGTCCCCACCTTATACATATGATAAAGTATATGAACGGTTGTATTCAAATGTGCTATACATGGATATATCCACGATATATTGATGCCCATGTACAAAAGGTTGAGACGGGGAGGTGACGATATGGGTGTCTCTCTCCCCCCAACTTTGGTCAAATGTTGAACAGTTGGAAATTTGATATACCTGATACAACATTTGTTGGAAATTTCATACCACCAAAAAGGTTGAAATTGTTCTCGTAGTTTGATTTATTAATGGAGAATTCGTAACTTTTAGACCAACATTTGCATAATTTCCTACTTTTGGTAATTGGAAAGCTTGATGCCATTCTGTATGCTAGGATTTTCCCGACACCGGGCCGAACCATGGCCGATCGGGTATGTCCCGGTCCCTCCCCAGTGGCCAGTCAGAAACTGATAATTAATTAAGGAAAACAAATCGGGGTGAAATTGCATGAAGGATTTTAAAATGCTCAGGCTCAGATCTACACATTTTCTTGTGCTGGTCGGCCCAGTGGATTACCCGCCCCCCCACCCCGATTAGTGACAAAACGACTACCGATTAGTTTAGAATATGCTACCATCCAGTCACAAAACCAGTTGGATATGGTTCAAGGGGATGTAGTTATGTATTCCAATGTGGAACCCCTTCGTAGCGCGGAGACCATATATAGCTATACGTCTCTGCAATGAGTCGAGACTGCGCCTGAATAGCACATTCTACTCACTCTATTAATCATAACCTTCATTAATGCAGTGAACAAAGTTGTTTGTGAAAAGATTGGCCTTCCGTATTTATCTAAGCGCTAGAAGCCGCCTCGAGAATTTGAACATAAAACCTGACTTAAACTGAGAACTTTATCAATGATATTTGCCGATAAAATCTTGCAATAAATAGGTTAACGCATAGCTGACTGCAATTTCATGGAATTCATGAACCTTTGAGTGAGAAAATCGTAGTGAAAGGTTACCGGTCAATGAGACACATCTACCCGTTCCAAATCGCTATTTTTGTGCGTTATGTGCTGCATTGAAAGTACCCAAGTGACCGTGACGATGTTCACCGATTTACCCGTACCCGTTCCCGTCGGACGGGTATCGCAAACTCGCTATTAACACACATTAACATATACAAAACACACACAATAAAGCTACAGACAGACACCATTTGCATTTATTACGTATCTTATTCATCATTCATGATTGTGCCCTGAAATATTAGAATGTTTTCAACAGAGTATTATAAAGATCGCCAAATTGTTTAAATCGAGTTAAGAAATTCGAATAACAGTTCCCTCGAAGGTTCGTCATACCATACCTTCGAAATGTATTGTTCTTGTAATTGTTCAAGTTGTGGACACAAAATAATAAAATGGAATTCATCGCGTAGCAAGGCGTTACAATGTGCGCATGAACTTTCTTTGTTATTGCTTTTATGTTTGCGATTCCATTCTATCCATCTACAGGTCTCCATACCTAACCTACGATTGCACGTCCTTATTTTATGAACGTAGACCATCATGCCAAATCAGGAAATCATTTCGCTCTGGGTAGCATATCGTCGAGCATTAGATTCACTTTGGAGTTAAATATTCATATAAGTTCAGACAATAAAGAGCGTATACATCTGGTAAGTTGATTTAGGTTCATATATATGTTGATCGCGAAGTCAGTTCACCATTTCGTTTCAATCATGTGCATGCAATATCGAACTGGGACTTACATGAACTGTAACATACATTATTAAGGAACAGGTATTAACTAAGAAATATATTCCCTGCGTTGTTTTAATATTTTATAAAGCTCCCCATCAGAACATTAGCAAGTTCCCGGGCGAATATGATACACACGGGCGTTGTCAGCGTAGAGATTCATGATATGAACTAACAATGTTAGTCTAATCGTTCCAGCTATATATTATACTAGCAGGTGGACCCGACTTCGTCCGGGCTGTTTCCCCTCTGCTTCTCGGCGAATTGCGCGATTTGACCTTGAATTGTCCATTTTGAAGGTCAAGGTCAGGTGGGGTCACGATTTGACCCGTCCGGGCTGTTTCCCATCTGCTTTTCGGCGAATTGCGCGATTTGACATTGAATAGTCCATTTTGACGGGCAAGGTCAGGTGGGGTCACGATTTGACCCGTCGAAAACGCTCAGTTGACAAAAGTAACCCCACGTAACAAATTTCGTCGAAATCCCATACAAATTCGCGATTTCACCTTGAATTGACCCGATTTCAAGGTCAAGGTCACGTCGCACGGGCAAATGAATAGGCTTATGAGACTCTCCATACTAAAGTATCCCTAGACACTAATGTTCATCGAAATCCCGTGATATTCGGGCGTTTGACCTTGAAATGACCCGATTTCAAGGTCACGTCGCACGGGCCAATTAATTGGCCTATGCCACTCCCCGGCTGAATGTAACCACACATACCAAGTTTCATCGAAATCCCGTGATATTCGGGCGTTTGACCTTGAAATAACCAGATTTCAAGGTCAAGGTAACGTCGCACGAACAAATTAATATGTCTATGCCACTTCACGGCCGAAAATACCCCCACATACCAAGTTTCATCGAAATCGGCTCGGCCGTTTTCGAGTTCATCGCGATCACACACACAGATCTTCCAAAATATATAATAGACTAGCCGATGAGCCCGACGTTGTCCGGGCTATTCATCCGGGCTATTCAAAAACCAAATTTCAAGTCGATAGCTCTACCCGGGGCAAGATACATTCACATAGCAAATTTCAAGTCGATAGCTCCACCCGTTTCCGAGATCTCGTCTGCGCATGCGCGAAGAGGCGCCGCACGGGCTCGCCAATAAGACAACGTCGACCGCCTGGTCAAACTACACACAGGTACCAAGTTTCGTCCCGATCGGTCGAGAATCGTAGACTTGTATAAATGACATACATACAGACAGACAGACAGACAAACAAACAGAGGTCTTCAAAATATACATGAGACTAGCCGATGAGCCCGACGTTGTCCGGGCTATTCAAAAACAAAATTTCAAGTAGATAGCTCCACCCGTTTCCGAGATCTGGTCTGCGCATGCGCGAAGCTGGTGTCGCACGGGCTCGGCGACCCGATAAAATTCGTATCCGGGGCCAGATACATTCACATAGCAAATTTCAAGTCGATAGCTCCAACCGTTTCCGAGATCTCGTCTGCGCATGCGCGAAGCTGGCGCCACACGGGCTCGCCAATAGGACAAAGACGACCGCCTGGTCAAACTACACACACGTACCAAGTTTCGTCCTGATCGGTCGAGAATCGTAGATTTGTATAAATGACATACATACATACATACAGACAGACATACAGACAGAGGTCTTCAAAATATATAATAGACTAGCCGATGAGCCCGACGTTGTCCGGGCTATTCAAAAACCAAATTTCAAGTCGATAGCTCTACCCAGCCCGACGTTGTCCGGGGTATTCAAAAACCAAATTTCAAGTCGATAGCTCTACCCGTTTCCGAGATCTGGTCTGCGCATGCGCGAAGCTGGCGTCGACGGGCTCGGCGACCCGATAAAATTCGTATCCGGGGCAAGATCCATTCACATACCAAATTTCAAGTCGATAGCTCCACCCGTTTCCGAGATATCGTCTGCGCATGCGCGAAGCTGGCGTCGCACGGGCTCGGCGACCGGATAAAATTCGTATCCGGGGCAAGATACATTCACATACCAAATTTCAAGTCGATAGCTCCACCCATTTCCGAGATCTGGTCTGCGCATGTGCGAAGCTGGCGTCGCACGGGCTCGGCGACCCGATAAAATTCGTATCCGGGGCAAGATACATTCACATAGCAAATTTCAAGTCGATAGCTCCACCCGTTTCCGATATCTCGTCTGCGCATGCACTGCACGGGCGTCGCACAGGCTCGCCAATACGACATCGATGACCGCCTGGTCAAACTACACACACGTACCAAGTTTCGTCCCGATCGGTGGAGAATCGTATATTTGTATAAATGACATACAGACATACAGACAAACAAACAAACAAACAAACAAACAGAGGTCTTCAAAATATACATTATATTATTTCTGATTATATATAAATGTCGCATGTAGTCTCGAACTATCCGAACCTCATAGCCATTGATAATACCATTAATTTTATATATTGGTTGTTATGGTGGACGGATTGAAATACAGGTAAATGACCAAGGACAGTCCGTAACAAAAATGTATTCGGTACGTATTTTGGGTGGTTCGATAGATGCACTATTATAACATTTATAACAAGTCCATGAAACAATGAGTCGGACATTTTGTTACCGAATATGATCCATAATATCACGCTAATCTGTGTAAAGTTTAGTTAACTGTGTCGTAATATAACGTTAATCTGTGTAAAGTTTAGTTAACTGTGTCGTAATATAACGTTAATCTGTGTACATTTCGGTTAACCCTGTCGTAATATCACGTTCATCTGTATAAAGTTACGTAAACTCTCTCTGTGATTATGCCATCAACATAACACATATCCGTTGAAATGTTATATGATTCACCTGGAGGATGTTCTGGAAACATTAGCATACGGGAGACAGACAAGCTGATAATACAAGCACAGAAGGGTAGCATCTGAACATTTCCCAAGATAACTACTCCTTAACGGGTATTTAGTAAAGAAATAGTTAATCTCTGAAAACAAAACTGAATAGGGTGGATCCATATTTTGACGATGACGACGTAAATATATTTAACAGTTTGACGCAATTTTACGGATCACAGATCCGGCAAAAACAATGTTACAGAACAGTTTTATAATAGTGAACCCGGTACATGGTCCATAAAACAGCTACTCACCGACCACTCTCTTGCAGTGGTGTCCACCATCCGCCAAGTCACGGCTCAGCATCAATTCGTCTTGTGAGCACAACGAGGATCTTTGCTTTATCTGTCAAGGAATATGAAACATGCAGTTTACATTGTACCGGCTTACATCAAGCGACATTTAAACCTATTTGTATTATTATATTTTTATTTCCTCCATTCTATGAATATTTATAAAGCATGTAACTAATAATCGATATGTACAGAAATATGAATCAATAATGCTGAGTTATAGTAATTGATGTCAATATCCGACACTGGATATATCCACATATATGCACACATGATGAATATGATGAGGTTCGTGGTGATGGCGATGGAGATGAGTTTGATGACGATGATGCTGATGATGTGTTTGTTATCAACGATGGCGATGTTGTTAATGGTAGTGATGATGACGATGAGGATTATTATTATGAGCATGATGATAGTGATGATGTGACAATGCTAACACCGATGGTGGTGTCGATTGCGATGACTATGGTGCTTATAATGACGATATAAATTATGATGACGGTGATGATGACGATGATGGCGGTGATGATGATGATGATGATGATGATGATGGTGATGATAATAATAATGAAGCGGGCAGCCTATTCACATAATCTTTTCAAATGATATTCAGTAGATGGCACTCTTTGCTCACACTGTCATATATCGCCGTGCCAATGCTCATTCGATTCATTATTTATTATTTGAAATGCACGTAGTGGTCATATTGGTGATATATCTGCATTTGTCGCGAAAACAATCACGGGGGTTCAAAGTTAGTTAACGGCTCACCTAGTGGTGTGTTAGCAAGATTGATGCCAATTTCTAACTGTGTAAGAATGTGTTTTCGTTGAGCTATAACACTGTGGCCGGATTCGTCATCTCCAGTTTAAACCTCCGAGTTTAAACCTGGTTTAAACCTACATTGGTGGTCCAGCCAAACCGGGTCTAATGGGGCGTTTTTGTCGTTCAGTGGCCAGCTAATTGACAACTGTATTCGGTGATATGAGCATGCAGTCAAACATCCCTATTACCAATTGGACCAGAAGGCATGCCGATATTACGCTTATTGACACGCCATTAATTATCGCGAATGCGTGCACGCTCATGGGATTTATTTCAATGAGAAACAGGTATCGCTTATGCACCACTAATCCGATATCATTCTGGGTTTCAATCAATCTTGCAAATGGCACGTCTCTCAACACGAGATTCACGTGCTGTTCATCACTTTGTTTGTGGTTGGTTTTCTGCAAGATGGTTTACACGAAAAGACAAAATGTTGTGTATTTACATGTATATATGTTTATACAAAAGAGTATACGATCTGTCTATCTATCTGTCTGTCCGTCTGTCTGTTCGCAACTTTTCTCCCAGACCCTGGACCGATTTCAATCAAATTATGTGTGGTGACTCGGGGTAACTAGGAGGATGGTATAACAGCGTCAGGTTTTCAAAAAAATATTAAAAAAATTAGAAAAATGTAATTAAAAAAAAAGAAGAAAATATATTGTTGTTAAATTGAGAACGGAGTTGAATCTAAGAAGAAACAAAATGTAAATTAATTTGTGTTTGTTTTAAATTTAATTAAATGTTGTTTTTTTTAAATTAAAATGTTCAAATGATAAAAGTGTGCGCAAATATGTCGCAGGCTCCTAGCGCACAAAGGGGCCGCAGGCGCCTCTGACGTTGAATAAAGGCTCCATAATCTAGTCAATCATGCACCAAGAGGTCAGTCAAGTAAAGGCAATTTGCTTATGAGTATACACCAGAAGCGGCATGTGAACTGTTGGACAGGTTTTAGTAAAGAAATATATTACATGCATTGCTTTTTTCAATGTTATAAATTTCTCGTCATGCAGAAAATAAAAAAAACTTCCCATGCAGGCTTTAAATGAACAGGTGGAATATTATGTGAATGTATGGGCGTAACCACATGCAGTAGAGCTTTGTGGTATGATATACATCAAAATGGGTTATTAAATTTGACCCATAAAGAAATATAATTTTAGGATTGCAAACTACACCCCGTGTACCTGGTATCACCGACCCGGAAGGTATCACCAAACCGGACCGAATGGGAAAGAATTTTCACGCATATAATATGCGAATATTTTTTTCTCAATGTAAAACTGACAAGGAACCATACGAAGAAGGAATATTTACCCACCCGATGTCAGTCGGTTTTCCCAGATCTAACCATTTACCAATTTTTAGCGAATTATTTCAATATTCTTTTCTGTTTTGCTCTCTCAAATATTCAAGAAAATCTATTCACTAACATAACCAGCGGCCTTCCACACTGCCGACAATATGTCCGTATATAATTGACTTTGTCAAAGAGGCATCGAATTGAACATATTTTTAAAAGCACGTGTCATTCTCAACATGGTGGGACCACTATCGATCCAGATAGATGTCAAAGTCGCGAATCAAGATGTCGATAACACCGGATCTTCTGTGCAGTAAATATCAATAGTACTGATAGAGTTCTGGTGAGTTTTCGCGTGTTTTCGTGTGTATCGGAGACTAATGAGTTGGACGTATCTCATCTAAATATGAATACCATTTTCGAATCATGTATACATATCTATCATGGATCGATTAATTAAATTAATTGAACATCCATCTCAGCAGTCAAATTTGCTCAAACAAATAGGCGAATGAAAGATTACGTATATATAAGGCCCTGATCACAAGAACATGCATACTGTCGGTTCGGATATCAGTTTAGTCGTATCATAATCAGGTACGTATTGAGACCCAATATGGCGAAAAAGCCCATATATATGCAAGCTACTTCATCTTACTTGCCATGCATTAAATTTTGTCACCAGAGACAGTGTTTCTGTTTTTTTAACTGGGGTGTCTCGCCCAACCTCATTCAAACCGTTCATCAGGGAGACAAATCTATATATCCATGCATTGTTCGGGCTACACACGAAGTCAATGTTCTCTTAGTCTGGTTTTTGGCTCAATTCTAGATCTGGTGTATAACTCTGGCGAATCGCGTGGAAAGCATGACCGCCTATATGAAACATTCTGTACTTCAGGTATATACTATAGTATGGTGCATATCAAGCAAAATGGTCGGCATGACAGACGCCATCTTGTCTGGAGTCTAAGCGGCCACAAAACGCCAGGATTGTTACACTTCAGAATGGGGTTTCTGCGGTGGTCCAAACGTGATACCAAATCGAAGGCATCAAACATTTCGTATGCGATAGTGCAATTGAAACTCTCTGGGCTCTCTGTCTATTACTCGTCGATACATTTGGAGGTTCATGTGAGCCATTCCCGTTAGTGTGTGTGGATAGTTTGTAACGGAGGGCGTACACGCTCTAAACATATCACGGACATTTCTCATTATTTTCAGCATCGAAGAGTCACAAATGTCGATAACTGGCGTCGTAAATATCTCATTAAAATGTAATCATTAGCTTTCAACATCGAAATCGAAAACTATAGTGGAGTCAAGTCAGGTAGGACATCTTTAACGGTGCTCCTGGAATCATTATCTCAATAGGGGTCCGCACTAATACCATGTAATCGATGTTCAACTTCACCGGATATTGGTCATTTAATTGTATACGGACTTCATGTGTTTCAGAAAGTCATACAAAGTTCTGTTCCGATTTTCTTCAGACTATATGAAACAATAAAGAGTGTGTATGTTATATATCAAAGATTGAAAAGAACTTCAAATTTGCGACCACTTTTTGCAAGACATTTCAGATTATACTAAGATTGTCGGCATTTTGTGTATTTAATCACCAATATTAAAAATCAATTAAAGTGACTGGTAAAGTAAAACCAGCATTATCCCAACATATTACACTAGCTGGTTCACGTCGAAGGAAACTTGGACAGACGGACTCACAGAAAGACCTACTCAAGTCACCGATTAGTTTGAGCCGATTTTTCTTCAGAGCAGAATAGAAGAATAAAGAGCGTTCTCCCAAATTAATAACAATTAATGTCATAGCAATATAATAATTTTGCGGCTGTGTAATTGGCGGGTCTATTCCTGATTTGGCAAATAAAGAGCGTTTATTTTATATGTCAACGATTGGAAGCAGCTGGCAAAATGTAATTACGTTGGAAAGATTTTTCAGGGTATACAAATGTTTTTTTTTTCGATCAGCAATTCGTGTATTTAGCGACCCATCTTTACCTTCTTCCAAATATATGGAAGTATGAACGAGCCATGGCCATGTAATGTGCATCGGCATCTAAACACCCTGAGAACATTTATCAAATTTTCAGCATCGAAAAGTCACAATGTTCGGTATATGGCGGCGTAAATTCTCATTAAAATGTTCTCATTAGTTTTCAGGGTTGAACACGAAAACTATAGTTGAGCAACGTCAGACTGGAGATCATTACTGATGCTCCGGGAGCCATTATCTCAATATGGGTCCGCACTAATAGTTTGGAAATCGATGTATAGATGTTGGTCAAGTCATAGATAAGTTGGGTACTAATTGTTCTCAGAGCAAAGAATAATAAGGAGCGTTCTAGTTAGTCTATTCCTGATATGGTAATACAACGAGCGTCAGATATGTAGAGGATAAACATGTTTTTCTGGTGCGATTTGGGACGATTATCGGTGGAGTTTTGAGATGGAAAATACAGTTTTAAATACCGGCGCAGCGTGTAGCCGATAAAACAGATATTTTGCATCGGAAAACCTACCGAAAAACGTCCCAAATCAAGCAGACAGCATGTTTATCCCCATTCTAAATCACACACATCGCAAAATCATGCTATAGACATACAAATCTACCCACGAGTTGCTGCAGTGGACGGTATATAATTGATTTTGTCAAAGAAGCATAGGTTGAACATATTTAAAAAAAGCACATGTCATTCTCAATACGGTGGGGCCACTTTCGATCCAGATAGATGTCAAGGGGCGGATCAATATGTCAGTAACACCGGATCTTCTGTGCAGTAAATATCCATAGTACTTATAGAGTTCTGGTGAGTTTTCGCGTGTTTCGTATGTATCTGAGACTGATGAGTTGGACTACTTATCTCATCTGAATATGAGTCCGTACCATTTTCGAATCATGTATACACATATATTATGGGTGGATTAATTAAATTAATTGAACAGTCATCTCAGCAGTCAAATTTGCTCATTCAAAAAGGCGAATGAAATTGACGTATACATAAGTCCATGTTCACACGAACATGAATGCTGTCGTTTCGGATAACAGTTTAGTCGTATCCGAATCGGGTTTGTATTAAGACCCCACATGGCGAAACAATACCATACGACTATGGTAATATAAGACGGTCATGTTGTGGACACAGTTAATACCATGTATTAAGGAGGTTATCCTGCCATATATAATAAAGCCACTTCATCTTACTTGCCATGCATTAAATATTGTCCTCAGAGACAGGGTTTGTGTTTTTAATTTTTTCTGGGGTGATATCTCGCCCAACCTCGATCAAACCGTTCAACAAGAAGACCAATGTAGATATTAGAGTGTTGGATCAATTAAGTGAACAAAGCAATGATAAATCTGTTCAGGCACGTATGCTGAGTTTTTACCTTTGACCCTTGTTGGGACCCACCCACCCCATCGTCCAAATTTGTTTCCGTTTTCGGCAGTTTTTTTCCAACAAACAATTTTTTCCGCAACTCAAAAATATTATACAAACAGTATAGCCTGTAGCCCATGATAATAGATTGAATTTTGAAATCCAAGATGGCTGCTGGCAGCCATGTCTTTTTTGACCGAATGACCCCAAAATGACTCGTTCCTATTTACATGTCAATGTTAACATCAATGACTAATAGTGTGCACTGAAATTCATATACAGCTGTTTACAGTGAATTTCCCCACGCAAATCTCTGTTTTAGTGTTAAAAGGCGGTGGGTGTCAAAAAAATGGTCGAAAAAAACTGCCGAAAACGGAAAACAATGGACGCGGGGGTGGGTCCCAACAAGGGTCGAAAGTCAAAAATCAGCATACGTGCCTGCAAATTTTTCCGACACCCCCCTGACTTGCGGGGGGAATTCACTAATATGAATTTCTGTGCATACTATTTGTGATGGATTGTATGGAACATTCTGTACTATACTATAGTCTGGGGCATATCAAACAAAATGGCCGCCATGACAGACGCCATTTTTTCTGAAGTATGAAAGGTAACTTTTTCTAGTTACCATCCGGAAAACAGAATCCGGCTTTTAAGTTTGTACTCTGTGACCTTTTGACATGGTTGACCTTGATCAGATATTCACAACCACATACACCCCCGTTGTATATAGAAATGCACGTCATTTCGTTTGGTATATAACATGTCCCCACTACATGTATAATCAGGGTTCGCGCTGCCAAATTTGCCAATGGCAAAAATAATTTCTATTTGGCAAAAATTATTTTCATTTGGCAAATATTTTGGCAAGTCACTTTTTAATTCCTCATGCAATTTAAAAAAAATATTTGTCAATCAATACATTAATTTCGGGAAACTCTTACAACATAATTATATTAGTGGTGCTTTATAAGGTTTGGGGAAAATTATCACCTCTATTAAGATGCAGTTAATCTAATTGAATTGGTCCTGATGGTTGGACGGATTGCTAATCCTCTTAGCTGCTTTTCAATCGATATAAAACCGCTTTGCGTTGAAAAATGAGAATTAAGGTTGCAGAAAATGATACTATCACGGATAACATTTGGCAATTGCTAAAATAATTTGGCAAATAATATTTTCATTTGGCAAATTATTTGGCAAAATTAAATTTCGGTCCAGCGCGACCCTGCATGTATTTAAATGCACTTCTTGTTGGGTCCATTTCAATCTAACTACCCTTAAACAAATGCGATCGAAAAGAACTATGGTAACTGGGAGAAACGATTACAATTTCCATACATTACAAACATATCTCGCAGCGAATGTTTTATATGTTGTCAGGAAGAAGCCCCTGCATACATTAAGAATAAAATAAATTCTCTAAACATTTTCAACCGATATATGTCGTATTTTGACTGGACTATAACATAGGGTGCAAATGGAACTACTCAATCCGGGGGTGCATGCGCATTAAGAAAATCTTAGGTTGACACACCAACTGAGACCATATACAGCCACGTCCCTATCCATCAAAGATTTACACTGTTTAATTTTCCCTACCATGTACAGTTCCGGGCCTATATTATTGAAAATATCCTACTATATACAAGGCATGTATTAGCATGAAATTAAAACACAAACAAACATACGAATACGCCCACCCATGTGCACACCCCCCCCCCCGCCCACCAACACACACAACGACAAAGAAACATCTGCCATGTGCAGACCTGTCCGAAAGATAATGGTATATTCTATTTTAATTTTTTCCGGCCACAGGGGACCCACCCACCCAATTTCTTCCGTTTCCGGCCTTTTTTTCCAGGCAATTTTGGACACCCACCCTTTTTTCCGTTTCAGGAAGATTTTTCCAGTCAGTTTTGGACACCCACCACCCTTAAATTTGAGAAAAATGATCAATTGAGTAACCAAATAGCTGATTATCCTGCATTATCATAATGTATTGCGCTATATTTGAATAGAACAGTGCATAATGAGATAACTATACTATTTGAATTTATCATATAAGTGTCATTAATCAAGAAATGTGTCAACATAATCACATTTCTAGGGATATATAGGCAGAGTGCCAAGGTTTTTATTAACATTCATTTTCATAATATATAGTCACATGATCTAGTCTCATAATCACATTTGAGTATTCTACAGAATACATGGTACCGGTACAACAAATTTAAGATTATTTGATATTTTGATATTTGCTATGTGATATACAGTAATGCCCTAATTAATCGACTCCATAACCACAGCAGAATAATGGGTAATTTAATTTAAATTTCCGACTAAATCCTGAAAAATTACCCATTATTCTGCTGTGCTTATGGAGTCGTTTAATTAGGGCATTACTGTATTGCTGGAATCAAATTGTTTATCAAAACATGTGGAAATACAACTGTTCATCCCAGTTCATCCCAGTTTGAAGAATAATGCTAATACCAAACATAACCATGATATACATGCGTGACTCTTCTTGGGGCATCTCAGAAACCAGAACTGAGGAAACTTGTTATAGCGTGTAATGGCAGGCTGGTAGCCACTGCCTGAAGTAATAGGCTTCGTAATAATTGGGAATAATGTGGATGGATAGCCCAATTTCACTTCTTTTTTGCTCACGATATCAGTGACGATAAAATCTTCGTTACTGTGATTAACATTACAAGCTGATCTACATTAACATGGAAAACTATGTGAAATTGTTCAAGCTGGCCCGGCTGGCCTCAATTTATTTGTTAAGATTTTGTTTTACGTTGTCAAAAGTCTATTTTGTTCCATTATTTATTATATCTTTATTTCCAAGTCACATATGCTCAAGTGTGCTTTCATTTTACTGCTTATTTTCAGCTGAGTTCTGCATAGTTATTCTTATTTTGTTGTATCAGTAGATGGAATCCTGATTAAATTTTATTTATCCAATAGCGCAGTGTCTAGTTCTATCAAGTTGAATTTGGGTTATTGTTGGCCATTGTGCAACTGATCCAACTTCTGATAACCTCTATATGTAGTATAGCATTAGTATTAACTATATATGACCTGTTTCTGTTCAAAACACATCGAAATAAGACTCAATAGCAGGAATGTAAAAATATTTTGGCATATGGACAAAACTGTTTTTTGGACCCAAGAGACACCCACCCACCCCATCATACGTGCCTGGATTTTTTTTCCGACTCCCCCCCTGTATAATGGGGATATTTTACTAGCTCAAGTCCTAAAGCACATGCCATTCTACGGATTTTCTTTCGTGCACGCGAATCCGAACTGGCAGGAACAAGCTTCACCAATGATTTAAGGAAATGTTAGGAGGTCTGCATCCTATATGGACCACACCGCCGTCAACAATTGATAAGTGAATAACTGACAAAATTGATAGCTTTTATAATGTAGTATGACTTAATATATATTACATAATTATTATAATAATTGAAAATCGATTCATTAGAATGCGTGACTGACATGGAGTGATTATCAGTACTAATTCACCGACAAAAACAGTCAAAATGCGAAATATATAATCCGCATCTTTGACATCCCAACTCCGGTTTGGCGACATCTTATTGCAGTGTCGATCCGCGACTTTGACTCCCATAATTATGGTGGGTACTTACACTTGATCGCGGTTAGTGTTTTTTTCCTTCTTTACGAATCGCACTGTAGGGTGGAACAACTTAAGGTTACTCGAACATATATTTTCTATTGATACACGCATTTTCCGCCGTTAGCGGCGGCTAATTATACCTCAAACGAACTATCTAACGTCAAAAAGTGTCTAGGATTTATGATAAAAACGGATATGAGCCGGAATGTCCATTACATGTAGCGGGGCGACAGCAAGCTATCATAATGAGGGAACATTACGCTGTACGAATTTATGTTTTAAATAGTGGATAGCAACATCAACCGGGCGATAAATACATTCATCTGAGGGAGGATATGTTCTAAATTTTATCAAAAACCGCATGGTCCGGTTTCGTGATACCTTCCGGATTGGTGATATTAGGTACACGGGTTGAACTTTGTGCATAGCATATATGGTCATGTAGTACATCGTTTGGTGTCATAATTAAAACGTTCACATGAATTCGTAGAAAACACCTGTATTTGTGATTGCCACAATATAGTTGTAAACATTATATTGAAGGAATTTGTCCATATCTGAGCAACGCTCACGTGCGAATGAATCAACTGTGACACGATAACACCAGTCGGCAGTCGCCACGTAGACACGCCCTCACTCGAGATAATTTACAGCTCCACCCTTTGATTGATTGTTTGACAATTCTAAACCGCGATGAAGAAAAGACGGATTCGTCATCTCAAGTTTAGCCTCGGTAAAGCTGGTTTAGCTGGACCGCCGAATTAGATGGTTTAGTTGCTGGTTTAAGCTTATAAAACGCAGACAAATTATCAAAATTGACAAAAACTTATCCCCGCATAGGTGTGAGTGCCTGTCGCTTATAAATTTCCAATCAAGATATGTTCGCTGTCGTAATTATTGATTTTCGCAATCAATAAAACGAGGCGGTCCGCATCAGGAAAGTACGATTAATTATATCGACGATACAGAGACACTACTGCTAAACCAACGGTCTGGCTCGACCAGGTTTAAACCAAAGATGACGAATGCGTCACTTAAACCTGCGATGCGTTCGCGGGTTTAAACCTAGAGGTTTACGTAGACCAGGTTTAAACCGGAGATGACGAATCGGGCCTGTATGTTTGCCACAACTGTTCAGTGACAGTGCCAATAAAGTTTATAAACGAGTCAGTATAGTCCATTGCTTCTACCAAGCTATCGTGGACGTGGGATAAGTGTAATGATATCATATCGTCAGGAGACAGTTCTTCGACAGAGATAAACAATTGCAATCCATATCGGTCAATAATTGCATAGAACATGTCATTGCGTATGTTAACAAGGGCGTTGCACTCAATAAGGATGTGCATACTTTTGTCGGTGTATGACTTTCCACATAACGGGCAAAGTCCTACTTCGATGGACGCCGATGATTCAATAACCCGAGCTACTGTGAAATATGCGGTTTTGTTTTCGGTAAATTTCCGACATAATCGCCACAAGTCCAGAGAACATTGTAGACGTCTTTAATGTAGCCTGGAACACACTATACACACATCAGATGTAAATGTATAAGAACGAAACCTCACCAATAACATGTTACAAAAAACAACATATTATGACTGATTGACATGTAAATGTCTTTGTATACGCGTTGATAAGGCAGCCTCTAAAACTGTTCCACCGAATAGGACCATCCATCCGTGGTTGACTATGCCTTACGTGTGAAATTTATATAATAAATTCAAAGTGATAAATTTAGTGATACTTTCAGCTATTTTTCACATTCACATTTCGGAAAATTTTGAGGTGGAATTACATCCTATTTTCTCCTCATTTCAAACAATTTACTATTAACCCTAAGGAGGAAACTTAGTCATTGATTAAGTCGTTGATTTATCCTATGCCATCACCTGTACAATTAAATGTGCGTATTTACATTGTGGAAAGTGTCTTTCTGAATATTATGCCCCTTGTTATTGACTTAATGTAGAACCCTGCCACAATATCAAAATGTCATTTAAAATATAAAAATATCAAAAAGGTTGATGTCGCAATTAAAAGCACGTGCTCTCATCTCAATAATGGTGACATAGAGATCATGTTCCTCTAGTCTGTGCCACGAATCTCTACCCTGGCCATAATGTAGATGTCATGTTCCTCGAGTCCACGTCATTAATCTCTATCTGCTCTAACTACACTGTAGAAATCACGTTCCTATCCATACCAATAAGATTATTGGATCCACGTTGACCAGATGTGGTGAATTGTCCTTGTCATGTCACACGGCGTTACCAGCATCATTCTTAATTGGTGATGAACTTAACCCCTTCAAGTTCACTCAGAACAGTTATATTTAAACATCATGGAATCATTTCTGAGTCATTTGATTGCATTATTTTAAATTAAATATGACCATTGACAAAATAATTACAGGGCCAGGGCAAACTGTGTTGTGTGTGCTGCTGCAGTGCCTACCCACCACACGCAGGCCGGATTCGTCATCTCAGGTTTAAACCTGGTCTACGTAAACCTCTAGGTTTAAACCGCCGTGAGTCAGCTAAATCCGTGGTTTAAACCCGAGACCGCAGGTCTATGTGACGGATTCGTCATCTCTGGTTTAAACCTGGTCCAGCCAGACCAGCGGTTTAGTAGTAGTGTCTCTGTATCGTCGAGATAATTAATCATACTGTCCTAATGCGGACCGCCTCGTTTTATTGATTGCGAAAATCAATAATAACGACAGCGAACATATCTTGATTGGAAATTTATATGCGAGAGGCACTCACACCTATAAAGTGTGGGTATAAGCTTTTGTCAATTTCGATATTGTTTTTGTGTTTTATAAGCTTAAACCGGCAACTAAACCTCCAATTCGGCGGTCCAGCTAAACCATCTTTACCGAGGCTAAACCTGAGATGACGAATCCGTCTTTTCTTCATCGCGGTTTAGAATTGTCAAACTATCAGTCAAAGGGTGGAGCTGTAAATTATCTCGAGTGAGGGCGTATCTAAGTGGCGACTACAGACTGGTGTTATCATGTCACAGTTGAATCATTCGCACGCGATAATTGAGGACGTGTCAGTAAGCATTACATCAGCCTGCCTTTTGTTCCGCTTGGTAACAGGGTAGTTGGACTGCATGATCATATCACCGACTGGAGTTATCAATCAGCTGGCCACTAAACGACAAAAACGCCCACGTAGACCCGGTTTGGTTGGACCGCCAATGGGGGTTTAAACCAGGTTTAAACTCGGAGGTTTAAACCGGAGATGACGAATCGGGCAATAATGTCTGGAAAACCAATTCAGACCCCCCTTCCACAATACGAACCTTTATACAATAAGGTTTCATGAGGAATATGAAGTCCGATATACAAGTTTGCAATTACGTGTTGGCGTATTTCAATCTCGATTCACGAGAACATCCAAAATAATACGATATATATTATATATACAATCGTGAATCGAGATTGAAATACCCCAACACGTACTTGCTACACTTGTATACCGGACTTCATATTCATCATGAAAACTTATTGGATAAAGGTTCGAATTGTGAAAGGGGGTCTGCAACTATTTTCCTGGCACTAGGTGGGTGTTCGCGCTATCGGTGGCCAATTGTCACTTTTCTCGAAAGTGGCTGCAACAAATTTAATTTGGCCAAACCTTTATTCACCACAAATTGAGACAGAAATATAATTCAAAAAACGCTGATCGACGAAGTTAGGCGAAGAAATATCGCCGGTTTTTAACACGCGGGTTTCGTACTTCGGATACATCATACGACGACAACCCAAATTTATTTTGTGAGGGGACCCTTAATTGAACGGTGATGGTTGTACAGAGGGTATTACTAGTCAAAAACCTCAATCTCTACACTGGTTATATCACATTTAGTTGACTAGGCGGTCTGTAAGATGAAATGCGTAAATGCATTGTTCTATGTACCTGCGATGGCACGCCAGTTACGTAATGTGTCGTAAACAGCCTCCCGTCTTATAACAAGCGGTCTTCATACCATAAAGGTTATTAATACATCAATATGTATTCAACACCTCGCGATAATAAGCAACAGAACCGTTTTATTTCGGCGAAAATAACGATGAAAACTAACACAGTCCATTACTTGATTAGCTGGCGAACATGGTGTCAGCGACGCGATAATAGAGTTTAATATAATTAAAATATATAATTTAGACATCAATTGTGAGCCCAGAAAATGAGGATTTAGTTTGGCTAAAGTGTTGTTAATTTGGCCAAAATACATTTGGCCAATTTTCTTTTATTTGGCCACTAAAAATTTCATTTGGCCACTTTTTTGGCCAGAAGATTTTACGGTCCAGCGCGAACACTGCACTAGGTTGGTGTGGGTGCTAACAATCACACATGCAATTTTAATATTTTATTTACAGTTTAAGTGGAAAATAGGTCTACAAAAGTTTGATTTGGTTTCAAGTCTGATGGGCAAGAGATATATGGATAGAGCAATGGAGCGAGAAATGCGGGGGAGGTGACGATTGGGTGAAGAGACCAGGACCATAATTTTGTTGTTGTAAACTTTTGTATAAAACTCACCATTATGAACTTATTCTGCTTGCTGGACTCACTCACATCGATACCACCAGAGGTTGCAATTTTGAAGAGCGTGCACTCACGCGTATCAATGTTAAATCTCACAAGATCACACTCAGAGTTTTTGCTGCCAAGTTTTTCACATCGTAAAATGTTTGGGCTTTTCGTGTGAGTAATCTCCTTAACCGGCTCAGTTATGGACTCGGCTGAAATAATGTCAGGTAAACTATTAGCTGCTGTAACCACAAACACACTTGCAGCGACACAGACGAGAAGAATCCATAGTGTACCCACTACGCGAAAAAACTGTGTCTTTTGCTCCGATGAAGGTTTCATATTGTTGCCTCTGTTTAGCGGTTAATTATTATTATTATTATTATTATTATTATATAAATATAAATATTCTCAGAGGCAGATAATTCTCTTGCCTTTGATCGGATGGTAAGACTCTCCTGCAGCGAGTGACACTCCCGATCGACTTGTGAGAGGCGGGTAATAGCGTGGCCGTGTTATAGTCTTGAACAATCAATCGATGAGGCGACATGTACAACAGTTAACTGTTCTCAGTATGGCATGACTCCTCTCTTAGAGTGGGATGCGGAGCATTACTGTCACTTGCTAGCGTATCTCATGCTACATAATTATTCTCGTGCAAAAAGGAAGGAACCAAAACATATAAATATGGGTATATATGTAAACAAATAGGTTCATATTGGACGTTTATTACGCATCTCATGCAACATTATTATTCTCGTGCAACAAGGAAGGAACCAAAACATATAAATATGGGTATATATATAAACAAATAGGTTCATATTGGACGTTTATGATTCTGAAATAAGCCCATGATGTCCAGCCTGTTCTCCCGATAATCCGCACATTAACTGCTTATAATATAACTTGTTTTATGTAGATACTCTGCTTAGAATCGCCTCTTTTTGAGATGCTTAAAATGATGGAATACATGGCCCTTGTGGCTTTGTCAACCAACATTTTTTTCGCGGGCATGAAAGAGCCAGATTTAGTAAACGTTGTGCCCAGAGAGTTAAAGTTTGTCACTACATCTAGATATTGTCCTATTGTGAATATAAATGTCGTTTTCTTCGAGAAACTGCTCTTTGACATGTTGTACATGTATGAGGGCAATGACAAAATATGTTTTTCTAAACTTTTGAAAAACTGATAGTGAAACACTATGATATTACTATTAGGAATACCATTTAATCATATCAAACATGTCCTTTTAAGCTAATGTTCCACATCAATTAGCAAATAAGGAGAAATTAAATACAAGTATGTCATAAAAATACTCGCTTGAAAGTGGGAATGAAAAAACTAACTTATTTTATAAATAAATGTTAATGAAACATGGTTATGACTATCTTCTATATTCATGAATGCACTTAATTACTAATACTACTAATAAGTATATTATTCATTGCGAATGTAATTGACGAATATGACAATTTTCAAATTGTAAACATACATACTTTGTTTAGCTGTATTGTAAATTCCAAATTCAAACCACAATACAGGTAACTGAACAATGTCACAATTTATAAACTGTAAACATGTATACCTTGTATATGGTATGAGTTCCTAATTGAAACTACAATACAGGTTTCTCTGATTGTATCTTAATAGTAGACTCATTGCCTGTAAAAGCGCTCGGTAAAACTGCCGGCGTGTGAAAATGTCATTACATCGGTGTCCAGTTTTGGTATAAAACCATACAAAATCATATGCACCATGGCCTTTTTTTATCGACTAGGTCACGTTCATTAAATCTGATACATTCAGTTTGCTAAATGTTTATTTTTCGTATATACAATGTAATTGTAAATAGGTACGTACATTGCTTTATATTCATGTACATTTCCAGTTGGATGGAAACTGTATATTCATGTACATTTCCAGTTGGATTGAAACTGATGTAACTGACCCCAGTGGCTGATACTCGCTCAGGTTTTGTGAAATCACGACTGCGAAAGTATGCATAGTGTATCTGTAAACTCGAGATTCACATTGTATTTAATTCATTCTCTACTCGGTGCACATGTACAAGTGTGGAACTGGTCCTAAACAGAACAAAAAAAGGTTACATGTCTAATGATATAGCCTATTGTGTGCTTCGTCTCTGGGCACCCGTTACTTATATTCTTAGCCCGTAGTCGTGGTTTGTCAGAACCTCTCTTGTTGCTCGTGCTCATAAGCGTTCAACAATACGATACATTGCCATGTACTCTAAAAACGAAAATAGAAGGCTCTCCTTGTGCGATTATTATCAATTATAGATTATGTATGTTGTTATCTTAAGATACTCTATCTCTTACAATACTTCCCGACTTCTCGTATCGTACAGTTATATGAATGTACTACAAAATAATATATTTTGCTCAAATTATAGGTCCAAATTTGGTTACTATCATTAAAGACATACTATGGACTTGTTCGGGTCCGTGAAATTAATAAGTTAATATTTATGCGATATGGCAATTTGGGTAATGTAGAATTCTACTATCGTCGCCGAGAAATTTAAACAAATCGACCATACCACTCAATAGAAGACATGGTATGAACTGCACTCAATTGTAAATATTTACATCTCGATTTGGGACGCAACGTTTGACGATAAACTAACACAAATGATTTCGCCATCGAAAGTCATTGCATATAATTAATATATAAAAATGACGGTTTTTTTGTCACTTTTGATTAGTATTAGTATAAATTAACTACTTTGAACCAGATTATTCTCAATTTATATTTGATCACCCTTCCGGAGTGTTTCACATCACTTTAACTGAAACGAAAAGTGAAGAGATATAATCCATCTCAAGTTTATGACTTACAATCTATCGATGAGGACTGGAGTTTTGTTGAGTCATGTTGACCACAATTATTTCATATATGCTCCCATCGTGATGCAATTTTGTATTTTTGTCATGCTGACTCCTGATTGTTTTATTCATGTTTACTCTCACCAGCCTTGAGCAATATAAAATTAATGCATTTGTTCTAATTTATTTACCTATGGATTTACCTATGGTAATACTCGATTTAGCTCCCTGTGAAATGGAAACGACTCAGGGCAAGATGCATAACTCTATGTTAATAACGAAAACATGACACAGGATAAGATCACATTAGGCGAGATTCGGGAAGATGATTATTTCAACTTGATGTCGCTATTTAATGGGCCACAACATGATGATAATGACGACATGGTTGACAGTATATCACAATATAACACAACACACCACTCGTGCGAGTATTATGCACCGTCTCAGTTTAAGGAAAAGATGGCAGCATCGAAATCAAAGCTTGGTCTTAATTGTCGTAGTCTAAATGCATAATGGGAGGAATTCGATACGATATCAGTTTAGTTTTTTGAGTACAGGGCAATGTATCGTATCATGGACATCCACAAAATCATCCTCTATTGAAAAGGGATACGAACTATCATATTTGAGTATGCTCTTTATTACAATGTGTAATTTTTAGAAACAAATGTATGAACTCTATTTATCAGAGATGACCATAATATAATATTTGCTCGCCTAACAAAAAAATAAAAAACAAACACTTCATTGTATTTTGAAATCGATGCCATGCACCGCACCCACCATTAAACGCTATACATACTGCATATTCGCGTGTCTGTTCAGTCCCTCTAGAAAGATATAAACCGAACAGATATCTCTAAGCCTCTCATATACTTGCGCGCATCTGATCATGACCATCTCCATTATCGAGACGGCATGTCTCGGCGCATTTGTTTATAAATAGGTGCGCTCTAGACCTGTTCATGCGCAACATATCGACACGCAATGTGAAATAGGTACATAATAGTGATTATTTGATTCTGAATAAGCAGATAATGGAGTCATAGCCGTTATTTCGTTTTATGGCGCGGGCGACAATTAAAATACATGTTAAAGAGCGTACACCTGAAGTCGTGAGTTGGCTTATTTGTGTCATTTATCGCACATAATCTGATTAGAATCGCCTCATTATGAGTCGATACTGTCACTAAAACAGCACATTATTAACTCAAAATGAGGCGATTCTAAGCAGATTATCTACCTAAAACATGCTATATTATAAGCAGATAATGTGATGTTCCATACACTTACGATTAGTATTATTATTATAATATGCACCTTCTGGAAGTGTTATACATATGTGACGCGCCATATCAAATCCAGTCGGAAGTCGGGATTGTTTTACCCTGTGCCAATGCATTCTCTTATATATGCGAGTCGACCATAGGTCGCCTCGCATATATAAGAGAATGCATTGGCCTAACAATTTTTTATCATGTTTTCTAAATAAATGTTTCTTACAATTTTTAGGACATAAAATAAAAAACATCCATTACCCTGCAGGGAGCCCCACACATATATAGAAGCATATAGAAGAGTGTCGTCTGCTCATGTTTGTCTGGGGCTCTGTATGGGTGAAATTATAAAATTGTTAAAGAATACAAGAAAACATTATTAAAATTGTAAAAAATTGTTAGGCCAATGCATTCTCTTATATATGCGAGGCGACCTATGGTCGACTCGCATATATAAGAGAATGCATCGTCACATATACGGATATAAATTGGTTGAGCAGGTCGGTAGGGGTCGTCCTGTTCATCCGGCATCTATTGTTTCCAATAGGTGTTGCGGTAGGTGTCATAATCCTCAACATCATACAGTTGCCGATTATAGTTTTTATCACAATTGTCACTGGGAATGGGTGGTGATGTCAAATTTGGCGGGTTATTGGGCGATGATGTCCGAATTTGTTTTTTCAATTGAGTCAGATGAATGAAATTCACGTACACATATGATATATTTCAACACATTTTTTAAATACTATATATGACAATACAATACAATACAATAATTAATTTTTATAGCGCTCAATATTATGAGTACATATTCAACGGCGCTTTACATTACATCGAGCTCATTGCCTATATAATCAGGTCCGTGAAGTTGGATCGAAGTTCGAAGTTCGAAATTCGGTGGAGATTCGCGTGAAGTTGGATCGAAGTTCGAAGTTCGAAATTCGGTGGAGATTCGACCCCCACTTTTTTTTGCCCCAACTTCGTTGTTGTGGTCCAATTCGTGCTCCCCTGTTCGAAATTTTGGTCAAAAGTTATTTTTTTCACTTTTTCTGAGATACTGTTGGACTTATAAAATTTAGGCACGGCGCTGGACTTAGAAAATTTCGCCTTCAATATCAAGGTGCCGAAGGGAAGTGGCACTGTTTATGGCTGGATCGGACTGAAACTTGGCAGTTTTGATACTTTCCATCAGAGAATCTAGCAAGTTAACGCTCAGCTTCGAGAAATTACTCGATCTATAGGTTTGAATTTCAATCTGAGCGTTCGAAATTCGGTGGATATTCGTTCGAAGTTCGAAATTCAGATTGAAATTCAACCCCCACTTTTTTTTGCCCCAACTTCGTTGTTGTGTTCCAATTCGTGCTCCCCTGTTCGAAATTTTGGTCAAAAGTTATTTTTTTCACTTTTTCTGAGATACTGTTGGACTTATAAAATTTAGGCACGGCGCTGGACTTAGAAAATTTCGCCTTCAATATCAAGATGCCGAAGGGAAGTGGCACTGTTTATGGCTGGATCGGACTGAAACTTGGCAGTTTTGATACTTTCCATCAGAGAATCTAGCAAGTTAACGCTCAGCTTCGAGAAATTACTCGATCTATAGGTTTGAATTTCAATCTGAGCGTTCGAAATTCGGTGGATATTCGTTCGAAGTTCGAAATTCAGATTGAAATTCAACCCCCACTTTTTTTTGCCCCAACTTCGTTGTTTTGGTCCAATTCGTGCTCCCCTGTTCGAAATTTTGGTCAAAAGTTATTTTTTTCACTTTTTCTGAGATACTGTTGGACTTAAAAAATTTAGGCACGGCGCTGGACTTAGAAAATTTCGCCTTCAATATCAAGGTGCCGAAGGGAAGTGGCACTGTTTATGGCTGGATCGGACTGAAACTTGGCAGTTTTGATACTTTCCATAAGAGAATCTAGCAAGTTAACGCTCAGCTTCGAGAAATTACTCGATCTATAGGTTTGAATTTCAATCTGAGCGTTCGAAATTCGGTGGAGATTCGTTCGAAATTCAGATTGAAATTCGACCCCCACTTTTTTGTGCCTTAAGTTCATTGTTGTGTTCCAATTCGTGCTCCCCTGCTCGAATTTTGGGTCAAAAGTGATTTTTTTCACTTTTTCTGAGATACTGCTGGACTTGGAAAATTTAGCCACGGCGCTGGACTTAGAACATTTCGCCTTCAATATCAAGGTGCCGAAGGGAAGTGGCATTGTTTAAGGCTGGATTGAGCTGAAATTTGGTATGTTTGATACTTTCCATAAGAGAATCAAGCAAACTAACGCTCAGCTTCGAGAAATTACTCGATCTATAGGTTTGAATTTCAATCTGGGCGAATTTCGATCTGGATTGAAGTTCGAAATTCAGATTGAAATTCGACCCCCACTTTTGTTTGCCTCAAATGCATTGCTGTGTTCCAATTCGTGCTCCCCTGCTCGAATTTCAATCTGAGCGTTCGAAATTCGGTGGAGATTCGTTCGAAGTTCGAAATTCAGATTGAAATTCTACCCCCACTTTTTTTTGTCTCAAACATTTCGCCTTCAATATTATGATAGGGGTGGTGTCGGAGGGAAGTTGCACTGTTTATGGTTCGATCGAGCTGAAACTTGGCATTTTTGATACTTTCCGGTAGAGAATCCAGCAAACTAACGCTCAGCTTCGAGAAATCACTCGATTTATAGGTTTGAATTTCAATCTGAGCGTTCGAACCTATTCGTTCGAAGTTCGAATTTCGGTGGAGATTCAACCCCTAATTTTTGTTTTGCCTCAAGTTCATTGTTGTGTTCCAATTCGTGCTCCCCTGTTCGAATTTTGGGTCAAAATTTTTGTTTTTTTACTTTTTCTGAGATACTGCTGGACTTTTGCCACGGCGCTGGACTTGTGACTTGATTTGTGATTTCTAGATGGACTAGTGGTGCACAAGAAGAATCCACAAGGATAGTCCCGTGGCTGCTGTGGTTATCCATAAAAATTAGGGGTTGTATCTCCAGCAGCGTGAATTTCGTTACTTATTCCTTATTCAAAACATTTGGGGAAATGTTGCAAATGACCATGGCAACGTCTTAAGGCGAGACGAAATTTCCTGTGATAAAAAATCCGGAAAAAAAGTTAAAAAATGTCTCGAAATTAGGCAAAGTCCGAAAATAAACGGAAATTGGCCGAAAGAAGTGATGGGTCATTAATGGCTACATCGGCCAAATATTTTGGGCCAAAATTTGTTTGGGCCGAGTCCTAAAAAGTTGGCCGAATTTCAGTTTTCGCTCTGCTCTGTCGGGAAAATTTCTGAAAATGTGGCAAACTGTCACATATTAAAAAATGGTCACCTGGGCCGAACTTTTTGGGCCGAAAAGTTTTTGGGTCGAGTCCGAAAAAGTGGGTCAAATAGAAATTCCCGCTCTGCTCGGTCAGGAAAATTTGGGGAAATGTGACAAACTACCATGGCAACGTCTTTAGTAAGGCGAGACGAAATTTCGTGTGAAACAAAAGTCCGAAAATAAACGGAAATAGTCCGAAACAAGTGCGTGGTCATAAATGGCCACATCCAGGGGGGGGGGGGGGTCTGCAAAAAAAATCCGTATATAGGGCCGGGTGGTTGGGTGATTGGTCCAGAGGCCGAAAAAATCGTGCTTGTAAATTTTTTCAAAAATGGATTTAAAAAAAACAATTTACAAGTACTGACCATGTAATGTTGTTTGTAAGCATGTTAGTACCAAGCTTATTGATATAGGACTATATAGGCAGCTATAGTGACTATTTAGCCTCATATTTAGCAACATTCTGTATTTCACAAGATCCCGGCCCACTTCACAGTGGACCACCGTAATAGCGTTCAGGAAACTTATGATCAACGGAAGAAATATTTAGTAACAAAATTAATATATTACCTGAATAAAAGTAATAAAACAAAAAAACTGTATCACAAATTGGATACTACATGGTGAATACTCAATGATGACTTGATACCATTAATCTGATTGTTGCATAACATGAAATTGAAAAGGGTATCTCATAAATTTCTAATGTCTGATATACTGTTTTGTTCTGGCATGTAATCAAATTCATTCCTTCTGGTTATTTCTGATCTTGAATGTTAATTTGCAACAATTATCCAAATAAAACTGAATTGGTTATGATGAATGACCGTTACTGAAGGTGACGCTATTCTCATTGAATTTCCGAACTTCTGCTTTACTGCTCAACAAGACTAAACTAAAATACTAATATATATATACTGTTATCACTTACAAATAGATGAACTGAAATAATGTGATGCATTCAGATGCATTGAGAAATGACATTCTTCAATGTCTTCAAAGTTCAAACTAAAAGTAAAATGAAGAATAAACTCTGACTGAGACTAGACTGCAAACTCTAGTGCACAAATGTACATACAAATATTTAAAATCCATAGCAACTGAAGCTCCACTAAAACTCAACAGTTCTTGAACATTTGATAATATTTAGGTCCACACATTCTATTTTCCTTTACTGATATGGTTAGTCAAAAGCGGTCATGTCACAACCCGTGATATTATGCATATTCGTTCCCCATTTCTGGTCCGTCACCATGCCATAGGGTATCAAAATATGACAACCGTCTCTTGAGTTATAATGCAAAATGTATGTACGGACGGACGGACGGACGACTCGATATATACCCGCCGACTAATATCGGGGGGGGGGTATAATAACCATATATCTATGTGTATACCTAACCAAAAACAATTCCCCTCCCCCATCCCACCCCGGTGGATGAGACTAAAGAGTTCTTTGGTCATGTACAAATAATTGTGGAACCCCTGACCTGTTTACCACTATTTACACTGGCCAGTGTTCTCAGTCAGACACAACACACTCGATATATTAAGGCTATAACGGGGTCTAGGGTGATTTGAGACATATAGTGTACCTGCACAATGCTTTATTATTGTTGTTAGATACTGAAAATACCTGGAAACACCTGGAAATACAGTTTATTTTTCGTTTTTCTGATCTGTGTTTACCAATTAAGTATGTTTTTGCTCGTGTCTTAATGGTACACAACAAGAGTTTGCACCAAAAAAGGATAGAGGAATGGGTTTGGAAGGCAGCTAGCACAGTTATTGAAGAACGGCCAAAAAAAACTCTGAAATTTTGATAAAAACATGAGAAAGGGGGGGGGGGGGTCCCCAAAATTTTGGAGGGATTTTTTTTTTTGCACAAATGGGGTGGTGGTTCACTCGGGGTCGGAAAAAAGTTTTTGGGCCCTATATGTGCATTTTTTCCCCAGACCCCCCCCCCTGCCACCTCGGCCAAAAATGTTCGGGCCAAGTCCGAAAAAGTGGGCCTATGGGCTGAATATGGGATATGGACCATTTTCGAGAACACTGAGGATTTCGGCCAATTTGACGGCATGGGTGGGTGGGTGGCCTGTCTCAAATACCCCCTAGAGACATCTCTACCCCCACCATCACCCCAGATGGTACCACCCTGAGGAGGTTAAAATGTGGTATGGACCAACGGTAAGGATTTCGGCCAATTTGACTGCATGGATGGATGACCCGCGCCAAATACCCGCCGAAACATTTAGAGTCTTGCCACCTCTTAGTCGCTAAGTTTGGTATCATAATTTCGGAACGGAACTGTAAACGATGTTTTACTGGCTTCTCATTTTGTATATACATAAGTTCGTGTCTATTATGTTGTATAAGATCTGACCATTTAAAACTGTCACTACGGTGACATCGGTTACTTATTCCCAGTTCCTTATTCCTTATTCGGAAACATATTTTGACCAAATAAACGGTGCGGTAGGGTGACCCACCCCAAAAATAAAATATAAAAACCGAAAACCGCACCGCTCTAGCCCGTGCGGTTGCCACAGGAGGTGACCAAATTGGCAACCATAGCCCTTTTGGTATTTATGAACCGATTCTGACCAAATAAATGGTGCGGTAGGGTGGTCCGCCCCAAACGATACTATAAAAACCGAAAACCGCACCCTCTAGCCCGTGCGGTTGCCACAAGAGGTGGCCAAAATGGCAACCATAGCCGTTTTGATATTTATGGACACCAGATACGAACAGACGAATATGATGGCTATACAGTATTATACTACAGCGATGAAATAAAGATGAACATTTACTTAAACCAACACTTTATTAATTAAAATTCTCCGAATTCAACCAAACCACCGTTCAAGTCACGACTTTCAAACTAATTATATGGTATGCTGCATCGTCACCCTCTATCGGACGATTCATCACCTGTGATGCAATGGTTTCGGTTCACAACTATCATCTTATACTGTACAAAGGAACAGCAGGGGGTGAATGCACCAACTGATTCGGGCCATAAACGGGCTCCACTGAGCCTTCCAGCCCCTGTCCCCAGCAGGGGGTGAATGCACCAGCTCATTCAACCCAAACAACTCTCTGCCCCTGTTCCCAGCAGGGGGTGAATGCACCAACCAATTCACCCCAAAAAAGCTCCCAGCCCCAGCTCCCCGGTATCAAGCATATAGACCTCCACGTACTCAAATAATTGGGACAATGCAAGCAGGGAGAGTCATGGAAAGCCCACTACCTTCACCGGCCCGTATTCTCCTTTTAGATATACCCGTTGTTATGGGTATACCTAAACTTCCTGAAGTAATATGAAGGGTCAACATTCATGCCGGTGGCTTACCTTGAACTCTACAGAGCTCTGTGCCCTACGCTGTCTGGGTGAGTACTGTAAAGTTCATCTGCCCGATTGCGAAAAGGATCATGCACAAAGCCGTGCCGTGTTTGCGGTAAGGGTGCAACGAACCAAATATCACTCTGCTTGAGGTGTGGTTACAGAAATGAAAAGGGATTTGCTCGGTTGGCGGCCATTGACGTTTTCAATTAGATATGTGGTTACAATGAATATACCTATCCAGGACATGTCTATTATACGCAAGCTTCGAGCCCAAGCCAAAGATCTCGGCTTGAGGGAGTATTCCTCTCTTCAAAAGCCTGATCTAATTAAGGCGATTGCCGACGTCCGTGCTGCAGAGTTTGTTTCACGTCTGCAAGCTTAAGCTGATCGACGCCGAGGTCACGGCGTGCGAAACCATCGAGGAGAGACTGCAAAGGAACCCAATCAGGAGAAAAGAACCGTTGAGGCACATTGGCGAAAGGAAGTGGCGATGGAATGTCGTGCTGAGCATTATGCGAAAAGGCCCTGGGGTCCTCAGAGAATCGGACTTCAGATAAATGAGGGAGAGGGGACAATTTGACCTGGATGTCCAGGTCCCGCACTCGGTGAGGAACCCGGCCGACGAACCGTGGGTTGACATGATGAACGATGCCAAAAACGAGTTTGAAGTCGACGGCGCAGCCGCAGTCCTCTCCACATGGAGGGTAGAGAGTGTCGACTCAACAGATTCGACGGTCGTATGGCAGATAAGAGAGCAGCACAAGTCGTCAGAGAGCTTCCCGAACGAGAGTACACCCTCAAAGTTAAGTTCTTGAGGCAGCATGATGACGGCAACTGGGTGGTTGCAGACAAGTTCGACCCGGTCAGGGCCGAGAGGAAGAAGGGACAAGGCGTCGTTGAGATCATTCATGCCTCAAGCCCGGTGTGCTGACGCCAGACGGGTATTGACCGCCCATACTATGAGAATGCCTACCCTGTGTCACTGCGGTCGTCTATGGCATCTATCCCCGATCCTGCAAACCTAGCACCAATGAAGGACGGCGACATCAACTGTGTTGCCCAGTGGAGGAACACGTTGAAGGTGCGCTGAGAGGGCAGGGACTCACGCCCACGAGGAGAAAGAAAATTCAGAAGTGAGAGGAGCGAGTTCATCAAACAGGCCGCGGTCGAGGATGTCGCCGTCCTCGAGAAGATACTGAAGCGTGCGATCATACTCCGAGATATAGCCGATGAGGACATCTACACCAACTGGAAATACCAGCTTAGGGGAAACGGGATCAGAGGTAAAGTAGAGCTCATCTGCCACAACAGCCACGCCTGGTCCAAAGACCCCCAATTCCCATGCTCTAGGCAGGTTCACTTATATTAAGGCGATATCTGGGAGGCCATTCGAAACGCAACCCAGGACGAGCCGACTTCAGTCTGTCTGCTAGGGGATGCAAGACAGAGCTCAGTATGGACCCGATTGTGCTCCAAGACGGCCGCACACACAGGACACTGGAGACTGACCAAAACCTCCAGGAAGCCTTGCTGAATTGGGCGATGAGTCCCTCGCAGACCGAGCCGTCGGTGTGAACCACACAGCCAGTATCATGACAAAAGAGCACAACGGCTGGAAACCGACCAGGCTAATCTCGGAGATGACACACAGAAAGCATGTGTCGAGCATGGTCATGGAGGCATCTGGAACGTGACGGGCTGCGATATAAGAGACGTCGCCAGCATCGACATGAAAGCCTGCTAACCGGCCAGCTTCCAAGGCCATGGCGAGGCCAAGCCATATTTTGACAGATTCGGGCACCCCACCCACCGCATGACCCGGTCCCAATCAACGCCCCCTCCCCAAGATATCGGCACCGGTTTCGCCGAGGTATAGGAATGGGAGTTTGCCCCTAACTGCCACCCCGTCATCCCCGCCTGGTTCGGAAAGCATTTCGCATATCAGGGCTGTGCCCCCACACACCTGCTCGCCTTTCTGGTTGAGTCAGATCTCATGAAGAGCCTGAAGGTCCATGAGGCCATCATCACCTTTGAGCAACGAACCGCGGTCTGGCTCCCTGAATATCGTGATGAAGGCTGCAGAATCATAGGCAAGTTCATCCAGGACAGCAATGACGACGGCAAAAGACTGACACGGAGGCTTGTGGTCGATCAGGGAAAGCTTAACTGTTTGGTAAGGGACACCCCCAAAGTGGCACTCTGGTTGGCGCCCCCAACAGTGTCCCCTTGGCCACATTCTCACATACGACGATGGCTCGCAGCACCAGTACACCCACTTGATGGCCTCAATGCTGGCCACACCAACCTCCTTGCTATGCTGGCAAGATGTGAACCCGATGAAGCTTTCCGGGTGGCCACTGATAGGATTTACGCCCAGAAGACCGCGTTGCAGAAGCTTGACGGTGTCAATGCGTACGTCGCCCCCAACTATGAGACTGTGGTGAGAAATTGTGTGTTAAATGCTTGACTGTGGATCCATTCCTCTTACCGGTGGGCCCGGCTCAGTGGCGTGATAAGGAGGAGCAGTTGTACATGCCGCAGGAACACGCGCGTACCTCTCCAAGCCAGAATACTGTAAGCCAAGCCACACCGATGGTCGAATCAACGGCGCCCAGATACAATGACTCACTGACCCGGCACCAGCTGAGCTACTTTAATGGTGGCGGGGGCAGTGGCAAGACTACAGGAGCAATCGAGCTCTTCGGGGTAAGAGGCCCCCTCGTGTTTACCCCGACCCATCGCATCGCCAATGAAATGCGGATCCGAGGGGTCAAAGCCCAGACATACCACATCTTCTTCCGATGGAACGGTCAAAATGACTGGACGCCCGATCGCATGGGGTAGAAGTTCATCCCACGTGTCATCATCTGGGACTAGGTTTGCACTGTGCCCGGCCTATCTTGGAGATGTTCTTGAACTGGATTGACCAATATGGAGTTCATTTTATTTGCTGAGGGGATCAAGGACAGCCAGGAAATTTCGTCTCGCCTTACTTAACACGTTACCATGGTCATTTGCCACATTTTCCCAAATTGTCCTGACCGAGCAGAGCGGGAATTTCTATTTGACCCACTTTCTCGGACTCGACCCAAAAAATTTCGGCCCAAAAAGTTCAGCCCAGGTGGCCATTTTTTAATATGGGACAGTTTGCCATATTTTCCGAAATTGACCCGACCGAGCAGAGCGAAAACTGAAATTCGACCCACTTTTTTTAACTCAACCCAAATTTTTTTTCGCCTTACTTAAGACGTTGCCATGGTCATTTGCCACATTTTCCTAACCGAGCAGAGCGGGAATTTCTATTTGACCCACTTTTTCGGACTCGACCCAAAATATTTTCGGCTCAAAAAGTTCGGCCCAGGTGGCCATTTTTTAATATGGGACAGTTTGCCCCATTTTCCGAAATTGACCCGACCGAGCAGAGCGAAAACTGAAATTCGACCCACTTTTTCGGACTCGACCCAAATTTTGTTGACCCAAAATTTTGGCCGAGGTGGCCATTTATGACCCCCACTTGTTTCGGACTATTTTCGGACTTTTTCGGACTTTTTTTCACACGAAGTTTCGTCTCGCCTTACTTAAGACGTTGCCATGGTCATTTGCCACATTTTCCCAAATTTTGCCTATTTTCGAGGCATATTTGAGCTTTTTTCCCGGATTTTTTTTAACACGAAATTTCGTCTCGCCTTACTTAAGACGTTGCCATGGTCATTTGCCACATTTTCCTAACCGAGCAGAGCGGGAATTTCTATTTGACCCACTTTATCAGACTCGACCCAAAATATTTTCGGCTCAAAAAGTTCGGCCCAGGTGGCCATTTTTTAATACGGGACAGTTTGCCACTTTTTTCCGAAATTGACCCGACCGAGCAGAGCGAAAACTGAAATTCGACCCACTTTTTCGGACTCGACCCAAATTTTGTTGACCCAAAATTTTGGCCGAGGTGGCCATTTATGACCCCCACTTGTTTCGGACTATTTCCGTTTATTTTCGGACTTTGCCTATTTTGGAGACATTTTTGAACTTTTTTTCCACACGAAATTTCGTCTCGCCTTACTTAAGACGTTGCCATGGTCATTTGCCACATTTTCCCAAATTTTGTGAATAAGGAATAAGTAACGGAATTCACGCTGCTTGAATCTCCACCGAATTTCGAACGCTCAGATTGAAATTCAAACCTATAGATCGAGTAATTTCTCGAAGCTGAGCGTTAGTTTGCTTGATTCTCTTATGGAAAGTATCAAACATACCAAATTTCAGCTCAATCCAGCCATAAACAATGCCACTTCCCTTCGGCACCTTGATATTGAAGGCTAAATGTTCTAAGTCCAGCGCCGTGGCTAAATTTTCCAAGTCCAGCAGTATCTCAGAAAAAGTGAAAAAAATCACTTTTGACCCAAAATTCGAGCAGGGGAGCACGAATTGGAACACAACAATGCATTTGAGGCAAACAAAAGTGGGGGTCGAATTTCAATCTGAATTTCGAACTTCAATCCAGATCGAAATTCGCCCAGATTGAAATTCAGATTGAAATTCAAACCTATAGATCGAGTAATTTCTCGAAGCTGAGCGTTAGTTTGCTTGATTCTCTTATGGAAAGTATCAAACATACCAAATTTCAGCTCAATCCAGCCATAAACAATGCCACTTCCCTTCGGCACCTTGATATTGAAGGCTAAATTTTCTAAGTCCAGCGCCGTGGCTAAATTTTCCAAGTCCAGCAGTATCTCAGAAAAAGTGAAAAAAATCACTTTTGACCCAAAATTCGAGCAGGGGAGCACGAATTGGAACACAACAACGAAGTTGGGGCAAAAAAAAGTGGGGGTTGAATTTCAATCTGAATTTCGAACTTCGAACGAATATCCACCGAATTTCGAACGCTCAGATTGAAATTCAAACCTATAGATCGAGTAATTTCTCGAAGCTGAGCGTTAGTTTGCTAGATTCTCTTATGGAAAGTGTAAAAAATGCCAAGTTTCAGCCCGATCCAGCCATAAGCAATGCCACTTCCCTTCGGCACCTTAATATTGAAGGCGAAATTTTCTAAGTCCAGCGCCGTGCCTAAATTTTCTAAGTCCAGCAATATCTCAGAAAAAGTGAAAAAAATCACTTTTGACCCAAAATTCGAGCAGGGGAGCACGAATTGGAACACAACAATGAACTTAAGGCACAAAAAAGTGGGGTCGAATTTCAATCTGAATTTCGAACGAATCTCCACCGAATTTCGAACGCTCAGATTGAAATTCAAACCTATAGATCGAGTAATTTCTCGAAGCTGAGCGTTAACTTGCTAGATTCTCTTATGGAAAGTATCAAAACTGCCAAGTTTCAGTCCGATCCAGCCATAAACAGTGCCACTTCCCTTCGGCACCTTGATATTGAAGGCGAAATTTTCTAAGTCCAGCGCCGTGGCTAAATTTTCCAAGTCCAGCAGTATCCTAGAAAAAGTGAAAAAAATAACTTTTGACCCAAAATTCGAGCAGGGGAGCACGAATTGGAACACAACAATGCATTTAAGGCAAACAAAAGTGGGGGTCGAATTTCAATCTGAATTTCGAACTTCAATCCAGATCGAAATTCGCCCAGATTGAAATTCAGATTGAAATTCAAACCTATAGATCGAGTAATTTCTCGAAGCTGAGCGTTAGTTTGCTTGATTCTCTTATGGAAAGTATCAAACATGCCAATTTTCAGCTCAATCCAGCCATAAACAATGCCACTTCCCTTCGGCACCTTGATATTGAAGGCTAAATGTTCTAAGTCCAGCGCCGTGGCTAAATTTTCCAAGTCCAGCAGTATCTCAGAAAAAGTGAAAAAAATCACTTTTGACCCAAAATTCGAGCAGGGGAGCACGAATTGGAACACAACAATGAACTTAAGGCACAAAAAAGTGGGGGTCGAATTTCAATCTGAATTTCGAACGAATCTCCACCGAATTTCGAACGCTCAGATTGAAATTCAAACCTATAGATCGAGTAATTTCTCGAAGCTGAGCGTTAACTTGCTAGATTCTCTTATGGAAAGTATCAAAACTGCCAAGTTTCAGTCCGATCCAGCCATAAACAGTGCCACTTCCCTTCGGCACCTTGATATTGAAGGCTAAATGTTCTAAGTCCAGCGCCGTGGCTAAATTTTCCAAGTCCAGCAGTATCTCAAAATAAGTGAAAAAAATCACTTTTGACCCAAAATTCGAGCAGGGGAGCACGAATTGGAACACAACAATGCATTTGAGGCAAACAAAAGTGGGGGTCGAATTTCAATCTGAATTTCGAACTTCAATCCAGATCGAAATTCGCCCAGATTGAAATTCAGATTGAAATTCAAACCTGTAGATCGAGTAATTTCTCGAAGCTGAGCGTTAGTTTGCTTGATTCTCTTATGGAAAGTATCAAACATGCCAATTTTCAGCTCAATCCAGCCATAAACAATGCCACTTCCCTTCGGCACCTTGATATTGAAGGCTAAATGTTCTAAGTCCAGCGCCGTGGCTAAATTTTCCAAGTCCAGCAGTATCTCAGAAAAAGTGAAAAAAATCACTTTTGACCCAAAATTCGAGCAGGGGAGCACGAATTGGAACACAACAATGAACTTAAGGCACAAAAAAGTGGGGGTCGAATTTCAATCTGAATTTCGAACGAATCTCCACCGAATTTCGAACGCTCAGATTGAAATTCAAACCTATAGATCGAGTAATTTCTCGAAGCTGAGCGTTAACTTGCTAGATTCTCTTATGGAAAGTATCAAAACTGCCAAGTTTCAGTCCGATCCAGCCATAAACAGTGCCACTTCCCTTCGGCACCTTGATATTGAAGGCTAAATGTTCTAAGTCCAGCGCCGTGGCTAAATTTTCCAAGTCCAGCAGTATCCTAGAAAAAGTGAAAAAAATAACTTTTGACCCAAAATTCGAGCAGGGGAGCACGAATTGGAACACAACAATGCATTTAAGGCAAACAAAAGTGGGGGTCGAATTTCAATCTGAATTTCGAACTTCAATCCAGATCGAAATTCGCCCAGATTGAAATTCAGATTGAAATTCAAACCTATAGATCGAGTAATTTCTCGAAGCTGAGCGTTAGTTTGCTTGATTCTCTTATGGAAAGTATCAAACATGCCAATTTTCAGCTCAATCCAGCCATAAACAATGCCACTTCCCTTCGGCACCTTGATATTGAAGGCTAAATGTTCTAAGTCCAGCGCCGTGGCTAAATTTTCCAAGTCCAGCAGTATCTCAGAAAAAGTGAAAAAAATCACTTTTGACCCAAAATTCGAGCAGGGGAGCACGAATTGGAACACAACAATGAACTTAAGGCACAAAAAAGTGGGGGTCGAATTTCAATCTGAATTTCGAACGAATCTCCACCGAATTTCGAACGCTCAGATTGAAATTCAAACCTATAGATCGAGTAATTTCTCGAAGCTGAGCGTTAACTTGCTAGATTCTCTTATGGAAAGTATCAAAACTGCCAAGTTTCAGTCCGATCCAGCCATAAACAGTGCCACTTCCCTTCGGCACCTTGATATTGAAGGCTAAATGTTCTAAGTCCAGCGCCGTGGCTAAATTTTCCAAGTCCAGCAGTATCTCAAAATAAGTGAAAAAAATCACTTTTGACCCAAAATTCGAGCAGGGGAGCACGAATTGGAACACAACAATGCATTTGAGGCAAACAAAAGTGGGGGTCGAATTTCAATCTGAATTTCGAACTTCAATCCAGATCGAAATTCGCCCAGATTGAAATTCAGATTGAAATTCAAACCTATAGATCGAGTAATTTCTCGAAGCTGAGCGTTAACTTGCTAGATTCTCTTATGGAAAGTATCAAAACTGCCAAGTTTCAGTCCGATCCAGCCATAAACAGTGCCACTTCCCTTCGGCACCTTGATATTGAAGGCTAAATGTTCTAAGTCCAGCGCCGTGGCTAAATTTTCCAAGTCCAGCAGTATCTCAAAATAAGTGAAAAAAATCACTTTTGACCCAAAATTCGAGCAGGGGAGCACGAATTGGAACACAACAATGCATTTGAGGCAAACAAAAGTGGGGGTCGAATTTCAATCTGAATTTCGAACTTCAATCCAGATCGAAATTCGCCCAGATTGAAATTCAGATTGAAATTCAAACCTGTAGATCGAGTAATTTCTCGAAGCTGAGCGTTAGTTTGCTTGATTCTCTTATGGAAAGTATCAAACATGCCAATTTTCAGCTCAATCCAGCCATAAACAATGCCACTTCCCTTCGGCACCTTGATATTGAAGGCTAAATGTTCTAAGTCCAGCGCCGTGGCTAAATTTTCCAAGTCCAGCAGTATCTCAGAAAAAGTGAAAAAAATCACTTTTGACCCAAAATTCGAGCAGGGGAGCACGAATTGGAACACAACAATGAACTTAAGGCACAAAAAAGTGGGGGTCGAATTTCAATCTGAATTTCGAACGAATCTCCACCGAATTTCGAACGCTCAGATTGAAATTCAAACCTATAGATCGAGTAATTTCTCGAAGCTGAGCGTTAACTTGCTAGATTCTCTTATGGAAAGTATCAAAACTGCCAAGTTTCAGTCCGATCCAGCCATAAACAGTGCCACTTCCCTTCGGCACCTTGATATTGAAGGCTAAATGTTCTAAGTCCAGCGCCGTGGCTAAATTTTCCAAGTCCAGCAGTATCCTAGAAAAAGTGAAAAAAATAACTTTTGACCCAAAATTCGAGCAGGGGAGCACGAATTGGAACACAACAATGCATTTAAGGCAAACAAAAGTGGGGGTCGAATTTCAATCTGAATTTCGAACTTCAATCCAGATCGAAATTCGCCCAGATTGAAATTCAGATTGAAATTCAAACCTATAGATCGAGTAATTTCTCGAAGCTGAGCGTTAGTTTGCTTGATTCTCTTATGGAAAGTATCAAACATGCCAATTTTCAGCTCAATCCAGCCATAAACAATGCCACTTCCCTTCGGCACCTTGATATTGAAGGCTAAATGTTCTAAGTCCAGCGCCGTGGCTAAATTTTCCAAGTCCAGCAGTATCTCAGAAAAAGTGAAAAAAATCACTTTTGACCCAAAATTCGAGCAGGGGAGCACGAATTGGAACACAACAATGAACTTAAGGCACAAAAAAGTGGGGGTCGAATTTCAATCTGAATTTCGAACGAATCTCCACCGAATTTCGAACGCTCAGATTGAAATTCAAACCTATAGATCGAGTAATTTCTCGAAGCTGAGCGTTAACTTGCTAGATTCTCTTATGGAAAGTATCAAAACTGCCAAGTTTCAGTCCGATCCAGCCATAAACAGTGCCACTTCCCTTCGGCACCTTGATATTGAAGGCTAAATGTTCTAAGTCCAGCGCCGTGGCTAAATTTTCCAAGTCCAGCAGTATCTCAAAATAAGTGAAAAAAATCACTTTTGACCCAAAATTCGAGCAGGGGAGCACGAATTGGAACACAACAATGCATTTGAGGCAAACAAAAGTGGGGGTCGAATTTCAATCTGAATTTCGAACTTCAATCCAGATCGAAATTCGCCCAGATTGAAATTCAGATTGAAATTCAAACCTATAGATCGAGTAATTTCTCGAAGCTGAGCGTTAACTTGCTAGATTCTCTTATGGAAAGTATCAAAACTGCCAAGTTTCAGTCCGATCCAGCCATAAACAGTGCCACTTCCCTTCGGCACCTTGATATTGAAGGCTAAATGTTCTAAGTCCAGCGCCGTGGCTAAATTTTCCAAGTCCAGCAGTATCTCAAAATAAGTGAAAAAAATCACTTTTGACCCAAAATTCGAGCAGGGGAGCACGAATTGGAACACAACAATGCATTTGAGGCAAACAAAAGTGGGGGTCGAATTTCAATCTGAATTTCGAACTTCAATCCAGATCGAAATTCGCCCAGATTGAAATTCAGATTGAAATTCAAACCTGTAGATCGAGTAATTTCTCGAAGCTGAGCGTTAGTTTGCTTGATTCTCTTATGGAAAGTATCAAACATGCCAATTTTCAGCTCAATCCAGCCATAAACAATGCCACTTCCCTTCGGCACCTTGATATTGAAGGCTAAATGTTCTAAGTCCAGCGCCGTGGCTAAATTTTCCAAGTCCAGCAGTATCTCAGAAAAAGTGAAAAAAATCACTTTTGACCCAAAATTCGAGCAGGGGAGCACGAATTGGAACACAACAATGAACTTAAGGCACAAAAAAGTGGGGGTCGAATTTCAATCTGAATTTCGAACGAATCTCCACCGAATTTCGAACGCTCAGATTGAAATTCAAACCTATAGATCGAGTAATTTCTCGAAGCTGAGCGTTAACTTGCTAGATTCTCTTATGGAAAGTATCAAAACTGCCAAGTTTCAGTCCGATCCAGCCATAAACAGTGCCACTTCCCTTCGGCACCTTGATATTGAAGGCTAAATGTTCTAAGTCCAGCGCCGTGGCTAAATTTTCCAAGTCCAGCAGTATCCTAGAAAAAGTGAAAAAAATAACTTTTGACCCAAAATTCGAGCAGGGGAGCACGAATTGGAACACAACAATGCATTTAAGGCAAACAAAAGTGGGGGTCGAATTTCAATCTGAATTTCGAACTTCAATCCAGATCGAAATTCGCCCAGATTGAAATTCAGATTGAAATTCAAACCTATAGATCGAGTAATTTCTCGAAGCTGAGCGTTAGTTTGCTTGATTCTCTTATGGAAAGTATCAAACATGCCAATTTTCAGCTCAATCCAGCCATAAACAATGCCACTTCCCTTCGGCACCTTGATATTGAAGGCTAAATGTTCTAAGTCCAGCGCCGTGGCTAAATTTTCCAAGTCCAGCAGTATCTCAGAAAAAGTGAAAAAAATCACTTTTGACCCAAAATTCGAGCAGGGGAGCACGAATTGGAACACAACAATGAACTTAAGGCACAAAAAAGTGGGGGTCGAATTTCAATCTGAATTTCGAACGAATCTCCACCGAATTTCGAACGCTCAGATTGAAATTCAAACCTATAGATCGAGTAATTTCTCGAAGCTGAGCGTTAACTTGCTAGATTCTCTTATGGAAAGTATCAAAACTGCCAAGTTTCAGTCCGATCCAGCCATAAACAGTGCCACTTCCCTTCGGCACCTTGATATTGAAGGCTAAATGTTCTAAGTCCAGCGCCGTGGCTAAATTTTCCAAGTCCAGCAGTATCTCAAAATAAGTGAAAAAAATCACTTTTGACCCAAAATTCGAGCAGGGGAGCACGAATTGGAACACAACAATGCATTTGAGGCAAACAAAAGTGGGGGTCGAATTTCAATCTGAATTTCGAACTTCAATCCAGATCGAAATTCGCCCAGATTGAAATTCAGATTGAAATTCAAACCTATAGATCGAGTAATTTCTCGAAGCTGAGCGTTAACTTGCTAGATTCTCTTATGGAAAGTATCAAAACTGCCAAGTTTCAGTCCGATCCAGCCATAAACAGTGCCACTTCCCTTCGGCACCTTGATATTGAAGGCTAAATGTTCTAAGTCCAGCGCCGTGGCTAAATTTTCCAAGTCCAGCAGTATCTCAAAATAAGTGAAAAAAATCACTTTTGACCCAAAATTCGAGCAGGGGAGCACGAATTGGAACACAACAATGCATTTGAGGCAAACAAAAGTGGGGGTCGAATTTCAATCTGAATTTCGAACTTCAATCCAGATCGAAATTCGCCCAGATTGAAATTCAGATTGAAATTCAAACCTGTAGATCGAGTAATTTCTCGAAGCTGAGCGTTAGTTTGCTTGATTCTCTTATGGAAAGTATCAAACATGCCAATTTTCAGCTCAATCCAGCCATAAACAATGCCACTTCCCTTCGGCACCTTGATATTGAAGGCTAAATGTTCTAAGTCCAGCGCCGTGGCTAAATTTTCCAAGTCCAGCAGTATCTCAGAAAAAGTGAAAAAAATCACTTTTGACCCAAAATTCGAGCAGGGGAGCACGAATTGGAACACAACAATGAACTTAAGGCACAAAAAAGTGGGGGTCGAATTTCAATCTGAATTTCGAACGAATCTCCACCGAATTTCGAACGCTCAGATTGAAATTCAAACCTATAGATCGAGTAATTTCTCGAAGCTGAGCGTTAACTTGCTAGATTCTCTTATGGAAAGTATCAAAACTGCCAAGTTTCAGTCCGATCCAGCCATAAACAGTGCCACTTCCCTTCGGCACCTTGATATTGAAGGCTAAATGTTCTAAGTCCAGCGCCGTGGCTAAATTTTCCAAGTCCAGCAGTATCCTAGAAAAAGTGAAAAAAATAACTTTTGACCCAAAATTCGAGCAGGGGAGCACGAATTGGAACACAACAATGCATTTAAGGCAAACAAAAGTGGGGGTCGAATTTCAATCTGAATTTCGAACTTCAATCCAGATCGAAATTCGCCCAGATTGAAATTCAGATTGAAATTCAAACCTATAGATCGAGTAATTTCTCGAAGCTGAGCGTTAGTTTGCTTGATTCTCTTATGGAAAGTATCAAACATGCCAATTTTCAGCTCAATCCAGCCATAAACAATGCCACTTCCCTTCGGCACCTTGATATTGAAGGCTAAATGTTCTAAGTCCAGCGCCGTGGCTAAATTTTCCAAGTCCAGCAGTATCTCAGAAAAAGTGAAAAAAATCACTTTTGACCCAAAATTCGAGCAGGGGAGCACGAATTGGAACACAACAATGAACTTAAGGCACAAAAAAGTGGGGGTCGAATTTCAATCTGAATTTCGAACGAATCTCCACCGAATTTCGAACGCTCAGATTGAAATTCAAACCTATAGATCGAGTAATTTCTCGAAGCTGAGCGTTAACTTGCTAGATTCTCTTATGGAAAGTATCAAAACTGCCAAGTTTCAGTCCGATCCAGCCATAAACAGTGCCACTTCCCTTCGGCACCTTGATATTGAAGGCTAAATGTTCTAAGTCCAGCGCCGTGGCTAAATTTTCCAAGTCCAGCAGTATCTCAAAATAAGTGAAAAAAATCACTTTTGACCCAAAATTCGAGCAGGGGAGCACGAATTGGAACACAACAATGCATTTGAGGCAAACAAAAGTGGGGGTCGAATTTCAATCTGAATTTCGAACTTCAATCCAGATCGAAATTCGCCCAGATTGAAATTCAGATTGAAATTCAAACCTATAGATCGAGTAATTTCTCGAAGCTGAGCGTTAACTTGCTAGATTCTCTTATGGAAAGTATCAAAACTGCCAAGTTTCAGTCCGATCCAGCCATAAACAGTGCCACTTCCCTTCGGCACCTTGATATTGAAGGCTAAATGTTCTAAGTCCAGCGCCGTGGCTAAATTTTCCAAGTCCAGCATTATCTCAAAATAAGTGAAAAAAATCACTTTTGACCCAAAATTCGAGCAGGGGAGCACGAATTGGAACACAACAATGCATTTGAGGCAAACAAAAGTGGGGGTCGAATTTCAATCTGAATTTCGAACTTCAATCCAGATCGAAATTCGCCCAGATTGAAATTCAGATTGAAATTCAAACCTATAGATCGAGTAATTTCTCGAAGCTGAGCGTTAACTTGCTAGATTCTCTTATGGAAAGTATCAAAACTGCCAAGTTTCAGTCCGATCCAGCCATAAACAGTGCCACTTCCCTTCGGCACCTTGATATTGAAGGCTAAATGTTCTAAGTCCAGCGCCGTGGCTAAATTTTCCAAGTCCAGCAGTATCTCAAAATAAGTGAAAAAAATCACTTTTGACCCAAAATTCGAGCAGGGGAGCACGAATTGGAACACAACAATGCATTTGAGGCAAACAAAAGTGGGGGTCGAATTTCAATCTGAATTTCGAACTTCAATCCAGATCGAAATTCGCCCAGATTGAAATTCAGATTGAAATTCAAACCTGTAGATCGAGTAATTTCTCGAAGCTGAGCGTTAGTTTGCTTGATTCTCTTATGGAAAGTATCAAACATACCAAATTTCAGCTCAATCCAGCCTTAAACAATGCCACTTCCCTTCGGCACCTTGATATTGAAGGCGAAATGTTCTAAGTCCAGCGCCGTGGCTAAATTTTCCAAGTCCAGCAGTATCTCATAAAAAGTGAAAAAAATCACTTTTGACCCAAAATTCGAGCAGGGGAGCACGAATTGGAACACAACAATGAACTTAAGGCACAAAAAAGTGGGGGTCGAATTTCAATCTGAATTTCGAACGAATCTCCACCGAATTTCGAACGCTCAGATTGAAATTCAAACCTATAGATCGAGTAATTTCTCGAAGCTGAGCGTTAACTTGCTAGATTCTCTTATGGAAAGTATCAAAACTGCCAAGTTTCAGTCCGATCCAGCCATAAACAGTGCCACTTCCCTTCGGCACCTTGATATTGTAGGCTAAATGTTCTAAGTCCAGCGCCGTGGCTAAATTTTCCAAGTCCAGCAGTATCTCAAAATAAGTGAAAAAAATCACTTTTGACCCAAAATTCGAGCAGGGGAGCACGAATTGGAACACAACAATGCATTTGAGGCAAACAAAAGTGGGGGTCGAATTTCAATCTGAATTTCGAACTTCAATCCAGATCGAAATTCGCCCAGATTGAAATTCAGATTGAAATTCAAACCTATAGATCGAGTAATTTCTCGAAGCTGAGCGTTAACTTGCTAGATTCTCTTATGGAAAGTATCAAAACTGCCAAGTTTCAGTCCGATCCAGCCATAAACAGTGCCACTTCCCTTCGGCACCTTGATATTGAAGGCGAAATTTTCTAAGTCCAGCGCCGTGGCTAAATTTTCCAAGTCCAGCAGTATCCTAGAAAAAGTGAAAAAAATAACTTTTGACCCAAAATTCGAGCAGGGGAGCACGAATTGGAACACAACAATGCATTTAAGGCAAACAAAAGTGGGGGTCGAATTTCAATCTGAATTTCGAACTTCAATCCAGATCGAAATTCGCCCAGATTGAAATTCAGATTGAAATTCAAACCTATAGATCGAGTAATTTCTCGAAGCTGAGCGTTAGTTTGCTTGATTCTCTTATGGAAAGTATCAAACATGCCAATTTTCAGCTCAATCCAGCCATAAACAATGCCACTTCCCTTCGGCACCTTGATATTGAAGGCTAAATGTTCTAAGTCCAGCGCCGTGGCTAAATTTTCCAAGTCCAGCAGTATCTCAGAAAAAGTGAAAAAAATCACTTTTGACCCAAAATTCGAGCAGGGGAGCACGAATTGGAACACAACAATGAACTTAAGGCACAAAAAAGTGGGGGTCGAATTTCAATCTGAATTTCGAACGAATCTCCACCGAATTTCGAACGCTCAGATTGAAATTCAAACCTATAGATCGAGTAATTTCTCGAAGCTGAGCGTTAACTTGCTAGATTCTCTTATGGAAAGTATCAAAACTGCCAAGTTTCAGTCCGATCCAGCCATAAACAGTGCCACTTCCCTTCGGCACCTTGATATTGAAGGCTAAATGTTCTAAGTCCAGCGCCGTGGCTAAATTTTCCAAGTCCAGCAGTATCTCAAAATAAGTGAAAAAAATCACTTTTGACCCAAAATTCGAGCAGGGGAGCACGAATTGGAACACAACAATGCATTTGAGGCAAACAAAAGTGGGGGTCGAATTTCAATCTGAATTTCGAACTTCAATCCAGATCGAAATTCGCCCAGATTGAAATTCAGATTGAAATTCAAACCTATAGATCGAGTAATTTCTCGAAGCTGAGCGTTAACTTGCTAGATTCTCTTATGGAAAGTATCAAAACTGCCAAGTTTCAGTCCGATCCAGCCATAAACAGTGCCACTTCCCTTCGGCACCTTGATATTGAAGGCTAAATGTTCTAAGTCCAGCGCCGTGGCTAAATTTTCCAAGTCCAGCAGTATCTCAAAATAAGTGAAAAAAATCACTTTTGACCCAAAATTCGAGCAGGGGAGCACGAATTGGAACACAACAATGCATTTGAGGCAAACAAAAGTGGGGGTCGAATTTCAATCTGAATTTCGAACTTCAATCCAGATCGAAATTCGCCCAGATTGAAATTCAGATTGAAATTCAAACCTGTAGATCGAGTAATTTCTCGAAGCTGAGCGTTAGTTTGCTTGATTCTCTTATGGAAAGTATCAAACATACCAAATTTCAGCTCAATCCAGCCTTAAACAATGCCACTTCCCTTCGGCACCTTGATATTGAAGGCGAAATGTTCTAAGTCCAGCGCCGTGGCTAAATTTTCCAAGTCCAGCAGTATCTCAAAATAAGTGAAAAAAATCACTTTTGACCCAAAATTCGAGCAGGGGAGCACGAATTGGAACACAACAATGCATTTGAGGCAAACAAAAGTGGGGGTCGAATTTCAATCTGAATTTCGAACTTCAATCCAGATCGAAATTCGCCCAGATTGAAATTCAGATTGAAATTCAAACCTGTAGATCGAGTAATTTCTCGAAGCTGAGCGTTAGTTTGCTTGATTCTCTTATGGAAAGTATCAAACATACCAAATTTCAGCTCAATCCAGCCTTAAACAATGCCACTTCCCTTCGGCACCTTGATATTGAAGGCGAAATGTTCTAAGTCCAGCGCCGTGGCTAAATTTTCCAAGTCCAGCAGTATCTCAAAATAAGTGAAAAAAATCACTTTTGACCCAAAATTCGAGCAGGGGAGCACGAATTGGAACACAACAATGCATTTGAGGCAAACAAAAGTGGGGGTCGAATTTCAATCTGAATTTCGAACTTCAATCCAGATCGAAATTCGCCCAGATTGAAATTCAGATTGAAATTCAAACCTGTAGATCGAGTAATTTCTCGAAGCTGAGCGTTAGTTTGCTTGATTCTCTTATGGAAAGTATCAAACATACCAAATTTCAGCTCAATCCAGCCTTAAACAATGCCACTTCCCTTCGGCACCTTGATATTGAAGGCGAAATGTTCTAAGTCCAGCGCCGTGGCTAAATTTTCCAAGTCCAGCAGTATCTCAGAAAAAGTGAAAAAAATCACTTTTGACCCAAAATTCGAGCAGGGGAGCACGAATTGGAACACAACAATGAACTTAAGGCACAAAAAAGTGGGGGTCGAATTTCAATCTGAATTTCGAACGAATCTCCACCGAATTTCGAACGCTCAGATTGAAATTCAAACCTATAGATCGAGTAATTTCTCGAAGCTGAGCGTTAACTTGCTAGATTCTCTTATGGAAAGTATCAAAACTGCCAAGTTTCAGTCCGATCCAGCCATAAACAGTGCCACTTCCCTTCGGCACCTTGATATTGAAGGCTAAATGTTCTAAGTCCAGCGCCGTGGCTAAATTTTCCAAGTCCAGCAGTATCTCAAAATAAGTGAAAAAAATCACTTTTGACCCAAAATTCGAGCAGGGGAGCACGAATTGGAACACAACAATGCATTTGAGGCAAACAAAAGTGGGGGTCGAATTTCAATCTGAATTTCGAACTTCAATCCAGATCGAAATTCGCCCAGATTGAAATTCAGATTGAAATTCAAACCTATAGATCGAGTAATTTCTCGAAGCTGAGCGTTAACTTGCTAGATTCTCTTATGGAAAGTATCAAAACTGCCAAGTTTCAGTCCGATCCAGCCATAAACAGTGCCACTTCCCTTCGGCACCTTGATATTGAAGGCGAAATGTTCTAAGTCCAGCGCCGTGGCTAAATTTTCCAAGTCCAGCAGTATCTCAAAATAAGTGAAAAAAATCACTTTTGACCCAAAATTCGAGCAGGGGAGCACGAATTGGAACACAACAATGCATTTGAGGCAAACAAAAGTGGGGGTCGAATTTCAATCTGAATTTCGAACTTCAATCCAGATCGAAATTCGCCCAGATTGAAATTCAGATTGAAATTCAAACCTATAGATCGAGTAATTTCTCGAAGCTGAGCGTTAGTTTGCTTGATTCTCTTATGGAAAGTATCAAACATACCAAATTTCAGCTCAATCCAGCCTTAAACAATGCCACTTCCCTTCGGCACCTTGATATTGAAGGCGAAATGTTCTAAGTCCAGCGCCGTGGCTAAATTTTCCAAGTCCAGCAGTATCTCAAAATAAGTGAAAAAAATCACTTTTGACCCAAAATTCGAGCAGGGGAGCACGAATTGGAACACAACAATGCATTTGAGGCAAACAAAAGTGGGGGTCGAATTTCAATCTGAATTTCGAACTTCAATCCAGATCGAAATTCGCCCAGATTGAAATTCAGATTGAAATTCAAACCTGTAGATCGAGTAATTTCTCGAAGCTGAGCGTTAGTTTGCTTGATTCTCTTATGGAAAGTATCAAACATACCAAATTTCAGCTCAATCCAGCCTTAAACAATGCCACTTCCCTTCGGCACCTTGATATTGAAGGCGAAATGTTCTAAGTCCAGCGCCGTGGCTAAATTTTCCAAGTCCAGCAGTATCTCATAAAAAGTGAAAAAAATCACTTTTGACCCAAAATTCGAGCAGGGGAGCACGAATTGGAACACAACAATGAACTTAAGGCACAAAAAAGTGGGGGTCGAATTTCAATCTGAATTTCGAACGAATCTCCACCGAATTTCGAACGCTCAGATTGAAATTCAAACCTATAGATCGAGTAATTTCTCGAAGCTGAGCGTTAACTTGCTAGATTCTCTTATGGAAAGTATCAAAACTGCCAAGTTTCAGTCCGATCCAGCCATAAACAGTGCCACTTCCCTTCGGCACCTTGATATTGAAGGCTAAATGTTCTAAGTCCAGCGCCGTGGCTAAATTTTCCAAGTCCAGCAGTATCTCAAAATAAGTGAAAAAAATCACTTTTGACCCAAAATTCGAGCAGGGGAGCACGAATTGGAACACAACAATGCATTTGAGGCAAACAAAAGTGGGGGTCGAATTTCAATCTGAATTTCGAACTTCAATCCAGATCGAAATTCGCCCAGATTGAAATTCAGATTGAAATTCAAACCTGTAGATCGAGTAATTTCTCGAAGCTGAGCGTTAGTTTGCTTGATTCTCTTATGGAAAGTATCAAACATGCCAATTTTCAGCTCAATCCAGCCATAAACAATGCCACTTCCCTTCGGCACCTTGATATTGAAGGCTAAATGTTCTAAGTCCAGCGCCGTGGCTAAATTTTCCAAGTCCAGCAGTATCTCAGAAAAAGTGAAAAAAATCACTTTTGACCCAAAATTCGAGCAGGGGAGCACGAATTGGAACACAACAATGAACTTAAGGCACAAAAAAGTGGGGGTCGAATTTCAATCTGAATTTCGAACGAATCTCCACCGAATTTCGAACGCTCAGATTGAAATTCAAACCTATAGATCGAGTAATTTCTCGAAGCTGAGCGTTAACTTGCTAGATTCTCTTATGGAAAGTATCAAAACTGCCAAGTTTCAGTCCGATCCAGCCATAAACAGTGCCACTTCCCTTCGGCACCTTGATATTGAAGGCTAAATGTTCTAAGTCCAGCGCCGTGGCTAAATTTTCCAAGTCCAGCATTATCTCAAAATAAGTGAAAAAAATCACTTTTGACCCAAAATTCGAGCAGGGGAGCACGAATTGGAACACAACAATGCATTTGAGGCAAACAAAAGTGGGGGTCGAATTTCAATCTGAATTTCGAACTTCAATCCAGATCGAAATTCGCCCAGATTGAAATTCAGATTGAAATTCAAACCTATAGATCGAGTAATTTCTCGAAGCTGAGCGTTAACTTGCTAGATTCTCTTATGGAAAGTATCAAAACTGCCAAGTTTCAGTCCGATCCAGCCATAAACAGTGCCACTTCCCTTCGGCACCTTGATATTGAAGGCTAAATGTTCTAAGTCCAGCGCCGTGGCTAAATTTTCCAAGTCCAGCAGTATCTCAAAATAAGTGAAAAAAATCACTTTTGACCCAAAATTCGAGCAGGGGAGCACGAATTGGAACACAACAATGCATTTGAGGCAAACAAAAGTGGGGGTCGAATTTCAATCTGAATTTCGAACTTCAATCCAGATCGAAATTCGCCCAGATTGAAATTCAGATTGAAATTCAAACCTATAGATCGAGTAATTTCTCGAAGCTGAGCGTTAGTTTGCTTGATTCTCTTATGGAAAGTATCAAACATACCAAATTTCAGCTCAATCCAGCCTTAAACAATGCCACTTCCCTTCGGCACCTTGATATTGAAGGCGAAATGTTCCAAGTCCAGCGCCGTGGCTAAATTTTCCAAGTCCAGCAGTATCTCATAAAAAGTGAAAAAAATCACTTTTGACCCAAAATTCGAGCAGGGGAGCACGAATTGGAACACAACAATGAACTTAAGGCACAAAAAAGTGGGGGTCGAATTTCAATCTGAATTTCGAACGAATCTCCACCGAATTTCGAACGCTCAGATTGAAATTCAAACCTATAGATCGAGTAATTTCTCGAAGCTGAGCGTTAACTTGCTAGATTCTCTTATGGAAAGTATCAAAACTGCCAAGTTTCAGTCCGATCCAGCCATAAACAGTGCCACTTCCCTTCGGCACCTTGATATTGAAGGCTAAATGTTCTAAGTCCAGCGCCGTGGCTAAATTTTCCAAGTCCAGCATTATCTCAAAATAAGTGAAAAAAATCACTTTTGACCCAAAATTCGAGCAGGGGAGCACGAATTGGAACACAACAATGCATTTGAGGCAAACAAAAGTGGGGGTCGAATTTCAATCTGAATTTCGAACTTCAATCCAGATCGAAATTCGCCCAGATTGAAATTCAGATTGAAATTCAAACCTATAGATCGAGTAATTTCTCGAAGCTGAGCGTTAACTTGCTAGATTCTCTTATGGAAAGTATCAAAACTGCCAAGTTTCAGTCCGATCCAGCCATAAACAGTGCCACTTCCCTTCGGCACCTTGATATTGAAGGCTAAATGTTCTAAGTCCAGCGCCGTGGCTAAATTTTCCAAGTCCAGCAGTATCTCAAAATAAGTGAAAAAAATCACTTTTGACCCAAAATTCGAGCAGGGGAGCACGAATTGGAACACAACAATGCATTTGAGGCAAACAAAAGTGGGGGTCGAATTTCAATCTGAATTTCGAACTTCAATCCAGATCGAAATTCGCCCAGATTGAAATTCAGATTGAAATTCAAACCTATAGATCGAGTAATTTCTCGAAGCTGAGCGTTAGTTTGCTTGATTCTCTTATGGAAAGTATCAAACATACCAAATTTCAGCTCAATCCAGCCTTAAACAATGCCACTTCCCTTCGGCACCTTGATATTGAAGGCGAAATGTTCCAAGTCCAGCGCCGTGGCTAAATTTTCCAAGTCCAGCAGTATCTCATAAAAAGTGAAAAAAATCACTTTTGACCCAAAATTCGAGCAGGGGAGCACGAATTGGAACACAACAATGAACTTAAGGCACAAAAAAGTGGGGGTCGAATTTCAATCTGAATTTCGAACGAATCTCCACCGAATTTCGAACGCTCAGATTGAAATTCAAACCTATAGATCGAGTAATTTCTCGAAGCTGAGCGTTAACTTGCTAGATTCTCTTATGGAAAGTATCAAAACTGCCAAGTTTCAGTCCGATCCAGCCATAAACAGTGCCACTTCCCTTCGGCACCTTGATATTGAAGGCTAAATGTTCTAAGTCCAGCGCCGTGGCTAAATTTTCCAAGTCCAGCAGTATCTCAAAATAAGTGAAAAAAATCACTTTTGACCCAAAATTCGAGCAGGGGAGCACGAATTGGAACACAACAATGCATTTGAGGCAAACAAAAGTGGGGGTCGAATTTCAATCTGAATTTCGAACTTCAATCCAGATCGAAATTCGCCCAGATTGAAATTCAGATTGAAATTCAAACCTATAGATCGAGTAATTTCTCGAAGCTGAGCGTTAACTTGCTAGATTCTCTTATGGAAAGTATCAAAACTGCCAAGTTTCAGTCCGATCCAGCCATAAACAGTGCCACTTCCCTTCGGCACCTTGATATTGAAGGCTAAATGTTCTAAGTCCAGCGCCGTGGCTAAATTTTCCAAGTCCAGCATTATCTCAAAATAAGTGAAAAAAATCACTTTTGACCCAAAATTCGAGCAGGGGAGCACGAATTGGAACACAACAATGCATTTGAGGCAAACAAAAGTGGGGGTCGAATTTCAATCTGAATTTCGAACTTCAATCCAGATCGAAATTCGCCCAGATTGAAATTCAGATTGAAATTCAAACCTATAGATCGAGTAATTTCTCGAAGCTGAGCGTTAACTTGCTAGATTCTCTTATGGAAAGTATCAAAACTGCCAAGTTTCAGTCCGATCCAGCCATAAACAGTGCCACTTCCCTTCGGCACCTTGATATTGAAGGCTAAATGTTCTAAGTCCAGCGCCGTGGCTAAATTTTCCAAGTCCAGCAGTATCTCAAAATAAGTGAAAAAAATCACTTTTGACCCAAAATTCGAGCAGGGGAGCACGAATTGGAACACAACAATGCATTTGAGGCAAACAAAAGTGGGGGTCGAATTTCAATCTGAATTTCGAACTTCAATCCAGATCGAAATTCGCCCAGATTGAAATTCAGATTGAAATTCAAACCTATAGATCGAGTAATTTCTCGAAGCTGAGCGTTAGTTTGCTTGATTCTCTTATGGAAAGTATCAAACATACCAAATTTCAGCTCAATCCAGCCTTAAACAATGCCACTTCCCTTCGGCACCTTGATATTGAAGGCGAAATGTTCCAAGTCCAGCGCCGTGGCTAAATTTTCCAAGTCCAGCAGTATCTCATAAAAAGTGAAAAAAATCACTTTTGACCCAAAATTCGAGCAGGGGAGCACGAATTGGAACACAACAATGAACTTAAGGCACAAAAAAGTGGGGGTCGAATTTCAATCTGAATTTCGAACGAATCTCCACCGAATTTCGAACGCTCAGATTGAAATTCAAACCTATAGATCGAGTAATTTCTCGAAGCTGAGCGTTAACTTGCTAGATTCTCTTATGGAAAGTATCAAAACTGCCAAGTTTCAGTCCGATCCAGCCATAAACAGTGCCACTTCCCTTCGGCACCTTGATATTGAAGGCTAAATGTTCTAAGTCCAGCGCCGTGGCTAAATTTTCCAAGTCCAGCAGTATCTCAAAATAAGTGAAAAAAATCACTTTTGACCCAAAATTCGAGCAGGGGAGCACGAATTGGAACACAACAATGCATTTGAGGCAAACAAAAGTGGGGGTCGAATTTCAATCTGAATTTCGAACTTCAATCCAGATCGAAATTCGCCCAGATTGAAATTCAGATTGAAATTCAAACCTATAGATCGAGTAATTTCTCGAAGCTGAGCGTTAACTTGCTAGATTCTCTTATGGAAAGTATCAAAACTGCCAAGTTTCAGTCCGATCCAGCCATAAACAGTGCCACTTCCCTTCGGCACCTTGATATTGAAGGCGAAATTTTCTAAGTCCAGCGCCGTGGCTAAATTTTCCAAGTCCAGCAGTATCTCAAAATAAGTGAAAAAAATCACTTTTGACCCAAAATTCGAGCAGGGGAGCACGAATTGGAACACAACAATGCATTTGAGGCAAACAAAAGTGGGGGTCGAATTTCAATCTGAATTTCGAACTTCAATCCAGATCGAAATTCGCCCAGATTGAAATTCAGATTGAAATGCAAACCTATAGATCGAGTAATTTCTCGAAGCTGAGCGTTAGTTTGCTTGATTCTCTTATGGAAAGTATCAAAACTGCCAAGTTTCAGTCCGATCCAGCCATAAACAGTGCCACTTCCCTTCGGCACCTTGATATTGAAGGCTAAATGTTCTAAGTCCAGCGCCGTGGCTAAATTTTCCAAGTCCAGCAGTATCTCAAAATAAGTGAAAAAAATCACTTTTGACCCAAAATTCGAGCAGGGGAGCACGAATTGGAACACAACAATGCATTTGAGGCAAACAAAAGTGGGGGTCGAATTTCAATCTGAATTTCGAACTTCAATCCAGATCGAAATTCGCCCAGATTGAAATTCAGATTGAAATTCAAACCTATAGATCGAGTAATTTCTCGAAGCTGAGCGTTAGTTTGCTTGATTCTCTTATGGAAAGTATCAAACATACCAAATTTCAGCTCAATCCAGCCTTAAACAATGCCACTTCCCTTCGGCACCTTGATATTGAAGGCGAAATGTTCCAAGTCCAGCGCCGTGGCTAAATTTTCCAAGTCCAGCAGTATCTCATAAAAAGTGAAAAAAATCACTTTTGACCCAAAATTCGAGCAGGGGAGCACGAATTGGAACACAACAATGAACTTAAGGCACAAAAAAGTGGGGGTCGAATTTCAATCTGAATTTCGAACGAATCTCCACCGAATTTCGAACGCTCAGATTGAAATTCAAACCTATAGATCGAGTAATTTCTCGAAGCTGAGCGTTAACTTGCTAGATTCTCTTATGGAAAGTATCAAAACTGCCAAGTTTCAGTCCGATCCAGCCATAAACAGTGCCACTTCCCTTCGGCACCTTGATATTGAAGGCGAAATGTTCCAAGTCCAGCGCCGTGGCTAAATTTTCCAAGTCCAGCAGTATCTCAAAATAAGTGAAAAAAATCACTTTTGACCCAAAATTCGAGCAGGGGAGCACGAATTGGAACACAACAATGCATTTGAGGCAAACAAAAGTGGGGGTCGAATTTCAATCTGAATTTCGAACTTCAATCCAGATCGAAATTCGCCCAGATTGAAATTCAGATTGAAATGCAAACCTATAGATCGAGTAATTTCTCGAAGCTGAGCGTTAGTTTGCTTGATTCTCTTATGGAAAGTATCAAAACTGCCAAGTTTCAGTCCGATCCAGCCATAAACAGTGCCACTTCCCTTCGGCACCTTGATATTGAAGGCTAAATGTTCTAAGTCCAGCGCCGTGGCTAAATTTTCCAAGTCCAGCAGTATCTCAAAATAAGTGAAAAAAATCACTTTTGACCCAAAATTCGAGCAGGGGAGCACGAATTGGAACACAACAATGCATTTGAGGCAAACAAAAGTGGGGGTCGAATTTCAATCTGAATTTCGAACTTCAATCCAGATCGAAATTCGCCCAGATTGAAATTCAGATTGAAATTCAAACCTATAGATCGAGTAATTTCTCGAAGCTGAGCGTTAGTTTGCTTGATTCTCTTATGGAAAGTATCAAACATACCAAATTTCAGCTCAATCCAGCCTTAAACAATGCCACTTCCCTTCGGCACCTTGATATTGAAGGCGAAATGTTCCAAGTCCAGCGCCGTGGCTAAATTTTCCAAGTCCAGCAGTATCTCATAAAAAGTGAAAAAAATCACTTTTGACCCAAAATTCGAGCAGGGGAGCACGAATTGGAACACAACAATGAACTTAAGGCACAAAAAAGTGGGGGTCGAATTTCAATCTGAATTTCGAACGAATCTCCACCGAATTTCGAACGCTCAGATTGAAATTCAAACCTATAGATCGAGTAATTTCTCGAAGCTGAGCGTTAACTTGCTAGATTCTCTTATGGAAAGTATCAAAACTGCCAAGTTTCAGTCCGATCCAGCCATAAACAGTGCCACTTCCCTTCGGCACCTTGATATTGAAGGCTAAATGTTCTAAGTCCAGCGCCGTGGCTAAATTTTCCAAGTCCAGCAGTATCTCAAAATAAGTGAAAAAAATCACTTTTGACCCAAAATTCGAGCAGGGGAGCACGAATTGGAACACAACAATGCATTTGAGGCAAACAAAAGTGGGGGTCGAATTTCAATCTGAATTTCGAACTTCAATCCAGATCGAAATTCGCCCAGATTGAAATTCAGATTGAAATTCAAACCTATAGATCGAGTAATTTCTCGAAGCTGAGCGTTAACTTGCTAGATTCTCTTATGGAAAGTATCAAAACTGCCAAGTTTCAGTCCGATCCAGCCATAAACAGTGCCACTTCCCTTCGGCACCTTGATATTGAAGGCGAAATTTTCTAAGTCCAGCGCCGTGGCTAAATTTTCCAAGTCCAGCAGTATCTCAAAATAAGTGAAAAAAATCACTTTTGACCCAAAATTCGAGCAGGGGAGCACGAATTGGAACACAACAATGAACTTAAGGCACAAAAAAGTGGGGGTCGAATTTCAATCTGAATTTCGAACGAATCTCCACCGAATTTCGAACGCTCAGATTGAAATTCAAACCTATAGATCGAGTAATTTCTCGAAGCTGAGCGTTAACTTGCTAGATTCTCTTATGGAAAGTATCAAAACTGCCAAGTTTCAGTCCGATCCAGCCATAAACAGTGCCACTTCCCTTCGGCACCTTGATATTGAAGGCTAAATGTTCTAAGTCCAGCGCCGTGGCTAAATTTTCCAAGTCCAGCAGTATCTCAAAATAAGTGAAAAAAATCACTTTTGACCCAAAATTCGAGCAGGGGAGCACGAATTGGAACACAACAATGAACTTAAGGCACAAAAAAGTGGGGGTCGAATTTCAATCTGAATTTCGAACGAATCTCCACCGAATTTCGAACGCTCAGATTGAAATTCAAACCTATAGATCGAGTAATTTCTCGAAGCTGAGCGTTAACTTGCTAGATTCTCTTATGGAAAGTATCAAAACTGCCAAGTTTCAGTCCGATCCAGCCATAAACAGTGCCACTTCCCTTCGGCACCTTGATATTGAAGGCTAAATGTTCTAAGTCCAGCGCCGTGGCTAAATTTTCCAAGTCCAGCATTATCTCAAAATAAGTGAAAAAAATCACTTTTGACCCAAAATTCGAGCAGGGGAGCACGAATTGGAACACAACAATGCATTTGAGGCAAACAAAAGTGGGGGTCGAATTTCAATCTGAATTTCGAACTTCAATCCAGATCGAAATTCGCCCAGATTGAAATTCAGATTGAAATTCAAACCTATAGATCGAGTAATTTCTCGAAGCTGAGCGTTAACTTGCTAGATTCTCTTATGGAAAGTATCAAAACTGCCAAGTTTCAGTCCGATCCAGCCATAAACAGTGCCACTTCCCTTCGGCACCTTGATATTGAAGGCTAAATGTTCTAAGTCAAGCGCCGTGGCTAAATTTTCCAAGTCCAGCAGTATCTCAAAATAAGTGAAAAAAATCACTTTTGACCCAAAATTCGAGCAGGGGAGCACGAATTGGAACACAACAATGCATTTGAGGCAAACAAAAGTGGGGGTCGAATTTCAATCTGAATTTCGAACTTCAATCCAGATCGAAATTCGCCCAGATTGAAATTCAGATTGAAATTCAAACCTATAGATCGAGTAATTTCTCGAAGCTGAGCGTTAGTTTGCTTGATTCTCTTATGGAAAGTATCAAACATACCAAATTTCAGCTCAATCCAGCCTTAAACAATGCCACTTCCCTTCGGCACCTTGATATTGAAGGCGAAATGTTCCAAGTCCAGCGCCGTGGCTAAATTTTCCAAGTCCAGCAGTATCTCAAAATAAGTGAAAAAAATCACTTTTGACCCAAAATTCGAGCAGGGGAGCACGAATTGGAACACAACAATGAACTTAAGGCACAAAAAAGTGGGGGTCGAATTTCAATCTGAATTTCGAACGAATCTCCACCGAATTTCGAACGCTCAGATTGAAATTCAAACCTATAGATCGAGTAATTTCTCGAAGCTGAGCGTTAACTTGCTAGATTCTCTTATGGAAAGTATCAAAACTGCCAAGTTTCTGTCCGATCCAGCCATAAACAGTGCCACTTCCTTCGGCACCTTGATATTGAAGGCGAAATTTTCTAAGTCCAGCGCCGTGGCTAAATTTTCCAAGTCCAGCAGTATCTCAAAATAAGTGAAAAAAATCACTTTTGACCCAAAATTCGAGCAGGGGAGCACGAATTGGAACACAACAATGCATTTGAGGCAAACAAAAGTGGGGGTCGAATTTCAATCTGAATTTCGAACTTCAATCCAGATCGAAATTCGCCCAGATTGAAATTCAGATTGAAATTCAAACCTATAGATCGAGTAATTTCTCGAAGCTGAGCGTTAGTTTGCTTGATTCTCTTATGGAAAGTATCAAACATACCAAATTTCAGCTCAATCCAGCCTTAAACAATGCCACTTCCCTTCGGCACCTTGATATTGAAGGCGAAATGTTCCAAGTCCAGCGCCGTGGCTAAATTTTCCAAGTCCAGCAGTATCTCATAAAAAGTGAAAAAAATCACTTTTGACCCAAAATTCGAGCAGGGGAGCACGAATTGGAACACAACAATGAACTTAAGGCACAAAAAAGTGGGGGTCGAATTTCAATCTGAATTTCGAACGAATCTCCACCGAATTTCGAACGCTCAGATTGAAATTCAAACCTATAGATCGAGTAATTTCTCGAAGCTGAGCGTTAACTTGCTAGATTCTCTTATGGAAAGTATCAAAACTGCCAAGTTTCAGTCCGATCCAGCCATAAACAGTGCCACTTCCCTTCGGCACCTTGATATTGAAGGCTAAATGTTCTAAGTCCAGCGCCGTGGCTAAATTTTCCAAGTCCAGCAGTATCTCAAAATAAGTGAAAAAAATCACTTTTGACCCAAAATTCGAGCAGGGGAGCACGAATTGGAACACAACAATGCATTTGAGGCAAACAAAAGTGGGGGTCGAATTTCAATCTGAATTTCGAACTTCAATCCAGATCGAAATTCGCCCAGATTGAAATTCAGATTGAAATTCAAACCTATAGATCGAGTAATTTCTCGAAGCTGAGCGTTAACTTGCTAGATTCTCTTATGGAAAGTATCAAAACTGCCAAGTTTCAGTCCGATCCAGCCATAAACAGTGCCACTTCCCTTCGGCACCTTGATATTGAAGGCGAAATTTTCTAAGTCCAGCGCCGTGGCTAAATTTTCCAAGTCCAGCAGTATCTCAAAATAAGTGAAAAAAATCACTTTTGACCCAAAATTCGAGCAGGGGAGCACGAATTGGAACACAACAATGCATTTGAGGCAAACAAAAGTGGGGGTCGAATTTCAATCTGAATTTCGAACTTCAATCCAGATCGAAATTCGCCCAGATTGAAATTCAGATTGAAATGCAAACCTATAGATCGAGTAATTTCTCGAAGCTGAGCGTTAGTTTGCTTGATTCTCTTATGGAAAGTATCAAAACTGCCAAGTTTCAGTCCGATCCAGCCATAAACAGTGCCACTTCCCTTCGGCACCTTGATATTGAAGGCTAAATGTTCTAAGTCCAGCGCCGTGGCTAAATTTTCCAAGTCCAGCAGTATCTCAAAATAAGTGAAAAAAATCACTTTTGACCCAAAATTCGAGCAGGGGAGCACGAATTGGAACACAACAATGCATTTGAGGCAAACAAAAGTGGGGGTCGAATTTCAATCTGAATTTCGAACTTCAATCCAGATCGAAATTCGCCCAGATTGAAATTCAGATTGAAATTCAAACCTATAGATCGAGTAATTTCTCGAAGCTGAGCGTTAGTTTGCTTGATTCTCTTATGGAAAGTATCAAACATACCAAATTTCAGCTCAATCCAGCCTTAAACAATGCCACTTCCCTTCGGCACCTTGATATTGAAGGCGAAATGTTCCAAGTCCAGCGCCGTGGCTAAATTTTCCAAGTCCAGCAGTATCTCATAAAAAGTGAAAAAAATCACTTTTGACCCAAAATTCGAGCAGGGGAGCACGAATTGGAACACAACAATGAACTTAAGGCACAAAAAAGTGGGGGTCGAATTTCAATCTGAATTTCGAACGAATCTCCACCGAATTTCGAACGCTCAGATTGAAATTCAAACCTATAGATCGAGTAATTTCTCGAAGCTGAGCGTTAACTTGCTAGATTCTCTTATGGAAAGTATCAAAACTGCCAAGTTTCAGTCCGATCCAGCCATAAACAGTGCCACTTCCCTTCGGCACCTTGATATTGAAGGCTAAATGTTCTAAGTCCAGCGCCGTGGCTAAATTTTCCAAGTCCAGCAGTATCTCAAAATAAGTGAAAAAAATCACTTTTGACCCAAAATTCGAGCAGGGGAGCACGAATTGGAACACAACAATGCATTTGAGGCAAACAAAAGTGGGGGTCGAATTTCAATCTGAATTTCGAACTTCAATCCAGATCGAAATTCGCCCAGATTGAAATTCAGATTGAAATTCAAACCTATAGATCGAGTAATTTCTCGAAGCTGAGCGTTAACTTGCTAGATTCTCTTATGGAAAGTATCAAAACTGCCAAGTTTCAGTCCGATCCAGCCATAAACAGTGCCACTTCCCTTCGGCACCTTGATATTGAAGGCGAAATTTTCTAAGTCCAGCGCCGTGGCTAAATTTTCCAAGTCCAGCAGTATCTCAAAATAAGTGAAAAAAATCACTTTTGACCCAAAATTCGAGCAGGGGAGCACGAATTGGAACACAACAATGAACTTAAGGCACAAAAAAGTGGGGGTCGAATTTCAATCTGAATTTCGAACGAATCTCCACCGAATTTCGAACGCTCAGATTGAAATTCAAACCTATAGATCGAGTAATTTCTCGAAGCTGAGCGTTAACTTGCTAGATTCTCTTATGGAAAGTATCAAAACTGCCAAGTTTCAGTCCGATCCAGCCATAAACAGTGCCACTTCCCTTCGGCACCTTGATATTGAAGGCTAAATGTTCTAAGTCCAGCGCCGTGGCTAAATTTTCCAAGTCCAGCATTATCTCAAAATAAGTGAAAAAAATCACTTTTGACCCAAAATTCGAGCAGGGGAGCACGAATTGGAACACAACAATGCATTTGAGGCAAACAAAAGTGGGGGTCGAATTTCAATCTGAATTTCGAACTTCAATCCAGATCGAAATTCGCCCAGATTGAAATTCAGATTGAAATTCAAACCTATAGATCGAGTAATTTCTCGAAGCTGAGCGTTAACTTGCTAGATTCTCTTATGGAAAGTATCAAAACTGCCAAGTTTCAGTCCGATCCAGCCATAAACAGTGCCACTTCCCTTCGGCACCTTGATATTGAAGGCTAAATGTTCTAAGTCCAGCGCCGTGGCTAAATTTTCCAAGTCCAGCAGTATCTCAAAATAAGTGAAAAAAATCACTTTTGACCCAAAATTCGAGCAGGGGAGCACGAATTGGAACACAACAATGCATTTGAGGCAAACAAAAGTGGGGGTCGAATTTCAATCTGAATTTCGAACTTCAATCCAGATCGAAATTCGCCCAGATTGAAATTCAGATTGAAATTCAAACCTATAGATCGAGTAATTTCTCGAAGCTGAGCGTTAGTTTGCTTGATTCTCTTATGGAAAGTATCAAACATACCAAATTTCAGCTCAATCCAGCCTTAAACAATGCCACTTCCCTTCGGCACCTTGATATTGAAGGCGAAATGTTCCAAGTCCAGCGCCGTGGCTAAATTTTCCAAGTCCAGCAGTATCTCATAAAAAGTGAAAAAAATCACTTTTGACCCAAAATTCGAGCAGGGGAGCACGAATTGGAACACAACAATGAACTTAAGGCACAAAAAAGTGGGGGTCGAATTTCAATCTGAATTTCGAACGAATCTCCACCGAATTTCGAACGCTCAGATTGAAATTCAAACCTATAGATCGAGTAATTTCTCGAAGCTGAGCGTTAACTTGCTAGATTCTCTTATGGAAAGTATCAAAACTGCCAAGTTTCAGTCCGATCCAGCCATAAACAGTGCCACTTCCCTTCGGCACCTTGATATTGAAGGCTAAATGTTCTAAGTCCAGCGCCGTGGCTAAATTTTCCAAGTCCAGCAGTATCTCAAAATAAGTGAAAAAAATCACTTTTGACCCAAAATTCGAGCAGGGGAGCACGAATTGGAACACAACAATGCATTTGAGGCAAACAAAAGTGGGGGTCGAATTTCAATCTGAATTTCGAACTTCAATCCAGATCGAAATTCGCCCAGATTGAAATTCAGATTGAAATTCAAACCTATAGATCGAGTAATTTCTCGAAGCTGAGCGTTAACTTGCTAGATTCTCTTATGGAAAGTATCAAAACTGCCAAGTTTCAGTCCGATCCAGCCATAAACAGTGCCACTTCCCTTCGGCACCTTGATATTGAAGGCGAAATTTTCTAAGTCCAGCGCCGTGGCTAAATTTTCCAAGTCCAGCAGTATCTCAAAATAAGTGAAAAAAATCACTTTTGACCCAAAATTCGAGCAGGGGAGCACGAATTGGAACACAACAATGAACTTAAGGCACAAAAAAGTGGGGGTCGAATTTCAATCTGAATTTCGAACGAATCTCCACCGAATTTCGAACGCTCAGATTGAAATTCAAACCTATAGATCGAGTAATTTCTCGAAGCTGAGCGTTAACTTGCTAGATTCTCTTATGGAAAGTATCAAAACTGCCAAGTTTCAGTCCGATCCAGCCATAAACAGTGCCACTTCCCTTCGGCACCTTGATATTGAAGGCTAAATGTTCTAAGTCCAGCGCCGTGGCTAAATTTTCCAAGTCCAGCAGTATCTCAAAATAAGTGAAAAAAATCACTTTTGACCCAAAATTCGAGCAGGGGAGCACGAATTGGAACACAACAATGCATTTGAGGCAAACAAAAGTGGGGGTCGAATTTCAATCTGAATTTCGAACTTCAATCCAGATCGAAATTCGCCCAGATTGAAATTCAGATTGAAATTCAAACCTATAGATCGAGTAATTTCTCGAAGCTGAGCGTTAGTTTGCTTGATTCTCTTATGGAAAGTATCAAACATACCAAATTTCAGCTCAATCCAGCCTTAAACAATGCCACTTCCCTTCGGCACCTTGATATTGAAGGCGAAATGTTCCAAGTCCAGCGCCGTGGCTAAATTTTCCAAGTCCAGCAGTATCTCATAAAAAGTGAAAAAAATCACTTTTGACCCAAAATTCGAGCAGGGGAGCACGAATTGGAACACAACAATGAACTTAAGGCACAAAAAAGTGGGGGTCGAATTTCAATCTGAATTTCGAACGAATCTCCACCGAATTTCGAACGCTCAGATTGAAATTCAAACCTATAGATCGAGTAATTTCTCGAAGCTGAGCGTTAACTTGCTAGATTCTCTTATGGAAAGTATCAAAACTGCCAAGTTTCAGTCCGATCCAGCCATAAACAGTGCCACTTCCCTTCGGCACCTTGATATTGAAGGCTAAATGTTCTAAGTCCAGCGCCGTGGCTAAATTTTCCAAGTCCAGCAGTATCTCAAAATAAGTGAAAAAAATCACTTTTGACCCAAAATTCGAGCAGGGGAGCACGAATTGGAACACAACAATGCATTTGAGGCAAACAAAAGTGGGGGTCGAATTTCAATCTGAATTTCGAACTTCAATCCAGATCGAAATTCGCCCAGATTGAAATTCAGATTGAAATTCAAACCTATAGATCGAGTAATTTCTCGAAGCTGAGCGTTAACTTGCTAGATTCTCTTATGGAAAGTATCAAAACTGCCAAGTTTCAGTCCGATCCAGCCATAAACAGTGCCACTTCCCTTCGGCACCTTGATATTGAAGGCTAAATGTTCTAAGTCCAGCGCCGTGGCTAAATTTTCCAAGTCCAGCAGTATCTCAAAATAAGTGAAAAAAATCACTTTTGACCCAAAATTCGAGCAGGGGAGCACGAATTGGAACACAACAATGCATTTGAGGCAAACAAAAGTGGGGGTCGAATTTCAATCTGAATTTCGAACTTCAATCCAGATCGAAATTCGCCCAGATTGAAATTCAGATTGAAATTCAAACCTATAGATCGAGTAATTTCTCGAAGCTGAGCGTTAGTTTGCTTGATTCTCTTATGGAAAGTATCAAACATACCAAATTTCAGCTCAATCCAGCCTTAAACAATGCCACTTCCCTTCGGCACCTTGATATTGAAGGCGAAATGTTCCAAGTCCAGCGCCGTGGCTAAATTTTCCAAGTCCAGCAGTATCTCATAAAAAGTGAAAAAAATCACTTTTGACCCAAAATTCGAGCAGGGGAGCACGAATTGGAACACAACAATGAACTTAAGGCACAAAAAAGTGGGGGTCGAATTTCAATCTGAATTTCGAACGAATCTCCACCGAATTTCGAACGCTCAGATTGAAATTCAAACCTATAGATCGAGTAATTTCTCGAAGCTGAGCGTTAACTTGCTAGATTCTCTTATGGAAAGTATCAAAACTGCCAAGTTTCAGTCCGATCCAGCCATAAACAGTGCCACTTCCCTTCGGCACCTTGATATTGAAGGCTAAATGTTCTAAGTCCAGCGCCGTGGCTAAATTTTCCAAGTCCAGCAGTATCTCAAAATAAGTGAAAAAAATCACTTTTGACCCAAAATTCGAGCAGGGGAGCACGAATTGGAACACAACAATGCATTTGAGGCAAACAAAAGTGGGGGTCGAATTTCAATCTGAATTTCGAACTTCAATCCAGATCGAAATTCGCCCAGATTGAAATTCAGATTGAAATTCAAACCTATAGATCGAGTAATTTCTCGAAGCTGAGCGTTAACTTGCTAGATTCTCTTATGGAAAGTATCAAAACTGCCAAGTTTCAGTCCGATCCAGCCATAAACAGTGCCACTTCCCTTCGGCACCTTGATATTGAAGGCGAAATGTTCCAAGTCCAGCGCCGTGGCTAAATTTTCCAAGTCCAGCAGTATCTCAAAATAAGTGAAAAAAATCACTTTTGACCCAAAATTCGAGCAGGGGAGCACGAATTGGAACACAACAATGAACTTAAGGCACAAAAAAGTGGGGGTCGAATTTCAATCTGAATTTCGAACGAATCTCCACCGAATTTCGAACGCTCAGATTGAAATTCAAACCTATAGATCGAGTAATTTCTCGAAGCTGAGCGTTAACTTGCTAGATTCTCTTATGGAAAGTATCAAAACTGCCAAGTTTCAGTCCGATCCAGCCATAAACAGTGCCACTTCCCTTCGGCACCTTGATATTGAAGGCTAAATGTTCTAAGTCCAGCGCCGTGGCTAAATTTTCCAAGTCCAGCAGTATCTCAAAATAAGTGAAAAAAATCACTTTTGACCCAAAATTCGAGCAGGGGAGCACGAATTGGAACACAACAATGCATTTGAGGCAAACAAAAGTGGGGGTCGAATTTCAATCTGAATTTCGAACTTCAATCCAGATCGAAATTCGCCCAGATTGAAATTCAGATTGAAATTCAAACCTATAGATCGAGTAATTTCTCGAAGCTGAGCGTTAGTTTGCTTGATTCTCTTATGGAAAGTATCAAACATACCAAATTTCAGCTCAATCCAGCCTTAAACAATGCCACTTCCCTTCGGCACCTTGATATTGAAGGCGAAATGTTCCAAGTCCAGCGCCGTGGCTAAATTTTCCAAGTCCAGCAGTATCTCATAAAAAGTGAAAAAAATCACTTTTGACCCAAAATTCGAGCAGGGGAGCACGAATTGGAACACAACAATGAACTTAAGGCACAAAAAAGTGGGGGTCGAATTTCAATCTGAATTTCGAACGAATCTCCACCGAATTTCGAACGCTCAGATTGAAATTCAAACCTATAGATCGAGTAATTTCTCGAAGCTGAGCGTTAACTTGCTAGATTCTCTTATGGAAAGTATCAAAACTGCCAAGTTTCAGTCCGATCCAGCCATAAACAGTGCCACTTCCCTTCGGCACCTTGATATTGAAGGCTAAATGTTCTAAGTCCAGCGCCGTGGCTAAATTTTCCAAGTCCAGCAGTATCTCAAAATAAGTGAAAAAAATCACTTTTGACCCAAAATTCGAGCAGGGGAGCACGAATTGGAACACAACAATGCATTTGAGGCAAACAAAAGTGGGGGTCGAATTTCAATCTGAATTTCGAACTTCAATCCAGATCGAAATTCGCCCAGATTGAAATTCAGATTGAAATTCAAACCTATAGATCGAGTAATTTCTCGAAGCTGAGCGTTAACTTGCTAGATTCTCTTATGGAAAGTATCAAAACTGCCAAGTTTCAGTCCGATCCAGCCATAAACAGTGCCACTTCCCTTCGGCACCTTGATATTGAAGGCTAAATGTTCTAAGTCCAGCGCCGTGGCTAAATTTTCCAAGTCCAGCAGTATCTCAAAATAAGTGAAAAAAATCACTTTTGACCCAAAATTCGAGCAGGGGAGCACGAATTGGAACACAACAATGCATTTGAGGCAAACAAAAGTGGGGGTCGAATTTCAATCTGAATTTCGAACTTCAATCCAGATCGAAATTCGCCCAGATTGAAATTCAGATTGAAATTCAAACCTATAGATCGAGTAATTTCTCGAAGCTGAGCGTTAGTTTGCTTGATTCTCTTATGGAAAGTATCAAACATACCAAATTTCAGCTCAATCCAGCCTTAAACAATGCCACTTCCCTTCGGCACCTTGATATTGAAGGCGAAATGTTCCAAGTCCAGCGCCGTGGCTAAATTTTCCAAGTCCAGCAGTATCTCATAAAAAGTGAAAAAAATCACTTTTGACCCAAAATTCGAGCAGGGGAGCACGAATTGGAACACAACAATGAACTTAAGGCACAAAAAAGTGGGGGTCGAATTTCAATCTGAATTTCGAACGAATCTCCACCGAATTTCGAACGCTCAGATTGAAATTCAAACCTATAGATCGAGTAATTTCTCGAAGCTGAGCGTTAACTTGCTAGATTCTCTTATGGAAAGTATCAAAACTGCCAAGTTTCAGTCCGATCCAGCCATAAACAGTGCCACTTCCCTTCGGCACCTTGATATTGAAGGCTAAATGTTCTAAGTCCAGCGCCGTGGCTAAATTTTCCAAGTCCAGCAGTATCTCAAAATAAGTGAAAAAAATCACTTTTGACCCAAAATTCGAGCAGGGGAGCACGAATTGGAACACAACAATGCATTTGAGGCAAACAAAAGTGGGGGTCGAATTTCAATCTGAATTTCGAACTTCAATCCAGATCGAAATTCGCCCAGATTGAAATTCAGATTGAAATTCAAACCTATAGATCGAGTAATTTCTCGAAGCTGAGCGTTAACTTGCTAGATTCTCTTATGGAAAGTATCAAAACTGCCAAGTTTCAGTCCGATCCAGCCATAAACAGTGCCACTTCCCTTCGGCACCTTGATATTGAAGGCTAAATGTTCTAAGTCCAGCGCCGTGGCTAAATTTTCCAAGTCCAGCAGTATCTCAAAATAAGTGAAAAAAATCACTTTTGACCCAAAATTCGAGCAGGGGAGCACGAATTGGAACACAACAATGAACTTAAGGCACAAAAAAGTGGGGGTCGAATTTCAATCTGAATTTCGAACGAATCTCCACCGAATTTCGAACGCTCAGATTGAAATTCAAACCTATAGATCGAGTAATTTCTCGAAGCTGAGCGTTAACTTGCTAGATTCTCTTATGGAAAGTATCAAAACTGCCAAGTTTCTGTCCGATCCAGCCATAAACAGTGCCACTTCCCTTCGGCACCTTGATATTGAAGGCGAAATTTTCTAAGTCCAGCGCCGTGGCTAAATTTTCCAAGTCCAGCAGTATCTCAAAATAAGTGAAAAAAATCACTTTTGACCCAAAATTCGAGCAGGGGAGCACGAATTGGAACACAACAATGCATTTGAGGCAAACAAAAGTGGGGGTCGAATTTCAATCTGAATTTCGAACTTCAATCCAGATCGAAATTCGCCCAGATTGAAATTCAGATTGAAATTCAAACCTATAGATCGAGTAATTTCTCGAAGCTGAGCGTTAACTTGCTAGATTCTCTTATGGAAAGTATCAAAACTGCCAAGTTTCAGTCCGATCCAGCCATAAACAGTGCCACTTCCCTTCGGCACCTTGATATTGAAGGCGAAATTTTCTAAGTCCAGCGCCGTGGCTAAATTTTCCAAGTCCAGCAGTATCTCAAAATAAGTGAAAAAAATCACTTTTGACCCAAAATTCGAGCAGGGGAGCACGAATTGGAACACAACAATGAACTTAAGGCACAAAAAAGTGGGGGTCGAATTTCAATCTGAATTTCGAACGAATCTCCACCGAATTTCGAACGCTCAGATTGAAATTCAAACCTATAGATCGAGTAATTTCTCGAAGCTGAGCGTTAACTTGCTAGATTCTCTTATGGAAAGTATCAAAACTGCCAAGTTTCAGTCCGATCCAGCCATAAACAGTGCCACTTCCCTTCGGCACCTTGATATTGAAGGCTAAATGTTCTAAGTCCAGCGCTGTGGCTAAATTTTCCAAGTCCAGCATTATCTCAAAATAAGTGAAAAAAATCACTTTTGACCCAAAATTCGAGCAGGGGAGCACGAATTGGAACACAACAATGCATTTGAGGCAAACAAAAGTGGGGGTCGAATTTCAATCTGAATTTCGAACTTCAATCCAGATCGAAATTCGCCCAGATTGAAATTCAGATTGAAATTCAAACCTATAGATCGAGTAATTTCTCGAAGCTGAGCGTTAACTTGCTAGATTCTCTTATGGAAAGTATCAAAACTGCCAAGTTTCAGTCCGATCCAGCCATAAACAGTGCCACTTCCCTTCGGCACCTTGATATTGAAGGCTAAATGTTCTAAGTCCAGCGCCGTGGCTAAATTTTCCAAGTCCAGCAGTATCTCAAAATAAGTGAAAAAAATCACTTTTGACCCAAAATTCGAGCAGGGGAGCACGAATTGGAACACAACAATGCATTTGAGGCAAACAAAAGTGGGGGTCGAATTTCAATCTGAATTTCGAACTTCAATCCAGATCGAAATTCGCCCAGATTGAAATTCAGATTGAAATTCAAACCTATAGATCGAGTAATTTCTCGAAGCTGAGCGTTAGTTTGCTTGATTCTCTTATGGAAAGTATCAAACATACCAAATTTCAGCTCAATCCAGCCTTAAACAATGCCACTTCCCTTCGGCACCTTGATATTGAAGGCGAAATGTTCCAAGTCCAGCGCCGTGGCTAAATTTTCCAAGTCCAGCAGTATCTCATAAAAAGTGAAAAAAATCACTTTTGACCCAAAATTCGAGCAGGGGAGCACGAATTGGAACACAACAATGAACTTAAGGCACAAAAAAGTGGGGGTCGAATTTCAATCTGAATTTCGAACGAATCTCCACCGAATTTCGAACGCTCAGATTGAAATTCAAACCTATAGATCGAGTAATTTCTCGAAGCTGAGCGTTAACTTGCTAGATTCTCTTATGGAAAGTATCAAAACTGCCAAGTTTCAGTCCGATCCAGCCATAAACAGTGCCACTTCCCTTCGGCACCTTGATATTGAAGGCTAAATGTTCTAAGTCCAGCGCCGTGGCTAAATTTTCCAAGTCCAGCAGTATCTCAAAATAAGTGAAAAAAATCACTTTTGACCCAAAATTCGAGCAGGGGAGCACGAATTGGAACACAACAATGCATTTGAGGCAAACAAAAGTGGGGGTCGAATTTCAATCTGAATTTCGAACTTCAATCCAGATCGAAATTCGCCCAGATTGAAATTCAGATTGAAATTCAAACCTATAGATCGAGTAATTTCTCGAAGCTGAGCGTTAACTTGCTAGATTCTCTTATGGAAAGTATCAAAACTGCCAAGTTTCAGTCCGATCCAGCCATAAACAGTGCCACTTCCCTTCGGCACCTTGATATTGAAGGCGAAATTTTCTAAGTCCAGCGCCGTGGCTAAATTTTCCAAGTCCAGCAGTATCTCAAAATAAGTGAAAAAAATCACTTTTGACCCAAAATTCGAGCAGGGGAGCACGAATTGGAACACAACAATGAACTTAAGGCACAAAAAAGTGGGGGTCGAATTTCAATCTGAATTTTGAACGAATCTCCACCGAATTTCGAACGCTCAGATTGAAATTCAAACCTATAGATCGAGTAATTTCTCGAAGCTGAGCGTTAACTTGCTAGATTCTCTTATGGAAAGTATCAAAACTGCCAAGTTTCAGTCCGATCCAGCCATAAACAGTGCCACTTCCCTTCGGCACCTTGATATTGAAGGCGAAATTTTCTAAGTCCAGCGCCGTGGCTAAATTTTCCAAGTCCAGCAGTATCTCAAAATAAGTGAAAAAAATCACTTTTGACCCAAAATTCGAGCAGGGGAGCACGAATTGGAACACAACAATGCATTTGAGGCAAACAAAAGTGGGGGTCGAATTTCAATCTGAATTTCGAACTTCAATCCAGATCGAAATTCGCCCAGATTGAAATTCAGATTGAAATTCAAACCTATAGATCGAGTAATTTCTCGAAGCTGAGCGTTAACTTGCTAGATTCTCTTATGGAAAGTATCAAAACTGCCAAGTTTCAGTCCGATCCAGCCATAAACAGTGCCACTTCCCTTCGGCACCTTGATATTGAAGGCGAAATTTTCTAAGTCCAGCGCCGTGGCTAAATTTTCCAAGTCCAGCAGTATCTCAAAATAAGTGAAAAAAATCACTTTTGACCCAAAATTCGAGCAGGGGAGCACGAATTGGAACACAACAATGAACTTAAGGCACAAAAAAGTGGGGGTCGAATTTCAATCTGAATTTCGAACGAATCTCCACCGAATTTCGAACGCTCAGATTGAAATTCAAACCTATAGATCGAGTAATTTCTCGAAGCTGAGCGTTAACTTGCTAGATTCTCTTATGGAAAGTATCAAAACTGCCAAGTTTCAGTCCGATCCAGCCATAAACAGTGCCACTTCCCTTCGGCACCTTGATATTGAAGGCTAAATGTTCTAAGTCCAGCGCCGTGGCTAAATTTTCCAAGTCCAGCATTATCTCAAAATAAGTGAAAAAAATCACTTTTGACCCAAAATTCGAGCAGGGGAGCACGAATTGGAACACAACAATGCATTTGAGGCAAACAAAAGTGGGGGTCGAATTTCAATCTGAATTTCGAACTTCAATCCAGATCGAAATTCGCCCAGATTGAAATTCAGATTGAAATTCAAACCTATAGATCGAGTAATTTCTCGAAGCTGAGCGTTAACTTGCTAGATTCTCTTATGGAAAGTATCAAAACTGCCAAGTTTCAGTCCGATCCAGCCATAAACAGTGCCACTTCCCTTCGGCACCTTGATATTGAAGGCTAAATGTTCTAAGTCCAGCGCCGTGGCTAAATTTTCCAAGTCCAGCAGTATCTCAAAATAAGTGAAAAAAATCACTTTTGACCCAAAATTCGAGCAGGGGAGCACGAATTGGAACACAACAATGCATTTGAGGCAAACAAAAGTGGGGGTCGAATTTCAATCTGAATTTCGAACTTCAATCCAGATCGAAATTCGCCCAGATTGAAATTCAGATTGAAATTCAAACCTATAGATCGAGTAATTTCTCGAAGCTGAGCGTTAGTTTGCTTGATTCTCTTATGGAAAGTATCAAACATACCAAATTTCAGCTCAATCCAGCCTTAAACAATGCCACTTCCCTTCGGCACCTTGATATTGAAGGCGAAATGTTCCAAGTCCAGCGCCGTGGCTAAATTTTCCAAGTCCAGCAGTATCTCATAAAAAGTGAAAAAAATCACTTTTGACCCAAAATTCGAGCAGGGGAGCACGAATTGGAACACAACAATGAACTTAAGGCACAAAAAAGTGGGGGTCGAATTTCAATCTGAATTTCGAACGAATCTCCACCGAATTTCGAACGCTCAGATTGAAATTCAAACCTATAGATCGAGTAATTTCTCGAAGCTGAGCGTTAACTTGCTAGATTCTCTTATGGAAAGTATCAAAACTGCCAAGTTTCAGTCCGATCCAGCCATAAACAGTGCCACTTCCCTTCGGCACCTTGATATTGAAGGCTAAATGTTCTAAGTCCAGCGCCGTGGCTAAATTTTCCAAGTCCAGCAGTATCTCAAAATAAGTGAAAAAAATCACTTTTGACCCAAAATTCGAGCAGGGGAGCACGAATTGGAACACAACAATGCATTTGAGGCAAACAAAAGTGGGGGTCGAATTTCAATCTGAATTTCGAACTTCAATCCAGATCGAAATTCGCCCAGATTGAAATTCAGATTGAAATTCAAACCTATAGATCGAGTAATTTCTCGAAGCTGAGCGTTAACTTGCTAGATTCTCTTATGGAAAGTATCAAAACTGCCAAGTTTCAGTCCGATCCAGCCATAAACAGTGCCACTTCCCTTCGGCACCTTGATATTGAAGGCGAAATTTTCAAAGTCCAGCGCCGTGGCTAAATTTTCCAAGTCCAGCAGTATCTCAAAATAAGTGAAAAAAATCACTTTTGACCCAAAATTCGAGCAGGGGAGCACGAATTGGAACACAACAATGAACTTAAGGCACAAAAAAGTGGGGGTCGAATTTCAATCTGAATTTCGAACGAATCTCCACCGAATTTCGAACGCTCAGATTGAAATTCAAACCTATAGATCGAGTAATTTCTCGAAGCTGAGCGTTAACTTGCTAGATTCTCTTATGGAAAGTATCAAAACTGCCAAGTTTCAGTCCGATCCAGCCATAAACAGTGCCACTTCCCTTCGGCACCTTGATATTGAAGGCTAAATGTTCTAAGTCCAGCGCCGTGGCTAAATTTTCCAAGTCCAGCATTATCTCAAAATAAGTGAAAAAAATCACTTTTGACCCAAAATTCGAGCAGGGGAGCACGAATTGGAACACAACAATGCATTTGAGGCAAACAAAAGTGGGGGTCGAATTTCAATCTGAATTTCGAACTTCAATCCAGATCGAAATTCGCCCAGATTGAAATTCAGATTGAAATTCAAACCTATAGATCGAGTAATTTCTCGAAGCTGAGCGTTAACTTGCTAGATTCTCTTATGGAAAGTATCAAAACTGCCAAGTTTCAGTCCGATCCAGCCATAAACAGTGCCACTTCCCTTCGGCACCTTGATATTGAAGGCTAAATGTTCTAAGTCCAGCGCCGTGGCTAAATTTTCCAAGTCCAGCAGTATCTCAAAATAAGTGAAAAAAATCACTTTTGACCCAAAATTCGAGCAGGGGAGCACGAATTGGAACACAACAATGCATTTGAGGCAAACAAAAGTGGGGGTCGAATTTCAATCTGAATTTCGAACTTCAATCCAGATCGAAATTCGCCCAGATTGAAATTCAGATTGAAATTCAAACCTATAGATCGAGTAATTTCTCGAAGCTGAGCGTTAGTTTGCTTGATTCTCTTATGGAAAGTATCAAACATACCAAATTTCAGCTCAATCCAGCCTTAAACAATGCCACTTCCCTTCGGCACCTTGATATTGAAGGCGAAATGTTCCAAGTCCAGCGCCGTGGCTAAATTTTCCAAGTCCAGCAGTATCTCATAAAAAGTGAAAAAAATCACTTTTGACCCAAAATTCGAGCAGGGGAGCACGAATTGGAACACAACAATGAACTTAAGGCACAAAAAAGTGGGGGTCGAATTTCAATCTGAATTTCGAACGAATCTCCACCGAATTTCGAACGCTCAGATTGAAATTCAAACCTATAGATCGAGTAATTTCTCGAAGCTGAGCGTTAACTTGCTAGATTCTCTTATGGAAAGTATCAAAACTGCCAAGTTTCAGTCCGATCCAGCCATAAACAGTGCCACTTCCCTTCGGCACCTTGATATTGAAGGCTAAATGTTCTAAGTCCAGCGCCGTGGCTAAATTTTCCAAGTCCAGCAGTATCTCAAAATAAGTGAAAAAAATCACTTTTGACCCAAAATTCGAGCAGGGGAGCACGAATTGGAACACAACAATGCATTTGAGGCAAACAAAAGTGGGGGTCGAATTTCAATCTGAATTTCAATCTGAATTTTGAACGAATCTCCACCGAATTTCGAACGCTCAGATTGAAATTCAAACCTATAGATCGAGTAATTTCTCGAAGCTGAGCGTTAACTTGCTAGATTCTCTTATGGAAAGTATCAAAACTGCCAAGTTTCAGTCCGATCCAGCCATAAACAGTGCCACTTCCCTTCGGCACCTTGATATTGAAGGCGAAATTTTCTAAGTCCAGCGCCGTGGCTAAATTTTCCAAGTCCAGCAGTATCTCAAAATAAGTGAAAAAAATCACTTTTGACCCAAAATTCGAGCAGGGGAGCACGAATTGGAACACAACAATGAACTTAAGGCACAAAAAAGTGGGGGTCGAATTTCAATCTGAATTTCGAACGAATCTCCACCGAATTTCGAACGCTCAGATTGAAATTCAAACCTATAGATCGAGTAATTTCTCGAAGCTGAGCGTTAACTTGCTAGATTCTCTTATGGAAAGTATCAAAACTGCCAAGTTTCAGTCCGATCCAGCCATAAACAGTGCCACTTCCCTTCGGCACCTTGATATTGAAGGCTAAATGTTCTAAGTCCAGCGCCGTGGCTAAATTTTCCAAGTCCAGCATTATCTCAAAATAAGTGAAAAAAATCACTTTTGACCCAAAATTCGAGCAGGGGAGCACGAATTGGAACACAACAATGCATTTGAGGCAAACAAAAGTGGGGGTCGAATTTCAATCTGAATTTCGAACTTCAATCCAGATCGAAATTCGCCCAGATTGAAATTCAGATTGAAATTCAAACCTATAGATCGAGTAATTTCTCGAAGCTGAGCGTTAACTTGCTAGATTCTCTTATGGAAAGTATCAAAACTGCCAAGTTTCAGTCCGATCCAGCCATAAACAGTGCCACTTCCCTTCGGCACCTTGATATTGAAGGCTAAATGTTCTAAGTCCAGCGCCGTGGCTAAATTTTCCAAGTCCAGCAGTATCTCAAAATAAGTGAAAAAAATCACTTTTGACCCAAAATTCGAGCAGGGGAGCACGAATTGGAACACAACAATGCATTTGAGGCAAACAAAAGTGGGGGTCGAATTTCAATCTGAATTTCGAACTTCAATCCAGATCGAAATTCGCCCAGATTGAAATTCAGATTGAAATTCAAACCTATAGATCGAGTAATTTCTCGAAGCTGAGCGTTAGTTTGCTTGATTCTCTTATGGAAAGTATCAAACATACCAAATTTCAGCTCAATCCAGCCTTAAACAATGCCACTTCCCTTCGGCACCTTGATATTGAAGGCGAAATGTTCCAAGTCCAGCGCCGTGGCTAAATTTTCCAAGTCCAGCAGTATCTCATAAAAAGTGAAAAAAATCACTTTTGACCCAAAATTCGAGCAGGGGAGCACGAATTGGAACACAACAATGAACTTAAGGCACAAAAAAGTGGGGGTCGAATTTCAATCTGAATTTCGAACGAATCTCCACCGAATTTCGAACGCTCAGATTGAAATTCAAACCTATAGATCGAGTAATTTCTCGAAGCTGAGCGTTAACTTGCTAGATTCTCTTATGGAAAGTATCAAAACTGCCAAGTTTCAGTCCGATCCAGCCATAAACAGTGCCACTTCCCTTCGGCACCTTGATATTGAAGGCTAAATGTTCTAAGTCCAGCGCCGTGGCTAAATTTTCCAAGTCCAGCAGTATCTCAAAATAAGTGAAAAAAATCACTTTTGACCCAAAATTCGAGCAGGGGAGCACGAATTGGAACACAACAATGCATTTGAGGCAAACAAAAGTGGGGGTCGAATTTCAATCTGAATTTCGAACTTCAATCCAGATCGAAATTCGCCCAGATTGAAATTCAGATTGAAATTCAAACCTATAGATCGAGTAATTTCTCGAAGCTGAGCGTTAACTTGCTAGATTCTCTTATGGAAAGTATCAAAACTGCCAAGTTTCAGTCCGATCCAGCCATAAACAGTGCCACTTCCCTTCGGCACCTTGATATTGAAGGCTAAATGTTCTAAGTCCAGCGCCGTGGCTAAATTTTCCAAGTCCAGCAGTATCTCAAAATAAGTGAAAAAAATCACTTTTGACCCAAAATTCGAGCAGGGGAGCACGAATTGGAACACAACAATGCATTTGAGGCAAACAAAAGTGGGGGTCGAATTTCAATCTGAATTTCGAACTTCAATCCAGATCGAAATTCGCCCAGATTGAAATTCAGATTGAAATTCAAACCTATAGATCGAGTAATTTCTCGAAGCTGAGCGTTAGTTTGCTTGATTCTCTTATGGAAAGTATCAAACATACCAAATTTCAGCTCAATCCAGCCTTAAACAATGCCACTTCCCTTCGGCACCTTGATATTGAAGGCGAAATGTTCCAAGTCCAGCGCCGTGGCTAAATTTTCCAAGTCCAGCAGTATCTCATAAAAAGTGAAAAAAATCACTTTTGACCCAAAATTCGAGCAGGGGAGCACGAATTGGAACACAACAATGAACTTAAGGCACAAAAAAGTGGGGGTCGAATTTCAATCTGAATTTCGAACGAATCTCCACCGAATTTCGAACGCTCAGATTGAAATTCAAACCTATAGATCGAGTAATTTCTCGAAGCTGAGCGTTAACTTGCTAGATTCTCTTATGGAAAGTATCAAAACTGCCAAGTTTCAGTCCGATCCAGCCATAAACAGTGCCACTTCCCTTCGGCACCTTGATATTGAAGGCTAAATGTTCTAAGTCCAGCGCCGTGGCTAAATTTTCCAAGTCCAGCAGTATCTCAAAATAAGTGAAAAAAATCACTTTTGACCCAAAATTCGAGCAGGGGAGCACGAATTGGAACACAACAATGCATTTGAGGCAAACAAAAGTGGGGGTCGAATTTCAATCTGAATTTCGAACTTCAATCCAGATCGAAATTCGCCCAGATTGAAATTCAGATTGAAATTCAAACCTATAGATCGAGTAATTTCTCGAAGCTGAGCGTTAACTTGCTAGATTCTCTTATGGAAAGTATCAAAACTGCCAAGTTTCAGTCCGATCCAGCCATAAACAGTGCCACTTCCCTTCGGCACCTTGATATTGAAGGCGAAATTTTCTAAGTCCAGCGCCGTGGCTAAATTTTCCAAGTCCAGCAGTATCTCAAAATAAGTGAAAAAAATCACTTTTGACCCAAAATTCGAGCAGGGGAGCACGAATTGGAACACAACAATGAACTTAAGGCACAAAAAAGTGGGGGTCGAATTTCAATCTGAATTTTGAACGAATCTCCACCGAATTTCGAACGCTCAGATTGAAATTCAAACCTATAGATCGAGTAATTTCTCGAAGCTGAGCGTTAACTTGCTAGATTCTCTTATGGAAAGTATCAAAACTGCCAAGTTTCAGTCCGATCCAGCCATAAACAGTGCCACTTCCCTTCGGCACCTTGATATTGAAGGCGAAATTTTCTAAGTCCAGCGCCGTGGCTAAATTTTCCAAGTCCAGCAGTATCTCAAAATAAGTGAAAAAAATCACTTTTGACCCAAAATTCGAGCAGGGGAGCACGAATTGGAACACAACAATGCATTTGAGGCAAACAAAAGTGGGGGTCGAATTTCAATCTGAATTTCGAACTTCAATCCAGATCGAAATTCGCCCAGATTGAAATTCAGATTGAAATTCAAACCTATAGATCGAGTAATTTCTCGAAGCTGAGCGTTAACTTGCTAGATTCTCTTATGGAAAGTATCAAAACTGCCAAGTTTCAGTCCGATCCAGCCATAAACAGTGCCACTTCCCTTCGGCACCTTGATATTGAAGGCGAAATTTTCTAAGTCCAGCGCCGTGGCTAAATTTTCCAAGTCCAGCAGTATCTCAAAATAAGTGAAAAAAATCACTTTTGACCCAAAATTCGAGCAGGGGAGCACGAATTGGAACACAACAATGAACTTAAGGCACAAAAAAGTGGGGGTCGAATTTCAATCTGAATTTCGAACGAATCTCCACCGAATTTCGAACGCTCAGATTGAAATTCAAACCTATAGATCGAGTAATTTCTCGAAGCTGAGCGTTAACTTGCTAGATTCTCTTATGGAAAGTATCAAAACTGCCAAGTTTCAGTCCGATCCAGCCATAAACAGTGCCACTTCCCTTCGGCACCTTGATATTGAAGGCTAAATGTTCTAAGTCCAGCGCCGTGGCTAAATTTTCCAAGTCCAGCATTATCTCAAAATAAGTGAAAAAAATCACTTTTGACCCAAAATTCGAGCAGGGGAGCACGAATTGGAACACAACAATGCATTTGAGGCAAACAAAAGTGGGGGTCGAATTTCAATCTGAATTTCGAACTTCAATCCAGATCGAAATTCGCCCAGATTGAAATTCAGATTGAAATTCAAACCTATAGATCGAGTAATTTCTCGAAGCTGAGCGTTAACTTGCTAGATTCTCTTATGGAAAGTATCAAAACTGCCAAGTTTCAGTCCGATCCAGCCATAAACAGTGCCACTTCCCTTCGGCACCTTGATATTGAAGGCTAAATGTTCTAAGTCCAGCGCCGTGGCTAAATTTTCCAAGTCCAGCAGTATCTCAAAATAAGTGAAAAAAATCACTTTTGACCCAAAATTCGAGCAGGGGAGCACGAATTGGAACACAACAATGCATTTGAGGCAAACAAAAGTGGGGGTCGAATTTCAATCTGAATTTCGAACTTCAATCCAGATCGAAATTCGCCCAGATTGAAATTCAGATTGAAATTCAAACCTATAGATCGAGTAATTTCTCGAAGCTGAGCGTTAGTTTGCTTGATTCTCTTATGGAAAGTATCAAACATACCAAATTTCAGCTCAATCCAGCCTTAAACAATGCCACTTCCCTTCGGCACCTTGATATTGAAGGCGAAATGTTCCAAGTCCAGCGCCGTGGCTAAATTTTCCAAGTCCAGCAGTATCTCATAAAAAGTGAAAAAAATCACTTTTGACCCAAAATTCGAGCAGGGGAGCACGAATTGGAACACAACAATGAACTTAAGGCACAAAAAAGTGGGGGTCGAATTTCAATCTGAATTTCGAACGAATCTCCACCGAATTTCGAACGCTCAGATTGAAATTCAAACCTATAGATCGAGTAATTTCTCGAAGCTGAGCGTTAACTTGCTAGATTCTCTTATGGAAAGTATCAAAACTGCCAAGTTTCAGTCCGATCCAGCCATAAACAGTGCCACTTCCCTTCGGCACCTTGATATTGAAGGCTAAATGTTCTAAGTCCAGCGCCGTGGCTAAATTTTCCAAGTCCAGCAGTATCTCAAAATAAGTGAAAAAAATCACTTTTGACCCAAAATTCGAGCAGGGGAGCACGAATTGGAACACAACAATGCATTTGAGGCAAACAAAAGTGGGGGTCGAATTTCAATCTGAATTTCGAACTTCAATCCAGATCGAAATTCGCCCAGATTGAAATTCAGATTGAAATTCAAACCTATAGATCGAGTAATTTCTCGAAGCTGAGCGTTAACTTGCTAGATTCTCTTATGGAAAGTATCAAAACTGCCAAGTTTCAGTCCGATCCAGCCATAAACAGTGCCACTTCCCTTCGGCACCTTGATATTGAAGGCGAAATTTTCTAAGTCCAGCGCCGTGGCTAAATTTTCCAAGTCCAGCAGTATCTCAAAATAAGTGAAAAAAATCACTTTTGACCCAAAATTCGAGCAGGGGAGCACGAATTGGAACACAACAATGAACTTAAGGCACAAAAAAGTGGGGGTCGAATTTCAATCTGAATTTCGAACGAATCTCCACCGAATTTCGAACGCTCAGATTGAAATTCAAACCTATAGATCGAGTAATTTCTCGAAGCTGAGCGTTAACTTGCTAGATTCTCTTATGGAAAGTATCAAAACTGCCAAGTTTCAGTCCGATCCAGCCATAAACAGTGCCACTTCCCTTCGGCACCTTGATATTGAAGGCTAAATGTTCTAAGTCCAGCGCCGTGGCTAAATTTTCCAAGTCCAGCATTATCTCAAAATAAGTGAAAAAAATCACTTTTGACCCAAAATTCGAGCAGGGGAGCACGAATTGGAACACAACAATGCATTTGAGGCAAACAAAAGTGGGGGTCGAATTTCAATCTGAATTTCGAACTTCAATCCAGATCGAAATTCGCCCAGATTGAAATTCAGATTGAAATTCAAACCTATAGATCGAGTAATTTCTCGAAGCTGAGCGTTAACTTGCTAGATTCTCTTATGGAAAGTATCAAAACTGCCAAGTTTCAGTCCGATCCAGCCATAAACAGTGCCACTTCCCTTCGGCACCTTGATATTGAAGGCTAAATGTTCTAAGTCCAGCGCCGTGGCTAAATTTTCCAAGTCCAGCAGTATCTCAAAATAAGTGAAAAAAATCACTTTTGACCCAAAATTCGAGCAGGGGAGCACGAATTGGAACACAACAATGCATTTGAGGCAAACAAAAGTGGGGGTCGAATTTCAATCTGAATTTCGAACTTCAATCCAGATCGAAATTCGCCCAGATTGAAATTCAGATTGAAATTCAAACCTATAGATCGAGTAATTTCTCGAAGCTGAGCGTTAGTTTGCTTGATTCTCTTATGGAAAGTATCAAACATACCAAATTTCAGCTCAATCCAGCCTTAAACAATGCCACTTCCCTTCGGCACCTTGATATTGAAGGCGAAATGTTCTAAGTCCAGCGCCGTGGCTAAATTTTCCAAGTCCAGCAGTATCTCATAAAAAGTGAAAAAAATCACTTTTGACCCAAAATTCGAGCAGGGGAGCACGAATTGGAACACAACAATGAACTTAAGGCACAAAAAAGTGGGGGTCGAATTTCAATCTGAATTTCGAACGAATCTCCACCGAATTTCGAACGCTCAGATTGAAATTCAAACCTATAGATCGAGTAATTTCTCGAAGCTGAGCGTTAACTTGCTAGATTCTCTTATGGAAAGTATCAAAACTGCCAAGTTTCAGTCCGATCCAGCCATAAACAGTGCCACTTCCCTTCGGCACCTTGATATTGAAGGCTAAATGTTCTAAGTCCAGCGCCGTGGCTAAATTTTCCAAGTCCAGCATTATCTCAAAATAAGTGAAAAAAATCACTTTTGACCCAAAATTCGAGCAGGGGAGCACGAATTGGAACACAACAATGCATTTGAGGCAAACAAAAGTGGGGGTCGAATTTCAATCTGAATTTCGAACTTCAATCCAGATCGAAATTCGCCCAGATTGAAATTCAGATTGAAATTCAAACCTATAGATCGAGTAATTTCTCGAAGCTGAGCGTTAACTTGCTAGATTCTCTTATGGAAAGTATCAAAACTGCCAAGTTTCAGTCCGATCCAGCCATAAACAGTGCCACTTCCCTTCGGCACCTTGATATTGAAGGCTAAATGTTCTAAGTCCAGCGCCGTGGCTAAATTTTCCAAGTCCAGCAGTATCTCAAAATAAGTGAAAAAAATCACTTTTGACCCAAAATTCGAGCAGGGGAGCACGAATTGGAACACAACAATGCATTTGAGGCAAACAAAAGTGGGGGTCGAATTTCAATCTGAATTTCGAACTTCAATCCAGATCGAAATTCGCCCAGATTGAAATTCAGATTGAAATTCAAACCTATAGATCGAGTAATTTCTCGAAGCTGAGCGTTAGTTTGCTTGATTCTCTTATGGAAAGTATCAAACATACCAAATTTCAGCTCAATCCAGCCTTAAACAATGCCACTTCCCTTCGGCACCTTGATATTGAAGGCGAAATGTTCTAAGTCCAGCGCCGTGGCTAAATTTTCCAAGTCCAGCAGTATCTCATAAAAAGTGAAAAAAATCACTTTTGACCCAAAATTCGAGCAGGGGAGCACGAATTGGAACACAACAATGAACTTAAGGCACAAAAAAGTGGGGGTCGAATTTCAATCTGAATTTCGAACGAATCTCCACCGAATTTCGAACGCTCAGATTGAAATTCAAACCTATAGATCGAGTAATTTCTCGAAGCTGAGCGTTAACTTGCTAGATTCTCTTATGGAAAGTATCAAAACTGCCAAGTTTCAGTCCGATCCAGCCATAAACAGTGCCACTTCCCTTCGGCACCTTGATATTGAAGGCTAAATGTTCTAAGTCCAGCGCCGTGGCTAAATTTTCCAAGTCCAGCATTATCTCAAAATAAGTGAAAAAAATCACTTTTGACCCAAAATTCGAGCAGGGGAGCACGAATTGGAACACAACAATGCATTTGAGGCAAACAAAAGTGGGGGTCGAATTTCAATCTGAATTTCGAACTTCAATCCAGATCGAAATTCGCCCAGATTGAAATTCAGATTGAAATTCAAACCTATAGATCGAGTAATTTCTCGAAGCTGAGCGTTAACTTGCTAGATTCTCTTATGGAAAGTATCAAAACTGCCAAGTTTCAGTCCGATCCAGCCATAAACAGTGCCACTTCCCTTCGGCACCTTGATATTGAAGGCTAAATGTTCTAAGTCCAGCGCCGTGGCTAAATTTTCCAAGTCCAGCAGTATCTCAAAATAAGTGAAAAAAATCACTTTTGACCCAAAATTCGAGCAGGGGAGCACGAATTGGAACACAACAATGCATTTGAGGCAAACAAAAGTGGGGGTCGAATTTCAATCTGAATTTCGAACTTCAATCCAGATCGAAATTCGCCCAGATTGAAATTCAGATTGAAATTCAAACCTATAGATCGAGTAATTTCTCGAAGCTGAGCGTTAGTTTGCTTGATTCTCTTATGGAAAGTATCAAACATACCAAATTTCAGCTCAATCCAGCCTTAAACAATGCCACTTCCCTTCGGCACCTTGATATTGAAGGCGAAATGTTCCAAGTCCAGCGCCGTGGCTAAATTTTCCAAGTCCAGCAGTATCTCATAAAAAGTGAAAAAAATCACTTTTGACCCAAAATTCGAGCAGGGGAGCACGAATTGGAACACAACAATGAACTTAAGGCACAAAAAAGTGGGGGTCGAATTTCAATCTGAATTTCGAACGAATCTCCACCGAATTTCGAACGCTCAGATTGAAATTCAAACCTATAGATCGAGTAATTTCTCGAAGCTGAGCGTTAACTTGCTAGATTCTCTTATGGAAAGTATCAAAACTGCCAAGTTTCAGTCCGATCCAGCCATAAACAGTGCCACTTCCCTTCGGCACCTTGATATTGAAGGCTAAATGTTCTAAGTCCAGCGCCGTGGCTAAATTTTCCAAGTCCAGCAGTATCTCAAAATAAGTGAAAAAAATCACTTTTGACCCAAAATTCGAGCAGGGGAGCACGAATTGGAACACAACAATGCATTTGAGGCAAACAAAAGTGGGGGTCGAATTTCAATCTGAATTTCGAACTTCAATCCAGATCGAAATTCGCCCAGATTGAAATTCAGATTGAAATTCAAACCTATAGATCGAGTAATTTCTCGAAGCTGAGCGTTAACTTGCTAGATTCTCTTATGGAAAGTATCAAAACTGCCAAGTTTCAGTCCGATCCAGCCATAAACAGTGCCACTTCCCTTCGGCACCTTGATATTGAAGGCGAAATTTTCTAAGTCCAGCGCCGTGGCTAAATTTTCCAAGTCCAGCAGTATCTCAAAATAAGTGAAAAAAATCACTTTTGACCCAAAATTCGAGCAGGGGAGCACGAATTGGAACACAACAATGAACTTAAGGCACAAAAAAGTGGGGGTCGAATTTCAATCTGAATTTCGAACGAATCTCCACCGAATTTCGAACGCTCAGATTGAAATTCAAACCTATAGATCGAGTAATTTCTCGAAGCTGAGCGTTAACTTGCTAGATTCTCTTATGGAAAGTATCAAAACTGCCAAGTTTCAGTCCGATCCAGCCATAAACAGTGCCACTTCCCTTCGGCACCTTGATATTGAAGGCTAAATGTTCTAAGTCCAGCGCCGTGGCTAAATTTTCCAAGTCCAGCATTATCTCAAAATAAGTGAAAAAAATCACTTTTGACCCAAAATTCGAGCAGGGGAGCACGAATTGGAACACAACAATGCATTTGAGGCAAACAAAAGTGGGGGTCGAATTTCAATCTGAATTTCGAACTTCAATCCAGATCGAAATTCGCCCAGATTGAAATTCAGATTGAAATTCAAACCTATAGATCGAGTAATTTCTCGAAGCTGAGCGTTAACTTGCTAGATTCTCTTATGGAAAGTATCAAAACTGCCAAGTTTCAGTCCGATCCAGCCATAAACAGTGCCACTTCCCTTCGGCACCTTGATATTGAAGGCTAAATGTTCTAAGTCCAGCGCCGTGGCTAAATTTTCCAAGTCCAGCAGTATCTCAAAATAAGTGAAAAAAATCACTTTTGACCCAAAATTCGAGCAGGGGAGCACGAATTGGAACACAACAATGCATTTGAGGCAAACAAAAGTGGGGGTCGAATTTCAATCTGAATTTCGAACTTCAATCCAGATCGAAATTCGCCCAGATTGAAATTCAGATTGAAATTCAAACCTATAGATCGAGTAATTTCTCGAAGCTGAGCGTTAGTTTGCTTGATTCTCTTATGGAAAGTATCAAACATACCAAATTTCAGCTCAATCCAGCCTTAAACAATGCCACTTCCCTTCGGCACCTTGATATTGAAGGCGAAATGTTCCAAGTCCAGCGCCGTGGCTAAATTTTCCAAGTCCAGCAGTATCTCATAAAAAGTGAAAAAAATCACTTTTGACCCAAAATTCGAGCAGGGGAGCACGAATTGGAACACAACAATGAACTTAAGGCACAAAAAAGTGGGGGTCGAATTTCAATCTGAATTTCGAACGAATCTCCACCGAATTTCGAACGCTCAGATTGAAATTCAAACCTATAGATCGAGTAATTTCTCGAAGCTGAGCGTTAACTTGCTAGATTCTCTTATGGAAAGTATCAAAACTGCCAAGTTTCAGTCCGATCCAGCCATAAACAGTGCCACTTCCCTTCGGCACCTTGATATTGAAGGCTAAATGTTCTAAGTCCAGCGCCGTGGCTAAATTTTCCAAGTCCAGCAGTATCTCAAAATAAGTGAAAAAAATCACTTTTGACCCAAAATTCGAGCAGGGGAGCACGAATTGGAACACAACAATGCATTTGAGGCAAACAAAAGTGGGGGTCGAATTTCAATCTGAATTTCGAACTTCAATCCAGATCGAAATTCGCCCAGATTGAAATTCAGATTGAAATTCAAACCTATAGATCGAGTAATTTCTCGAAGCTGAGCGTTAACTTGCTAGATTCTCTTATGGAAAGTATCAAAACTGCCAAGTTTCAGTCCGATCCAGCCATAAACAGTGCCACTTCCCTTCGGCACCTTGATATTGAAGGCGAAATTTTCTAAGTCCAGCGCCGTGGCTAAATTTTCCAAGTCCAGCAGTATCTCAAAATAAGTGAAAAAAATCACTTTTGACCCAAAATTCGAGCAGGGGAGCACGAATTGGAACACAACAATGAACTTAAGGCACAAAAAAGTGGGGGTCGAATTTCAATCTGAATTTCGAACGAATCTCCACCGAATTTCGAACGCTCAGATTGAAATTCAAACCTATAGATCGAGTAATTTCTCGAAGCTGAGCGTTAACTTGCTAGATTCTCTTATGGAAAGTATCAAAACTGCCAAGTTTCAGTCCGATCCAGCCATAAACAGTGCCACTTCCCTTCGGCACCTTGATATTGAAGGCTAAATGTTCTAAGTCCAGCGCCGTGGCTAAATTTTCCAAGTCCAGCATTATCTCAAAATAAGTGAAAAAAATCACTTTTGACCCAAAATTCGAGCAGGGGAGCACGAATTGGAACACAACAATGCATTTGAGGCAAACAAAAGTGGGGGTCGAATTTCAATCTGAATTTCGAACTTCAATCCAGATCGAAATTCGCCCAGATTGAAATTCAGATTGAAATTCAAACCTATAGATCGAGTAATTTCTCGAAGCTGAGCGTTAACTTGCTAGATTCTCTTATGGAAAGTATCAAAACTGCCAAGTTTCAGTCCGATCCAGCCATAAACAGTGCCACTTCCCTTCGGCACCTTGATATTGAAGGCTAAATGTTCTAAGTCCAGCGCCGTGGCTAAATTTTCCAAGTCCAGCAGTATCTCAAAATAAGTGAAAAAAATCACTTTTGACCCAAAATTCGAGCAGGGGAGCACGAATTGGAACACAACAATGCATTTGAGGCAAACAAAAGTGGGGGTCGAATTTCAATCTGAATTTCGAACTTCAATCCAGATCGAAATTCGCCCAGATTGAAATTCAGATTGAAATTCAAACCTATAGATCGAGTAATTTCTCGAAGCTGAGCGTTAGTTTGCTTGATTCTCTTATGGAAAGTATCAAACATACCAAATTTCAGCTCAATCCAGCCTTAAACAATGCCACTTCCCTTCGGCACCTTGATATTGAAGGCGAAATGTTCCAAGTCCAGCGCCGTGGCTAAATTTTCCAAGTCCAGCAGTATCTCATAAAAAGTGAAAAAAATCACTTTTGACCCAAAATTCGAGCAGGGGAGCACGAATTGGAACACAACAATGAACTTAAGGCACAAAAAAGTGGGGGTCGAATTTCAATCTGAATTTCGAACGAATCTCCACCGAATTTCGAACGCTCAGATTGAAATTCAAACCTATAGATCGAGTAATTTCTCGAAGCTGAGCGTTAACTTGCTAGATTCTCTTATGGAAAGTATCAAAACTGCCAAGTTTCAGTCCGATCCAGCCATAAACAGTGCCACTTCCCTTCGGCACCTTGATATTGAAGGCTAAATGTTCTAAGTCCAGCGCCGTGGCTAAATTTTCCAAGTCCAGCAGTATCTCAAAATAAGTGAAAAAAATCACTTTTGACCCAAAATTCGAGCAGGGGAGCACGAATTGGAACACAACAATGCATTTGAGGCAAACAAAAGTGGGGGTCGAATTTCAATCTGAATTTCGAACTTCAATCCAGATCGAAATTCGCCCAGATTGAAATTCAGATTGAAATTCAAACCTATAGATCGAGTAATTTCTCGAAGCTGAGCGTTAACTTGCTAGATTCTCTTATGGAAAGTATCAAAACTGCCAAGTTTCAGTCCGATCCAGCCATAAACAGTGCCACTTCCCTTCGGCACCTTGATATTGAAGGCGAAATTTTCAAAGTCCAGCGCCGTGGCTAAATTTTCCAAGTCCAGCAGTATCTCAAAATAAGTGAAAAAAATCACTTTTGACCCAAAATTCGAGCAGGGGAGCACGAATTGGAACACAACAATGAACTTAAGGCACAAAAAAGTGGGGGTCGAATTTCAATCTGAATTTCGAACGAATCTCCACCGAATTTCGAACGCTCAGATTGAAATTCAAACCTATAGATCGAGTAATTTCTCGAAGCTGAGCGTTAACTTGCTAGATTCTCTTATGGAAAGTATCAAAACTGCCAAGTTTCAGTCCGATCCAGCCATAAACAGTGCCACTTCCCTTCGGCACCTTGATATTGAAGGCTAAATGTTCTAAGTCCAGCGCCGTGGCTAAATTTTCCAAGTCCAGCATTATCTCAAAATAAGTGAAAAAAATCACTTTTGACCCAAAATTCGAGCAGGGGAGCACGAATTGGAACACAACAATGCATTTGAGGCAAACAAAAGTGGGGGTCGAATTTCAATCTGAATTTCGAACTTCAATCCAGATCGAAATTCGCCCAGATTGAAATTCAGATTGAAATTCAAACCTATAGATCGAGTAATTTCTCGAAGCTGAGCGTTAACTTGCTAGATTCTCTTATGGAAAGTATCAAAACTGCCAAGTTTCAGTCCGATCCAGCCATAAACAGTGCCACTTCCCTTCGGCACCTTGATATTGAAGGCGAAATTTTCTAAGTCCAGCGCCGTGGCTAAATTTTCCAAGTCCAGCAGTATCTCAAAATAAGTGAAAAAAATCACTTTTGACCCAAAATTCGAGCAGGGGAGCACGAATTGGAACACAACAATGAACTTAAGGCACAAAAAAGTGGGGGTCGAATTTCAATCTGAATTTCGAACGAATCTCCACCGAATTTCGAACGCTCAGATTGAAATTCAAACCTATAGATCGAGTAATTTCTCGAAGCTGAGCGTTAACTTGCTAGATTCTCTTATGGAAAGTATCAAAACTGCCAAGTTTCAGTCCGATCCAGCCATAAACAGTGCCACTTCCCTTCGGCACCTTGATATTGAAGGCTAAATGTTCTAAGTCCAGCGCCGTGGCTAAATTTTCCAAGTCCAGCATTATCTCAAAATAAGTGAAAAAAATCACTTTTGACCCAAAATTCGAGCAGGGGAGCACGAATTGGAACACAACAATGCATTTGAGGCAAACAAAAGTGGGGGTCGAATTTCAATCTGAATTTCGAACTTCAATCCAGATCGAAATTCGCCCAGATTGAAATTCAGATTGAAATTCAAACCTATAGATCGAGTAATTTCTCGAAGCTGAGCGTTAACTTGCTAGATTCTCTTATGGAAAGTATCAAAACTGCCAAGTTTCAGTCCGATCCAGCCATAAACAGTGCCACTTCCCTTCGGCACCTTGATATTGAAGGCTAAATGTTCTAAGTCCAGCGCCGTGGCTAAATTTTCCAAGTCCAGCAGTATCTCAAAATAAGTGAAAAAAATCACTTTTGACCCAAAATTCGAGCAGGGGAGCACGAATTGGAACACAACAATGCATTTGAGGCAAACAAAAGTGGGGGTCGAATTTCAATCTGAATTTCGAACTTCAATCCAGATCGAAATTCGCCCAGATTGAAATTCAGATTGAAATTCAAACCTATAGATCGAGTAATTTCTCGAAGCTGAGCGTTAGTTTGCTTGATTCTCTTATGGAAAGTATCAAACATACCAAATTTCAGCTCAATCCAGCCTTAAACAATGCCACTTCCCTTCGGCACCTTGATATTGAAGGCGAAATGTTCCAGCATTATCTCAAAATAAGTGAAAAAAATCACTTTTGACCCAAAATTCGAGCAGGGGAGCACGAATTGGAACACAACAATGCATTTGAGGCAAACAAAAGTGGGGGTCGAATTTCAATCTGAATTTCGAACTTCAATCCAGATCGAAATTCGCCCAGATTGAAATTCAGATTGAAATTCAAACCTATAGATCGAGTAATTTCTCGAAGCTGAGCGTTAACTTGCTAGATTCTCTTATGGAAAGTATCAAAACTGCCAAGTTTCAGTCCGATCCAGCCATAAACAGTGCCACTTCCCTTCGGCACCTTGATATTGAAGGCGAAATTTTCAAAGTCCAGCGCCGTGGCTAAATTTTCCAAGTCCAGCAGTATCTCAAAATAAGTGAAAAAAATCACTTTTGACCCAAAATTCGAGCAGGGGAGCACGAATTGGAACACAACAATGAACTTAAGGCACAAAAAAGTGGGGGTCGAATTTCAATCTGAATTTCGAACGAATCTCCACCGAATTTCGAACGCTCAGATTGAAATTCAAACCTATAGATCGAGTAATTTCTCGAAGCTGAGCGTTAACTTGCTAGATTCTCTTATGGAAAGTATCAAAACTGCCAAGTTTCAGTCCGATCCAGCCATAAACAGTGCCACTTCCCTTCGGCACCTTGATATTGAAGGCTAAATGTTCTAAGTCCAGCGCCGTGGCTAAATTTTCCAAGTCCAGCAGTATCTCAAAATAAGTGAAAAAAATCACTTTTGACCCAAAATTCGAGCAGGGGAGCACGAATTGGAACACAACAATGCATTTGAGGCAAACAAAAGTGGGGGTCGAATTTCAATCTGAATTTCGAACTTCAATCCAGATCGAAATTCGCCCAGATTGAAATTCAGATTGAAATTCAAACCTATAGATCGAGTAATTTCTCGAAGCTGAGCGTTAACTTGCTAGATTCTCTTATGGAAAGTATCAAAACTGCCAAGTTTCAGTCCGATCCAGCCATAAACAGTGCCACTTCCCTTCGGCACCTTGATATTGAAGGCGAAATTTTCAAAGTCCAGCGCCGTGGCTAAATTTTCCAAGTCCAGCAGTATCTCAAAATAAGTGAAAAAAATCACTTTTGACCCAAAATTCGAGCAGGGGAGCACGAATTGGAACACAACAATGAACTTAAGGCACAAAAAAGTGGGGGTCGAATTTCAATCTGAATTTCGAACGAATCTCCACCGAATTTCGAACGCTCAGATTGAAATTCAAACCTATAGATCGAGTAATTTCTCGAAGCTGAGCGTTAACTTGCTAGATTCTCTTATGGAAAGTATCAAAACTGCCAAGTTTCAGTCCGATCCAGCCATAAACAGTGCCACTTCCCTTCGGCACCTTGATATTGAAGGCTAAATGTTCTAAGTCCAGCGCCGTGGCTAAATTTTCCAAGTCCAGCATTATCTCAAAATAAGTGAAAAAAATCACTTTTGACCCAAAATTCGAGCAGGGGAGCACGAATTGGAACACAACAATGCATTTGAGGCAAACAAAAGTGGGGGTCGAATTTCAATCTGAATTTCGAACTTCAATCCAGATCGAAATTCGCCCAGATTGAAATTCAGATTGAAATTCAAACCTATAGATCGAGTAATTTCTCGAAGCTGAGCGTTAACTTGCTAGATTCTCTTATGGAAAGTATCAAAACTGCCAAGTTTCAGTCCGATCCAGCCATAAACAGTGCCACTTCCCTTCGGCACCTTGATATTGAAGGCTAAATGTTCTAAGTCCAGCGCCGTGGCTAAATTTTCCAAGTCCAGCAGTATCTCAAAATAAGTGAAAAAAATCACTTTTGACCCAAAATTCGAGCAGGGGAGCACGAATTGGAACACAACAATGCATTTGAGGCAAACAAAAGTGGGGGTCGAATTTCAATCTGAATTTCGAACTTCAATCCAGATCGAAATTCGCCCAGATTGAAATTCAGATTGAAATTCAAACCTATAGATCGAGTAATTTCTCGAAGCTGAGCGTTAGTTTGCTTGATTCTCTTATGGAAAGTATCAAACATACCAAATTTCAGCTCAATCCAGCCTTAAACAATGCCACTTCCCTTCGGCACCTTGATATTGAAGGCGAAATGTTCCAAGTCCAGCGCCGTGGCTAAATTTTCCAAGTCCAGCAGTATCTCATAAAAAGTGAAAAAAATCACTTTTGACCCAAAATTCGAGCAGGGGAGCACGAATTGGAACACAACAATGAACTTAAGGCACAAAAAAGTGGGGGTCGAATTTCAATCTGAATTTCGAACGAATCTCCACCGAATTTCGAACGCTCAGATTGAAATTCAAACCTATAGATCGAGTAATTTCTCGAAGCTGAGCGTTAACTTGCTAGATTCTCTTATGGAAAGTATCAAAACTGCCAAGTTTCAGTCCGATCCAGCCATAAACAGTGCCACTTCCCTTCGGCACCTTGATATTGAAGGCTAAATGTTCTAAGTCCAGCGCCGTGGCTAAATTTTCCAAGTCCAGCAGTATCTCAAAATAAGTGAAAAAAATCACTTTTGACCCAAAATTCGAGCAGGGGAGCACGAATTGGAACACAACAATGCATTTGAGGCAAACAAAAGTGGGGGTCGAATTTCAATCTGAATTTCGAACTTCAATCCAGATCGAAATTCGCCCAGATTGAAATTCAGATTGAAATTCAAACCTATAGATCGAGTAATTTCTCGAAGCTGAGCGTTAACTTGCTAGATTCTCTTATGGAAAGTATCAAAACTGCCAAGTTTCAGTCCGATCCAGCCATAAACAGTGCCACTTCCCTTCGGCACCTTGATATTGAAGGCGAAATTTTCAAAGTCCAGCGCCGTGGCTAAATTTTCCAAGTCCAGCAGTATCTCAAAATAAGTGAAAAAAATCACTTTTGACCCAAAATTCGAGCAGGGGAGCACGAATTGGAACACAACAATGAACTTAAGGCACAAAAAAGTGGGGGTCGAATTTCAATCTGAATTTCGAACGAATCTCCACCGAATTTCGAACGCTCAGATTGAAATTCAAACCTATAGATCGAGTAATTTCTCGAAGCTGAGCGTTAACTTGCTAGATTCTCTTATGGAAAGTATCAAAACTGCCAAGTTTCAGTCCGATCCAGCCATAAACAGTGCCACTTCCCTTCGGCACCTTGATATTGAAGGCTAAATGTTCTAAGTCCAGCGCCGTGGCTAAATTTTCCAAGTCCAGCATTATCTCAAAATAAGTGAAAAAAATCACTTTTGACCCAAAATTCGAGCAGGGGAGCACGAATTGGAACACAACAATGCATTTGAGGCAAACAAAAGTGGGGGTCGAATTTCAATCTGAATTTCGAACTTCAATCCAGATCGAAATTCGCCCAGATTGAAATTCAGATTGAAATTCAAACCTATAGATCGAGTAATTTCTCGAAGCTGAGCGTTAACTTGCTAGATTCTCTTATGGAAAGTATCAAAACTGCCAAGTTTCAGTCCGATCCAGCCATAAACAGTGCCACTTCCCTTCGGCACCTTGATATTGAAGGCTAAATGTTCTAAGTCCAGCGCCGTGGCTAAATTTTCCAAGTCCAGCAGTATCTCAAAATAAGTGAAAAAAATCACTTTTGACCCAAAATTCGAGCAGGGGAGCACGAATTGGAACACAACAATGCATTTGAGGCAAACAAAAGTGGGGGTCGAATTTCAATCTGAATTTCGAACTTCAATCCAGATCGAAATTCGCCCAGATTGAAATTCAGATTGAAATTCAAACCTATAGATCGAGTAATTTCTCGAAGCTGAGCGTTAGTTTGCTTGATTCTCTTATGGAAAGTATCAAACATACCAAATTTCAGCTCAATCCAGCCTTAAACAATGCCACTTCCCTTCGGCACCTTGATATTGAAGGCGAAATGTTCCAAGTCCAGCGCCGTGGCTAAATTTTCCAAGTCCAGCAGTATCTCATAAAAAGTGAAAAAAATCACTTTTGACCCAAAATTCGAGCAGGGGAGCACGAATTGGAACACAACAATGAACTTAAGGCACAAAAAAGTGGGGGTCGAATTTCAATCTGAATTTCGAACGAATCTCCACCGAATTTCGAACGCTCAGATTGAAATTCAAACCTATAGATCGAGTAATTTCTCGAAGCTGAGCGTTAACTTGCTAGATTCTCTTATGGAAAGTATCAAAACTGCCAAGTTTCAGTCCGATCCAGCCATAAACAGTGCCACTTCCCTTCGGCACCTTGATATTGAAGGCTAAATGTTCTAAGTCCAGCGCCGTGGCTAAATTTTCCAAGTCCAGCAGTATCTCAAAATAAGTGAAAAAAATCACTTTTGACCCAAAATTCGAGCAGGGGAGCACGAATTGGAACACAACAATGCATTTGAGGCAAACAAAAGTGGGGGTCGAATTTCAATCTGAATTTCGAACTTCAATCCAGATCGAAATTCGCCCAGATTGAAATTCAGATTGAAATTCAAACCTATAGATCGAGTAATTTCTCGAAGCTGAGCGTTAACTTGCTAGATTCTCTTATGGAAAGTATCAAAACTGCCAAGTTTCAGTCCGATCCAGCCATAAACAGTGCCACTTCCCTTCGGCACCTTGATATTGAAGGCTAAATGTTCTAAGTCCAGCGCCGTGGCTAAATTTTCCAAGTCCAGCATTATCTCAAAATAAGTGAAAAAAATCACTTTTGACCCAAAATTCGAGCAGGGGAGCACGAATTGGAACACAACAATGCATTTGAGGCAAACAAAAGTGGGGGTCGAATTTCAATCTGAATTTCGAACTTCAATCCAGATCGAAATTCGCCCAGATTGAAATTCAGATTGAAATTCAAACCTATAGATCGAGTAATTTCTCGAAGCTGAGCGTTAACTTGCTAGATTCTCTTATGGAAAGTATCAAAACTGCCAAGTTTCAGTCCGATCCAGCCATAAACAGTGCCACTTCCCTTCGGCACCTTGATATTGAAGGCTAAATGTTCTAAGTCCAGCGCCGTGGCTAAATTTTCCAAGTCCAGCAGTATCTCAAAATAAGTGAAAAAAATCACTTTTGACCCAAAATTCGAGCAGGGGAGCACGAATTGGAACACAACAATGCATTTGAGGCAAACAAAAGTGGGGGTCGAATTTCAATCTGAATTTCGAACTTCAATCCAGATCGAAATTCGCCCAGATTGAAATTCAGATTGAAATTCAAACCTATAGATCGAGTAATTTCTCGAAGCTGAGCGTTAGTTTGCTTGATTCTCTTATGGAAAGTATCAAACATACCAAATTTCAGCTCAATCCAGCCTTAAACAATGCCACTTCCCTTCGGCACCTTGATATTGAAGGCGAAATGTTCCAAGTCCAGCGCCGTGGCTAAATTTTCCAAGTCCAGCAGTATCTCATAAAAAGTGAAAAAAATCACTTTTGACCCAAAATTCGAGCAGGGGAGCACGAATTGGAACACAACAATGAACTTAAGGCACAAAAAAGTGGGGGTCGAATTTCAATCTGAATTTCGAACGAATCTCCACCGAATTTCGAACGCTCAGATTGAAATTCAAACCTATAGATCGAGTAATTTCTCGAAGCTGAGCGTTAACTTGCTAGATTCTCTTATGGAAAGTATCAAAACTGCCAAGTTTCAGTCCGATCCAGCCATAAACAGTGCCACTTCCCTTCGGCACCTTGATATTGAAGGCTAAATGTTCTAAGTCCAGCGCCGTGGCTAAATTTTCCAAGTCCAGCAGTATCTCAAAATAAGTGAAAAAAATCACTTTTGACCCAAAATTCGAGCAGGGGAGCACGAATTGGAACACAACAATGCATTTGAGGCAAACAAAAGTGGGGGTCGAATTTCAATCTGAATTTCGAACTTCAATCCAGATCGAAATTCGCCCAGATTGAAATTCAGATTGAAATTCAAACCTATAGATCGAGTAATTTCTCGAAGCTGAGCGTTAACTTGCTAGATTCTCTTATGGAAAGTATCAAAACTGCCAAGTTTCAGTCCGATCCAGCCATAAACAGTGCCACTTCCCTTCGGCACCTTGATATTGAAGGCTAAATGTTCTAAGTCCAGCGCCGTGGCTAAATTTTCCAAGTCCAGCATTATCTCAAAATAAGTGAAAAAAATCACTTTTGACCCAAAATTCGAGCAGGGGAGCACGAATTGGAACACAACAATGCATTTGAGGCAAACAAAAGTGGGGGTCGAATTTCAATCTGAATTTCGAACTTCAATCCAGATCGAAATTCGCCCAGATTGAAATTCAGATTGAAATTCAAACCTATAGATCGAGTAATTTCTCGAAGCTGAGCGTTAACTTGCTAGATTCTCTTATGGAAAGTATCAAAACTGCCAAGTTTCAGTCCGATCCAGCCATAAACAGTGCCACTTCCCTTCGGCACCTTGATATTGAAGGCTAAATGTTCTAAGTCCAGCGCCGTGGCTAAATTTTCCAAGTCCAGCAGTATCTCAAAATAAGTGAAAAAAATCACTTTTGACCCAAAATTCGAGCAGGGGAGCACGAATTGGAACACAACAATGCATTTGAGGCAAACAAAAGTGGGGGTCGAATTTCAATCTGAATTTCGAACTTCAATCCAGATCGAAATTCGCCCAGATTGAAATTCAGATTGAAATTCAAACCTATAGATCGAGTAATTTCTCGAAGCTGAGCGTTAGTTTGCTTGATTCTCTTATGGAAAGTATCAAACATACCAAATTTCAGCTCAATCCAGCCTTAAACAATGCCACTTCCCTTCGGCACCTTGATATTGAAGGCGAAATGTTCCAAGTCCAGCGCCGTGGCTAAATTTTCCAAGTCCAGCAGTATCTCATAAAAAGTGAAAAAAATCACTTTTGACCCAAAATTCGAGCAGGGGAGCACGAATTGGAACACAACAATGAACTTAAGGCACAAAAAAGTGGGGGTCGAATTTCAATCTGAATTTCGAACGAATCTCCACCGAATTTCGAACGCTCAGATTGAAATTCAAACCTATAGATCGAGTAATTTCTCGAAGCTGAGCGTTAACTTGCTAGATTCTCTTATGGAAAGTATCAAAACTGCCAAGTTTCAGTCCGATCCAGCCATAAACAGTGCCACTTCCCTTCGGCACCTTGATATTGAAGGCTAAATGTTCTAAGTCCAGCGCCGTGGCTAAATTTTCCAAGTCCAGCAGTATCTCAAAATAAGTGAAAAAAATCACTTTTGACCCAAAATTCGAGCAGGGGAGCACGAATTGGAACACAACAATGCATTTGAGGCAAACAAAAGTGGGGGTCGAATTTCAATCTGAATTTCGAACTTCAATCCAGATCGAAATTCGCCCAGATTGAAATTCAGATTGAAATTCAAACCTATAGATCGAGTAATTTCTCGAAGCTGAGCGTTAACTTGCTAGATTCTCTTATGGAAAGTATCAAAACTGCCAAGTTTCAGTCCGATCCAGCCATAAACAGTGCCACTTCCCTTCGGCACCTTGATATTGAAGGCGAAATTTTCAAAGTCCAGCGCCGTGGCTAAATTTTCCAAGTCCAGCAGTATCTCAAAATAAGTGAAAAAAATCACTTTTGACCCAAAATTCGAGCAGGGGAGCACGAATTGGAACACAACAATGAACTTAAGGCACAAAAAAGTGGGGGTCGAATTTCAATCTGAATTTCGAACGAATCTCCACCGAATTTCGAACGCTCAGATTGAAATTCAAACCTATAGATCGAGTAATTTCTCGAAGCTGAGCGTTAACTTGCTAGATTCTCTTATGGAAAGTATCAAAACTGCCAAGTTTCAGTCCGATCCAGCCATAAACAGTGCCACTTCCCTTCGGCACCTTGATATTGAAGGCTAAATGTTCTAAGTCCAGCGCCGTGGCTAAATTTTCCAAGTCCAGCATTATCTCAAAATAAGTGAAAAAAATCACTTTTGACCCAAAATTCGAGCAGGGGAGCACGAATTGGAACACAACAATGCATTTGAGGCAAACAAAAGTGGGGGTCGAATTTCAATCTGAATTTCGAACTTCAATCCAGATCGAAATTCGCCCAGATTGAAATTCAGATTGAAATTCAAACCTATAGATCGAGTAATTTCTCGAAGCTGAGCGTTAACTTGCTAGATTCTCTTATGGAAAGTATCAAAACTGCCAAGTTTCAGTCCGATCCAGCCATAAACAGTGCCACTTCCCTTCGGCACCTTGATATTGAAGGCTAAATGTTCTAAGTCCAGCGCCGTGGCTAAATTTTCCAAGTCCAGCAGTATCTCAAAATAAGTGAAAAAAATCACTTTTGACCCAAAATTCGAGCAGGGGAGCACGAATTGGAACACAACAATGCATTTGAGGCAAACAAAAGTGGGGGTCGAATTTCAATCTGAATTTCGAACTTCAATCCAGATCGAAATTCGCCCAGATTGAAATTCAGATTGAAATTCAAACCTATAGATCGAGTAATTTCTCGAAGCTGAGCGTTAGTTTGCTTGATTCTCTTATGGAAAGTATCAAACATACCAAATTTCAGCTCAATCCAGCCTTAAACAATGCCACTTCCCTTCGGCACCTTGATATTGAAGGCGAAATGTTCCAAGTCCAGCGCCGTGGCTAAATTTTCCAAGTCCAGCAGTATCTCATAAAAAGTGAAAAAAATCACTTTTGACCCAAAATTCGAGCAGGGGAGCACGAATTGGAACACAACAATGAACTTAAGGCACAAAAAAGTGGGGGTCGAATTTCAATCTGAATTTCGAACGAATCTCCACCGAATTTCGAACGCTCAGATTGAAATTCAAACCTATAGATCGAGTAATTTCTCGAAGCTGAGCGTTAACTTGCTAGATTCTCTTATGGAAAGTATCAAAACTGCCAAGTTTCAGTCCGATCCAGCCATAAACAGTGCCACTTCCCTTCGGCACCTTGATATTGAAGGCTAAATGTTCTAAGTCCAGCGCCGTGGCTAAATTTTCCAAGTCCAGCAGTATCTCAAAATAAGTGAAAAAAATCACTTTTGACCCAAAATTCGAGCAGGGGAGCACGAATTGGAACACAACAATGCATTTGAGGCAAACAAAAGTGGGGGTCGAATTTCAATCTGAATTTCGAACTTCAATCCAGATCGAAATTCGCCCAGATTGAAATTCAGATTGAAATTCAAACCTATAGATCGAGTAATTTCTCGAAGCTGAGCGTTAACTTGCTAGATTCTCTTATGGAAAGTATCAAAACTGCCAAGTTTCAGTCCGATCCAGCCATAAACAGTGCCACTTCCCTTCGGCACCTTGATATTGAAGGCTAAATGTTCTAAGTCCAGCGCCGTGGCTAAATTTTCCAAGTCCAGCATTATCTCAAAATAAGTGAAAAAAATCACTTTTGACCCAAAATTCGAGCAGGGGAGCACGAATTGGAACACAACAATGCATTTGAGGCAAACAAAAGTGGGGGTCGAATTTCAATCTGAATTTCGAACTTCAATCCAGATCGAAATTCGCCCAGATTGAAATTCAGATTGAAATTCAAACCTATAGATCGAGTAATTTCTCGAAGCTGAGCGTTAACTTGCTAGATTCTCTTATGGAAAGTATCAAAACTGCCAAGTTTCAGTCCGATCCAGCCATAAACAGTGCCACTTCCCTTCGGCACCTTGATATTGAAGGCTAAATGTTCTAAGTCCAGCGCCGTGGCTAAATTTTCCAAGTCCAGCAGTATCTCAAAATAAGTGAAAAAAATCACTTTTGACCCAAAATTCGAGCAGGGGAGCACGAATTGGAACACAACAATGCATTTGAGGCAAACAAAAGTGGGGGTCGAATTTCAATCTGAATTTCGAACTTCAATCCAGATCGAAATTCGCCCAGATTGAAATTCAGATTGAAATTCAAACCTATAGATCGAGTAATTTCTCGAAGCTGAGCGTTAGTTTGCTTGATTCTCTTATGGAAAGTATCAAACATACCAAATTTCAGCTCAATCCAGCCTTAAACAATGCCACTTCCCTTCGGCACCTTGATATTGAAGGCGAAATGTTCCAAGTCCAGCGCCGTGGCTAAATTTTCCAAGTCCAGCAGTATCTCATAAAAAGTGAAAAAAATCACTTTTGACCCAAAATTCGAGCAGGGGAGCACGAATTGGAACACAACAATGAACTTAAGGCACAAAAAAGTGGGGGTCGAATTTCAATCTGAATTTCGAACGAATCTCCACCGAATTTCGAACGCTCAGATTGAAATTCAAACCTATAGATCGAGTAATTTCTCGAAGCTGAGCGTTAACTTGCTAGATTCTCTTATGGAAAGTATCAAAACTGCCAAGTTTCAGTCCGATCCAGCCATAAACAGTGCCACTTCCCTTCGGCACCTTGATATTGAAGGCTAAATGTTCTAAGTCCAGCGCCGTGGCTAAATTTTCCAAGTCCAGCAGTATCTCAAAATAAGTGAAAAAAATCACTTTTGACCCAAAATTCGAGCAGGGGAGCACGAATTGGAACACAACAATGCATTTGAGGCAAACAAAAGTGGGGGTCGAATTTCAATCTGAATTTCGAACTTCAATCCAGATCGAAATTCGCCCAGATTGAAATTCAGATTGAAATTCAAACCTATAGATCGAGTAATTTCTCGAAGCTGAGCGTTAACTTGCTAGATTCTCTTATGGAAAGTATCAAAACTGCCAAGTTTCAGTCCGATCCAGCCATAAACAGTGCCACTTCCCTTCGGCACCTTGATATTGAAGGCTAAATGTTCTAAGTCCAGCGCCGTGGCTAAATTTTCCAAGTCCAGCATTATCTCAAAATAAGTGAAAAAAATCACTTTTGACCCAAAATTCGAGCAGGGGAGCACGAATTGGAACACAACAATGCATTTGAGGCAAACAAAAGTGGGGGTCGAATTTCAATCTGAATTTCGAACTTCAATCCAGATCGAAATTCGCCCAGATTGAAATTCAGATTGAAATTCAAACCTATAGATCGAGTAATTTCTCGAAGCTGAGCGTTAACTTGCTAGATTCTCTTATGGAAAGTATCAAAACTGCCAAGTTTCAGTCCGATCCAGCCATAAACAGTGCCACTTCCCTTCGGCACCTTGATATTGAAGGCTAAATGTTCTAAGTCCAGCGCCGTGGCTAAATTTTCCAAGTCCAGCAGTATCTCAAAATAAGTGAAAAAAATCACTTTTGACCCAAAATTCGAGCAGGGGAGCACGAATTGGAACACAACAATGCATTTGAGGCAAACAAAAGTGGGGGTCGAATTTCAATCTGAATTTCGAACTTCAATCCAGATCGAAATTCGCCCAGATTGAAATTCAGATTGAAATTCAAACCTATAGATCGAGTAATTTCTCGAAGCTGAGCGTTAGTTTGCTTGATTCTCTTATGGAAAGTATCAAACATACCAAATTTCAGCTCAATCCAGCCTTAAACAATGCCACTTCCCTTCGGCACCTTGATATTGAAGGCGAAATGTTCCAAGTCCAGCGCCGTGGCTAAATTTTCCAAGTCCAGCAGTATCTCATAAAAAGTGAAAAAAATCACTTTTGACCCAAAATTCGAGCAGGGGAGCACGAATTGGAACACAACAATGAACTTAAGGCACAAAAAAGTGGGGGTCGAATTTCAATCTGAATTTCGAACGAATCTCCACCGAATTTCGAACGCTCAGATTGAAATTCAAACCTATAGATCGAGTAATTTCTCGAAGCTGAGCGTTAACTTGCTAGATTCTCTTATGGAAAGTATCAAAACTGCCAAGTTTCAGTCCGATCCAGCCATAAACAGTGCCACTTCCCTTCGGCACCTTGATATTGAAGGCTAAATGTTCTAAGTCCAGCGCCGTGGCTAAATTTTCCAAGTCCAGCAGTATCTCAAAATAAGTGAAAAAAATCACTTTTGACCCAAAATTCGAGCAGGGGAGCACGAATTGGAACACAACAATGCATTTGAGGCAAACAAAAGTGGGGGTCGAATTTCAATCTGAATTTCGAACTTCAATCCAGATCGAAATTCGCCCAGATTGAAATTCAGATTGAAATTCAAACCTATAGATCGAGTAATTTCTCGAAGCTGAGCGTTAACTTGCTAGATTCTCTTATGGAAAGTATCAAAACTGCCAAGTTTCAGTCCGATCCAGCCATAAACAGTGCCACTTCCCTTCGGCACCTTGATATTGAAGGCGAAATTTTCTAAGTCCAGCGCCGTGGCTAAATTTTCCAAGTCCAGCAGTATCTCAAAATAAGTGAAAAAAATCACTTTTGACCCAAAATTCGAGCAGGGGAGCACGAATTGGAACACAACAATGAACTTAAGGCACAAAAAAGTGGGGGTCGAATTTCAATCTGAATTTCGAACGAATCTCCACCGAATTTCGAACGCTCAGATTGAAATTCAAACCTATAGATCGAGTAATTTCTCGAAGCTGAGCGTTAACTTGCTAGATTCTCTTATGGAAAGTATCAAAACTGCCAAGTTTCAGTCCGATCCAGCCATAAACAGTGCCACTTCCCTTCGGCACCTTGATATTGAAGGCTAAATGTTCTAAGTCCAGCGCCGTGGCTAAATTTTCCAAGTCCAGCATTATCTCAAAATAAGTGAAAAAAATCACTTTTGACCCAAAATTCGAGCAGGGGAGCACGAATTGGAACACAACAATGCATTTGAGGCAAACAAAAGTGGGGGTCGAATTTCAATCTGAATTTCGAACTTCAATCCAGATCGAAATTCGCCCAGATTGAAATTCAGATTGAAATTCAAACCTATAGATCGAGTAATTTCTCGAAGCTGAGCGTTAACTTGCTAGATTCTCTTATGGAAAGTATCAAAACTGCCAAGTTTCAGTCCGATCCAGCCATAAACAGTGCCACTTCCCTTCGGCACCTTGATATTGAAGGCTAAATGTTCTAAGTCCAGCGCCGTGGCTAAATTTTCCAAGTCCAGCAGTATCTCAAAATAAGTGAAAAAAATCACTTTTGACCCAAAATTCGAGCAGGGGAGCACGAATTGGAACACAACAATGCATTTGAGGCAAACAAAAGTGGGGGTCGAATTTCAATCTGAATTTCGAACTTCAATCCAGATCGAAATTCGCCCAGATTGAAATTCAGATTGAAATTCAAACCTATAGATCGAGTAATTTCTCGAAGCTGAGCGTTAGTTTGCTTGATTCTCTTATGGAAAGTATCAAACATACCAAATTTCAGCTCAATCCAGCCTTAAACAATGCCACTTCCCTTCGGCACCTTGATATTGAAGGCGAAATGTTCCAAGTCCAGCGCCGTGGCTAAATTTTCCAAGTCCAGCAGTATCTCATAAAAAGTGAAAAAAATCACTTTTGACCCAAAATTCGAGCAGGGGAGCACGAATTGGAACACAACAATGAACTTAAGGCACAAAAAAGTGGGGGTCGAATTTCAATCTGAATTTCGAACGAATCTCCACCGAATTTCGAACGCTCAGATTGAAATTCAAACCTATAGATCGAGTAATTTCTCGAAGCTGAGCGTTAACTTGCTAGATTCTCTTATGGAAAGTATCAAAACTGCCAAGTTTCAGTCCGATCCAGCCATAAACAGTGCCACTTCCCTTCGGCACCTTGATATTGAAGGCGAAATTTTCTAAGTCCAGCGCCGTGGCTAAATTTTCCAAGTCCAGCAGTATCTCAAAATAAGTGAAAAAAATCACTTTTGACCCAAAATTCGAGCAGGGGAGCACGAATTGGAACACAACAATGCATTTGAGGCAAACAAAAGTGGGGGTCGAATTTCAATCTGAATTTCGAACTTCAATCCAGATCGAAATTCGCCCAGATTGAAATTCAGATTGAAATTCAAACCTATAGATCGAGTAATTTCTCGAAGCTGAGCGTTAACTTGCTAGATTCTCTTATGGAAAGTATCAAAACTGCCAAGTTTCAGTCCGATCCAGCCATAAACAGTGCCACTTCCCTTCGGCACCTTGATATTGAAGGCGAAATTTTCTAAGTCCAGCGCCGTGGCTAAATTTTCCAAGTCCAGCAGTATCTCAAAATAAGTGAAAAAAATCACTTTTGACCCAAAATTCGAGCAGGGGAGCACGAATTGGAACACAACAATGAACTTAAGGCACAAAAAAGTGGGGGTCGAATTTCAATCTGAATTTCGAACGAATCTCCACCGAATTTCGAACGCTCAGATTGAAATTCAAACCTATAGATCGAGTAATTTCTCGAAGCTGAGCGTTAACTTGCTAGATTCTCTTATGGAAAGTATCAAAACTGCCAAGTTTCAGTCCGATCCAGCCATAAACAGTGCCACTTCCCTTCGGCACCTTGATATTGAAGGCTAAATGTTCTAAGTCCAGCGCCGTGGCTAAATTTTCCAAGTCCAGCATTATCTCAAAATAAGTGAAAAAAATCACTTTTGACCCAAAATTCGAGCAGGGGAGCACGAATTGGAACACAACAATGCATTTGAGGCAAACAAAAGTGGGGGTCGAATTTCAATCTGAATTTCGAACTTCAATCCAGATCGAAATTCGCCCAGATTGAAATTCAGATTGAAATTCAAACCTATAGATCGAGTAATTTCTCGAAGCTGAGCGTTAACTTGCTAGATTCTCTTATGGAAAGTATCAAAACTGCCAAGTTTCAGTCCGATCCAGCCATAAACAGTGCCACTTCCCTTCGGCACCTTGATATTGAAGGCTAAATGTTCTAAGTCCAGCGCCGTGGCTAAATTTTCCAAGTCCAGCAGTATCTCAAAATAAGTGAAAAAAATCACTTTTGACCCAAAATTCGAGCAGGGGAGCACGAATTGGAACACAACAATGCATTTGAGGCAAACAAAAGTGGGGGTCGAATTTCAATCTGAATTTCGAACTTCAATCCAGATCGAAATTCGCCCAGATTGAAATTCAGATTGAAATTCAAACCTATAGATCGAGTAATTTCTCGAAGCTGAGCGTTAACTTGCTAGATTCTCTTATGGAAAGTATCAAAACTGCCAAGTTTCAGTCCGATCCAGCCATAAACAGTGCCACTTCCCTTCGGCACCTTGATATTGAAGGCTAAATGTTCTAAGTCCAGCGCCGTGGCTAAATTTTCCAAGTCCAGCATTATCTCAAAATAAGTGAAAAAAATCACTTTTGACCCAAAATTCGAGCAGGGGAGCACGAATTGGAACACAACAATGCATTTGAGGCAAACAAAAGTGGGGGTCGAATTTCAATCTGAATTTCGAACTTCAATCCAGATCGAAATTCGCCCAGATTGAAATTCAGATTGAAATTCAAACCTATAGATCGAGTAATTTCTCGAAGCTGAGCGTTAGTTTGCTTGATTCTCTTATGGAAAGTATCAAACATACCAAATTTCAGCTCAATCCAGCCTTAAACAATGCCACTTCCCTTCGGCACCTTGATATTGAAGGCGAAATGTTCCAAGTCCAGCGCCGTGGCTAAATTTTCCAAGTCCAGCAGTATCTCATAAAAAGTGAAAAAAATCACTTTTGACCCAAAATTCGAGCAGGGGAGCACGAATTGGAACACAACAATGAACTTAAGGCACAAAAAAGTGGGGGTCGAATTTCAATCTGAATTTCGAACGAATCTCCACCGAATTTCGAACGCTCAGATTGAAATTCAAACCTATAGATCGAGTAATTTCTCGAAGCTGAGCGTTAACTTGCTAGATTCTCTTATGGAAAGTATCAAAACTGCCAAGTTTCAGTCCGATCCAGCCATAAACAGTGCCACTTCCCTTCGGCACCTTGATATTGAAGGCTAAATGTTCTAAGTCCAGCGCCGTGGCTAAATTTTCCAAGTCCAGCAGTATCTCAAAATAAGTGAAAAAAATCACTTTTGACCCAAAATTCGAGCAGGGGAGCACGAATTGGAACACAACAATGCATTTGAGGCAAACAAAAGTGGGGGTCGAATTTCAATCTGAATTTCGAACTTCAATCCAGATCGAAATTCGCCCAGATTGAAATTCAGATTGAAATTCAAACCTATAGATCGAGTAATTTCTCGAAGCTGAGCGTTAACTTGCTAGATTCTCTTATGGAAAGTATCAAAACTGCCAAGTTTCAGTCCGATCCAGCCATAAACAGTGCCACTTCCCTTCGGCACCTTGATATTGAAGGCGAAATTTTCTAAGTCCAGCGCCGTGGCTAAATTTTCCAAGTCCAGCAGTATCTCAAAATAAGTGAAAAAAATCACTTTTGACCCAAAATTCGAGCAGGGGAGCACGAATTGGAACACAACAATGAACTTAAGGCACAAAAAAGTGGGGGTCGAATTTCAATCTGAATTTCGAACGAATCTCCACCGAATTTCGAACGCTCAGATTGAAATTCAAACCTATAGATCGAGTAATTTCTCGAAGCTGAGCGTTAACTTGCTAGATTCTCTTATGGAAAGTATCAAAACTGCCAAGTTTCAGTCCGATCCAGCCATAAACAGTGCCACTTCCCTTCGGCACCTTGATATTGAAGGCTAAATGTTCTAAGTCCAGCGCCGTGGCTAAATTTTCCAAGTCCAGCATTATCTCAAAATAAGTGAAAAAAATCACTTTTGACCCAAAATTCGAGCAGGGGAGCACGAATTGGAACACAACAATGCATTTGAGGCAAACAAAAGTGGGGGTCGAATTTCAATCTGAATTTCGAACTTCAATCCAGATCGAAATTCGCCCAGATTGAAATTCAGATTGAAATTCAAACCTATAGATCGAGTAATTTCTCGAAGCTGAGCGTTAACTTGCTAGATTCTCTTATGGAAAGTATCAAAACTGCCAAGTTTCAGTCCGATCCAGCCATAAACAGTGCCACTTCCCTTCGGCACCTTGATATTGAAGGCTAAATGTTCTAAGTCCAGCGCCGTGGCTAAATTTTCCAAGTCCAGCAGTATCTCAAAATAAGTGAAAAAAATCACTTTTGACCCAAAATTCGAGCAGGGGAGCACGAATTGGAACACAACAATGCATTTGAGGCAAACAAAAGTGGGGGTCGAATTTCAATCTGAATTTCGAACTTCAATCCAGATCGAAATTCGCCCAGATTGAAATTCAGATTGAAATTCAAACCTATAGATCGAGTAATTTCTCGAAGCTGAGCGTTAGTTTGCTTGATTCTCTTATGGAAAGTATCAAACATACCAAATTTCAGCTCAATCCAGCCTTAAACAATGCCACTTCCCTTCGGCACCTTGATATTGAAGGCGAAATGTTCCAAGTCCAGCGCCGTGGCTAAATTTTCCAAGTCCAGCAGTATCTCAAAATAAGTGAAAAAAATCACTTTTGACCCAAAATTCGAGCAGGGGAGCACGAATTGGAACACAACAATGCATTTGAGGCAAACAAAAGTGGGGGTCGAATTTCAATCTGAATTTCGAACTTCAATCCAGATCGAAATTCGCCCAGATTGAAATTCAGATTGAAATTCAAACCTATAGATCGAGTAATTTCTCGAAGCTGAGCGTTAACTTGCTAGATTCTCTTATGGAAAGTATCAAAACTGCCAAGTTTCAGTCCGATCCAGCCATAAACAGTGCCACTTCCCTTCGGCACCTTGATATTGAAGGCTAAATGTTCTAAGTCCAGCGCCGTGGCTAAATTTTCCAAGTCCAGCAGTATCTCAAAATAAGTGAAAAAAATCACTTTTGACCCAAAATTCGAGCAGGGGAGCACGAATTGGAACACAACAATGCATTTGAGGCAAACAAAAGTGGGGGTCGAATTTCAATCTGAATTTCGAACTTCAATCCAGATCGAAATTCGCCCAGATTGAAATTCAGATTGAAATTCAAACCTATAGATCGAGTAATTTCTCGAAGCTGAGCGTTAGTTTGCTTGATTCTCTTATGGAAAGTATCAAACATACCAAATTTCAGCTCAATCCAGCCTTAAACAATGCCACTTCCCTTCGGCACCTTGATATTGAAGGCGAAATGTTCCAAGTCCAGCGCCGTGGCTAAATTTTCCAAGTCCAGCAGTATCTCATAAAAAGTGAAAAAAATCACTTTTGACCCAAAATTCGAGCAGGGGAGCACGAATTGGAACACAACAATGAACTTAAGGCACAAAAAAGTGGGGGTCGAATTTCAATCTGAATTTCGAACGAATCTCCACCGAATTTCGAACGCTCAGATTGAAATTCAAACCTATAGATCGAGTAATTTCTCGAAGCTGAGCGTTAACTTGCTAGATTCTCTTATGGAAAGTATCAAAACTGCCAAGTTTCAGTCCGATCCAGCCATAAACAGTGCCACTTCCCTTCGGCACCTTGATATTGAAGGCTAAATGTTCTAAGTCCAGCGCCGTGGCTAAATTTTCCAAGTCCAGCAGTATCTCAAAATAAGTGAAAAAAATCACTTTTGACCCAAAATTCGAGCAGGGGAGCACGAATTGGAACACAACAATGCATTTGAGGCAAACAAAAGTGGGGGTCGAATTTCAATCTGAATTTCGAACTTCAATCCAGATCGAAATTCGCCCAGATTGAAATTCAGATTGAAATTCAAACCTATAGATCGAGTAATTTCTCGAAGCTGAGCGTTAACTTGCTAGATTCTCTTATGGAAAGTATCAAAACTGCCAAGTTTCAGTCCGATCCAGCCATAAACAGTGCCACTTCCCTTCGGCACCTTGATATTGAAGGCGAAATTTTCTAAGTCCAGCGCCGTGGCTAAATTTTCCAAGTCCAGCAGTATCTCAAAATAAGTGAAAAAAATCACTTTTGACCCAAAATTCGAGCAGGGGAGCACGAATTGGAACACAACAATGAACTTAAGGCACAAAAAAGTGGGGGTCGAATTTCAATCTGAATTTCGAACGAATCTCCACCGAATTTCGAACGCTCAGATTGAAATTCAAACCTATAGATCGAGTAATTTCTCGAAGCTGAGCGTTAACTTGCTAGATTCTCTTATGGAAAGTATCAAAACTGCCAAGTTTCAGTCCGATCCAGCCATAAACAGTGCCACTTCCCTTCGGCACCTTGATATTGAAGGCTAAATGTTCTAAGTCCAGCGCCGTGGCTAAATTTTCCAAGTCCAGCATTATCTCAAAATAAGTGAAAAAAATCACTTTTGACCCAAAATTCGAGCAGGGGAGCACGAATTGGAACACAACAATGCATTTGAGGCAAACAAAAGTGGGGGTCGAATTTCAATCTGAATTTCGAACTTCAATCCAGATCGAAATTCGCCCAGATTGAAATTCAGATTGAAATTCAAACCTATAGATCGAGTAATTTCTCGAAGCTGAGCGTTAACTTGCTAGATTCTCTTATGGAAAGTATCAAAACTGCCAAGTTTCAGTCCGATCCAGCCATAAACAGTGCCACTTCCCTTCGGCACCTTGATATTGAAGGCTAAATGTTCTAAGTCCAGCGCCGTGGCTAAATTTTCCAAGTCCAGCAGTATCTCAAAATAAGTGAAAAAAATCACTTTTGACCCAAAATTCGAGCAGGGGAGCACGAATTGGAACACAACAATGCATTTGAGGCAAACAAAAGTGGGGGTCGAATTTCAATCTGAATTTCGAACTTCAATCCAGATCGAAATTCGCCCAGATTGAAATTCAGATTGAAATTCAAACCTATAGATCGAGTAATTTCTCGAAGCTGAGCGTTAGTTTGCTTGATTCTCTTATGGAAAGTATCAAACATACCAAATTTCAGCTCAATCCAGCCTTAAACAATGCCACTTCCCTTCGGCACCTTGATATTGAAGGCGAAATGTTCCAAGTCCAGCGCCGTGGCTAAATTTTCCAAGTCCAGCAGTATCTCATAAAAAGTGAAAAAAATCACTTTTGACCCAAAATTCGAGCAGGGGAGCACGAATTGGAACACAACAATGAACTTAAGGCACAAAAAAGTGGGGGTCGAATTTCAATCTGAATTTCGAACGAATCTCCACCGAATTTCGAACGCTCAGATTGAAATTCAAACCTATAGATCGAGTAATTTCTCGAAGCTGAGCGTTAACTTGCTAGATTCTCTTATGGAAAGTATCAAAACTGCCAAGTTTCAGTCCGATCCAGCCATAAACAGTGCCACTTCCCTTCGGCACCTTGATATTGAAGGCGAAATTTTCTAAGTCCAGCGCCGTGGCTAAATTTTCCAAGTCCAGCAGTATCTCAAAATAAGTGAAAAAAATCACTTTTGACCCAAAATTCGAGCAGGGGAGCACGAATTGGAACACAACAATGCATTTGAGGCAAACAAAAGTGGGGGTCGAATTTCAATCTGAATTTCGAACTTCAATCCAGATCGAAATTCGCCCAGATTGAAATTCAGATTGAAATTCAAACCTATAGATCGAGTAATTTCTCGAAGCTGAGCGTTAACTTGCTAGATTCTCTTATGGAAAGTATCAAAACTGCCAAGTTTCAGTCCGATCCAGCCATAAACAGTGCCACTTCCCTTCGGCACCTTGATATTGAAGGCGAAATTTTCTAAGTCCAGCGCCGTGGCTAAATTTTCCAAGTCCAGCAGTATCTCAAAATAAGTGAAAAAAATCACTTTTGACCCAAAATTCGAGCAGGGGAGCACGAATTGGAACACAACAATGAACTTAAGGCACAAAAAAGTGGGGGTCGAATTTCAATCTGAATTTCGAACGAATCTCCACCGAATTTCGAACGCTCAGATTGAAATTCAAACCTATAGATCGAGTAATTTCTCGAAGCTGAGCGTTAACTTGCTAGATTCTCTTATGGAAAGTATCAAAACTGCCAAGTTTCAGTCCGATCCAGCCATAAACAGTGCCACTTCCCTTCGGCACCTTGATATTGAAGGCTAAATGTTCTAAGTCCAGCGCCGTGGCTAAATTTTCCAAGTACAGCATTATCTCAAAATAAGTGAAAAAAATCACTTTTGACCCAAAATTCGAGCAGGGGAGCACGAATTGGAACACAACAATGCATTTGAGGCAAACAAAAGTGGGGGTCGAATTTCAATCTGAATTTCGAACTTCAATCCAGATCGAAATTCGCCCAGATTGAAATTCAGATTGAAATTCAAACCTATAGATCGAGTAATTTCTCGAAGCTGAGCGTTAACTTGCTAGATTCTCTTATGGAAAGTATCAAAACTGCCAAGTTTCAGTCCGATCCAGCCATAAACAGTGCCACTTCCCTTCGGCACCTTGATATTGAAGGCTAAATGTTCTAAGTCCAGCGCCGTGGCTAAATTTTCCAAGTCCAGCAGTATCTCAAAATAAGTGAAAAAAATCACTTTTGACCCAAAATTCGAGCAGGGGAGCACGAATTGGAACACAACAATGCATTTGAGGCAAACAAAAGTGGGGGTCGAATTTCAATCTGAATTTCGAACTTCAATCCAGATCGAAATTCGCCCAGATTGAAATTCAGATTGAAATTCAAACCTATAGATCGAGTAATTTCTCGAAGCTGAGCGTTAGTTTGCTTGATTCTCTTATGGAAAGTATCAAACATACCAAATTTCAGCTCAATCCAGCCTTAAACAATGCCACTTCCCTTCGGCACCTTGATATTGAAGGCGAAATGTTCCAAGTCCAGCGCCGTGGCTAAATTTTCCAAGTCCAGCAGTATCTCATAAAAAGTGAAAAAAATCACTTTTGACCCAAAATTCGAGCAGGGGAGCACGAATTGGAACACAACAATGAACTTAAGGCACAAAAAAGTAGGGGTCGAATTTCAATCTGAATTTCGAACGAATCTCCACCGAATTTCGAACGCTCAGATTGAAATTCAAACCTATAGATCGAGTAATTTCTCGAAGCTGAGCGTTAACTTGCTAGATTCTCTTATGGAAAGTATCAAAACTGCCAAGTTTCAGTCCGATCCAGCCATAAACAGTGCCACTTCCCTTCGGCACCTTGATATTGAAGGCTAAATGTTCTAAGTCCAGCGCCGTGGCTAAATTTTCCAAGTCCAGCAGTATCTCAAAATAAGTGAAAAAAATCACTTTTGACCCAAAATTCGAGCAGGGGAGCACGAATTGGAACACAACAATGCATTTGAGGCAAACAAAAGTGGGGGTCGAATTTCAATCTGAATTTCGAACTTCAATCCAGATCGAAATTCGCCCAGATTGAAATTCAGATTGAAATTCAAACCTATAGATCGAGTAATTTCTCGAAGCTGAGCGTTAACTTGCTAGATTCTCTTATGGAAAGTATCAAAACTGCCAAGTTTCAGTCCGATCCAGCCATAAACAGTGCCACTTCCCTTCGGCACCTTGATATTGAAGGCGAAATTTTCTAAGTCCAGCGCCGTGGCTAAATTTTCCAAGTCCAGCAGTATCTCAAAATAAGTGAAAAAAATCACTTTTGACCCAAAATTCGAGCAGGGGAGCACGAATTGGAACACAACAATGAACTTAAGGCACAAAAAAGTGGGGGTCGAATTTCAATCTGAATTTCGAACGAATCTCCACCGAATTTCGAACGCTCAGATTGAAATTCAAACCTATAGATCGAGTAATTTCTCGAAGCTGAGCGTTAACTTGCTAGATTCTCTTATGGAAAGTATCAAAACTGCCAAGTTTCAGTCCGATCCAGCCATAAACAGTGCCACTTCCCTTCGGCACCTTGATATTGAAGGCTAAATGTTCTAAGTCCAGCGCCGTGGCTAAATTTTCCAAGTCCAGCATTATCTCAAAATAAGTGAAAAAAATCACTTTTGACCCAAAATTCGAGCAGGGGAGCACGAATTGGAACACAACAATGCATTTGAGGCAAACAAAAGTGGGGGTCGAATTTCAATCTGAATTTCGAACTTCAATCCAGATCGAAATTCGCCCAGATTGAAATTCAGATTGAAATTCAAACCTATAGATCGAGTAATTTCTCGAAGCTGAGCGTTAACTTGCTAGATTCTCTTATGGAAAGTATCAAAACTGCCAAGTTTCAGTCCGATCCAGCCATAAACAGTGCCACTTCCCTTCGGCACCTTGATATTGAAGGCTAAATGTTCTAAGTCCAGCGCCGTGGCTAAATTTTCCAAGTCCAGCAGTATCTCAAAATAAGTGAAAAAAATCACTTTTGACCCAAAATTCGAGCAGGGGAGCACGAATTGGAACACAACAATGCATTTGAGGCAAACAAAAGTGGGGGTCGAATTTCAATCTGAATTTCGAACTTCAATCCAGATCGAAATTCGCCCAGATTGAAATTCAGATTGAAATTCAAACCTATAGATCGAGTAATTTCTCGAAGCTGAGCGTTAGTTTGCTTGATTCTCTTATGGAAAGTATCAAACATACCAAATTTCAGCTCAATCCAGCCTTAAACAATGCCACTTCCCTTCGGCACCTTGATATTGAAGGCGAAATGTTCCAAGTCCAGCGCCGTGGCTAAATTTTCCAAGTCCAGCAGTATCTCATAAAAAGTGAAAAAAATCACTTTTGACCCAAAATTCGAGCAGGGGAGCACGAATTGGAACACAACAATGAACTTAAGGCACAAAAAAGTGGGGGTCGAATTTCAATCTGAATTTCGAACGAATCTCCACCGAATTTCGAACGCTCAGATTGAAATTCAAACCTATAGATCGAGTAATTTCTCGAAGCTGAGCGTTAACTTGCTAGATTCTCTTATGGAAAGTATCAAAACTGCCAAGTTTCAGTCCGATCCAGCCATAAACAGTGCCACTTCCCTTCGGCACCTTGATATTGAAGGCTAAATGTTCTAAGTCCAGCGCCGTGGCTAAATTTTCCAAGTCCAGCAGTATCTCAAAATAAGTGAAAAAAATCACTTTTGACCCAAAATTCGAGCAGGGGAGCACGAATTGGAACACAACAATGCATTTGAGGCAAACAAAAGTGGGGGTCGAATTTCAATCTGAATTTCGAACTTCAATCCAGATCGAAATTCGCCCAGATTGAAATTCAGATTGAAATTCAAACCTATAGATCGAGTAATTTCTCGAAGCTGAGCGTTAACTTGCTAGATTCTCTTATGGAAAGTATCAAAACTGCCAAGTTTCAGTCCGATCCAGCCATAAACAGTGCCACTTCCCTTCGGCACCTTGATATTGAAGGCGAAATTTTCTAAGTCCAGCGCCGTGGCTAAATTTTCCAAGTCCAGCAGTATCTCAAAATAAGTGAAAAAAATCACTTTTGACCCAAAATTCGAGCAGGGGAGCACGAATTGGAACACAACAATGAACTTAAGGCACAAAAAAGTGGGGGTCGAATTTCAATCTGAATTTCGAACGAATCTCCACCGAATTTCGAACGCTCAGATTGAAATTCAAACCTATAGATCGAGTAATTTCTCGAAGCTGAGCGTTAACTTGCTAGATTCTCTTATGGAAAGTATCAAAACTGCCAAGTTTCAGTCCGATCCAGCCATAAACAGTGCCACTTCCCTTCGGCACCTTGATATTGAAGGCTAAATGTTCTAAGTCCAGCGCCGTGGCTAAATTTTCCAAGTCCAGCATTATCTCAAAATAAGTGAAAAAAATCACTTTTGACCCAAAATTCGAGCAGGGGAGCACGAATTGGAACACAACAATGCATTTGAGGCAAACAAAAGTGGGGGTCGAATTTCAATCTGAATTTCGAACTTCAATCCAGATCGAAATTCGCCCAGATTGAAATTCAGATTGAAATTCAAACCTATAGATCGAGTAATTTCTCGAAGCTGAGCGTTAACTTGCTAGATTCTCTTATGGAAAGTATCAAAACTGCCAAGTTTCAGTCCGATCCAGCCATAAACAGTGCCACTTCCCTTCGGCACCTTGATATTGAAGGCTAAATGTTCTAAGTCCAGCGCCGTGGCTAAATTTTCCAAGTCCAGCAGTATCTCAAAATAAGTGAAAAAAATCACTTTTGACCCAAAATTCGAGCAGGGGAGCACGAATTGGAACACAACAATGCATTTGAGGCAAACAAAAGTGGGGGTCGAATTTCAATCTGAATTTCGAACTTCAATCCAGATCGAAATTCGCCCAGATTGAAATTCAGATTGAAATTCAAACCTATAGATCGAGTAATTTCTCGAAGCTGAGCGTTAGTTTGCTTGATTCTCTTATGGAAAGTATCAAACATACCAAATTTCAGCTCAATCCAGCCTTAAACAATGCCACTTCCCTTCGGCACCTTGATATTGAAGGCGAAATGTTCCAAGTCCAGCGCCGTGGCTAAATTTTCCAAGTCCAGCAGTATCTCATAAAAAGTGAAAAAAATCACTTTTGACCCAAAATTCGAGCAGGGGAGCACGAATTGGAACACAACAATGAACTTAAGGCACAAAAAAGTGGGGGTCGAATTTCAATCTGAATTTCGAACGAATCTCCACCGAATTTCGAACGCTCAGATTGAAATTCAAACCTATAGATCGAGTAATTTCTCGAAGCTGAGCGTTAACTTGCTAGATTCTCTTATGGAAAGTATCAAAACTGCCAAGTTTCAGTCCGATCCAGCCATAAACAGTGCCACTTCCCTTCGGCACCTTGATATTGAAGGCGAAATTTTCAAAGTCCAGCGCCGTGGCTAAATTTTCCAAGTCCAGCAGTATCTCAAAATAAGTGAAAAAAATCACTTTTGACCCAAAATTCGAGCAGGGGAGCACGAATTGGAACACAACAATGAACTTAAGGCACAAAAAAGTGGGGGTCGAATTTCAATCTGAATTTCGAACGAATCTCCACCGAATTTCGAACGCTCAGATTGAAATTCAAACCTATAGATCGAGTAATTTCTCGAAGCTGAGCGTTAACTTGCTAGATTCTCTTATGGAAAGTATCAAAACTGCCAAGTTTCAGTCCGATCCAGCCATAAACAGTGCCACTTCCCTTCGGCACCTTGATATTGAAGGCTAAATGTTCTAAGTCCAGCGCCGTGGCTAAATTTTCCAAGTCCAGCATTATCTCAAAATAAGTGAAAAAAATCACTTTTGACCCAAAATTCGAGCAGGGGAGCACGAATTGGAACACAACAATGCATTTGAGGCAAACAAAAGTGGGGGTCGAATTTCAATCTGAATTTCGAACTTCAATCCAGATCGAAATTCGCCCAGATTGAAATTCAGATTGAAATTCAAACCTATAGATCGAGTAATTTCTCGAAGCTGAGCGTTAGTTTGCTTGATTCTCTTATGGAAAGTATCAAACATACCAAATTTCAGCTCAATCCAGCCTTAAACAATGCCACTTCCCTTCGGCACCTTGATATTGAAGGCGAAATGTTCCAAGTCCAGCGCCGTGGCTAAATTTTCCAAGTCCAGCAGTATCTCATAAAAAGTGAAAAAAATCACTTTTGACCCAAAATTCGAGCAGGGGAGCACGAATTGGAACACAACAATGAACTTAAGGCACAAAAAAGTGGGGGTCGAATTTCAATCTGAATTTCGAACGAATCTCCACCGAATTTCGAACGCTCAGATTGAAATTCAAACCTATAGATCGAGTAATTTCTCGAAGCTGAGCGTTAACTTGCTAGATTCTCTTATGGAAAGTATCAAAACTGCCAAGTTTCAGTCCGATCCAGCCATAAACAGTGCCACTTCCCTTCGGCACCTTGATATTGAAGGCTAAATGTTCTAAGTCCAGCGCCGTGGCTAAATTTTCCAAGTCCAGCAGTATCTCAAAATAAGTGAAAAAAATCACTTTTGACCCAAAATTCGAGCAGGGGAGCACGAATTGGAACACAACAATGCATTTGAGGCAAACAAAAGTGGGGGTCGAATTTCAATCTGAATTTCGAACTTCAATCCAGATCGAAATTCGCCCAGATTGAAATTCAGATTGAAATTCAAACCTATAGATCGAGTAATTTCTCGAAGCTGAGCGTTAACTTGCTAGATTCTCTTATGGAAAGTATCAAAACTGCCAAGTTTCAGTCCGATCCAGCCATAAACAGTGCCACTTCCCTTCGGCACCTTGATATTGAAGGCTAAATGTTCTAAGTCCAGCGCCGTGGCTAAATTTTCCAAGTCCAGCATTATCTCAAAATAAGTGAAAAAAATCACTTTTGACCCAAAATTCGAGCAGGGGAGCACGAATTGGAACACAACAATGCATTTGAGGCAAACAAAAGTGGGGGTCGAATTTCAATCTGAATTTCGAACTTCAATCCAGATCGAAATTCGCCCAGATTGAAATTCAGATTGAAATTCAAACCTATAGATCGAGTAATTTCTCGAAGCTGAGCGTTAACTTGCTAGATTCTCTTATGGAAAGTATCAAAACTGCCAAGTTTCAGTCCGATCCAGCCATAAACAGTGCCACTTCCCTTCGGCACCTTGATATTGAAGGCTAAATGTTCTAAGTCCAGCGCCGTGGCTAAATTTTCCAAGTCCAGCAGTATCTCAAAATAAGTGAAAAAAATCACTTTTGACCCAAAATTCGAGCAGGGGAGCACGAATTGGAACACAACAATGCATTTGAGGCAAACAAAAGTGGGGGTCGAATTTCAATCTGAATTTCGAACTTCAATCCAGATCGAAATTCGCCCAGATTGAAATTCAGATTGAAATTCAAACCTATAGATCGAGTAATTTCTCGAAGCTGAGCGTTAGTTTGCTTGATTCTCTTATGGAAAGTATCAAACATACCAAATTTCAGCTCAATCCAGCCTTAAACAATGCCACTTCCCTTCGGCACCTTGATATTGAAGGCGAAATGTTCCAAGTCCAGCGCCGTGGCTAAATTTTCCAAGTCCAGCAGTATCTCATAAAAAGTGAAAAAAATCACTTTTGACCCAAAATTCGAGCAGGGGAGCACGAATTGGAACACAACAATGAACTTAAGGCACAAAAAAGTGGGGGTCGAATTTCAATCTGAATTTCGAACGAATCTCCACCGAATTTCGAACGCTCAGATTGAAATTCAAACCTATAGATCGAGTAATTTCTCGAAGCTGAGCGTTAACTTGCTAGATTCTCTTATGGAAAGTATCAAAACTGCCAAGTTTCAGTCCGATCCAGCCATAAACAGTGCCACTTCCCTTCGGCACCTTGATATTGAAGGCTAAATGTTCTAAGTCCAGCGCCGTGGCTAAATTTTCCAAGTCCAGCAGTATCTCAAAATAAGTGAAAAAAATCACTTTTGACCCAAAATTCGAGCAGGGGAGCACGAATTGGAACACAACAATGCATTTGAGGCAAACAAAAGTGGGGGTCGAATTTCAATCTGAATTTCGAACTTCAATCCAGATCGAAATTCGCCCAGATTGAAATTCAGATTGAAATTCAAACCTATAGATCGAGTAATTTCTCGAAGCTGAGCGTTAACTTGCTAGATTCTCTTATGGAAAGTATCAAAACTGCCAAGTTTCAGTCCGATCCAGCCATAAACAGTGCCACTTCCCTTCGGCACCTTGATATTGAAGGCGAAATTTTCTAAGTCCAGCGCCGTGGCTAAATTTTCCAAGTCCAGCAGTATCTCAAAATAAGTGAAAAAAATCACTTTTGACCCAAAATTCGAGCAGGGGAGCACGAATTGGAACACAACAATGAACTTAAGGCACAAAAAAGTGGGGGTCGAATTTCAATCTGAATTTCGAACGAATCTCCACCGAATTTCGAACGCTCAGATTGAAATTCAAACCTATAGATCGAGTAATTTCTCGAAGCTGAGCGTTAACTTGCTAGATTCTCTTATGGAAAGTATCAAAACTGCCAAGTTTCAGTCCGATCCAGCCATAAACAGTGCCACTTCCCTTCGGCACCTTGATATTGAAGGCTAAATGTTCTAAGTCCAGCGCCGTGGCTAAATTTTCCAAGTCCAGCATTATCTCAAAATAAGTGAAAAAAATCACTTTTGACCCAAAATTCGAGCAGGGGAGCACGAATTGGAACACAACAATGCATTTGAGGCAAACAAAAGTGGGGGTCGAATTTCAATCTGAATTTCGAACTTCAATCCAGATCGAAATTCGCCCAGATTGAAATTCAGATTGAAATTCAAACCTATAGATCGAGTAATTTCTCGAAGCTGAGCGTTAACTTGCTAGATTCTCTTATGGAAAGTATCAAAACTGCCAAGTTTCAGTCCGATCCAGCCATAAACAGTGCCACTTCCCTTCGGCACCTTGATATTGAAGGCTAAATGTTCTAAGTCCAGCGCCGTGGCTAAATTTTCCAAGTCCAGCAGTATCTCAAAATAAGTGAAAAAAATCACTTTTGACCCAAAATTCGAGCAGGGGAGCACGAATTGGAACACAACAATGCATTTGAGGCAAACAAAAGTGGGGGTCGAATTTCAATCTGAATTTCGAACTTCAATCCAGATCGAAATTCGCCCAGATTGAAATTCAGATTGAAATTCAAACCTATAGATCGAGTAATTTCTCGAAGCTGAGCGTTAGTTTGCTTGATTCTCTTATGGAAAGTATCAAACATACCAAATTTCAGCTCAATCCAGCCTTAAACAATGCCACTTCCCTTCGGCACCTTGATATTGAAGGCGAAATGTTCCAAGTCCAGCGCCGTGGCTAAATTTTCCAAGTCCAGCAGTATCTCATAAAAAGTGAAAAAAATCACTTTTGACCCAAAATTCGAGCAGGGGAGCACGAATTGGAACACAACAATGAACTTAAGGCACAAAAAAGTGGGGGTCGAATTTCAATCTGAATTTCGAACGAATCTCCACCGAATTTCGAACGCTCAGATTGAAATTCAAACCTATAGATCGAGTAATTTCTCGAAGCTGAGCGTTAACTTGCTAGATTCTCTTATGGAAAGTATCAAAACTGCCAAGTTTCAGTCCGATCCAGCCATAAACAGTGCCACTTCCCTTCGGCACCTTGATATTGAAGGCTAAATGTTCTAAGTCCAGCGCCGTGGCTAAATTTTCCAAGTCCAGCAGTATCTCAAAATAAGTGAAAAAAATCACTTTTGACCCAAAATTCGAGCAGGGGAGCACGAATTGGAACACAACAATGCATTTGAGGCAAACAAAAGTGGGGGTCGAATTTCAATCTGAATTTCGAACTTCAATCCAGATCGAAATTCGCCCAGATTGAAATTCAGATTGAAATTCAAACCTATAGATCGAGTAATTTCTCGAAGCTGAGCGTTAACTTGCTAGATTCTCTTATGGAAAGTATCAAAACTGCCAAGTTTCAGTCCGATCCAGCCATAAACAGTGCCACTTCCCTTCGGCACCTTGATATTGAAGGCGAAATTTTCTAAGTCCAGCGCCGTGGCTAAATTTTCCAAGTCCAGCAGTATCTCAAAATAAGTGAAAAAAATCACTTTTGACCCAAAATTCGAGCAGGGGAGCACGAATTGGAACACAACAATGAACTTAAGGCACAAAAAAGTGGGGGTCGAATTTCAATCTGAATTTCGAACGAATCTCCACCGAATTTCGAACGCTCAGATTGAAATTCAAACCTATAGATCGAGTAATTTCTCGAAGCTGAGCGTTAACTTGCTAGATTCTCTTATGGAAAGTATCAAAACTGCCAAGTTTCAGTCCGATCCAGCCATAAACAGTGCCACTTCCCTTCGGCACCTTGATATTGAAGGCTAAATGTTCTAAGTCCAGCGCCGTGGCTAAATTTTCCAAGTCCAGCATTATCTCAAAATAAGTGAAAAAAATCACTTTTGACCCAAAATTCGAGCAGGGGAGCACGAATTGGAACACAACAATGCATTTGAGGCAAACAAAAGTGGGGGTCGAATTTCAATCTGAATTTCGAACTTCAATCCAGATCGAAATTCGCCCAGATTGAAATTCAGATTGAAATTCAAACCTATAGATCGAGTAATTTCTCGAAGCTGAGCGTTAACTTGCTAGATTCTCTTATGGAAAGTATCAAAACTGCCAAGTTTCAGTCCGATCCAGCCATAAACAGTGCCACTTCCCTTCGGCACCTTGATATTGAAGGCTAAATGTTCTAAGTCCAGCGCCGTGGCTAAATTTTCCAAGTCCAGCAGTATCTCAAAATAAGTGAAAAAAATCACTTTTGACCCAAAATTCGAGCAGGGGAGCACGAATTGGAACACAACAATGCATTTGAGGCAAACAAAAGTGGGGGTCGAATTTCAATCTGAATTTCGAACTTCAATCCAGATCGAAATTCGCCCAGATTGAAATTCAGATTGAAATTCAAACCTATAGATCGAGTAATTTCTCGAAGCTGAGCGTTAGTTTGCTTGATTCTCTTATGGAAAGTATCAAACATACCAAATTTCAGCTCAATCCAGCCTTAAACAATGCCACTTCCCTTCGGCACCTTGATATTGAAGGCGAAATGTTCCAAGTCCAGCGCCGTGGCTAAATTTTCCAAGTCCAGCAGTATCTCATAAAAAGTGAAAAAAATCACTTTTGACCCAAAATTCGAGCAGGGGAGCACGAATTGGAACACAACAATGAACTTAAGGCACAAAAAAGTGGGGGTCGAATTTCAATCTGAATTTCGAACGAATCTCCACCGAATTTCGAACGCTCAGATTGAAATTCAAACCTATAGATCGAGTAATTTCTCGAAGCTGAGCGTTAACTTGCTAGATTCTCTTATGGAAAGTATCAAAACTGCCAAGTTTCAGTCCGATCCAGCCATAAACAGTGCCACTTCCCTTCGGCACCTTGATATTGATGGCGAAATTTTCTAAGTCCAGCGCCGTGGCTAAATTTTCCAAGTCCAGCAGTATCTCAAAATAAGTGAAAAAAATCACTTTTGACCCAAAATTCGAGCAGGGGAGCACGAATTGGAACACAACAATGCATTTGAGGCAAACAAAAGTGGGGGTCGAATTTCAATCTGAATTTCGAACTTCAATCCAGATCGAAATTCGCCCAGATTGAAATTCAGATTGAAATTCAAACCTATAGATCGAGTAATTTCTCGAAGCTGAGCGTTAACTTGCTAGATTCTCTTATGGAAAGTATCAAAACTGCCAAGTTTCAGTCCGATCCAGCCATAAACAGTGCCACTTCCCTTCGGCACCTTGATATTGAAGGCGAAATTTTCTAAGTCCAGCGCCGTGGCTAAATTTTCCAAGTCCAGCAGTATCTCAAAATAAGTGAAAAAAATCACTTTTGACCCAAAATTCGAGCAGGGGAGCACGAATTGGAACACAACAATGAACTTAAGGCACAAAAAAGTGGGGGTCGAATTTCAATCTGAATTTCGAACGAATCTCCACCGAATTTCGAACGCTCAGATTGAAATTCAAACCTATAGATCGAGTAATTTCTCGAAGCTGAGCGTTAACTTGCTAGATTCTCTTATGGAAAGTATCAAAACTGCCAAGTTTCAGTCCGATCCAGCCATAAACAGTGCCACTTCCCTTCGGCACCTTGATATTGAAGGCTAAATGTTCTAAGTCCAGCGCCGTGGCTAAATTTTCCAAGTCCAGCATTATCTCAAAATAAGTGAAAAAAATCACTTTTGACCCAAAATTCGAGCAGGGGAGCACGAATTGGAACACAACAATGCATTTGAGGCAAACAAAAGTGGGGGTCGAATTTCAATCTGAATTTCGAACTTCAATCCAGATCGAAATTCGCCCAGATTGAAATTCAGATTGAAATTCAAACCTATAGATCGAGTAATTTCTCGAAGCTGAGCGTTAACTTGCTAGATTCTCTTATGGAAAGTATCAAAACTGCCAAGTTTCAGTCCGATCCAGCCATAAACAGTGCCACTTCCCTTCGGCACCTTGATATTGAAGGCTAAATGTTCTAAGTCCAGCGCCGTGGCTAAATTTTCCAAGTCCAGCAGTATCTCAAAATAAGTGAAAAAAATCACTTTTGACCCAAAATTCGAGCAGGGGAGCACGAATTGGAACACAACAATGCATTTGAGGCAAACAAAAGTGGGGGTCGAATTTCAATCTGAATTTCGAACTTCAATCCAGATCGAAATTCGCCCAGATTGAAATTCAGATTGAAATTCAAACCTATAGATCGAGTAATTTCTCGAAGCTGAGCGTTAGTTTGCTTGATTCTCTTATGGAAAGTATCAAACATACCAAATTTCAGCTCAATCCAGCCTTAAACAATGCCACTTCCCTTCGGCACCTTGATATTGAAGGCGAAATGTTCCAAGTCCAGCGCCGTGGCTAAATTTTCCAAGTCCAGCAGTATCTCATAAAAAGTGAAAAAAATCACTTTTGACCCAAAATTCGAGCAGGGGAGCACGAATTGGAACACAACAATGAACTTAAGGCACAAAAAAGTGGGGGTCGAATTTCAATCTGAATTTCGAACGAATCTCCACCGAATTTCGAACGCTCAGATTGAAATTCAAACCTATAGATCGAGTAATTTCTCGAAGCTGAGCGTTAACTTGCTAGATTCTCTTATGGAAAGTATCAAAACTGCCAAGTTTCAGTCCGATCCAGCCATAAACAGTGCCACTTCCCTTCGGCACCTTGATATTGAAGGCTAAATGTTCTAAGTCCAGCGCCGTGGCTAAATTTTCCAAGTCCAGCAGTATCTCAAAATAAGTGAAAAAAATCACTTTTGACCCAAAATTCGAGCAGGGGAGCACGAATTGGAACACAACAATGCATTTGAGGCAAACAAAAGTGGGGGTCGAATTTCAATCTGAATTTCGAACTTCAATCCAGATCGAAATTCGCCCAGATTGAAATTCAGATTGAAATTCAAACCTATAGATCGAGTAATTTCTCGAAGCTGAGCGTTAACTTGCTAGATTCTCTTATGGAAAGTATCAAAACTGCCAAGTTTCAGTCCGATCCAGCCATAAACAGTGCCACTTCCCTTCGGCACCTTGATATTGAAGGCGAAATTTTCTAAGTCCAGCGCCGTGGCTAAATTTTCCAAGTCCAGCAGTATCTCAAAATAAGTGAAAAAAATCACTTTTGACCCAAAATTCGAGCAGGGGAGCACGAATTGGAACACAACAATGAACTTAAGGCACAAAAAAGTGGGGGTCGAATTTCAATCTGAATTTCGAACGAATCTCCACCGAATTTCGAACGCTCAGATTGAAATTCAAACCTATAGATCGAGTAATTTCTCGAAGCTGAGCGTTAACTTGCTAGATTCTCTTATGGAAAGTATCAAAACTGCCAAGTTTCAGTCCGATCCAGCCATAAACAGTGCCACTTCCCTTCGGCACCTTGATATTGAAGGCTAAATGTTCTAAGTCCAGCGCCGTGGCTAAATTTTCCAAGTCCAGCATTATCTCAAAATAAGTGAAAAAAATCACTTTTGACCCAAAATTCGAGCAGGGGAGCACGAATTGGAACACAACAATGCATTTGAGGCAAACAAAAGTGGGGGTCGAATTTCAATCTGAATTTCGAACTTCAATCCAGATCGAAATTCGCCCAGATTGAAATTCAGATTGAAATTCAAACCTATAGATCGAGTAATTTCTCGAAGCTGAGCGTTAACTTGCTAGATTCTCTTATGGAAAGTATCAAAACTGCCAAGTTTCAGTCCGATCCAGCCATAAACAGTGCCACTTCCCTTCGGCACCTTGATATTGAAGGCTAAATGTTCTAAGTCCAGCGCCGTGGCTAAATTTTCCAAGTCCAGCAGTATCTCAAAATAAGTGAAAAAAATCACTTTTGACCCAAAATTCGAGCAGGGGAGCACGAATTGGAACACAACAATGCATTTGAGGCAAACAAAAGTGGGGGTCGAATTTCAATCTGAATTTCGAACTTCAATCCAGATCGAAATTCGCCCAGATTGAAATTCAGATTGAAATTCAAACCTATAGATCGAGTAATTTCTCGAAGCTGAGCGTTAGTTTGCTTGATTCTCTTATGGAAAGTATCAAACATACCAAATTTCAGCTCAATCCAGCCTTAAACAATGCCACTTCCCTTCGGCACCTTGATATTGAAGGCGAAATGTTCCAAGTCCAGCGCCGTGGCTAAATTTTCCAAGTCCAGCAGTATCTCATAAAAAGTGAAAAAAATCACTTTTGACCCAAAATTCGAGCAGGGGAGCACGAATTGGAACACAACAATGAACTTAAGGCACAAAAAAGTGGGGGTCGAATTTCAATCTGAATTTCGAACGAATCTCCACCGAATTTCGAACGCTCAGATTGAAATTCAAACCTATAGATCGAGTAATTTCTCGAAGCTGAGCGTTAACTTGCTAGATTCTCTTATGGAAAGTATCAAAACTGCCAAGTTTCAGTCCGATCCAGCCATAAACAGTGCCACTTCCCTTCGGCACCTTGATATTGAAGGCTAAATGTTCTAAGTCCAGCGCCGTGGCTAAATTTTCCAAGTCCAGCAGTATCTCAAAATAAGTGAAAAAAATCACTTTTGACCCAAAATTCGAGCAGGGGAGCACGAATTGGAACACAACAATGCATTTGAGGCAAACAAAAGTGGGGGTCGAATTTCAATCTGAATTTCGAACTTCAATCCAGATCGAAATTCGCCCAGATTGAAATTCAGATTGAAATTCAAACCTATAGATCGAGTAATTTCTCGAAGCTGAGCGTTAACTTGCTAGATTCTCTTATGGAAAGTATCAAAACTGCCAAGTTTCAGTCCGATCCAGCCATAAACAGTGCCACTTCCCTTCGGCACCTTGATATTGAAGGCGAAATTTTCTAAGTCCAGCGCCGTGGCTAAATTTTCCAAGTCCAGCAGTATCTCAAAATAAGTGAAAAAAATCACTTTTGACCCAAAATTCGAGCAGGGGAGCACGAATTGGAACACAACAATGAACTTAAGGCACAAAAAAGTGGGGGTCGAATTTCAATCTGAATTTCGAACGAATCTCCACCGAATTTCGAACGCTCAGATTGAAATTCAAACCTATAGATCGAGTAATTTCTCGAAGCTGAGCGTTAACTTGCTAGATTCTCTTATGGAAAGTATCAAAACTGCCAAGTTTCAGTCCGATCCAGCCATAAACAGTGCCACTTCCCTTCGGCACCTTGATATTGAAGGCTAAATGTTCTAAGTCCAGCGCCGTGGCTAAATTTTCCAAGTCCAGCATTATCTCAAAATAAGTGAAAAAAATCACTTTTGACCCAAAATTCGAGCAGGGGAGCACGAATTGGAACACAACAATGCATTTGAGGCAAACAAAAGTGGGGGTCGAATTTCAATCTGAATTTCGAACTTCAATCCAGATCGAAATTCGCCCAGATTGAAATTCAGATTGAAATTCAAACCTATAGATCGAGTAATTTCTCGAAGCTGAGCGTTAACTTGCTAGATTCTCTTATGGAAAGTATCAAAACTGCCAAGTTTCAGTCCGATCCAGCCATAAACAGTGCCACTTCCCTTCGGCACCTTGATATTGAAGGCTAAATGTTCTAAGTCCAGCGCCGTGGCTAAATTTTCCAAGTCCAGCAGTATCTCAAAATAAGTGAAAAAAATCACTTTTGACCCAAAATTCGAGCAGGGGAGCACGAATTGGAACACAACAATGCATTTGAGGCAAACAAAAGTGGGGGTCGAATTTCAATCTGAATTTCGAACTTCAATCCAGATCGAAATTCGCCCAGATTGAAATTCAGATTGAAATTCAAACCTATAGATCGAGTAATTTCTCGAAGCTGAGCGTTAGTTTGCTTGATTCTCTTATGGAAAGTATCAAACATACCAAATTTCAGCTCAATCCAGCCTTAAACAATGCCACTTCCCTTCGGCACCTTGATATTGAAGGCGAAATGTTCCAAGTCCAGCGCCGTGGCTAAATTTTCCAAGTCCAGCAGTATCTCATAAAAAGTGAAAAAAATCACTTTTGACCCAAAATTCGAGCAGGGGAGCACGAATTGGAACACAACAATGAACTTAAGGCACAAAAAAGTGGGGGTCGAATTTCAATCTGAATTTCGAACGAATCTCCACCGAATTTCGAACGCTCAGATTGAAATTCAAACCTATAGATCGAGTAATTTCTCGAAGCTGAGCGTTAACTTGCTAGATTCTCTTATGGAAAGTATCAAAACTGCCAAGTTTCAGTCCGATCCAGCCATAAACAGTGCCACTTCCCTTCGGCACCTTGATATTGAAGGCTAAATGTTCTAAGTCCAGCGCCGTGGCTAAATTTTCCAAGTCCAGCAGTATCTCAAAATAAGTGAAAAAAATCACTTTTGACCCAAAATTCGAGCAGGGGAGCACGAATTGGAACACAACAATGCATTTGAGGCAAACAAAAGTGGGGGTCGAATTTCAATCTGAATTTCGAACTTCAATCCAGATCGAAATTCGCCCAGATTGAAATTCAGATTGAAATTCAAACCTATAGATCGAGTAATTTCTCGAAGCTGAGCGTTAACTTGCTAGATTCTCTTATGGAAAGTATCAAAACTGCCAAGTTTCAGTCCGATCCAGCCATAAACAGTGCCACTTCCCTTCGGCACCTTGATATTGAAGGCGAAATTTTCTAAGTCCAGCGCCGTGGCTAAATTTTCCAAGTCCAGCAGTATCTCAAAATAAGTGAAAAAAATCACTTTTGACCCAAAATTCGAGCAGGGGAGCACGAATTGGAACACAACAATGAACTTAAGGCACAAAAAAGTGGGGGTCGAATTTCAATCTGAATTTCGAACGAATCTCCACCGAATTTCGAACGCTCAGATTGAAATTCAAACCTATAGATCGAGTAATTTCTCGAAGCTGAGCGTTAACTTGCTAGATTCTCTTATGGAAAGTATCAAAACTGCCAAGTTTCAGTCCGATCCAGCCATAAACAGTGCCACTTCCCTTCGGCACCTTGATATTGAAGGCTAAATGTTCTAAGTCCAGCGCCGTGGCTAAATTTTCCAAGTCCAGCATTATCTCAAAATAAGTGAAAAAAATCACTTTTGACCCAAAATTCGAGCAGGGGAGCACGAATTGGAACACAACAATGCATTTGAGGCAAACAAAAGTGGGGGTCGAATTTCAATCTGAATTTCGAACTTCAATCCAGATCGAAATTCGCCCAGATTGAAATTCAGATTGAAATTCAAACCTATAGATCGAGTAATTTCTCGAAGCTGAGCGTTAACTTGCTAGATTCTCTTATGGAAAGTATCAAAACTGCCAAGTTTCAGTCCGATCCAGCCATAAACAGTGCCACTTCCCTTCGGCACCTTGATATTGAAGGCTAAATGTTCTAAGTCCAGCGCCGTGGCTAAATTTTCCAAGTCCAGCAGTATCTCAAAATAAGTGAAAAAAATCACTTTTGACCCAAAATTCGAGCAGGGGAGCACGAATTGGAACACAACAATGCATTTGAGGCAAACAAAAGTGGGGGTCGAATTTCAATCTGAATTTCGAACTTCAATCCAGATCGAAATTCGCCCAGATTGAAATTCAGATTGAAATTCAAACCTATAGATCGAGTAATTTCTCGAAGCTGAGCGTTAGTTTGCTTGATTCTCTTATGGAAAGTATCAAACATACCAAATTTCAGCTCAATCCAGCCTTAAACAATGCCACTTCCCTTCGGCACCTTGATATTGAAGGCGAAATGTTCCAAGTCCAGCGCCGTGGCTAAATTTTCCAAGTCCAGCAGTATCTCATAAAAAGTGAAAAAAATCACTTTTGACCCAAAATTCGAGCAGGGGAGCACGAATTGGAACACAACAATGAACTTAAGGCACAAAAAAGTGGGGGTCGAATTTCAATCTGAATTTCGAACGAATCTCCACCGAATTTCGAACGCTCAGATTGAAATTCAAACCTATAGATCGAGTAATTTCTCGAAGCTGAGCGTTAACTTGCTAGATTCTCTTATGGAAAGTATCAAAACTGCCAAGTTTCAGTCCGATCCAGCCATAAACAGTGCCACTTCCCTTCGGCACCTTGATATTGAAGGCTAAATGTTCTAAGTCCAGCGCCGTGGCTAAATTTTCCAAGTCCAGCAGTATCTCAAAATAAGTGAAAAAAATCACTTTTGACCCAAAATTCGAGCAGAGGAGCACGAATTGGAACACAACAATGCATTTGAGGCAAACAAAAGTGGGGGTCGAATTTCAATCTGAATTTCGAACTTCAATCCAGATCGAAATTCGCCCAGATTGAAATTCAGATTGAAATTCAAACCTGTAGATCGAGTAATTTCTCGAAGCTGAGCGTTAGTTTGCTTGATTCTCTTATGGAAAGTATCAAAACTGCCAAGTTTCAGTCCGATCCAGCCATAAACAGTGCCACTTCCCTTCGGCACCTTGATATTGAAGGCTAAATGTTCTAAGTCCAGCGCCGTGGCTAAATTTTCCAAGTCCAGCAGTATCTCAAAATAAGTGAAAAAAATCACTTTTGACCCAAAATTCGAGCAGAGGAGCACGAATTGGAACACAACAATGCATTTGAGGCAAACAAAAGTGGGGGTCGAATTTCAATCTGAATTTCGAACTTCAATCCAGATCGAAATTCGCCCAGATTGAAATTCAGATTGAAATTCAAACCTATAGATCGAGTAATTTCTCGAAGCTGAGCGTTAACTTGCTAGATTCTCTTATGGAAAGTATCAAAACTGCCAAGTTTCAGTCCGATCCAGCCATAAACAGTGCCACTTCCCTTCGGCACCTTGATATTGAAGGCTAAATGTTCTAAGTCCAGCGCCGTGGCTAAATTTTCCAAGTCCAGCAGTATCTCAAAATAAGTGAAAAAAATCACTTTTGACCCAAAATTCGAGCAGGGGAGCACGAATTGGAACACAACAATGCATTTGAGGCAAACAAAAGTGGGGGTCGAATTTCAATCTGAATTTCGAACTTCAATCCAGATCGAAATTCGCCCAGATTGAAATTCAGATTGAAATTCAAACCTATAGATCGAGTAATTTCTCGAAGCTGAGCGTTAGTTTGCTTGATTCTCTTATGGAAAGTATCAAACATACCAAATTTCAGCTCAATCCAGCCTTAAACAATGCCACTTCCCTTCGGCACCTTGATATTGAAGGCGAAATGTTCCAAGTCCAGCGCCGTGGCTAAATTTTCCAAGTCCAGCAGTATCTCATAAAAAGTGAAAAAAATCACTTTTGACCCAAAATTCGAGCAGGGGAGCACGAATTGGAACACAACAATGAACTTAAGGCACAAAAAAGTGGGGGTCGAATTTCAATCTGAATTTCGAACGAATCTCCACCGAATTTCGAACGCTCAGATTGAAATTCAAACCTATAGATCGAGTAATTTCTCGAAGCTGAGCGTTAACTTGCTAGATTCTCTTATGGAAAGTATCAAAACTGCCAAGTTTCAGTCCGATCCAGCCATAAACAGTGCCACTTCCCTTCGGCACCTTGATATTGAAGGCTAAATGTTCTAAGTCCAGCGCCGTGGCTAAATTTTCCAAGTCCAGCAGTATCTCAAAATAAGTGAAAAAAATCACTTTTGACCCAAAATTCGAGCAGGGGAGCACGAATTGGAACACAACAATGCATTTGAGGCAAACAAAAGTGGGGGTCGAATTTCAATCTGAATTTCGAACTTCAATCCAGATCGAAATTCGCCCAGATTGAAATTCAGATTGAAATTCAAACCTATAGATCGAGTAATTTCTCGAAGCTGAGCGTTAACTTGCTAGATTCTCTTATGGAAAGTATCAAAACTGCCAAGTTTCAGTCCGATCCAGCCATAAACAGTGCCACTTCCCTTCGGCACCTTGATATTGAAGGCGAAATTTTCTAAGTCCAGCGCCGTGGCTAAATTTTCCAAGTCCAGCAGTATCTCAAAATAAGTGAAAAAAATCACTTTTGACCCAAAATTCGAGCAGGGGAGCACGAATTGGAACACAACAATGAACTTAAGGCACAAAAAAGTGGGGGTCGAATTTCAATCTGAATTTCGAACGAATCTCCACCGAATTTCGAACGCTCAGATTGAAATTCAAACCTATAGATCGAGTAATTTCTCGAAGCTGAGCGTTAACTTGCTAGATTCTCTTATGGAAAGTATCAAAACTGCCAAGTTTCAGTCCGATCCAGCCATAAACAGTGCCACTTCCCTTCGGCACCTTGATATTGAAGGCTAAATGTTCTAAGTCCAGCGCCGTGGCTAAATTTTCCAAGTCCAGCATTATCTCAAAATAAGTGAAAAAAATCACTTTTGACCCAAAATTCGAGCAGGGGAGCACGAATTGGAACACAACAATGCATTTGAGGCAAACAAAAGTGGGGGTCGAATTTCAATCTGAATTTCGAACTTCAATCCAGATCGAAATTCGCCCAGATTGAAATTCAGATTGAAATTCAAACCTATAGATCGAGTAATTTCTCGAAGCTGAGCGTTAACTTGCTAGATTCTCTTATGGAAAGTATCAAAACTGCCAAGTTTCAGTCCGATCCAGCCATAAACAGTGCCACTTCCCTTCGGCACCTTGATATTGAAGGCTAAATGTTCTAAGTCCAGCGCCGTGGCTAAATTTTCCAAGTCCAGCAGTATCTCAAAATAAGTGAAAAAAATCACTTTTGACCCAAAATTCGAGCAGGGGAGCACGAATTGGAACACAACAATGCATTTGAGGCAAACAAAAGTGGGGGTCGAATTTCAATCTGAATTTCGAACTTCAATCCAGATCGAAATTCGCCCAGATTGAAATTCAGATTGAAATTCAAACCTATAGATCGAGTAATTTCTCGAAGCTGAGCGTTAGTTTGCTTGATTCTCTTATGGAAAGTATCAAACATACCAAATTTCAGCTCAATCCAGCCTTAAACAATGCCACTTCCCTTCGGCACCTTGATATTGAAGGCGAAATGTTCCAAGTCCAGCGCCGTGGCTAAATTTTCCAAGTCCAGCAGTATCTCATAAAAAGTGAAAAAAATCACTTTTGACCCAAAATTCGAGCAGGGGAGCACGAATTGGAACACAACAATGAACTTAAGGCACAAAAAAGTGGGGGTCGAATTTCAATCTGAATTTCGAACGAATCTCCACCGAATTTCGAACGCTCAGATTGAAATTCAAACCTATAGATCGAGTAATTTCTCGAAGCTGAGCGTTAACTTGCTAGATTCTCTTATGGAAAGTATCAAAACTGCCAAGTTTCAGTCCGATCCAGCCATAAACAGTGCCACTTCCCTTCGGCACCTTGATATTGAAGGCTAAATGTTCTAAGTCCAGCGCCGTGGCTAAATTTTCCAAGTCCAGCAGTATCTCAAAATAAGTGAAAAAAATCACTTTTGACCCAAAATTCGAGCAGGGGAGCACGAATTGGAACACAACAATGCATTTGAGGCAAACAAAAGTGGGGGTCGAATTTCAATCTGAATTTCGAACTTCAATCCAGATCGAAATTCGCCCAGATTGAAATTCAGATTGAAATTCAAACCTATAGATCGAGTAATTTCTCGAAGCTGAGCGTTAACTTGCTAGATTCTCTTATGGAAAGTATCAAAACTGCCAAGTTTCAGTCCGATCCAGCCATAAACAGTGCCACTTCCCTTCGGCACCTTGATATTGAAGGCGAAATTTTCTAAGTCCAGCGCCGTGGCTAAATTTTCCAAGTCCAGCAGTATCTCAAAATAAGTGAAAAAAATCACTTTTGACCCAAAATTCGAGCAGGGGAGCACGAATTGGAACACAACAATGAACTTAAGGCACAAAAAAGTGGGGGTCGAATTTCAATCTGAATTTCGAACGAATCTCCACCGAATTTCGAACGCTCAGATTGAAATTCAAACCTATAGATCGAGTAATTTCTCGAAGCTGAGCGTTAACTTGCTAGATTCTCTTATGGAAAGTATCAAAACTGCCAAGTTTCAGTCCGATCCAGCCATAAACAGTGCCACTTCCCTTCGGCACCTTGATATTGAAGGCTAAATGTTCTAAGTCCAGCGCCGTGGCTAAATTTTCCAAGTCCAGCATTATCTCAAAATAAGTGAAAAAAATCACTTTTGACCCAAAATTCGAGCAGGGGAGCACGAATTGGAACACAACAATGCATTTGAGGCAAACAAAAGTGGGGGTCGAATTTCAATCTGAATTTCGAACTTCAATCCAGATCGAAATTCGCCCAGATTGAAATTCAGATTGAAATTCAAACCTATAGATCGAGTAATTTCTCGAAGCTGAGCGTTAACTTGCTAGATTCTCTTATGGAAAGTATCAAAACTGCCAAGTTTCAGTCCGATCCAGCCATAAACAGTGCCACTTCCCTTCGGCACCTTGATATTGAAGGCTAAATGTTCTAAGTCCAGCGCCGTGGCTAAATTTTCCAAGTCCAGCAGTATCTCAAAATAAGTGAAAAAAATCACTTTTGACCCAAAATTCGAGCAGGGGAGCACGAATTGGAACACAACAATGCATTTGAGGCAAACAAAAGTGGGGGTCGAATTTCAATCTGAATTTCGAACTTCAATCCAGATCGAAATTCGCCCAGATTGAAATTCAGATTGAAATTCAAACCTATAGATCGAGTAATTTCTCGAAGCTGAGCGTTAGTTTGCTTGATTCTCTTATGGAAAGTATCAAACATACCAAATTTCAGCTCAATCCAGCCTTAAACAATGCCACTTCCCTTCGGCACCTTGATATTGAAGGCGAAATGTTCCAAGTCCAGCGCCGTGGCTAAATTTTCCAAGTCCAGCAGTATCTCATAAAAAGTGAAAAAAATCACTTTTGACCCAAAATTCGAGCAGGGGAGCACGAATTGGAACACAACAATGAACTTAAGGCACAAAAAAGTGGGGGTCGAATTTCAATCTGAATTTCGAACGAATCTCCACCGAATTTCGAACGCTCAGATTGAAATTCAAACCTATAGATCGAGTAATTTCTCGAAGCTGAGCGTTAACTTGCTAGATTCTCTTATGGAAAGTATCAAAACTGCCAAGTTTCAGTCCGATCCAGCCATAAACAGTGCCACTTCCCTTCGGCACCTTGATATTGAAGGCTAAATGTTCTAAGTCCAGCGCCGTGGCTAAATTTTCCAAGTCCAGCAGTATCTCAAAATAAGTGAAAAAAATCACTTTTGACCCAAAATTCGAGCAGAGGAGCACGAATTGGAACACAACAATGCATTTGAGGCAAACAAAAGTGGGGGTCGAATTTCAATCTGAATTTCGAACTTCAATCCAGATCGAAATTCGCCCAGATTGAAATTCAGATTGAAATTCAAACCTGTAGATCGAGTAATTTCTCGAAGCTGAGCGTTAGTTTGCTTGATTCTCTTATGGAAAGTATCAAACATGCCAATTTTCAGCTCAATCCAGCCATAAACAATGCCACTTCCCTTCGGCACCTTGATATTGAAGGCTAAATGTTCTAAGTCCAGCGCCGTGGCTAAATTTTCCAAGTCCAGCAGTATCTCAGAAAAAGTGAAAAAAATCACTTTTGACCCAAAATTCGAGCAGGGGAGCACGAATTGGAACACAACAATGCATTTGAGGCAAACAAAAGTGGGGGTCGAATTTCAATCTGAATTTCGAACTTCAATCCAGATCGAAATTCGCCCAGATTGAAATTCAGATTGAAATTCAAACCTATAGATCGAGTAATTTCTCGAAGCTGAGCGTTAGTTTGCTTGATTCTCTTATGGAAAGTATCAAACATACCAAATTTCAGCTCAATCCAGCCTTAAACAATGCCACTTCCCTTCGGCACCTTGATATTGAAGGCGAAATGTTCTAAGTCCAGCGCCGTGGCTAAATTTTCCAAGTCCAGCAGTATCTCATAAAAAGTGAAAAAAATCACTTTTGACCCAAAATTCGAGCAGGGGAGCACGAATTGGAACACAACAATGAACTTAAGGCACAAAAAAGTGGGGGTCGAATTTCAATCTGAATTTCGAACGAATCTCCACCGAATTTCGAACGCTCAGATTGAAATTCAAACCTATAGATCGAGTAATTTCTCGAAGCTGAGCGTTAACTTGCTAGATTCTCTTATGGAAAGTATCAAAACTGCCAAGTTTCAGTCCGATCCAGCCATAAACAGTGCCACTTCCCTTCGGCACCTTGATATTGAAGGCTAAATGTTCTAAGTCCAGCGCCGTGGCTAAATTTTCCAAGTCCAGCAGTATCTCAAAATAAGTGAAAAAAATCACTTTTGACCCAAAATTCGAGCAGGGGAGCACGAATTGGAACACAACAATGCATTTGAGGCAAACAAAAGTGGGGGTCGAATTTCAATCTGAATTTCGAACTTCAATCCAGATCGAAATTCGCCCAGATTGAAATTCAGATTGAAATTCAAACCTATAGATCGAGTAATTTCTCGAAGCTGAGCGTTAGTTTGCTTGATTCTCTTATGGAAAGTATCAAACATACCAAATTTCAGCTCAATCCAGCCTTAAACAATGCCACTTCCCTTCGGCACCTTGATATTGAAGGCGAAATGTTCTAAGTCCAGCGCCGTGGCTAAATTTTCCAAGTCCAGCAGTATCTCATAAAAAGTGAAAAAAATCACTTTTGACCCAAAATTCGAGCAGGGGAGCACGAATTGGAACACAACAATGAACTTAAGGCACAAAAAAGTGGGGGTCGAATTTCAATCTGAATTTCGAACGAATCTCCACCGAATTTCGAACGCTCAGATTGAAATTCAAACCTATAGATCGAGTAATTTCTCGAAGCTGAGCGTTAACTTGCTAGATTCTCTTATGGAAAGTATCAAAACTGCCAAGTTTCAGTCCGATCCAGCCATAAACAGTGCCACTTCCCTTCGGCACCTTGATATTGAAGGCTAAATGTTCTAAGTCCAGCGCCGTGGCTAAATTTTCCAAGTCCAGCAGTATCTCAAAATAAGTGAAAAAAATCACTTTTGACCCAAAATTCGAGCAGGGGAGCACGAATTGGAACACAACAATGCATTTGAGGCAAACAAAAGTGGGGGTCGAATTTCAATCTGAATTTCGAACTTCAATCCAGATCGAAATTCGCCCAGATTGAAATTCAGATTGAAATTCAAACCTATAGATCGAGTAATTTCTCGAAGCTGAGCGTTAACTTGCTAGATTCTCTTATGGAAAGTATCAAAACTGCCAAGTTTCAGTCCGATCCAGCCATAAACAGTGCCACTTCCCTTCGGCACCTTGATATTGAAGGCTAAATGTTCTAAGTCCAGCGCCGTGGCTAAATTTTCCAAGTCCAGCAGTATCTCAAAATAAGTGAAAAAAATCACTTTTGACCCAAAATTCGAGCAGGGGAGCACGAATTGGAACACAACAATGCATTTGAGGCAAACAAAAGTGGGGGTCGAATTTCAATCTGAATTTCGAACTTCAATCCAGATCGAAATTCGCCCAGATTGAAATTCAGATTGAAATTCAAACCTATAGATCGAGTAATTTCTCGAAGCTGAGCGTTAGTTTGCTTGATTCTCTTATGGAAAGTATCAAAACTGCCAAGTTTCAGTCCGATCCAGCCATAAACAGTGCCACTTCCCTTCGGCACCTTGATATTGAAGGCGAAATTTTCTAAGTCCAGCGCCGTGGCTAAATTTTCCAAGTCCAGCAGTATCTCAAAATAAGTGAAAAAAATCACTTTTGACCCAAAATTCGAGCAGAGGAGCACGAATTGGAACACAACAATGCATTTGAGGCAAACAAAAGTGGGGGTCGAATTTCAATCTGAATTTCGAACTTCAATCCAGATCGAAATTCGCCCAGATTGAAATTCAGATTGAAATTCAAACCTATAGATCGAGTAATTTCTCGAAGCTGAGCGTTAGTTTGCTTGATTCTCTTATGGAAAGTATCAAACATACCAAATTTCAGCTCAATGCCACTTCCCTTCGGCACCTTGATATTGAAGGCGAAATGTTCTAAGTCCAGCGCCGTGGCTAAATTTTCCAAGTCCAGCAGTATCTCAGAAAAAGTGAAAAAAATCACTTTTGACCCAGAATTCGAGCAGGGGAGCACGAATTGGAACACAACAATGAACTTAAGGCACAAAAAAGTGGGGGTCGAATTTCAATCTGAATTTCGAACGAATCTCCACCGAATTTCAAACGCTCAGATTGAAATTCAAACCTATAGATCGAGTAATTTCTCGAAGCTGAGCGTTAACTTGCTAGATTCTCTTATGGAAAGTATCAAAACTGCCAAGTTTCAGTCCGATCCAGCCATAAACAGTGCCACTTCCCTTCGGCACCTTGATATTGAAGGCTAAATGTTCTAAGTCCAGCGCCGTGGCTAAATTTTCCAAGTCCAGCAGTATCCTAGAAAAAGTGAAAAAAATCACTTTTGACCCAAAATTCGAGCAGGGGAGCACGAATTGGAACACAACAATGCATTTGAGGCAAACAAAAGTGGGGGTCGAATTTCAATCTGAATTTCGAACTTCAATCCAGATCGAAATTCGCCCAGATTGAAATTCAGATTGAAATTCAAACCTATAGATCGAGTAATTTCTCGAAGCTGAGCGTTAGTTTGCTTGATTCTCTTATGGAAAGTATCAAACATGCCAATTTTCAGCTCAATCCAGCCATAAACAATGCCACTTCCCTTCGGCACCTTGATATTGAAGGCTAAATTTTCTAAGTCCAGCGCCGTGGCTAAATTTTCCAAGTCCAGCAGTATCTCAGAAAAAGTGAAAAAAATCACTTTGGACCCAAAATTCGAGCAGGGGAGCACGAATTGGACCACAACAACGAAGTTGGGGCAAAAAAAAGTGGGGGTTGAATTTCAATCTGAATTTCGAACTTCGAACGAATATCCACCGAATTTCGAACGCTCAGATTGAAATTCAAACCTATAGATCGAGTAATTTCTCGAAGCTGAGCGTTAGTTTGCTAGATTCTCTTATGGAAAGTATCAAAACTGCCAAGTTTCAGTCCGATCCAGCCATAAACAGTGCCACTTCCCTTCGGCACCTTGATATTGAAGGCTAAATGTTCTAAGTCCAGCGCCGTGGCTAAATTTTCCAAGTCCAGCAGTATCTCAAAATAAGTGAAAAAAATCACTTTTGACCCAAAATTCGAGCAGGGGAGCACGAATTGGAACACAACAATGCATTTGAGGCAAACAAAAGTGGGGGTCGAATTTCAATCTGAATTTCGAACTTCAATCCAGATCGAAATTCGCCCAGATTGAAATTCAGATTGAAATTCAAACCTATAGATCGAGTAATTTCTCGAAGCTGAGCGTTAACTTGCTAGATTCTCTTATGGAAAGTATCAAAACTGCCAAGTTTCAGTCCGATCCAGCCATAAACAGTGCCACTTCCCTTCGGCACCTTGATATTGAAGGCTAAATGTTCTAAGTCCAGCGCCGTGGCTAAATTTTCCAAGTCCAGCAGTATCTCAAAATAAGTGAAAAAAATCACTTTTGACCCAAAATTCGAGCAGGGGAGCACGAATTGGAACACAACAATGCATTTGAGGCAAACAAAAGTGGGGGTCGAATTTCAATCTGAATTTCGAACTTCAATCCAGATCGAAATTCGCCCAGATTGAAATTCAGATTGAAATTCAAACCTATAGATCGAGTAATTTCTCGAAGCTGAGCGTTAACTTGCTAGATTCTCTTATGGAAAGTATCAAAACTGCCAAGTTTCAGTCCGATCCAGCCATAAACAGTGCCACTTCCCTTCGGCACCTTGATATTGAAGGCTAAATGTTCTAAGTCCAGCGCCGTGGCTAAATTTTCCAAGTCCAGCAGTATCTCAAAATAAGTGAAAAAAATCACTTTTGACCCAAAATTCGAGCAGGGGAGCACGAATTGGAACACAACAATGCATTTGAGGCAAACAAAAGTGGGGGTCGAATTTCAATCTGAATTTCGAACTTCAATCCAGATCGAAATTCGCCCAGATTGAAATTCAGATTGAAATTCAAACCTATAGATCGAGTAATTTCTCGAAGCTGAGCGTTAGTTTGCTTGATTCTCTTATGGAAAGTATCAAACATGCCTTGATATTGAAGGCTAAATGTTCTAAGTCCAGCGCCGTGGCTAAATTTTCCAAGTCCAGCAGTATCTCAAAATAAGTGAAAAAAATCACTTTTGACCCAAAATTCGAGCAGGGGAGCACGAATTGGAACACAACAATGCATTTGAGGCAAACAAAAGTGGGGGTCGAATTTCAATCTGAATTTCGAACTTCAATCCAGATCGAAATTCGCCCAGATTGAAATTCAGATTGAAATTCAAACCTATAGATCGAGTAATTTCTCGAAGCTGAGCGTTAGTTTGCTTGATTCTCTTATGGAAAGTATCAAACATACCAAATTTCAGCTCAATGCCACTTCCCTTCGGCACCTTGATATTGAAGGCGAAATGTTCTAAGTCCAGCGCCGTGGCTAAATTTTCCAAGTCCAGCAGTATCTCAGAAAAAGTGAAAAAAATCACTTTTGACCCAAAATTCGAGCAGGGGAGCACGAATTGGAACACAACAATGAACTTAAGGCACAAAAAAGTGGGGGTCGAATTTCAATCTGAATTTCGAACGAATCTCCACCGAATTTCAAACGCTCAGATTGAAATTCAAACCTATAGATCGAGTAATTTCTCGAAGCTGAGCGTTAACTTGCTAGATTCTCTTATGGAAAGTATCAAAACTGCCAAGTTTCAGTCCGATCCAGCCATAAACAGTGCCACTTCCCTTCGGCACCTTGATATTGAAGGCTAAATGTTCTAAGTCCAGCGCCGTGGCTAAATTTTCCAAGTCCAGCAGTATCCTAGAAAAAGTGAAAAAAATCACTTTTGACCCAAAATTCGAGCAGGGGAGCACGAATTGGAACACAACAATGCATTTGAGGCAAACAAAAGTGGGGGTCGAATTTCAATCTGAATTTCGAACTTCAATCCAGATCGAAATTCGCCCAGATTGAAATTCAGATTGAAATTCAAACCTATAGATCGAGTAATTTCTCGAAGCTGAGCGTTAGTTTGCTTGATTCTCTTATGGAAAGTATCAAACATGCCAATTTTCAGCTCAATCCAGCCATAAACAATGCCACTTCCCTTCGGCACCTTGATATTGAAGGCTAAATTTTCTAAGTCCAGCGCCGTGGCTAAATTTTCCAAGTCCAGCAGTATCTCAGAAAAAGTGAAAAAAATCACTTTGGACCCAAAATTCGAGCAGGGGAGCACGAATTGGACCACAACAACGAAGTTGGGGCAAAAAAAAGTGGGGGTTGAATTTCAATCTGAATTTCGAACTTCGAACGAATATCCACCGAATTTCGAACGCTCAGATTGAAATTCAAACCTATAGATCGAGTAATTTCTCGAAGCTGAGCGTTAGTTTGCTAGATTCTCTTATGGAAAGTGTAAAAAATGCCAAGTTTCAGCCCGATCCAGCCATAAGCAATGCCACTTCCCTTCGGCACCTTAATATTGAAGGCGAAATTTTCTAAGTCCAGCGCCGTGCCTAAATTTTATAAGTCCAGCAATATCTCAGAAAAAGTGAAAAAAATCACTTTTGACCCAAAATTCGAGCAGGGGAGCACGAATTGGAACACAACAATGAACTTAAGGCACAAAAAAGTGGGGTCGAATTTCAATCTGAATTTCGAACGAATCTCCACCGAATTTCGAACGCTCAGATTGAAATTCAAACCTATAGATCGAGTAATTTCTCGAAGCTGAGCGTTAACTTGCTAGATTCTCTTATGGAAAGTATCAAAACTGCCAAGTTTCAGTCCGATCCAGCCATAAACAGTGCCACTTCCCTTCGGCACCTTGATATTGAAGGCGAAATTTTCTAAGTCCAGCGCCGTGCCTAAATTTGATGCACTTGATGCAAAAAAAAGTGGGGGTCGAATCTCCACCGAATTTCGAACTTCGAACTTCGATCCAACTTCACGGACCTTATATAATCAGCATAATACATGTACATGCACATATATCTAGGAATTAAATGCTACATCAAAGAGATATGTTTTGAGGCCGGTCTTAAACTTATTTAAATCAGTGAATATTTTCAAGTGAGGTGGAATGCTATTCCATAGATGTGGACCTGCAAATGATAATGCCTTATCGCCAAACGTTTTCTGTTTGTTGAAAGGAATGTACAAAAGCATACTGCTATCAGATCGTAATCCATATGTACACACATTTCTGTCTTTGATCATATCCTGTATATACAATGGTGACATGTTATTACGAGATTTGAATACAAGCAAAATAATTTTGAACATGATTCGATACTCCACTGGCAGCCAGTGTAATAATTGCTTGAGAACTGGAGTTATATGTTCATGCCGAGGAGTGTATGATACAACTCGCGCCGCAGCATTTAGCACTTTTTGCAGGCGATCACACTGGTAATCCGGTAGTCCATACAGTAAAGAATTACAGTAATCTAAGTGTGACGTGACAAAAGCATGGACCAATGTCTTAGTTGAGTCTACATCGAGGTATTGTCTAATTTGTCGGATTTTGTATAAACCTCTGGACGCCTTCTTACACATATTAGAGATATGGTTATCCATTGTCATGTTTGTGTCAAAATACGAACTGCGAAATTGCGAACAGTGTCCTTTGTTGGTATGTCGGCGTCTCCCACATGAATTGAACTGATGTTGACTTTCTGAAGTTGTTGTCGAGAACCAATGATTATGAATTCAGTCTTATCGTCATTTATCATGAGTCGGTTGGTAATCATCCACGCTCTAATGTCCACAATACAGTTCTCCACAATTTGACGGGCTTTAGTTTCGCCTCTCTCCGTCGGTCGAAATGAAAAGTAGATTTGGGTATCATCTGCATAGCCGTGAACATCGGGGAGGTGACTTTCAACAACTGAGAATAATTTTGAAATGTAGAATAAGAACAGCACGGGTCCAAGACAAGTTCCTTGTGGAACTCCGCACTCGATGGGGAAATTTGTAGACTTTGAGCCATTAATGGATATTTGCTGTGATCGGTTCGTGAGGTAAGATTCCAACCAGATAGCTGCAGTGCCGCAAACACCAAAGTCAGATTGTAGAGTATCTAGAAGAATATCATGGCGGACGGTGTCGAAAGCAGCGCTCAAATCTAGTAGCACAATCAGAGTGACCTTTCTTGTTTCCATGCTGCAGAGAATATTATTTTGGACTTTAAGCAGCGCGGTTTCAGTTGAATGGTGTTGACGGAAAGCAGAAGTGTTTATTGGAAGAGGTGCATGTTGTTCGCTGTGCCGAATGAGTTGGTCTATCACTGCCTTTTCGCACAATTTAGAAATGAAGGATAGGTTGCTGACGGGTCGGAAGTTCTTGAAAACAAGGTCAGCACCGGATTTCTTGAGAAGAGGGTGAACTATGGCTGTTTTCCAGCTACTGGGAACATGTCCTTGGCTTAATGACAATTACAATCAACATAATTTAACATATATCACATTAAGTATGGATCATATTAGAAACTGGATCCATATACTCCAGAACGTCGATCTCCACTGCGCCGAAAACTCTCTTGAGATGTCCGATTGAATGATCAACATTTCGATACGTCATCTTCCGTGGCCCAAGCTTCCAACCTGCCCTCAGTTGGATGATGATTGCTTCCAGGAAGGTTTTCTCTTTCTTTAGGAAATCTATCATCCTGAAAATGTTCGGGTGGGAGCATGATGGCTCCCTTCTACCCACAACTCTGTTATGTAGTCCGTGAATTGGGTGACAGCTTCTAGACCATTGTTGTTACTCGCAGGATAATCTTCTAGATCTTCAAACCATGCATCACCAACCATCGCGACCGGTTCCATATGGAGGGCTAGAGCTCATAGTATGAGAGTCTTATGATAATTTCCTTCAGTGTCTTCATATAGCTGTTGCGGTGGCATTTCTTTACATTTTTCAACACTGCTTGACCGGAAAGCAATAGGCAACCTTTTATTATGGCTGTCGGGTATGTAGCTGTCAGGGTATTTTCGGCGGCTGTCTCATAATATGTAAACATTGCTCTTGGACTAGTGGTGATGTCTATTTCTGCTGCCTTCTCTTTCAATGTTGAATAATCGTTGGTATGTCCGTTTAGTTCTGTTCGGAAGGAAACCATACACCAAATGAGACATTTTTCCGGCGACGAATGCATGTATAGTATACAGATCGAAGAAGATTGTTGGACTTTTTATCAAACGTATCATGGCAGAAAATTTAAGCAAGTTTAAGCAACAGCTATGTTCTCAAGATTCTCTCTGGTTGTGAAGATGATAATCGTTTCGGTGTGTCAGGGTCATGGTTATGGTTGTCACTGTGTGGTGTCACCACGTGGTTATTAAGGCAACTAGTTGGTCATGTGCGAACACTATCCTAACACACATCAAGAGCTGGATGATTATGAAAACACGATAGTCGAGTTTGACCGTAAGTTCTGCGGTACTCTAGTACTGAATACACCAAGGCGCGTTTTCGGCTCAAGCTTCGAAATTCTTACTTTTACGTGATCAAACAATCAACTGGGGCAAACGGGATAACAATCTGTTCGCAACTATTTCTCGGGCTTCCAGATGTTGCATGTGGATCATATAACCAGAGTTTACATACATCATAGTTATGTGCTACGTAGTGTCCAAATCAGCGTCATCATTGAATCACCGTATAAGTCTGACGCCAATACCCGTTATCAACCACGCTAGGGGAGATAGGGTGAACCGATCGCGTTTGTTTTTTTCACACCTGGCAAAGACATTGGCATAAATTTCAAACATGATGAGTGAGGTTGCTTCCGAAGAAGTTGTTCGTATCTCCCGGAATGTTGTCCGTATCTCCATGAATGTGCTTCGCCGATCACCCGGTGAATCGATGTGTTATTAATTCCGGTCTATTGATTGACCATTCAAAAGCCGGCAGTTCGGTGCACAGTTCATCCACATTCTCTATGAAAGCATTAACTACGATAGTTGTTCACAAGTTGGCATTATTTATTTCTGGTAATTCAAATCGTGAATTCGTTAAGTATCTTATCGGAACAAGTATTCCTAACTGGAGTTCGCACTATACCGTCGTGTTCATACGAGGGTCGAAATTTGTTGGCAGTGACGTCTCAAATCACAGTCTCGGATCTGCTTCTTTGTGGCGGGGTTAAAGGTTATGTTGTCGACCCGTTCGATGTTCCGCCGTTTGTTTCATTTGGAAGACGACGCCATCATAATTATTTGTGAGCTGCGCAAATCAGGAGTCCCTGTCATGTCATAAAATGACGTGATGGATGCTCTTAAAATATTTGAATTAACCAATTTTTGTGGCACCTTTATTGTGTAAAATGGCTGTCCAATTACTACTTCATTTTGTTTCGGGCTTAAAAGTGCTCCATACATAGTCGATACGCTATCCATAGCCTAGTGTTGGATAGCCGTCAATTTGTTTAGCACAAAGCATGTTCGCATCTGTTTCGGAAGTAGAAGAGATCCATATATATATTTAATACGCTATTCCTAGCTTTGTATTGCTATGTGTTTCATATCAAGCATGTCCTTCAATTGCTTGTCGATTTTCTTTGTCCAGATTCACGTGAAGACGATGGCCACCACACTAAGGCTATTATGACAATGATGTTTAAAACTCTGAACATTCCCTTGGCAAAGCATAACACTATTGGCCACACACGATGTCTTGAATATTTTGGTCTGTGTTTGGACGCGGTACTTACGGACGTGCGGGGCATTTGAACTTTGCCAGCACGGCATCCCACCTCAGTGTTGAATTTCTTAGTGTAAACAATATTTTATTCTCAAGAATAGCACATATAATACATATTGTAATACGACCCTGCCTAACTATGCTTAAAAGCCATGTTCTGATTGGCCAGTGGCCCGAGTTACCATGGCTATCTCGTTCCAGTTTTGTGGTACAATTCTACTTTTTCCGATTGTACCACGAAAAAAATCGGTTTATTCAGATCGCCGCACGCGACTTTTCCCGTCTTTTCTAACTCCGCGCAAACGGGGCATCAACGGAGTACACCCGCACCCGTAACCCTTTGAATTTTGCTACATCTTGACAATCTTGCGAATTTTCTAGCGATTTGTCGCTTGAAACCAGTTTGGTTGCCAATGAATATGGTCCAAATGATGTTATGGTATATTGATATATGTTACGACCAAAGAAAGTTACTTAATAAGCGTATTAAATGACAAAATAAATCCATGGGGCCGGGCTGTGCATTCGTCGATTCGAATCTCGATCATATTCGATATTTCGGAATAAAGTTGAAAATGAAAGCGTTTGTTCACCAGTACAGAAGGGGGATAAGATTAGTTTAGTAAACTAGATCATTTAGATCGCTTTGTGTAAGGAAAATAGTCCATAGTCGATGATCATATTCATGTTGTCCCAACAACGTTCAACACAGAAATGACCGCAATCGTATTTCCTGTACAATTTAAATGAAAGGCACGGGCGCCGCTGAAAACACATTGTTTTTTAGCCAATCACAACGATTATTTTCTAGAAGAGGTGCCTCGAAAAGTCAACGGGGGAATTTCATAACAAGACAAGATTACCGGAGTACTCCATGCAAAGAAATCGAGTACGCCCAATACGAATTACACCACGAAATGTTTTCTCACCTGAGACCGAAAAAGCGCAGTATTTCGTTGACTATTCAGTCGAATTGTGACCATAAACTTTCAGTCGTATTACAAAAGAAATAAATACACGGTGTATCGGTGTGTATGGTCAAGTTGTACCACAAAAAACTGATTGTAGGACTCCGCTACGCGTCGTCCTACAATCAGTTTTTTTGTGGTACAACTTGACCATACACACCGATACACCGTGTATTTATTTCTTGAATATAAGCACATTAACAATTCAACGTTAGAGAAAAGGATTTGGCAGTAATCCAAAGGCCATTTCCTTAATATATATATATTGCATCATGGTTTGATTGCGTGTCAATGATGGCTAACTGCTGAATGTCCACCCCCACACACAATCACACCCCTGGCATGCACACCCCTGATTGCGTGTCAATGATGGCTAACTGCTGAATGTCCACCCCCACACACAATCACACCCCTGGCATGCATGAGTATACGAGAGCACAAGTTTGTTTTGTTTAGGCATTTGGTTCACGCCTTACAGCTCATAACCATATTATGTCAGTTAAATCGTTTAGTATCGTCGATGAACTTTTGTATACGGCGATGAATATGTCGGCATTTTTGGTACAAGATACATCTACAGACCCATACAGTAATATTTTGACTTCCAAGTTTCACATTTAGATTAGCTAAACAGCGGACTCTTTCATGTTCGTATATTGGATAGCGGAGTAAGAAGTGCTCGGCAGTTTCTAGTTCTCTACAATCGCAAAATGGACCATTATTCAGATGATTGCAAAACAGGTCATATTTAAGGTTACTGTAATTCGTTCGCAGGCGACAGTCGTAGATTTGACTTGGTCTTCGGTACACCAGTGCTGAACGTCTTCATAATCTTAACCCTTTACCCAACAGAACGGCCCTGTGCCAATGCATTCTCTTATATATGCGAGTCGACCATAGGTCGCCTCGCATATATAAGAGAATGCATTGGCTTAACACATTAAAAATTATAAAATTGTTAAAGAATGTAAGAAAAAATGGTAAAAAGTGTTAAAAAAGATTTTTTTTAGGCCAATGCATTCTCTTATATATGCGAGGCGACCTATGGTCGACTCGCATATATAAGAGAATGCATTGGCACAGGGCATAACTGTAACCATCACAATGTGGTCAATGAGCCGGTTCCAATGATATCCATATTTGTATGGTTTTATTGAGACAGACCCAAGATAATTTAGGCTGTTGCAGCTTTATTTGGCCGTTTTTGGCCGGTTTGTTGGGTAAAGGGTTAAATTGTCAGCTCATTATTAAGCGAACTAAACATGTGAACAAATTGTTATGCAATTGATATGGTGTTTCCATGTTCCTTAACATTGAGACATCTTCTGATGACATCATATTGTATTTAACGCATCGTCCAAGCACGGTTAGATACGGTGGCATATTCGAGGGGACTACATGTATGTGGTTTCAGGATCGATGGACAGCGGAATTCCACGATGAACTCAAACAACCAGACGATATATCATCCATGGCGTTGATGGAATTGTTCCCCATTGTACTGGCTGTTCTATGGGGTAATCTCTGATCACGCAATCACGTTATGTTCCATTGTGATAATATGGCGACTGTTGATATTATAAACAAGGGCGGAAGATCTTACAAACAATCGTTTCTCACGGGTTTAACCCTTTACCCAACAAAACGGCCAAAAACGCCCAAATAAAGCTTCAACAGCCTAAAATATCTTCGGTCTGTCTCAATAAAACCATATAAATATGGATATCATTGGAACCGATTCATTGACCACATTGTGATGGTTACAGTTATGCCCTGTGCAAATGCATTCTCTTATATATGCGAGTCGACCATAGGTCGCCTCGCATATATAAGAGAATGCATTGGCCTAAAAAACACTTTTTACCATTTTTTTCTTACATTCTTTAACAATTTTATAATTGTTTATTACATTTTTTAACAATTTTTATAATATTTTTCTACATTCTTTGACAATTTTATCATTTTTAATATGTGTTAAGCCAATGCATTCTCTTATAGGTCGCCTCGCATATATAAGAGAATGCATTGGCACAGGGCCGTTCTGTTGGGTAAAGGGTTGATGGGGCGTTTAACAATTCGTGCAGGTGATTGTAGTTTTGTATTTACGACCATACACGTTCCCGTTCACTTCATGTAATATGTGATCGCATTTCTCGTTTTCAGGAACTTCACCACATCACACCAAATGCCAGCAAGCTTCCCACAGCGGTTACATTCCTGTCAGCGCTAGTCGTGCCTTAGACATAATCCAGAATTATATACACCCTAAATCTAGTTGGATGAACCTTGTATACAACTCGTTGGGTGCGAATTTGTTGTGTACTTATTATCCATCAGTTTAGTACGATGTACACAACTGATTGCGTGAACTGTCTTCTGTGATATTACTTTCATACCACGTTGGATAAAACCGCCACGTGACCGGGTCATCCAATAACAGCGCGTTTCCGGTGCGGGCGAGCATGCGATTTTTGGCTCCAAATATTTCAAAACAAGATCGATGACTGCGTGAAAAAACTCCCGAGCGACTGGAAAATGGGACAGGACGTCGTGGATAGCTTTGCCGGTATAGTATACCTTTGTTATAATTATTCTTTGTACGATATACTGATTATGTAGGCTTTATTTATTGAGTGTATATTTATTTATATTCGCCAAATTTTGAAGTTTACAAATTTACACAACTGCTGACGACACTAATTTGACTAAAGTAGTACACTCATACACTCAACATAAAGCCTACATAATCAGTGTATCGTACAAAGAATAATTATAACAAAGTCATACTATACCGACAAAGCTATCCACGACATCTTGCCCCATTTTACTTTCCAATCAACGTTGGGTAAATCAACAATCAACAAATGTCATCCAACTCTACCCAACACCCAACGGTTCAATAAACGTAGATAGGTGCTGTGGGCAATTAACGTTGATTGAGTGTTGAGTGAAATTTCATCCAACACGTTGTGTAATTAACAAACAACCGTTGGTAGTAAATATATATGCAACGTTGTGTAAAAGTGTATCCAAAAAAATTGTCATGCAACTTTTCACACAACGTAGATAGTTGCTGTGGGCATACAACGGTTGATTGACTGTTGGATAACTTTTTATCCAACTAGATTTAGGGTGTATGGTACAATGATATCAAAACAAGTCTACTCGCCTGGCATTCAATTCAGCTTTTAATAACCCTATCAGCCAGGGCACATGTGGTCTTCCAGCGCAGATTTGCCTCTTATCTCCGACATAATTAACAAGAAAACCATTGTCAGAAATGGTAACGCGCTCAAGATCATATATTATATACCATGATTGTAATTATAGAATATAAAATATATTGGTTTTGCGAATGACCAACTCAGAATTCCGTTAAAATAACATAACAACCAGCACCTAATTAATGAACCGGCGGGCAACTCGGCCGTCTCCGACCACAAACCCCAGTGGGCTGCAGAACGAAAAATGTCTATAAAAGTTTGAAATATAAGACTTACAAATTATCTTTTTCATTTCTTTTATTTGTAATGGGCATAGCTTATCACAAACCAAAAATCAACATTATTGATATAACGTTAACGACAATAAACGATATTGAAATTCCAACTACACCCTTTACCGGACTCGGCCTCTGGTCGCAGTTCGACTTTTAATCCTCCCAAAAATTCCCATTCTATAAATAAAACATGCGCCCACGCGAAATAGAATCTCTACATTAGTATACACGTGGAGCGTGCGTAATTATGTTGCCTATTGTCATGGATTGAAGCACCTATACTACAACACGATCAAGCTACGCTTGGAAGGCGTTCGCTTTTACTACATGGGTAGCAATTTATCTCGTCAACTCGATAGGCTGATGAGTCTCGGCATCACCGTGTACATTCCTACTAAGAGTTAAACGCCTTCCACAGCGACCTGTTCGTCCATAACGTTCCCTATAATATTAACCCTTTTCAATTTTGAAAAGAATATGTGCATTTCAACATCGAGGATTCTTCTCCCAGTTCGTAGAGAGAATGATGGTGACCGTTTGCGGCCTGTCGCATTCTTCGAGTTTATGAGGTGCGGTGTATTCACTGTCACCAAGGACTAATATTAGTCCCAGCAGTCACCAACGGATTTTTCAAATATGCATTTCACATCAGAGTTGGCGTATGCGTCTCGATCACGAGCAGTAATGGTTGTACTTTGTTTTGTAAACTATATCAGGTACTGTGACGTCACCAAGTTTTAACTATTATGACAGACCAAGTGAAAACTCGTTGGGGAGCTGAAATGTCGCATAGTAGAACGTTACTGCTGTCGTAATCAAATGTCCAGAGGCCAACGCAAATCGGTCGAGTTGTAACCTCTTATGAACATCATCATGACGGTCTCACCAACATTCCCCTATTGATATAAACGTACTCAAATCATTATTGTTTCGATTGATAAGGACAAGCAGGCCAATTATTACTGTCGGTCTACTGGATCAAATTTTCGGACCCTATGTCTCCGTCAGAGGCGGAGAGTTTTCGATAAAACTTGTCATTTGAACATCGATTCAAAGAAGACCTAATTTTCACGACAAACTGGTTATACCCTGACTTGATTACGCCTTAATTCCGCGACAGTGCAGGATGCATCACCGTGACAGCCACAATGCAAACTGATATGAGACTATACATAATATTTATTTTCCAACTAATGCACGGCACTTGGTTCAGCACGGAACTGTGTAGTACTACTATGCGAAACGAAATAACACATCTTTAATATGCAATTCACTGTTATCATAATACTACCTAGGAAATACATGCATCTATGTCTATGCATAACTCGCCCGTACATACTAATCCAGCGATAAATTGCAGGCAGTATACACATTATATTCACTGATGTCAGAAAACTGGAACGTTATCCTTTGCTCAATATTGCTATAGATTAACATGTGAAATTTCCAGGTTGTTTTGGCTCAGTGGCATTGAATTAAATATCACTGCTCCAATTGGTCGATAAAATATATAACACAAATACCTTCCCATGGTAATAACACGATGTGAAATTATTAGTCCGATATCACTTCGTATGTCCAAGTTCAACATATCCTCTCGAAAATACGCACATAATCGATCTATAAAATGAAATAGGTACACAATGTGATTATTTGATCATGAAATAAGCAGATAATGGAGTCATATTCGACATTTCGTTTTATGGCGCGGGCCACAATGAAAACACATGTTAAAGAACATGAAAAGTCGTGAGTTGGCTTATTTGTGCCATTGTCCGCACATAATCTGCTTATAATCGCCTCATTATGAGTCGATAATGTGATTAAATCTATCTCATTTCCATTACATTATCGACTCAAAATGATGCGATTCTAAGCAGATGCTCTACATAAAACAAGTTATATTATTATTATTTTTTTATTTTTTTTTTTTATTGTGAACAAAGAATAACAAAAGAGAAAAGACATAATACACGCACTCACTCATGCTCTCGATCAACAAGTTATATTATAATCAGATAATAAGCGGGTTTTCGAGAGAACATACTGCCATGTTAACTTCATTTGAGTCCATGTTAAATATTGTTAATCTGATGCTGTTTTTGGAAATGTCAAATGCTTGTGACGTCGGCAACAACTGGCATATATAGTGGCCAATATAATGCCCATCATGCATCCGTTCGAAAATCTGCTACATGTGCTCAATTAACAGCCACCGACGTGACAAAAGTCAGTGCAAAACAGGTGAGGAGACTTTCGAATGGAAATAGTATCAATACAACAGGGTACGAATACTTTGGAATATATGCTCAATTAGCTGAGAATAAGTAACTTATGAAAATAAATGACACTTTCTGTCATTTTTACCTCCGAGGCTCCGAGCTCAACTTTCGCTTCCGCACCAAATTAAGTCGGATACCGGTTGTGCATTTGATGCGTCTGGTATCGTTGTGATTTGAAGTACACGCGCCGGTCAGGATTATCGTGTTATGTTGTGACCTGCAGGTGTTGAGTGGCGACGTGAGTGATAATCAGTTCGTACGGTTATAGTTGATGCTGACTCTGAATCTATAATAGTATCGGTGGTCGTTCAGTTCAGACTGATGGCAGACGCACACGCCTGTCTTGGAGTTAATATATGCCTGGTGATACTGTGTGTGAATTCAAACTGAGGGCAGACGCACACACATATCTTGAAGTTATATTGTGTATCTTTAAAGTGAATTATATCAAGGAAGCCTTACCAACATGGAAAGAGTCTCTCTACTCAATTCAACATAGCCCGGCCCTATTCTTTTAAACCAATCTATTCACCGAAAGCAGCCTTATAGACAAAACAAAAGCCTAAAATCACCTTGCGGAGCTCGGTTGATCCCACTTTATATTTGTAGGTGCATACAAATATGTAAAAAACATTATATGTAACAGTTAATATCAACGTTGGTTTCCCAAACCAATTTTTCTTTATTTTCATCCTTTTCTATACGAGGAAGTTTCAAATAAAAGTTAATAAAAGAAGAAAAGTAACTTAGTTGACCCAGTAGAGAGACTCAGACTTATATGTTGCCTTACTCATCACACAGGAAGCTCACAACACAGAGTAAATGTGCTGTTTCCGATTGTTTACTTTACTCAGATGTATATACATCAAGACTGAACAGATTATCAGCATAAATGCAAACAAACTATTGTTGTTTGTGTATATATATGACATATGTATATGTATGCATATGTATATATATTATATGCATATACTATGTATTGGTATATATATGTGTGTATATGTGTGCACACCGGTATATACATGTGCAGGTACGAACACTTGTGGTTTCGGGTTTTTCCTACCCACCCTAGTCTAGACCCTGCTATTCTAAAGTTATTATCCAGGATTCACAAGTAATTTCTTTCTTAATTTTTATGTGTTTATTACAGTTTATACAAAGGAAATATAAATAATCGTTAGCAAAATCTGGCAGAAGAAACTATTTTGTCCAAAAAAGACACAAAAAAACAAAAAATCTTGGACATGAAACAGCATGAAACCTGAATAAGTCCTATATTGTCATTTGGCCTATTAACCACTTTTCAGTAGATTGCGAAATGATATTTTCCAAGCTGAAACCTACAAATTATTTAATCTATGCATAAACCTTAATAAATACCCCCCCCCCCCCAACCAAATCCCCCCTCCCCTGATAAGCAGCGATGAACAAAAAAAACTAAAATTTCATCTTAAAATTCCCTTACCGGTCCCCTACCCAAACCACATCGGTCTGCCATAGGCATGATAGGCACAGGCAAGATATCGCACCCAAGTGAAATGCCACACATAGTGGGTAAATGCTATCAGCTTGTGCTGTCATTGAATTAAACTTAAATCATTCATTAATTTTTTGACATACCGGCACCGCCCCCCCCCCCCCCACCTGCACCCCACCATGCAAATTACTATGCTACACCCATGTACCTTAATTTTACATCTGGATTAACGTACTTGCTACACCCATGACACCATAGGCCTACTTGTATAAATTTTATAACTGAAGCGCCCGTGCTCTGTTTCACATACACTGGAAAGCTGAAATTTGTAAAACTAACTGGAACTTCATGTACCAGAACTTTGAACAACAAACAAACATGTAAATACCTGTCTACCTATCCCCCACCAAATGGTTCCTGTGTAATCATGTCGGTGAGAAGGTCTCTGCACAGTACACAGTCAAGTGAAGAAGTTCTTTTGGCAAAATTAAGCCTGACCTACAAAACTAAATCCATCAGGTGTTTCGGAAAATAATTTCGCACGAGACTCCGTCACACCGTTGCATTTGGTAAATATCCCAAAACACGTGCTATTATTGATGCGACTGACCCTAAGTACGGAATACCAGAACGCCAATAACTTTAGTATGTATCTTACTGCTGGTCGTTATATCAGCTCTACTGTGTGTACGAGACCTCCTCTATCGACAGTTTATAGTGCGCTCTGTGATCTCGAGATAATTCGGAACATGCACGCGATACCTTATGCGAAATTAAACAATTTTTTTTGTTTTTTGTTTTTTGTTTTTTTTGGACGTTTAGTATTCCAAATTCATATCTGAACTTTGAGAAACAACTCCATTAGTCGCCAAACCGCGTATATGTTCGTTTTCACAGTCGTGTGTCTCAGACTCAGAGCGCAAAAAAAAACAATAATCCCCTGTTATTGCCCGCGAACACTCGAGCCCTCTTCGTGTTCTAAATGCCATATCATCAAACTCATCATCATTATGTACATATGCACATTGTTTTCTTTGTCCATGTTGTTTGCATGTTTTCTATTATTCCATGTTTTTCATCATATTCACCAACTATACCAATGATTCAATCAATAGTACTATGTTATGTGGCAACACCCCCTCACAAAATATCCCGAGCACAAAACGTCCGAACTGGGGTGTCAAAGCAACGATGGTGGAAGGCAGCTTTTCTTTCGAATCCGGGCCATTTGCAGACCTATACATCATGCTTCAATTGCCGACTAAAATATGTCGTGTTGTCTGAACCAGTATAGGGCTGCGATTGGTATCTTTGATTCGAGGAAAAAGATTTCGCCTTTCACCATCCACCTTCACAGTAGTCTGCATATCCGTAGCGGTTTTTGGAGGATTAACATCAAACTTATATTTCTTTTTACCCTCTTTCTGATATTGTTATCGGGCGACATAGAGACCAAACCAGGCCCTCCCACTCACTCTAAAAATGTACCTAATTCCATCTCTATCTTTCATTACAACGTAAGAAGTATCCGACACAAGTTAGAAAAGATAATTGACTTGATCAACGAATTCGACGTTCTCTGCGTCATGTGTCATGTTTGCTGATCATGTTATTTACAAAGAAAGATTTGACCTAGAATTCGACTCCTCGATTCTCTGGTTTGAAGTATTTGCTAAAAAATGATTATTGGGGTATCATACAGGTCAGACCAATTTTGTAGCCATAATTATTGGGACCTTCTGGACTCCTCAATTTCTGATGCACTTGACATCTCTGAAAATATACTACTCACTGGAGACTATAATTCTAATTACCTCGTGAGTACCTCCAAAATAAAGCTAATTTCCGACGCATATAGCTTGGTAAATGTGATAAAAGACCCAACAAGAGTTACCAGTAGGACTAGCACACTACTCGATCCTATTAGTATCAGTAAATCACTTCATGTATTGGATTGCGATGTTTTAAACCTAGGAGTTTCAGACCACTTGGGTGTTTATGCAACAATATCTTTCGACTGCCCCACAGTCTCCGCTTTCCAGAGAAAAGTATGGAATTATAAAAAAGCTAATTTCCAGCGAGCGAACTGCTTGCTAAATGATGTACATTGGGAAGACCTTATCAACGCGGCCCCTGATATCGATTCGGCGGTCAAAATATTCCAATCTACTTTCCTATCAATCATGGACAGAATTATACCACAACTTAACGTGACAATCCGCCCCAAAGATAAAATTTGGTTCACTTGACTTGAAACGTATTTTATTTGCATATAATACAAAAGGGATCGGGGCACAAGTTTTTTAAACTTATGAAGCCCCTCTCCCAATACAATCGATTTAGATACAAAATGTTTACACGATGACAGCTGAACATATTTACATGCAAGATTTTGTGATTTTATGGTGATTGGTGTAGTGCCTTCCAGAGCATATTGCTATATATGGGTTATGGATGATTTGATAGCTATAACATTTGGTGGGGTTTATGTGATTTTTCGTTCGTCTTAACTGATGTTGGAGCAGGGTTTTGTCAAAGGGGTATTTTCGTCATATATAAATAAATATACATATACATACACACATACATATACGCATACATACATACATATATACATATATATATATATATATATATATATATATATACACATATACATACATGCATACACATACACGCATATACATACATACATACACATATATATAGATATACACATACACACCCTCATACATATACATATACACATATATATATACATATGTTAATCAAGTGTTGGTCAGCTACTCTGGAAGACAGTACATACGGTAGATTAAAATTACAGAGAACTGGTGATTGAGTGGGGTAGTAGGTCCATAAGTGGGAAGACAGTAGATTACTAAACTGCGTAGTTCATATATTTACCGGTGTATATACTAAGGCAATTTGAAGTCCTTCCTTGAGGATATATTTTGTTTTAAATTCAGTTATCGAAACGCTTTGTTGCTACAATATATTGCTGAATTATATCGAACAGCTTCTTATTACTTTTGGACGAGATATATGGTATTCCGAACAGAACTTCGTTAATGTCGAGAATTTGAAGGCTCTCGCGGGTCAATTTATCAGCGAGGACGGCTCGCTCAGATTGATACAAGGGGCAACTAAAGAAATAATGAAAGGCGTATTCGGATGGATTTCCACAGAAGCACACAGGGCTGTCGGAGATATAATTATTAAACATATCAGAGCGGAGTTCACTACATCTATTTCGGATGCGACAGTGTAGGATACTGTTTTTTCGTTGTCCTGTGTAGAAGTACAAAGGAGGGGCAGGTGAGGGGTCCAATAGTTGCAAATTAGTTTTAAATATAGAGAATTGGCCAACGTCAGTGACTATTTTGAGAAGTTTATTCCACTCAGTGGTTGCCGACGGGAAAAAAAACTTTTTGTAATGTTCTGTATTACAGAAATATGAATAAAATTTGCCGGGTCGCCTCAAGTTGTAACCCGACACCTCGTTTGCCCTAGGGGGAAGTGTAGATGCTAGATAAGATGGGGCTTGTTCGTTTACTATTTTATAGATTAGTTGCAGTTTGTGTATCTGTCGCCTTCTATCGAGAGAAGGCCACCCCACTTCCTGCAGAACTGTGTTATTAGATGCAGAGCGAGTGATGCCACTGACAATCCGCCCAGCTGCAATGTGTAGTCGATCGAGCTTATCCAGGAGATATTGCAGTGCGCTGTCCCACACTACGTCTGAGTAATCAAATAGGGGTAGTATATACGTTTTATAGATAATTTCAATTATTTTTCTGTCAAGTTGGTACTTCAGGCGCCTTAGTTGAGCTAGTCGAGATGCAATTCGATTTACCAAGCCGTCGATATGGGCATTCCAATTGAGGTTTGACTGTTGTTCCAGACCAAGGTGTTTATGCGTGTCAACAAACGATATTGTTTCATCGGCGAACTTAAGTTCTGTGTGTTTTGTTTTCGGGGTCATTAATGAGTAGAAAATTCCAACCGTTTTTGTCGGGTTAAAGCTGACCAACCATTTTCGGGACCATGTCGATATTTTTTCAATATCACTATTCATAGCGGTTTCTAATAATTTGATGTCATAATGGCTGTTCGTAATGCAAGTGTCATCGGCATACATTCTAGTATCAGATTCTATATTGTCGGCTAAGTCATTGATATAAACTAGGAACAGGAAAGGTCCAAGGATCCAGCCCTGTGGCACACCGGAAGGGATGACCTCATATTCGGAATAAGCATCATTGACTAATACTCTTTGTTTTCTATTGTTTATGTAGTCTTCGAGCCAATATAATGTGTTTCCTTCTAAACCATAAGCGCTCAACTTATGAATCAGTCCCCTGTGCCAAACTCTTTGGAATTTGGAATGCTTTAGAGATATCGCAAAATATAGAACAAGTAAATAAACCTTTATCAAGGGATTGACACAGGTTATGATATAAATCTACTAACTGATATGTTGTGTTATGACCTTGGAGAAAACCCGATTGATGGAAGTACAGGAGTTTGTTTTCAATAAAGAATTCGCTCATCTGTTTAAGAACCACTTTCTCGAAAATTTTGGCGAGGCACGGTAAAAGGGAAATTGGGCGATAGTTTTTCGAATCAGCAGGATCATCTTTCTTGAAAATAGGAATGACGTTTGCAAACTTCCATGCTGCAGGGAATTTCGATGTGTTAATTGATTTTCTAAAAATAAGAACCAGTGGGCGTGCAATAGATTTTGCTGTATCGGGGAGCATTCTAACACTTATCCCGTCATATCCATGGGCTTTGTTTAGCTTGAATGATTTGATAGCCGATTCTACGTCGGTTTCTGTAAAAACCAAATTTGGCATTATTTTTTTGCAACGCTTCGGAAAGATTGTGATGCTATGTTTGGAGTCATTAATGGTTGAATTTGCAATGAAGCTCTTGTTTAGTATTACGGCTTTTTCAGCATCACTAGTTGCATATGAGTGGCCGTTTGCTGTTATGCTGCCTGTGGAGCTATATAGTGGAGGGATAGTCTTAGATCTTTTCTTATTCAGGAGGTAGTTTATTATTCTCCAGAAGTCTCTCGGGTTGGAGGATTCTCTTATTCGCTCTTCCAAATTTTCGTCGAATTTGATTTTCGCATGTTTTTTCATGTTGTTAATTTTATTTCGGATTATTTTTGAACTCTCTCCATAATATCGGTTTGTTAGTTTTCAGCGCTTTTTTTCTCACTCTGTCACGCTTTTTTATCTCGCGACGAATGTCTGAATTAAACCAAATTTTGTCTGATGTTCTCACTGTTACAGTTGATTGTGGGATTGTTTTCTCCATTATAGATAAGAATTCCGTATGGAAATTTTCGACTGCTTTATTTACATCTGTTGTGTGATTTATGAGATCATCCCAGTCTACTGATTCGAGTAAGCTATTTGCATGTGAAAAGTTAGCCTTTCTATAATTCCACACCTTTCTTTCGAATGATGGTGTCCGGGTATTATCGAAAGATATTGTAGCGTAAACACCTAGATGGTCTGAAACACCAAGGTCTAAAGTATCAGCGTCTAGAACTTGCATAGTCTTGGAGGTGATAATGGGATCGAGGAGAGTACTTGATGTGCTGGTTACTCTGGTGGGAACCGTAATGACATTTTTCATACTGAAACCAACTGTTATTTGTTTGATCTTCGAGGAGCTGTCCAAAAAATTGGAATTAAAATCGCCAGTGATGACTACATTTTCTGAATTATCAAGTGCGTCAGAAATTTTGGATTCAAGTAGTTCCCAATAATTTGTGGCACAGAAATCTTCAGATCTATATGATACCCCGAGTATTATGCGGGTTTTTCTAGAGTGGATGTCAAACCATAGACACGATGAGTCGAATTCTAGTTCAGTTTTCCGATTGAAAATGAGATGATCAGCAAACATTACGCAAATGCCCCCTCCATTAGAGTCACGGTCTTTGCGGATGGGAGAACTATATCCAGGGATTTCTAGCTGGTTTGATGGGTATGACGGGTCAAGGTGGGTTTCCGTAAAACATAACACATCATACTCGTTTATTAAGTCTGCAATATTTTCCTAATTTATTACGGATACTGCGCACGTTGTAATGGAAAATGGAAATTATGTTGTTGACTGTCGATAGCGGAGGCCCAGGGTTAATTTCAATATCTCCTGATAACATTAATATTAAAAGAGTAAACATGAATATATATCTAGGACTCAATAGACTGAAAGCTCCAAAATTCAGACTGCCGATTTTTGCAGTTTTGATATGTGGCTTTCTTTTTGCTGAATCGAAGATACCAATAGCTGCCCTATACTGATTCAGACGGTGGTTCGAAACCAGGATAGGGCAGGAACTGGACTTCGACTCAGCAAACGTTATAATACTGATATGAATATATTTTGGCAATCCACAAATGGTCCAAGGGGTATGGTGCTCGATCTGAAAATGTTTAGAAAAGGTTTGGAAATTGGAATCAATGGTTCGAATTTGTGCAGACATGTAGGAAGTATGAAATAAAGAAAACATAATGAAGGCATAGAATATGAAGCAAATATATACATAATGATGATGGATGATGGTATTCGGCATGATAATTTCATCGCGATTTGTTTTCGGCCTACAACGGGTATTTTGTTTGGATTAATTTTGACAACAATATTATAAAAGTAGAATAAATTTGTCCATTTGCTATCAAGGTCAGGGGAGAAAACAGCTGAAACGGACACGCACAACCACCGCGGACGTAGTATATCCTTACAAATATCGTCATTGAAGAAACTTAGATTGATATTTAGTGTCGTGATGTGCGAGGTAGCTTTCGGGATAATGTATTTACAAATATATATATACCATCAAAAGGGTAGAGATCTTGTGTCGGTCCGGTCATCCATATAGTGGTTTCGACTTTATACCATCTTGTCTTGGTCAGATTTGAAATGATCAATTAGAAAGAAAAAAAAATAGTCAGGAGAGATATCTTATTCAGCGTAGATTTCCCCCTTTCATATAGATTGACAACGTTCGATAGGAAATTAATGGTTCACTTCGGAGATTAGAATAGAGTTACGCAAGCGAGATAGACTCAGAGCAAAGGCATTAAAAATCAACAACCAAGTTTCATGGCGGGCATATAAACAATCAAGGAATAAAGTTAATAACATGAATAAATACGCCAAAATAAAATTTGATGATAATTTGGGAGACAGAATAAAAGACTCCCCAAACCCCCGTGATTTCTGGCAGCTTGTTAACCATCTCCTAAATAAAAAGAAAGTGAATAATATCCCTCCTCTATATAGCGCCACTGGAACCACAAATGCCAGTGGGAAAACATATGCGTCAGATGATTCTGAAAAAGCTAAAATTTTAAATATGAGCTTCATATCAAACTCCACTATAAACGATTCTGCGCATACCCCTCCCCTCTTTCACACTCGAAGCAAAAAGCTGATGCCAGAATTGTCTTTTGTGGAATCAGATGTTGAAACAGCTATCAAATCTTTAAAATTGAATAAAGCTCATGGCCACGACGGAATCAGTGTCAGAATGCTCCACGAAACTTCAAGTTCAATATCAAAGCCGTTAGTCCTCCTATTTAAGAAATCGATCAATAGTGCGAAATTCCCAGAAATATGGAAACTAGCTAATGTTATCCCAATTTTCAAAAAAGAAGACCCCGCTGACCCCAAAAATTACCACCCGATCTCATTGCTACCATGCCTAGCCAAAGTCTTTGAGAAGGTTGTCTGAAACAGATAAGTGCCTTCTTCTTAGAAAATAAACTCTTGTACTTTCACCAATCCGGATTTCTCTCTGGTCACAATACCACATACCAATTAATAGACCTATACCACAATATCTGTCAATCTATCGATAAAGGCCTCTTCACATGCGGCATATTTTGTAACATATCCAAAGCATTTGAAAGAGTATGGCACAAGGGGCTGATTTACAAACTTCAACGCTACGGTGTGGAGGGTCAGACATTACAATGGATCGAAGACTATCTATTAAACAGAAAACAAAGAGTCCTGATAAATAATACCTTTTCCAGCTACGAGGTTGTCCCCGCAGGAGTCCCCCAGGGATGTATTTTGGGCCCTTTTTTATTACTCGTCTATATAAACGATTTAGCAGATAATATTGACTCCATCACGAGAATGTACGCAGATGATACTTGTATTATGAGCAGCCACTGGGATCTGGATGAACTTTCTAAAATTATGAATAACGATTTGACGAAAATAACGACCTGGTCAAAAAACTGGCTCGTGAGCTTTAACCCATCCAAAACCGTAGGTATGTCTTTCTCGTTGACCCCACCCTCTCCAGAAATACCAAACCTTAAATTTATAAACGACCCTATCAGCTTTGTGGAATCTCATAAACACCTTGGTCTTGAACTACAACAAAATCTAAACTGGAACATTCATATAGAAAGTACAGTGAAGAGGATCGCCTCTCGTCTGGCCCAGTTGAGGCGATTTAAATATCAACTCGACAGAAAAACGCTCGAAAAGATACACAAAACTTATATATTACCACTATTCGATTATTCTGATGTTGTATGGGACTGCGCACCGCGTTACCTATTAGACAAGCTCGACCGCCTCCATGCAGATGCTGGCCGTATAGTCTCTGGACTGACACGCTCGGTTTCTAATTTTGTTGTCCTGCAGGAGGTAGGTTGGCTTTCTTTGGAAACGCGGCGCCAATACCACAAGCTTGAAGTGATTTACAAAATAGTAAAAAATGAATCGCCAAATTACCTATCTACCATCCTCCCACCCAGAGCTAGCCAGGTCTCAAGTTATAATTTCAGACGACCGGGAAAATTCTATTCTTACCGATGCCCCACTGAGCACTACAAAAAGTCCTTTTTGCCCTCGGCGATAGCTGATTGGAACAAAATCCCAACTGAAATGACCGACGTTGTCCCTTTCTCTGACTTCAAATTCAATTTACGACTCGTATACAAACCCCCAAATCCCGCGAGCCCTCACTTCTATTCAGGTCTCAGATGATATAATATGATACATTCCCGAATTCGAAACGGGTGCAGTGATCTTCGTGCTGATGTGGATCAAAACTACATAGCCGAAAGTCCTGCTTGCAGTTGTGGGAACCCTTTGGAAGATGCATACCATTTCTTTTTTATGTGCCCTGTATATCAAAATGAACGGTTGGAACTTGACGATAAATTAAACCGCGAACGTTTCATTATAACCGACATCGATCAGTTTCTTTTCGGGATATCGTACATCTCAATTCCGGAGAATATAAGGTTTTTCCAAATAGTGCAACAGTATATCGCTGCGACAAAACGCTTCGATTCATGAACATCTGGCTGCGTTGACATATAGCAACAATCAAATGTCAACCACAATCGCTCAATATACACCAAATACAAACATTGCTAGACACCCTCCCTCATTCGGATTGCCACATCCATGCACCATTTGTATACACATCGATAATCTCTTCCAGCGTAACTGTCAAGGGCGTCATCTGGCGAATCGCCAAATTTACTACTATACAAATTTAGCTTAACCTTACAGTCAAATGTTTGATGCATACATAGCCTTGAAATCTATATTTACATCTTCCTTAAATATCACAATAGATATAGATATGCACATATTTATGCTCGTTCTAATTGGTAATCCATAAGCATACGCTGAAAGATGTTATTCGACATAATGCAAATTCAAATTGTTTTCTCACCATGTACAAAAGTTTCTGTTATCGCCTTTCTGTCATCTTATAACAATGTATTGTCAATTTTGTACGGGAGAGGGACTACCTAAGTTGAAATAACTTGTGCCCCGATCCCTTTTGTATATTTATATACGAATAAAATATGTTTAAAGTAAAGTTATATGTACACAATCCGAATCGTTGGTCCCCGTATCATCAGATTCCAATAATAACAACAACATTTCTTCAAAAGACGCTTTAGTTATCAGAATCGATTAATTACCACGAAATAGTGCTAACCACTGTCAACGTGTGTATAACATTTGCCAAAACATGTTATATATACATTTTGTTCAACGCAATTTGCCACCGGCAGCATGTCGGTCGGCTCGTCGAATATTCGCTAGGCCGCCAGATATTCCAGGTGGTGAACAAATTAACATTTTCAAACATCGATAGCTGATAACTCTGAGCTTCGATGGGTGGTTTTCTCGACTCGAATCAAACATGTTTTTACCACCGAAGCCAAATATACAGTAATTTTACTAATTTGGGAGCTTTAATTCGGATTATGCATCTTTAATACAAGCATGCGCCTGGCGATAGCGTGTGTTCATTCATACCGAGGGCAGACACACACACGCCTGTCTTGAAGTTAATATGTGAGTGTCGACATCGCGTGTGGATGCAGGCAGGTGTGCGAGCAATGTCAGCCGCAACTCATAGACCTATATCGAAAACACTGTTAGCCAAAGTTCCTCCACACTTTTGACTGCTGTTCCCTGGGCATGTGTCTGAACACTTTGATTCATCGATGGGTCCATGTCGACCGTAAATCATACCACAGAAACATTCTTCGCTGTACTGCATACCTGCATAACGATATCCTGAAATGTGTGCAAATACGTTTATTCAAGTTGTAAGAATGACGATGACCGACTGCACTGACCGTCTGTCTGTCGGGACAACCCCAACAATTTGGTTTATAGCTTGGATGCCTAGGATATTCTGATATTGAATTTTTAAACGAGGCTTATTTGTGCTTGTATAATTTTACAAATCACCAGCTCCATTCAACAGACCAAAACGGTATATTGAACCTGGACGGTAAACAATATATAATAATTTAATATCCATCCCTTAACTAACACTATTTCTGATTGGGCAAAAGCCGCCTCGTGATAATCCGGGAAAAAGCCATATTGGATTCCCTCATGTCATATTGGACTCTCAAGTGTGCAATATGACTTTTTTATCGGGACTCTGTCACGAATGAACTATTGTGATATGAATGGGTGAAATTTTGATGCGCGTGCAACACTGGTGGATTTAGCAGACGTTTCACTTCCGCGTTGAGTTTTTTTCATTTCCGTGATTACTGTTCCAAATCATGCTTTAAGATGATCAAATACAGCCTTTTATAGAAAATTAAGTGTCGACAAATACCAAAAATAACCACTAAGGTTTCATTCCCATTTGGATAAACATACGGATGGATGATAAAAATGTCATTATACAATGTTGTGTACAATATTAGTTTTGTACACAACATTGTATAATACATTTATAATCTCCAGTTTATAAGCTCCAGTTTAGCATGTACAACAATAAAGGATATGAGAGATTTTGATTCTCGGATAGAAACAATAGTAACATGGCAAACACATAACACTTACCACGGTGAAGTGATAAACAAAATGAGTTGATGCACTGTTGATACAAGAGACCGGGGCTGTAGTACTGCATGGTTATAGGCAAACCAAGGAAGATGTGGGGCATGAACGGGCTTTCTAACTTAGCCAGTTCTTTATACATTCTGATACATATATAAATAATTAAGCAAGTTTGGTCGAGTTGAAGAAAGAACAGTTAAGAAAAGATAATATAAGAAGATACATTTCACGTTTTTATGTTGATTGATGCGTTAGTATTTTCTCTCGCTATGGTTCATTAGATCGACTCACCTGATGCCGCACATGCATTGGTGCAGCAGTCATGTTCATTGCTATTTCCTGTATAGATCATAGTGTTCAGGTCTCGATTTGGATTATATTCATCTTGGAAACAGCCTAGGTATCGTGGTGTCGCATTGAAACCTGTGGTTGAACAATACGCTTGATATATGGGGTAGCCGAATTAAATTGCATTAGCATTTACATGCCGAATAGGTTGCTGATCAAATGTTTGTCTATAATACAGGTACAATGCTGGTGAGAGCAAATTAAACAACATCCTCTTGGTGTGAGTGGTTGATATATTTGGATGAAAGAACATATAAAAGATCAAAACGCGCGCGAAACGCGCGCGTATCAAAATCATAACGAACGAAAAGCGCACAAATGGGTTGCAGGCCCCTCCCCGCCAATTAAATACTTCCGACTGGAGCATGTTTCAGTTATTATATACATTAATAAAGTAATATATATTGTGTTACGATCCAGATATGTGGGTTGGGGGGGGGGGGTAGTTTTAGTGAAATAAAGTGAGGCGGCATCTAACATAAAATAGCAGCTCAATATCAAAGCTTTCGGCAACAGACCTTCCTCATTGATGATATCAAATACACCCCCGGCTACTATACATGTTACAAGATTACTTCTCTAAATTTTAATTAAATTTAGATTTAGAGAAGGAATCTTGTAGCATGTAGCCGGATGTGTATTTTGGATCATCACTGAGGAAGGCATGTGGCCGAAATCTTTGATATTGAGCAGCTATTATATATATTAAATACTGATTTAACTACACGGCCCCTCTAATTATTGAGTCACTCACAACATATGGGGAAATATAAAGCACAACCCTTCAACTTTTCGTAAGCGTCTTGGCTAACTGGACCCATACACTGGAAGATGTTATTCGACAAAACGCAAACATGTTTCTCACCGAATGCGTTCCTGTTGTCGATTTTTTTGTCATTTTATAACAACGTATTGTAAGCTGAAATAAATTGTGTCCCGATCCTGATTGTATATTATCGCGTGAATAAAATATGTACAATTACTTTGCATTTGTTGGTATATGACTCAAAATGAGACTTATGAATATTTCAATTTGTTTTGTTGTTTAAATAAGAATAAAAACAGTACAAAAATTATATAGCCGGTTTCGAATGAGATGAGATGATATATACCGTATCACAACGCAGTGAAGGCTATATGTAGCCTATATACGCGGACAACAGAGGTGAAACTGAACCTCCCTGGTATCATTTGTAGCAACCGTTGTCGACGAATCTTAATTTTCGTTATGGAACTAAAACTGCTAAGTTAACGACAAACAATCGTTTATGTATGTCTCCCAAATTATAGTGGACTGGGCAATGAAGAGAATTTGTTGAAAAATTCATGTTTCCGATGGGTGGGAGAGTGGAGTGGGGACCGTGAATATAATCTAAGGAATTCGGTGCATACTGACATGAGGTGCGGCAATGTCGATCAGTTTGGGTTTTACAATAATTCATGTTTCCGGTGGGTGGGAGAGTGGCGTGGGGTGGACTTCATAAAATGGGACACTGATATGACCGTCGTTAATCAGATATGAATAAAAGGTCGACTGACCACAATGTCCCCCCCCCCGACTCGATGGCTAACATGATGACTGGCTACGTTCGGAATAAAAGTCATCCAGAAACCTCAAATATTGGAAATCAAGACAAATCGGCAAACTAAGGGCCATAACTGTGGTAGACAAAAATCGGACAAATCTGGTTTTTGAAATCGTTCAAGATATTTAAAAAAGGTTCCAATGATGGTTAAAGGCCGACTTAATTTTCGAGTCACTGATTATTTTTTGTATAGTGACTTGATATACGGTTTTAGTAACAATCTATGCAATAAAATATTATTAAAATGCTATAATGCACCACTATTTGAAACATCTGTGTCTCAGAAAATGACAGAATACAGGGTCGGGCAGAGATGCATCAGAGGATGTACGATTTTATGTCGAAAAATGGCAATAACTCCGCCAATATGACTCCGACTGAATTAAAAATTGCTGGTGCGCAGGTTCCCATGATGTTTGACATCTGTGCCATATTTTAAAAACAATTGACTGGACAATGACAGGAATACAGGCTTGGGCAAAAGATGCGTCTCAGTGTGCAAGATTCAATGTCGAAAAAATGTAATAACTCCGCCAAAATGAGTCCAGCCGAACTAAAAATCGTAGGTGCACAGGTTCCCATGCCGGTTGATATAACTGCCAAGTTTAAAACATTATCTCTAGAAAATTTAAGTTTATAAAAATGTCCTGTGACAAGAAAATAGAAACTCATGTAAGAAAATAAATGTTTAAATTTAAAGAAAAAATTTATTTGCTTAAATTTTATTTAAGAAAATAATATGCAGCTAATTTCATTTTCTTAATTAAGAGAAATATCATTTTGGATTACGTGAATCTAGATAACAAATTGTCAGGCGAGGTTTCCTGTTCCTAGAAACATTTGTTAGAAATGTTTTTCTAGATATTCTCCCCTAGGAAAAGTTTAAGTTTTAAGTTGTTTTCTCTCAAATTGAGAAAATATGTTAGGCATTGTATGTGTTTTTAAATGATTATTGAAGAATCAATGACAACGAGGAATGTCATATACAATGAAAGTGTCAATGACACTGTAGCTCAACTTGTCTAATACTAGTTTATAGACATGAAGAGAAAAGTAAAATCCAAGATGGCTGCTGGTGGCCATGTTTTCGACCGAATGACCCAAAAATGAGTCGTTCCCATCTACATGTCATCGTTAACATCCATGACAAATTGTATGACGATCAAACTAAAGGTACGACCTGTAGCCCATGCAAAAGAATTTAGTCATACAAAGAGTAAAATCCAAGATGGCTGCTGGCGGCCATGTTTTTTGGCCAAATGACCCCAAAATTACTCGTTCTCATCTACATTTCAATATTAACATCCATGACAAATTTCACGATGATTAGACGAACAGTACGACCTGTGACCCGTGCTAATGCATTAAATTTTGAAATCCAAGATGGCCACTGCCGGCCATGTTTTTTGTCCGAATGACTCCAAAATGACTCGTTCTCATCTACATTCCAATTTCAACAGCCATGACAAATGTTATGATGATCAGACTAAAGGTACGACCTGTAGCCCATGCTAAAGGATTTAGTCATACAAAGAGTAAAATCCAAGATGGCTGCTGGCAGCCATGTTTTTCAGCCGAATGACCCCAAAATGAGTTGTTCCCATCTGCATCTCATTTTTAACATCCATGACAAATTTTATGATGATCAGACTAAAGTTACGAGCTGTAGCCCGTGCTAAAAATTTAGTTGACATGAAGAGAAAAGTAAAATCCAAGATGGCTGCTGGTGGCCATGTTTTCGACCGAATGACCCAAAAATGAGTCGTTCCCATCTACATGTCATCGTTAACATCCATGACAAATTGTATGACGATCAAATAAAGGTACGACCTGTAGCCCATGCAAAAGAATTTAGTCATACAAAGAGTAAAATCCAAGATGGCTGCTGGCGGCCATGTTTTTTGGCCAAATGACCCCGAAATGACTCGTTCCCATCTACATGTCAATATTAATATCCATGACAAATTTCATGATGATCAGACGAACAGTACGACCTGTGGCACGTGCTAATGGATTAAATTTTGAAATCCAAGATGGCCACTGGCGGCGATATTTTTTGTTCGAATTACCCCAAAATGACTCGTTCTCATCTACATTCAAATTTCAACAGCCATGACAAATGTTATGATGCTCAGACTAAAGGTACGACCCGTAGCATGTGCTAAAGGATATAGTCATACAAAGAGTAAAATCCAAGATGGCTGCTGGCAGCCATGTTTTTCAGCCGAATGACCCCAAAATGAGTTGTTCCCATCTGCATCTCATTTTTAACATCCATGACAAATTTTATGATGATAAGACTAAAGTTACGAGCTGTAGCCCGTGCTAAAAATTTAGTCATACAAAGAGTAAAATCCAAGATGGCTGCTGGTGGCCATGTTTTTTGGCCGAATGACACAAAATTACTCGTTCCCATCTACATGTCAATATTAACATCCATGACAAATTTCATGATGATCAGACAAACAGTACGGCCTGTAGCCCGTGCCATGTTTTTTTCCGAATGACCCCAAAATTAATCACATCAAAGCGCCAAACGGATGCCCCTCACATATATTCCATTATGTGAATACCCCATGTTCCTTACATATGAGTATGGCTATTTGGAGAAACAGGCAAAGAAATTAACTAATCCATTTTTGCATAACGTCTTGTTATCATTTGTAAAACTATTGCAACAAGATGTGAACAATTTCATTATATCCACATGTACGCTGTGGAGTAATCCGAGTATAAAACAATATGGGAAGGTAATACGATTCACTTCTTGGCGCCAAAAAGGAGCATGTTTATAAACGATATGCTAGACAACAAATGCTCCTTTCTTTCACAAGAAACTATACATTCAACATAAATCAATCGAGTTTCTTACCCCATTCTACCGAATAGCTTTACTTAAACGTTTACTCGCGGGGAGGACAATATTTTTACAAGCTTTTATCGATACTCAAATTACGACCACAGCACGCACAAGATAGGTGGTACATGGTATTTGTTTCAATGGACTGGGTGATACTCATTAGCAGTCAAACAAATTCAGGTAACTTTGTCGATTATTGATTAAGTCGTTTGTTTGTTTGTTTAAAGCATTATTTATAAGGAACCAGTTTTTCGAGAACTCTGGAAGTTTCGATTGGCGCCGTGCTGTATATATGTCGCAACTGGTTCCTTATAAATATATATCTTGTGCGTGCTGTGGTCGTAATTTGAGTATCGATAAAAGCTTGTAAAAATATTGTCCTCCCCGCGACTAAACGTTTAAGTAAAGCTATTCGGTAGAATGGGGTAAGAAACTCGATTGATTTATGTTGAATGTATAGTTTCTTGTGAAAGAAAGGAGCATTTGTTGTCTAGCATATCGTTTATAAACATGCTCCTTTTTTGGCGCCAAGAAGTGAATCGTATTACCTTCCCATATTGTTTTATACGCGGATTACTCCACAGCGTACATGTGGATATAATGAAATTGTTCACATCTTGTTGCAATAGTTTTACAAATGATAACAAGACGTTATGCAAAAATGGATTAGTTAATTTCTTTGCCTGTTTCTCCAAATAGCCATACTCATATGTAAGGAACATGGGGTATTCACATAATGGAATATATGTGAGGGGCATCCGTTTGGCGCTTTGATGTGAGGCGTCTCACTCAAGTCATTTGCATTGACAGCATAAAATTATTGACATTCATTATTTTCAAGCCAACATTTTTGCATACAACTTTGAGATTTACTCGATTACGCTTTGAATTCCATAGAAAGTTATAAAGCATAGTGTCAAATTTTTCATAACTGTTTTGTAGGGGTTTGGAAGTGACATGAAAATGTGCGTTAATTTTGGGAGTTTAAGTGCTTTTATTACAGTTATTCGACCAATGAGTGTCAGTAATCGGTGTTTCCATGCCTCAATCAGTCGTTTCACGTCAGCAAGTTTTGTATCGTAATTTATTTTCATTTTGTCAAGGTATGTATCAAAGTGAATCCCGAAAGATCGAATGAGCAATCAAATCTGATACCAAGATCTGAGCATGTGTCATCTGTGCGCCCAGTATAATAACCTCTCCACGATTCCTGACACTTGATATTAGTCGGATTCCTTGTCATTTTGCATTTTTGGTTTGTTAAAAGCGATCTGAAAACGGATTATGTATGCCTAGTAGGTGTGTTTTCATGATTCACTTGTTTCCATTCTTGAAATTCGGCGGGACGGCCTAAATCGGGATCAACATACTTTAGAGAGCGTTTCGTATTTACAGAAAACGATTGATGGTGCCATTTGGCGTATGGTGATTGGTGCGATTTGAAACTTCTCCAAACTACTAGATATGACTGTTAAATGTATTTTTGAAAATTTTGATGTGATCGGTTCATTCTTGTTGGCTACAGTTGTGATCAAAATTTAACACTGAGCCCTATGGAGATTGTAGTACTTCGGATAAATGGCGCCATTTTGCGTATTATGATACGCGCGTACTGATAGTCCTAAAAAAATATTAAGTATGAAACACAGACGTGGTTTTGAAAAGAATGGATGTGATCAGATGATTCCTGCTGGGTACAGTTGCGATCAAAATTTAACACTTAACCCTATGGAGAATTTCGTGTTATGCTCAAACGTTGATTGTTATATCACTTATTGGCAATCGTGCGCAACTATATATGTAGACTAACACTAGTGTTTGACCCACTGTAACTATCCGTGATTTAATAGATGCAATATATGATATAGTTATGCATCAAGATACAGTAATTGGCAAAAGTAAGTGTCGAATGGTTTTGTAATTTCGATAATATGCAGCCTGTTGAATCAAAAGCAAATATTCACAACAAGACTGTTCATGATGTGATTACATATTATATTATTGTTGTATTTGATACTTGTCTGTCTTGTTGTCCACTGACTAGTTTTTTAAACCACATCGTTGATCATAACGGGATATAGTGTCACACATACACATGTATAGATAGTAGTTGTTCGTTGTCATTAACTCAATCGTTGTCATCGGAGTATATCCCACATGCACTGATTTGTGCTACTGATAAATGGACATTTCGGCTCAGGTGAGATCTTTACTATAGCGGTATAGGCTTTTCTTTCACACTTCCCACGCCAGTTACATATGGCCAACTTCAGTACACCATCAATATTCTGACCACAGTTAATCTCCACGCTTCTTGTATAGCTGTACAATCAAGTAAATTCGAATTTCGGTTAAATTAGAGCTTAATGAGTAAATAGATATCAACCATAGTTGCATTTTCCTGCAAATTCCGAGTAGGTGCTTAGTAACCGTTACTAAGGAGCTATTGGCCCGGTGGAAAAGTCTCCCGATCTTATAATGATCAGTGGCCTATATGCATGTACAGTTTCATATCTGTGTCACCATTTGAACATAACCAATACCATCCGACTATAGACACTATCTAATTTACGGGAAAATACCACGGCCCAGAGTGTTGATCGGTTCAAAGCCAATTATATTATTGGGGGAGAACGATCCATTAAACCTAAGTCGATGGTTTGTTCACAACAGGTGGAGTCATGATACATTGTGAAGGATGGTGGAAGGGTCCCCTCATCTATGTTCTTCGACACAGTATTGTCCCGCACTGTGTCACTTGCATCTTACTGTGTTGTACTATATATAAAACCAAGCACATAATGCACATATATATCTTCTTATAAATAAATTATCTCTTAGAATGTGTCCAGAGATGTCTTGCCTATTTATACTGACAATTTATTTTTATTCTTGTGGCAAAGGATTTGAGGGAGTGATTTGTTATGTTGACTAAGGTGTTAATTTAGTATGTGAAACATGTATTCCGGGGGATAATCGAGTGGACGGAGAAAGTGTTTTCTTTATCATCAGATGAACATATTTTAAACTCCCAATTTTGATAAACCCGACCAGGAATTATAGAACAACCATCTATATATGCCCAGCAATATTTAGTAATACATATGGACATGATGACATTGTTTAACATTTTTAAACAATACCACCCTATCCACATGTATGGCTAAACATATCATTGGCATCGATGAGTTGTTGTAATTGTTACATTGATGCTGCATGGTCGGGTTTCTCCAAATTTAATACTAAAACAGAATGACCCATAAGCTACGGTGGCTGGTTTAGGACATGGGAAAATGTTTTTTTTATTTCGTGGCCACGAAATACTAATTCGTGGCCAAGAAATTACTCAAGAAGACGCTAGTTTATGTTATATTCAACATGGATATTGTACGCCAGTTCTTCAAAAGATATTTTTTTCAGAATAAGAGTACTAAGTCCTTTTTTGGGGGGTTATCGATAATTCACTATCAAATGCTTCACGAAGGGACTCACAAAGAATTTGACCTAAGTTTTGCCAAACAAATTACCAAAACTCTTATGGAAATCCATCCAGACCGCTGCACTTATCATTTTGTGACCTTTTCATTGTTTATAGTTATTGGTCCTTATATGCTATTTGCAGTATCCTTTGTTAGTGCTGGGTATGTTTCTTCCCCGATGATAGCGTTAGTATCGAATTAGGTTGTTATTGTAGATGCATATCAAGTACTGCAACATGTTCTTGCTTCGTTCACTATGTCGGACTGACTATCAATGTTTTTTCCCAGTTTTAGAAAAGCAATTGCCTTTTTCGATATTCAAGAAATATTTTGTGGAGTTTTCTCCGTGTTCAATCCACCTGGCTCTAGATCATATCATTGCCCCCCCCCCCCCTCGTGTCCTATTTTATAATTTCATAGAGCTCAGTCTATTTTTTTATTTTGTCTGTTAAACCTTGGTCCATGTTATCAAATGTTGTTTCCAAGATTACTTTCGATTTGTTTATTTCATCCTCTTATTTGCGTTTTTTTTTCTCGAATTGCTGCGACACCTATAACCTCACCTCTTATATCCAGTCAAAATGGTTTCTACAAATAATCGTTTACTAATTATACAGGTAACATGACTTGCATTTATTTCACATATATTCAGTTATATTCATATCTTAGTTTATTTCTTTCTATTATAGAATTCACCAGTACTGTATATTCATTGTCATGAAGGAGGTGTAAAATTACCAATAACATAAACTTTCTCAATTGTATTTAATTTTAATATTAGTGATATTATCGAGTAACCAAGCAGAATCCCATTAGTATATCAGTCCCTGCTCCAACGAGGCTTAGATCTTCAGATAACATAATGTAATCAAGTTTAGCCATTTTATATGAAATTTTGTCTCCAGGTATGTCGCCCGGGGATTGTTAACATGTGCATAATTAAAAGTATTAGCGGACTGATTTTGCACCATATTCCAATCACCACATAGTATTATTTGGGTGTTACACATGTTAATAATCTTAGTTCCAGCTGTTTGTAAAATTGAGGGTTATCTTCGTATCGGCCATATATTGTAACTTAAGTCATTCTCAATTTGTCTAATGTTACATCGATTATTATAAAGTTTCCAGATTCATCTTTCATAGAATTGTGTATTTGAAAGTCGAGGTTCTGCCTAAATATAATTGCCATAACACGTGACTGAGAAAGGTGCCAATATTGTTTTGAAACCCCATTCTGTAGATATGTATCTTTCCATTTCTTTTGTTAAATGCGTGTCTAGTAGAGTGTATATTGAGGCATTTTATGCTCGTAAATATCGGAACACGTCGCGGCGTTTCTCGGACTGATTAAGATCTAGTCAATTTGAAGAATACTTTTATAGACATAATCGACAGCTAGCATGCAGACTACCGAAACGTCTACATAGAAATAGATAAATCATATATATATATATATATATATATATATATATTTGGAAATCTTGAACAGTCATGACGAATCAATCAAACTCAAAGAATCAATATCGCAAACCAGCATTGATTTCCTTGATTTAACAATATTTAAGGGCCCACAATTTACATCATGCAACATTTTAGAGACAAAACTTTTTACGAAACCAACGGATTCTCACCAGCTACTTCATCGTAAATCTTTCCATCAGCCAAAACTTTTCAATGGATTGATTAAATCTCAAATCATTCGATATCACCGGAACTGCACGAACAGAAGCGATCTAAATCAAGCTTGTTCAGTGCTTTTCCAGGCTTTACGACCGCGCGGCTACTCTAGTAGACCAATGCGCCAAGTAAAGTCCGAAACTCTCAGAGAATTAGAATCATTACGCCGTGACCCAACATCAACTGAGCCAACACGGATACGGCACAATCGGCCGGTGTTGGGTAATGGTTCAGCCTCATTTTGTCACAAAAAAGATGTTACATCAATACAATGGGATATCTCAATAATAGTAACACTTTCACCAGCGAACAAACACGCATATCGTATCAAATGCATAGCGAACTTAATTGTGATTCTAAAAATGTAATTTACTTAATCACATGCAAAAGATGCCGTACACAATATGTTGGACAAACAAAAACCTCTCTCAAAGTTAGAATGTCTAATCATCTGTCCAGTGTTCGCAAAAAAACTCGACATGCAAATTTCCTATCATTTCAACTCATCTAATCATGACATTAAATCCCATTTCAGCTTTCAGCCAATAGAACAGACACCAATTCTAGCCGACGAAGACCAAACCGATTCAATACGCCTAGAACGCGAAAATCATTGGATGGGCGTACTTAAAACATATCTTCCGTTGGGACTCAACATTGACTACAAAGGTGTTTCTCGAAATTTCTTGTGCTTTCCTCTGATCTACAATCGTAGAAATGTGGAAATCGCAAACATTTTCAGAAAAAACTTTGCATTATTAAACACTAAATTGACCGAGCCTCTCGACAAACGGGTGATTATTGCCTACAAGAAAAATCCCAGTTTGAGAGATATGCTCGTTCGATCTAGACTCAGACCTTGATTGACACGCAGTTCAATTAGCTTTTTAGCAATTTCAACATCATTATCCTTTGTTTGTGCTCAACACAATATTTTATGTCAATTTCCGACACAACCTAACAAAATTTAGCTAGTTCCATAGAAATAATTACATAAGAAATCGGATAACCGACCTGTGCCAGTGCCCTCCACACTTTCCAAATATATATATTTGGAAATATACAGCACATTAATGTCTTAAGCCATTGAAATAAGAATCAACCATACATAGCATGCATACTGACATGCAAACATACTGAATATACCAAAAAAAAAAGAAAAAAAAAAAGTGAAATTCGATGCGAAGCCTCCGTGGTTGTAAGCGACCGCACTGTGTCCCGCCCGGTGCATCGTTAAGTATATGTTAATACAATTACCCGATCCCTATTTCTTTGGAGTCATGGACCTATATACGAGGAAATTGAATATCTGAAATTTTTCAAAGAATTGGTCTGGAAGGTTGAATGCATCTTTAAATGTAATTTATTCATGTATTGCATAACTAAAGACCACTAGTATTACTCTATCTTAATTCTTGATAGGTAAACATTCGAATGTTGGAAGAAAACTGAATATGCAAGAGATAGTCTGGACCATACGTGTATGATATACATCAACGGTTGTGACTAATTATCGCCCGGTGGCTCCATTGGCCCGTGGACACTATATTTCGACGTTATAACGTAGCGACATACCCCACGAGGTCAACGTAGACACTTTTACTCGTTCGCTCGTCTCCGGTCGGTGATATTAACCCCACAATGCCGATATTGTCTAAGAGATCCCGGATGATTACGGGTGTCTTTGTGTGTTTTAGACAGTATATTTTGGTGATGCGTGGTAGTGCAATACACCTGAGTGTGAATTCCATATATTGACTCGTCGACGCATCCCACGGCTGATGTTATTAACCCCTAAAAATCCGGTAAAATATTATATAAACAAAAAGAGCTCGGGACCGCCCGGGTCCGCCCGGGCGGCCCCATGGGCCCGTGGACACTATGTTTCGACGTTATAACATAGCGAATTACCCCACGAGGTCAACCTAGAAAATTTGAGTCGTTCGCTCGTCTCCGGCCGGTGATATTAACCCCGCAAATACCGATATTGGCTAAGAGAGCCATGTCTTCGTGTGTTTTCAGACAGTATATTTTGGTGATGTGTGGTAGTGCAATACACCTGAGTGTGAATTCCATATATTGACTCGTTGACGCGTCCACGGCCGACGTTATTAACCCCTCAATATACGGTAAAATAATATATAAACAAAAAAAGCCCGAAATTGCCCGGAACCGCCCGGGCGCCCCCTTGGGACCGTGGACACTATATCTCGAAGTTATAACGTAGCGACATGCCCCATAAGGTCAACATAGAAAATGTTACTCGCTCGCTCGACTGCGACCGGTGTTATTAACCCCTCAAAATCCGGTAAAATAGTATATAAACAAAAAGAGCCCGGGACCGCCCGCGATCGCCCGGGCGCCCCCATGGGCCCGTGGACACTATATATCAACATTATAACGTAGCGACATGCCCCGCGAGATCAACATAGAAATGTTACTCGCTCGCTCGACTCCGGACGGTGTTATTAACCCCCCAAAATCCGGTAAAATACTATATAAACAAAAAAGCCTGGGACCGCCCGGGAGCAGCCATGGGCCCGTGGACACTATATCTCGACGTTATAACGTAGTGATATAATCCACGAGGTCAACCTAGAAAAGTTTAGTCGTTCAATCGTCTCCGACCGGTGTTATTAACCCTCAAAATCCGGTAAAATACTATATAAACAAAAAAGAGTCTGGGACCGCCCGGGCGCCCCCATGGGCACACGGACATTATATATCGACGTTGTAACGTAGTTACATAACCCAGCGTTCACGTTAAGCAATGTTGTTACAATATTCAGATTTGGTAAAACCGCCATAAGCGAAAGGAATATTAAAATATAGGCAGGTTCTGTTCTTATACCAATCATAAATATCATGAAAATAGGATGCTATATTCGATATATACGCTGTGTTCCTTAAACAAACGGCAAATTATGTTACATAAACTGGCTTTTGTTTACATAACACAGTGTAGAACATGACTATAACATGCTATTTACGCGATATTCATTATTGGTATGAGAAAAAAAAATGATTTCTTATTATTGTGGTTTTAACTAATACCATACTATATTCCACCGATTATGTTTACCAACGGACCCCGTTCTTAACCTGGCGTTATGGGATTTACTTATAACGATTGCACACATGCAAATAATACTTTATTGTTATCTCAACGATACCAACACTAACACACAAAATATGTCAACATAATTATAATACACTATAATGTACACAGTTTGATGCACATATACGATTGAAACCAAACTAACAAACAAAATATGTTGCAATAATTATAATACATGTAACATACAATGTTTTTGTCTCTTAGGCGCGCTGGTTGTTTTCGCTGACTTGGTTCTTTTCTTTTGCGATGGTTTTCTTGCAGTCGGTGCAGTGCGGGGAATTGTTAGTGTCCGTTGAGTCTACTTGTGTTGATTTTCTTGGGGGACCTTTCATAAATTTTTCAACTACAACATCTTTTTCATTGACAGTCATTGTTATCCACTTTGCATGTGGAACGCGAAATTTGTTGATGTTGGTCGCGAGCTCGTATAGTTCCCTTGGCCGTGAATACCGCGCCGAATGTCCGCTTGTTGGAGCTTCACTATCGTATGTAATTTTGAAATCAGATCAGGCAACTTTAAACTTTTCCAGTTTGTTGACAACTTCAGAATATGGTTTATTGATTCACATGCATTATTTGTCCATGCGATTGACGCTTTTCCTTGGAGAGACGGTTCAAATACATAACGCCGGATTGATGGAAGAATTTTAGGGAAAAATCGAATTCATATTCATCTTCGGTGGAGAGTAGACCATGATTGTCCGAAAAAATAGAACTAATTATCCGTTTGACTTTTTTCCTGTCGGCGCCGATGTCATAAGTGAGATGGTGCTTGATGTTGTTTCGAATGTGACGCGTACAGAGGAGATGAGTTGATGTCGGGAAATACTGCCGCAATGCCTTTGATAGAGCTTTTTCCTCATCTGAACCAAACACCAAGCTGTTTCCACCGAGTTCCACGCCAAACAAATCCAGATTTTGAGGGGTTAATATCACCGGTCGGAGACGAGCGAGCGAGTAAACGTTTCTAGGTTGACCTCGTGGGTTATGTCACTACGTTATAACGTCGAGATATACTGTTCACGGGCCCATGTGGGCGCCCGGGCGGTCCCGGGCGGTCCGAGGCTTTTTTGTTTTACCGCTTTTTGAGGGGTTAATAACATCGGCCGTGGACGCGTCAACGAGTCAATATATGGAATTCACACTCAGGACTGGTGTATTGCACTACCACGCATCACCAAAATATACTGTCTGAAACACACGAAGACATCCGTAATCACCCGGGCTCTCTTAGCCAATATCGGCATTTGTTGGGTTAATATCACCGGCCGGAGACGAGCGAACGAGTAAAATTTTCTAGGTAGACCTCGTGGGGTATGTTATCACCGGCTGGAGACGAGCGAACGAGTAAAATGTTCTAGGTTGACCTTGTGGGGTATGTCCCTACGTTATAACGTCGCAATATAGTGTCCACGGGCCCATGGGGCCTCCCGGTCGGTCCCGGGTTGTCCCGGGCTCTTTTTTTTATATAGTATTTTACCATATTTTGAGGGGTTAATAACATCGGCCGTGGATGCGTCAACGAGTCAATATATGGAATTCACACTCAGGTGTATTGCACTACCACGCATCACCAAAATATACTGTCTGAAAACACACGAAGACACAGGTAATCACCCGGGCTCTCTTAGCCAATATCGGCATTTGTGGGGTTAATATCACCGGCCGGATATGAGCGAGCGAGTACATATTTCTATGTTGCCCTCAGGTGGTATGTCGCTACGTTATAACGTTGCTATATAGTGTCCACGCGCCCGTGGGAGCGCCCGGACGGTCACAGGTGGACCCCGGGCGGTCCCCGGGCGGTCCCGGGCGGTAATTAGTCACACCGACATCAACCTCTCTATTTTGTTGCACATACTGACAATGATTATGCAAAACCACTTTACCATATAAAAAGTAAAACCACCTGATTTCAGCATATGTGATGATTCAAAGAATCAATCCTGTGTGAGAGACCTCCATGCAGATGCACTCATAAAAAGTATGGGTTCTATTAAACAACCCGTTATAAAGCTATATCGTGAATCTGCATGTTGGTACTAGGGCAATACTGGACACTTGACCACTTATAGTCTGGCAACGTGTGTTATAGTCCTGGTTCGGACAACTTTATAATGATGTACCCATTTGTTTGTGATAGATGCCAAGAGTATCCAATTAATTCGCAATTGAGTTAGAAGGAGGTTAAAGCTTTTCTGCATCGCAGTTTTCAAGTAGACACAGGGAGCGTCGATGAACCTAGCGGTATCCTGTTGAGTTGTACATTCTGGGATTCGAGCATGAAAACAGCTTGTGAACGAGCCACCCAAGTAGACACAGCGAGCGTCGATGAACCGAGCGGTATTTCCGATTAGAAGATTCATTTCAATAGAATATTGTGTCAGCATCTAAAGACTGATTTTCAATCACCTCTCCAGTTCTTTTCGACGACGACATTGCAGAGGCCACAAAGATCCCACCAGTCGCATAATATTGATGTATGGATTTCGAGAACAACGGGTACGCATTGGATGGTAAACGCAGTTTGTGTTTATCACGTTGAGTGTTTCATTCAACGGTTTAGCAGCATAGCACCGCGAGAATAGAGTTTGAATAAACTCCATTTTCTTAATTCTTTCGTTGATTAGCAGTCTAGTAGCATAGCTCCACTAGAATCGAGTTTGTAAATACATTTTCTTAATTTTGATGCACTAAGCAAATAGCACCTAAACAGTAATATTCGCTCAATACCTCGACATTTGCGGGTTGAGTTCGGTAAAATGCTCTATATTTCTTCAAAGCATTGCGGAAACAACCCGGGTCCTATTTAAAACATATTTATTCACAAACGTATCGGAATATAGCAACACGATTGAGTATTTTTCTCGTCGATTTTTGGGAATTTCTATAGTCAAATCTTGCATTGAAATGATTATTCACCCTTTCGCCAATTTCCATAAATTGAGTCGATTTCGAAATGTGTATATGGAATAATATACGACAATGCTTTTGTGTGACCAGCAACCAACCATCTATTTTGCAACATTTTCGTCTAAGTGTAACTAAAGTAAATATCGCTTGTATATGTGTCCGAAACGCTGTCTAAATGGCGACTGTTTCGTTTTCAGGAACAAGATGTACTCAAATTCGTTTCTCATCTCGTACTGAATTCACCCATGTTATTCAAATCAAAAGATATAGGGGTCCGATGTGATTTGAATTTTGTCGTATGATCTACTGGATAAGAAGCTGGTTGCCCCGTGCCGATGGGGTAGCATACATAGTTGTAGGAACGTTTTGTAAAGGACTCTGCTATTGTTGAACAGAATTTTGCTGTCGAATTTATTTGCTTGAAATAATTAACGTTTAAAAGAATAATCTATATAATGATGTCCATGTGTATTGGCACAGTTTCGCTCCCCGGACACTAGCAGTAATTTTGTATTGCTTTTATTTGTGTTGGATTTACCTATGATCTAGATTACATTATGTACTTGCCTACTGCCATGTGTATCAGCACTCAGTACATACATGACTATAATACATGTATATCTGCCATACATTAATTGATGTTGTCTCAAGCGCAACAAGCGCGCCCGTGTCACGGCACAACTAGAAAACTACGGTCGTCACATATAGCACGGGTTAAAACGATTCCAGGACTTCAACAATATGAATTTGACATAGTGAATATTTGGGTATCACCAGTCAGTCTGGTGTTATATGCTGTCATCCGTTGAAATTTTTTTCATCAAAACATATCGTGACACAATGGGTTTCATGACATCAATCATTTCGATTATGACATAGCTAGTGATCGCTTTTCTCTTTTAATCACTGTTGTTTCGAGTGCTGATATGCTTGTTCTATGTGATAATATTTGGTCTTCGCTATGCCTATATCTACTCTGATTTCACAGAACAAATCGTCCCATAGAACTAACATTGGCACTTATACTTGTATTACGTTATTTGTATTTGTTGAATCAGACTACTTTTCACTTTTGGTTGCGGCTAAGCGTGTTAGAATAACTGCCCAATACGATTTCAATCAACCCGGAATCAGTCATTTTTGTATTACCAGCTTGTTACATGGATATCGACATTGCGCTGACATATTGGTGAAACATGTGCGAGAACGTTCGATTTTAAATAGCGCAAACTCGTAAACAATATTATCATAATTTCTACACTATTCATAGCCTTATTCAGGGTTCCAGAAAGAAATGTTAGCATCAACTAAATCGATAAAAACAAATGCTGTATTGTAGCATGTGTGTTAGTCTACACGCCCTAATATATATTCCCATGGCATTCACTGCTGCAGACAACCTACCAACAAATATTATAATCAGTGTGCAATATACAAATTTCACCTTAAGTCGATATAACGACATATGCGCCCATACCATTGATACATATATATGTTGTAAGCGTGGGTCTCCGAGACCGTAAAAGATTTTTAGATTAACGCGTACAGTATGCTTCAATCTATACAGACTGTTCTCCCGAAAATACGCACATTATCAGCTTCCAATAGAACTTGTTGTAGATAGATAATCTGCTTAGAATTGCCTTATTTTGAGTCAATTATGTCCTGAAAATGAGATCGTTCTGGTCACGTTAACAACTCACCATGAGATTATGTGCGGACAATGACACAAAGAAGCCAACTCATGACTTAGAAGGTGTACGCTCTTTAACACATGGTTTCACTGTGGTCCGCGTCATACAACGAAATAACGGCCATGTGTCCATTATCTGCTTATCTCAGAATCAAAGAATCACATTATGTATCTATTCCATCGTGGCAAATTCATGAATACCATTTTATTGCAACCGGGAAACTCTCGTCCATGCACATTTGCGAAGTAATGAAATTAGTTCCATAAACAACAGTACGATTGTGACATACCAGCGGTTTTTTATAATGTTTATCATAATGGATCAAATGTATTAAACGTTTCCATTCACCTGTTGAGTCTAATCAAATTTGAACCATTGCTCATTGCAATATTAAGTAGTGCCCGCTTCCACAATCGGCTCTTGTTATCGATAACTCTTAACTCCTTGGCAGGCCACGATGCTACAATATACCATGTGGTGTGTACCTATCAAACAATTAAGGCTGCATTGTTCAGTCGAGACTATAGAAATACTGCTGCCCGCTCACTCGCCAGCTCTTGAATTGGTTTGCTGACATGATTGTTGGGTAAATCTCGGCACCTATTATCTGAGGCCGTTTATGTGTGAGAAATACAACGTAGCATACCATTAGATGTATCTGTGACGATGTTGTGAATTGACATGTGATTGCAATACACGATATCTTACCTTGTATATTATTTTGTTCAAAAGAGAAAGCGGGGACATGTGTGGCGTCCAGTCAAAGGAAAAAACACAGAATTGGCACTCGACGGAGAAGTATGTGTTGAAAACATTGGACCAGATACTCCCAAAACGTCTTAGGGCAAAATAAACCAGTTGTGAAGTATCACAGTTATCAGGAAAGAAACATCGGAAGACAGTTTCCATTAGTAAACCAAATGAACCGATGGGGAGTTGTTGGTGTCATCCAACATCACAAGATAGACTAGTCAACGATATTGTGTGAAAGAAGACTTGGTATAAATTGATATTTCTGCTCGCCATAATGAGGTCCATATTGATGAATGGTGGGAAATACAATTGCCATAAGATATGTTATGAATTATGAGATATGCATGATATACAAATGTATGATGTAGAATTCATTTAATATATTTGCTATATCAATTACCATTTAGGATTTAACTTTTGAGGCATAATCGCCTTTTTAATCTATACATATTAGAGTGTTGGCTGTTTAAGAAGGTTATCTATCATATTCCATCTTTCACGAAAACCAATTTCTTTCTTCGAATCTGGATTGGCAGGAAAATAAGTTTCTATGGCTTTGTAATTCCGGATTCGATCCAAGAATCCTTGGAGTGAGGGACTAATAGGCTTCATTTTACATGAATATATATATATATCTTATATAAAAGAAGACATACCAAGTATTGCTGTATTGCAGTTGCTGTCTTTCCGAAAACCTAAGATTACAAATTCTGGTGTAAATTGTTAAGAGATATTACAAGACTCTTTTAAACGGTCTTGAAATTCAAGCAGTACCGACAAAGTTAGTAACATAAGTGGAGGTGTCGGTGCTACTGTCGTAAAACACAATCTGAGTTACCTTCTATCATTATATGTGCAATAGACGGCATAAACCTGTGTTACCAACAAGCATTTGTCATATTGGACTTATTTGACTCTGAAATAAGCTCATATGAAACTTATACCCATTATGCACGTTGAATGGCGCGGGCCGGAAAGCCATTAAAAAGAGCGTTAATCTGGTAAGTTGTATCGATGAAAAAATAGATCAAATAATGACTATATGAGCTTATTTCGAATTGAAATAAGCTATATACGGAATTATTTTCTCTATAATAAGCTCTATATGGTCCTAAACGTGACTTCCAAAAATGAGCCCGTATTTTTACGACAACAAACTGGCGTATGTGGCCGCACACGTTTGGCACTGAAACACACGCGGTTATGAGTGCTTTGTTTCTGTCATTCTCTTTCCAGTTTTCCCCTCCAGACATCGATTCGGACACATAAACACGCGATATTTACTTTAGTTACAATAAGACGGGAACTCTGCAACATTGACGCTTGGTTGTTGGTCACAAAGAATTATTGACGTATATTTTTCGATATACCCAGTTCCGAAATCGACTCAATTTACGGAAATTGTCGAAAGGATGCACATTAATGTTAACGAAAGGTGATTAGAGGAAGATTTGACTATAGGAATGCGATAAAATCGACGAGGAAATATTCAATTGTGCTGCTAATTTCCAATACATTTGTAAAAAAAGATCTGTTTCAAAGATAGGACCCCCAGGCAGAATTGTTCCGAATTCAACCCGGAACATGTCGATGTATTGAGCGAATATAACTGCTACTATACAAACCGTTCCATTGTGTCAAAAATAAATTAAAACACTATATCTGTCGCTTTAGTAGTACAAATTGCAACACAAAACGAGGAGATGCGCGGTTGTATCGTTCAACCACGGTTGGCAACACAGATGCGCGTTTTCGGATATTCGGTGTGAAGTTACATGCTTTAGTTCGGCCAGTCACGGCGTTGTGTTAATCCACTGGACAATTATGGGCTATGTATTTAAGCTATCATGCTGATTCTTGTGACGCTTGGGTGGTTCATTTTGGGACAAAACCAGTATTTTTAGAGCTTTTTTTCAACAATTCTGGACTGATTGTCATGTGTAACTGTTACTCAATCAGTTGTATATTTTAAATTGATAATTATTCTTTATTGAGTAGAAGCAGGGTTACTCGGCGTTACTCAAGTTAAAGTGAAGTGATACCCTCTGCTATGTTGTGTGGACATGCATGTGGTGGGAATAGAGAATAGTCTTGATCAATATGTTGTAAAGAAATGAGTATATATCCATAGCATGTTTCCAAACAATGGACAACTAGGTTAATATTATTTTATTGGCGGCCATTCAAAAATATTCTCCAATATGGCCACAGGGGGCGTCGTAAAAATGTAAACATGGATTTCCAAAGTCTGTAGGCTCTACCTTTTCCAAAAATATATTGTTTCCAAAACCCCCACGAAAAATAATCAGAAGACACAAGGAACCAAACTTCCCAGCCGCACACCAATCTACATGGATAAAACGTTAGTGTGACGAATGGAGCATCAATCGAAGTGAGTTTCATCTCAAACCACACGCCTATGGCCAGTATAATAATCCGTTGACCCGGACCGTGTCGAACGCATTCACAACGTCTACAAAGAGGCTGTTCAGTTTTTGTGACGGATACATCTACGATACATTCTTCCATTACATAATTATGGTGTCATTGTTGCGTTTATTGCAAATATTATTTTCTGCAAAGCATCTATTTTTTAAGGACGACCAGCTGGGCCCAGCCCAGTATGCTTTTCAACATGGGCGCCACCATCTTGAATTTCATGCGCTACCATCTTGAATTTGAGGCGCCCTCATCTTTGAAACGTCATTGAAATTAAATTAGAACTACAAAATGTTACTTTTCATATAGCCAACATAACAGTATTCATTGCGTGACGGCATCACATGGCTTATAATTTAAACAATAATCATTGCTCAAATATTGTCGCCCGGACGGGTTGCTATGCCATTCGGAAAATTACGGAAATTATGTAAAACTGCACAATTTCGTTAGCCACATCGCAAAAACAACATGAATCATCGCGTAAATGTCTAAAATGTCATATCACTAAATAAACTTTTAGGTGACGTCATATGTTGTACATTGTATTTCCCGCAATTGATGAGTGTCAATCTCCGATCTATACAACAGTGAATATAGTTTTTTCAAAATACGATGCCCACCTTTTTCCGCAAAATTATGACAACGAAGAGTTTGTCCTTCATAAGAAAGAATGTGTTCTCATTTACATGAGATCAGGATCTCGTAACATAATGTTACGGATCATACATGTAGTTCCTGCAACAGCAACTCACCGACCACTCTCTTGCAGTGGTGTCCGCCAAACGCCAAGTCACGGCTCAGCATCAATTCGTCTTGTGAGCACAACGAAGATCTTTGCTTTATCTGTCAAGGAATATGAAATTTAGTTTATATTGTACCGGCAAACTACAAGCGACAACTAAACATATTTGCATGCAGTTGTCATCTAACATAGGATTACTTTTTGTTTATTTAGATTTTATCGTTATTTCGGCCGCTAGGACTTTGTAATGTGTATGACTGAAAGACGCCTCTTGTGGTTGATTTCATTGGCGAATTAGTTCAACACAACTGATCAGCAGGAACAAAAATTCCACACGCTAATCACACAACACAAATTCCGGCCCTTTAATTACGGTACGTTCCACCATCCACTTTAGCATTTTAAATTTTACCCTCCAGTTTTTAAGAACAGTTTTAATGTTTTAAAGTTTTAGCAATTACACATTTGTCTGATACTTTTATAGAAAGACAACACATAAATATTAATAGGGATACGTATACATGGAGACGACACTGTAGACTTCTCTAGTGTATACTGGAACACACTTTATACACACACCAGATGAATATATCTGAGAACGAATCATCATCGATAATTATATTCCCAAATTCAACAGATTATTACGTTGATTAACATGTATATGCCTTTGTATACGCGTTTATTATGGCAGTCTCTAAAACAGTTCCACCTAATAAGGCCATCGACCAATGGAATATTTGCCTTACGTCTGACACTTATATGATAAACTCAGAGTGGGTGAAGGATCAAGTCCATTAGTGATAATTACAGCTATTTCTGCATTCACATTTAGGAATATTTGAAGGTGGTATTTCATCATATAATTTTTTCCTTAATTCAAACAATTTATGATTAACTGAAAACTATGTTATCAGCTGTTAGCCTCGTGATTCCCATTTATTTATATGTAGGCATCTGCACTCGCTTTATCCTTGGACATAACATGTACAATGTTTGTATTTACATTGTGGAAAGTGTCTTTGACTGATTGTGGAACAATTCCACAATGTCTAAACCGTCAGGCTATTAAAACCAGTCCGATGTCGCAATTAAAACCATATAATAAAACTCAATAATGACGACTTTTTCGCCTATACACGTTGAACATAAAAAATCGCCTTTTCGTATCGTCAAGCGTTATCAGCCCCCATTCGTAAAGACACTTGTGGCCTTCCTTGTGGGTACAGGTTTTAAATAGGTACATCCACTTAAACCGCCGTAAACAGAAAGAATATTAAGTAATAGACATATTCTGTTCTTATACAAATCATAACTATCGCGTACATTGCATGCTATTGTCACGTTTGTACCCTTGGTTATGTAAAAAAAACATAAAAAACGTTACGTTACGATTGCTTATAGACAATCAACACTTGGAACTACCGTATCGTCAAAAAAACAGTTTCCGTTGCGCTGTTGCAAGCGTAGATAACATTATTGGCGCAATGAATAATCGCATTCACATCACATCATTTTTTTTTATAGACCCATTCTACCCGCTGTCAGTTCAAAATCAAGCTAATCTACGTTACTTCATGATTGGGAAATGATCAGACAGAAAACGTGTACAAATATCATTATTTTTGCATATAGATGAATATTTTTCAATCCAGTTAGTATTTACTCCTAACTTATATATGGTCATATATACCAAATAAGGAATATTACTATGAGTCGTATTTTGAGTTGTAAGTTGTAGGCGCACCAAATTAGTCGTTTTACAACCGAGACATAACGTGCAATAAGGAAATAGCGCAATCTGGTGATTCTGCTAATAAACAATCTATTGCGCTTTTTGCGAGAAACAGCCGACATGTATTTTCTCGGACACAAAGCGTGTTTTGTGAATAAAATCGCAATCATATCAGCATTATGCTATACTATTAGTATATTCTTGAGGAAATTATCATAATTTGATGTTATTTCTAAATTATAACCTACAACGAAGGCCGCACGTCCCTTTAACTGGTGATGAAGTTAACCCGTTCAAGTTCACATAGAATCATAGAAACATAGAATCATTGCTGAGCTATTTGATTCCATTATTTGACTGCAGAAAAATAAATACAGTGCCAGGACAAATTGTGTTTTATGATCTGCTGAGGTGACTACCTACCCAACATCATGTCCGGTAAACAATTGCAGAATCCCTTTTTCACAATACGAATCTTTATCCAATAAGTTTTGTATGTACGTGTTGGCATATTTTAAACCTGATTCACGAGTGTATATCTAATATATACCGTATTGTATATCCGATATATACCGTATTGCATATCTAATATATATACCGTATTGTATATCTAATATATACCGTACTAGCCGATGAGCCGACGTTGTCCGGGCTATTCAAAAACCAAATTTCAAGTAGATAGCTCCACCCGTTTCCGAGATCTCGTCTGCGCATGCGCGAAGCTGGCGTCGCACGGGCTCGGCGACCCGATAAAATTCGTATCCGGGGCAAGATACATTCACATACCAAATTTCAAGTGGATAGCTCCACCCGTTTCCGAGATCTGGTCTGCGCATGCGCGAGGCTGGCGTCGCACGGGCTCGGCGATCCGATAAAATTCGTATTCGGGGCAAGATACATTCACATACCAAATTTCAAGTCGATAGCTCCACCCGTTTCCGAGATCTCGTCTGCGCATGCGCGAAGCTGGCGTCGCACGGGCTCGACGACCCGATAAAATTCGTATCCGGGGCAAGATACATTCACATACCAAATTTCAAGTCGATAGCTCCACCCGTTTCCGAGATCTCGTCTGCGCATGCGCGAAGCGGGCGCCGCACGGACTCGCCAATACGACAGCATCCACCGCCTGGTCAATCTAAACACACGTACCAAGTTTCGTCCCGACCTTATTGTATATCTAATATATACCGTATTGCATATCTAATATATACCGTATTGTATATCTGATATACGAGTCATTATAAAAAAAAGTGTAAATTGTTGTCCCAAGTCGTTGGGCTTTCCCGCGCGTAGTATAATTAGGCAACTCGTGATTTTAATTATTGCGACCCATGAGTGCTACGAAACACAGACCAACATTATGGCGTCCACAACGATTTTCACCCACTTCATGACTGTTTTATAGTCAAAATTACACCAAAATTGCGTGTCCCAACTTCAAAGTTTCTGTTGCCGTAACACTTTTGTGATAGATTGCGATGCACGTTTACTCAATTTCTCTGTCATAACTCATAACTGGCCATTACACTGAACAGTTATCACATGTACATTGGCACACGTTGAATGTTTCCGAGATTTTTTTCCCGTTACATTCTGTACCTCAACTCAATGTATCTCCCGTAACCATTCAACATTCGAGCAAAATAATACGAAGTACGAAATACCGATACTTCCGGATCGAAACTATCGGAACGTCATAAAAACGAAAGCACGTGCGATGTTTGAATGATTTTAGTACACGACCTAAAAAAAAAACCTAATTAGGTAAGTTAACCCCCGACCGTATATTTCGTTATTGTCTTATATATAACGCGAATCTCACAAATGCAAATGCAAAATTGTTCGTTAAAAGCTGTTTATGTACACTTTTTATTGCAACATTTTCTTCGCGCGTGGGGGAGAAATCATTAGCGGTATACCGATTTGATCGTCAGTACATGCCTTCTGTAACGGTCTACTTCTGTAACACAGAAAAATGTAATAGGAGATACCTGAATTGCTACAGGAAGCACAATATATACATTAACACTAACAAGACATTGTCCATAACAGTGATATTTTGTTATTTTACCATTTAACCGTTAGATATGTTAGTAAGCTTTTTTTTTTGGGAAACATTTTTTGGTACACACGAAGTACTTTTTTCTCTAGAGCTATGTTATTTACAATACCGTTACAGAAAATACAGGTTTCGTTATGGGATAGACTGGATTTATTCTTTAAAGTGATATATTGTCAACATAATTTGTTCTATGTTATGTTTAGCAAGTACAGTATGTAATTTCAATGTGGACGGCATGTTAGCACTGTGTGTGTTATATCCTAAATATCACATGTCCATCAAAATGTGTGGTTGTTACATGAAATACACATTGCGTTACATGAAACACACAATTCGTTACAGGAAAGACTCTAATGAGTTCCACTGAATATTAAACTAATTCAATGTCAATTTGTTTTGAAATAATTTATAACCGATTATAATACCCGAGTTTAGTCTATGTTTAGGCCAGTTATGAAGGAAACATTAAATCGAAAGCAGTTTAAGCATACATAATGGACTTTTGTGTTACAGCGGAGACCACTATGTGTTGTCATTGTTTGAATAAACGTTTGTATGAACAATGTTTTCAAATCGAAACTTGTTGTTCCTTACTCCATCCAAATGGGTAATGCTGTGTGGTTGGTAATACGTTAGGTATGCTAGCCCTGGCATTATATAAGTACTATACATATGTATGTTATTGTGTTCGTTACAAAAGATACACGTTATATTACGGGAAAGACCGGTATACTCACAATATATGTGATAATGTTGTGATCCAAATGGACCAAATTCGGCGCCAAAACTACAAATGATTGTCTTTTCTATACAGTCCGGGTCGCATTTTGGTGGACGGTTCCTCTACGTTCCTAATACTTACCTGTATGTTTATAAAATGTCCACCCGTTCGAATGGTTATATATAGCCATGTATGCTAATTATTTATTCTAGAAAATACACACTGTATAGCAAAATATGTACATGTACTATTATTAAGCCCGGTTCTTTTATTTAGATTTGTTAAATTATCTGTACCCTGTACCATTATTCAACCGGGTATGTTTATTTGGCAAGCGAGAGCAATGTTCTAATGGAAATTTCGACTTCAACAAAATAAAAGCTATTGTGTAGGGAGATATGTAAAACATTATCACGCGAAAGCCACCAAAAGTGTTTGCCTGTATCGTTCCTTGGTATATGCACAACTATGTTTGAGTTAAACGTTCCATTTTCACTGAAGACATATATGTTATCATAATAGTGCACATACATGTATGATCATGATCTTTATCTCACACGTTAGTCTCGTATATGTGCTCGTTACAGAAAAATACTACATGTGTAACACGAAAGACATAGCTTTTCGCGAGACATATATGCAATTATGACAATTCCGTCCATTATTTCACAAGCTAAGAATAATACTTGAATTAAGACTCATGATGGCGGGTGTTGGCGCACCTGCATGGTTCCGATGTGTGTGTTCGTGTGAAGCATTTTAATTTGTATGCATAGCCAATTGAATAGTTGTTACAGGAGAGATCATTATGTACTATCGCCAAAAAACAGTCGTTTGTGTGAATATTATTTTCATTCCAAGTCACACTTGTATAATATTATTTAATATAGATATGTGCCACTTAATATGTTCGCATATGACCACCTCGAAGGGTTCAGCGATGGTCCCACGATCCAATACCGCCAAAAAGCTAACTTTCGTTTGCTGTCTACTGAACCTTATACACTCGGCTTTCGTAAGGTCACGTGGAACTTCTTTGGGTCTGGGCATGGGAAGGGGACGCCAGACGCCATCGGAGGGTCCATAAAACGCAAAGCTGACAACGTCGTCAAATACGGACATGATATATTATCTGCGGTGGCGTTCCTTCATCATGTGAAAGACGGAAATACAGCGACAAAGTTGATATATGGTGCTGATATAAAAGGACAGCAACTACTAGAAAACGTAAAACTGAAAACAGTACCCGGGACAATGAAACTTCACCAAATAGTTTCGTCCAGTAAATGCTGAATTTCCTTCAGAGATGTTAGCTGTTCGTGCAGCATTAGTTCCGGTGTTTGCCCAGGTCATAACTTTCAAACGTTCAACTTTGACTCAGTTAGACACGATAAGTCACCTGCTGCGAAGGATGATTTAAACACTCGTTCGGGTGGTAGGAAGGCTAACCGTCGTGGCGGTGGTAGTGGTTGCAAGGTTAAACGGGTAGAGACAGAAGTAACGACAGAAGTTGATACTAGTGTGAATGGTGAAAATGTGCCTGAGTGTGCTTTGAATGATAAGTTGGTTGGGAAGAAACGTGCTCGTCGTGTCAGGGGTGGACGTGCTAAGAAGGGAAAACAGGGTGCGAGTTCAGTTGGAGACAATACACAAGACGAGTCAATTAGTTGTGAATTGGATCACGTGTCGGGTGAGCATGGTCTGGGCGTAAGTGGTAAGTCGGTTGATATGAACGGTGGTGGACGTGTCGTGGTAGAGAGTAAGACGGCTACACAAGGGAATAACGGTAGGAAACGTAAGCGCCGAGTGACTCAACGTGCAGCGAGAAGGTACGGGTTGATAGTGCGCCAGTGGGCGATGTGACTGTGCCAGAAAGCTGACAGGTGGGTGTAAATGATGCACGGGTGGATCCCGCTCTTAGTGGGACAGAGGTTGGTGTGGTCAAGAGTGGTCAGGTAAGGGAGGCAGAAGGAATGGAACAGAGTTCGGTTGATAGTGCGCCAGTGGGCGATGTGACTGTGCCAGAAAGCGAGCAGGTGGGTCTAAATTATGAACGGGTGGATCCCGCTCTTAGTGGGATAGAGGTTGGTGTGGTCGAGAGTGGTCAGGTAAGGGAGGCAGAAGGAATGGAACATAGTTCGGTTGATAGTGCGCCAGTGGGTGATGTGACTGTGCCAGAAAGCGGACAGGTGGGTGCAAATGATGAACAGATTGATTCCGCTCTTAGTGGGATAGAGGTTGGTGTGGTCGAGAGTTAGTTGGGACTCCTTTGTGTTGAGTGTTTTGCGTATAGCATACTTTACTCACTCTACTGTATCATAATATGGATTTTTGTTTATTAACAAACCCTATGGTCTCGACAATAACATGCTATGTATGCGATATTTATTATTTATGATTTTACAAAATATGTCTATACATTTATATTCTTTCTGTTTATGGCGGTTTTAAACGCTGGCACATTTTTAAAGAGCAACACCCGTCGCGATGGCAATCCTTATATTTTTAGTGTCTTCGTATATACCGCATGCAATAAAACAGGTTGTTGAAAGTTCTAGCATTCCATGAAGCAACCAAGAGTTGAGGTCGATACAACCAATCTATATCTATATTAAGTACATTCGTTGTGTGTTCTTAGTGTTTCAGCAATGTGTATTGGTTACTATGCAAACTGAATCTATAGAAGATGATAAAGAAAAAAATCATTTATTTTGTTTGTAATTCATCAATAGATGGATGGATCGATAAATGCCACTCAAAAAGACGACAATTTCCCCGTCAATTAAATAGACCGATACATCAACCAGCAATTAACACGTTCTTTGTGTAACAATAAAGTAACGATTAGTGAACTACTATTGCCTTTTAACCTCTATCGAATTCGTTTTCATCCGGGGCAAACATTTTACCGTGAAAGAACTATAGTTTGAAAAGGATTAAAGGTAATCGAAGTGATGATTCGGGATCGTTCCGTTTTGCAGACAACTATTGTTTCGGTATGTTGCGCATGGTTCTATCTTAGCACACAACAAAAAACTCCTGGCGTGTGGTAGAGAACTAAAAGAAGTTCTATTGATCACTATAGATACCCCGATATCGAATTAGTTCATCGCGAAAACAGTTGTATGAGGGTTAATTATTGCCAACAGATACTGTCTTTACTGTTTAAATATGATAAGGTGTCGGCTTCGAACATATTTTGGATCCATATTGTTCCATGTGGCAAGAAGACTTAAATACAAAGAATGATTCAGACATTGTCACTATTGAAATGGAACAAGATGGAACTAAGTAATTATATCCACTTGTGTTATTGTGTTATCGCGTCGGTGTTGCGATCAGCTTATAGAGAATTTAAGTCCTGTTCCAACAGTACCCAAACGGACGTTTCGTACCACAGCGGTACTTAGGACAGATTGGAGAGAGAGAGATAATCATGTATTAACGTGACATGTGCAATACATAAATAATCAATATTATTATATATGTTTAAATTACAGTTAGCACCCGGCCCAAAGGGCCTATATGTCACGCTTAATCGTATAAGTATGTACATGGTTCGGTCCAACACCGAACATTGGAACTCAGGTCGCAGACTACTACAGACAAGAGCTGGAGAGCATGATAATGGTGTTCCGGGGATGTTCCGTCCAACTTTCGAGATTGTTACATGTTGTTTTCTGATTTTTGGGTATCTGAGGGCTCTCCCGTGGGTAGGGGGTGGGTTGTGGGTAATCATTAGGTTTTGGGAAATGAATGCACCAAGAGTGAATCTGGGGCATCCTGATGCCTATATGGGTGAATAACTGATTAAACGCAACACTGACTGTCATAATGCAGCAGGACAGTCGCGTCCCGCCCCCGACAAGAGGGCACGGGGGGCGTCTGCCCCGCTGCTCTGGTGGCCTTGCTGGCAGACATTGCAAAGAGGTCAGGAATGGGGGGAGTGTCCACTTTGGAAATTCCGAAATTATGTAGTTCCATTTGCACCCCCCCCCCCTTGTGCCTAATTTTCCAACTGAATATTCCCAAAAATTCCTATACGTTTGAACTAATCAACCACATATGGAGTCCAATTTGTCAACCGAAACATTAAAATTATACAAAATTACAGTTAGAAACTTAAGAATTCCTACCAAATTCTACCTGCTCACAGGTCTGAAATTCCCAAAATTTTGGCAACATTGGAGGGGGTGACACCCCATGTGGCAACGTTCCTTTGTCGTAAGGGCCATGGATAGGTTCTACAGCGTAAATGTTTGTATGTCCGCCTAAAACTCGATTTTTATATAAAATATATCGGGTCTACCAAATACTGCTTCTATATATACAAATATACGATGTCTACTTAATGATCACAACATATAATGAAAAAATTAGGCAGTCACCATGAATATCCAAGTGGGTCTTTTGGATTTGTCCATGTTCTCACCAAACCGGATTCAAAGTGGTATAGCAATCCCGAATATTATGCGGTAATCGCACACTAAGAAGTTTGGCAATGTTGTGAACACGTCATATTCCGTGAAAAGTGTTATTTAATTGCACAATTTGCACAAAGAAATATAATTTGCCCCAAAAATATTTATTCTGTGTCTTAAATGTCCCCCAGTGCATCATATTCACACATAATTTTTATATAAATTCAATTTTATAACATGGCAGTCATGTCAAGAATGTATGTTACAGAAAATACATTGTATTGGTACATATCGCGGACAGGACCCCATACACAAAATACAAGAGGTGTTTAATCTTGCATTTTAGCATTTTTGTATTACATAATGTTTGTTTGTTTCAGATAGAAAATAAAAAACTGTTTTCCAACTTTTGTTTGTCAATTTTTAGTCAGCTGAAATTTACACTTTTTTTGATAATGACTCATATACCGTATTGTATTTGATGTTAAATTGGTCTCGCGATGCACTTGTGTCAACAATGACACATGCAATTTTAACATTTCTATTTGCGGGTGAAGCGGATAATAGGTCTAGAAAAGTATGATTTGGTTGCAAGTATGACGGGCAAGAGATACAGATATATGGACATAGAAATAAAGACAGTCGGGAAGGAATGGATGGAGCTTTTTTTTTTTGGACCATCATGTTTTTTGTTTAGTTGTGTAAACGTTTGTATAATACTCACCATTATGAACCTATTCTTTTTACTGGAGCCACTCAGATCGACACCGCCGCATGGTGAATTCTTGAAGAGCGTGCACTTGCGCGTGTCCACGTTAAATCTCACGATATCACAATCAGAGTGTTTTCTACCAAGTTGTTCACATCGTAAAATGTTTGAGCTTTTTGTGTAAGTAATCTCCTTAACCGGCTCAGTTATGAACTCGGCTGAAATTATGTCAGGTAAACTATTAGCTGATGTAACCACAAACACACTTGCAGCGACGCAGACGAGAAGAACCCATAGTGTGCCCACTACGCGAAAATACTGTGTGGTTCGCTCCGATGAAGATTTCATATTGTTGTCTCCGTTTAGCGGTTAATTAATATTATATTCTCGGAGGCAGATGGTTCTTTTGCTTTTGATCAGATGATAAGACTCCTGCAGCGAGTGACACTCCCGATCGACTTGTGAGAGGCGCGTAACATTGTGGCCGTGTTATATTCTTGAACAATCAATCGATGAGGCGACATGTACAACAGTTAACTGATATCAGTATGGCATGACTCCTTTCATAGAGTAGGATGCGGATGATTACTGTCACTAGCTAGCACATCTCATGCAATATAATTATTCTCGTGCAAAAAGGAAGAAACCAAAACATATAAATATAGATATATATATAAATACATAGGTTCATATTGGACGTTTATAATTCTGAAATAAGCCCATAGTGAACATATACAGCACGACCTGATGATGTCCATCCTGTTCTCACGATAAGCCGCACATTAACTGCTTATAATATAATATGTTTTAGGTATATACTCTACTTAGAATCGCCTCATTTTGAGAGGATAATGTGCTGAAAATGATGAAATAATGGCCCTTGTGGCTTTGTCAACCAACATTTTTTTCGCGGGCATGAAAGAGCCAGATTTAGTAAACGTTGTGCCCAGAGAGTTAAAGTTTGTCACTACATCTAGATATTGTCCTATTGTGAATATAAATGTCGTTTTCTTCGAGAAACTGCTCTTTGACATGTTGTACATGTATGAGGGCAATGACAAAATATGTTTTTCTATACTTTTGAAAAACTGGTAGTGAAACACTATGATATTACTATTAGGAATACCATTTAATCATATCAAACATGTCCTGTTAAGCTAATGTTCCACATCAGTTAGCAAATAAGGAGAAATTAAATACAAGTATGTCATAAAAATACTCGCTTGAAAGTGGGAATGAAAAAACTAACTTATTTTATAAATAAATGTTAATAAAACATGGTTATGACTATCTTCTATATTCATGAATCACTTAATTACTAATACTACTAATAAGTATATTATTCATTGCGAATGTAATTGACGAATATGACAATTTTCAAATTGTAAACATACATACTTTGTTTAGCTGTATTGTAAATTCCAAATTCAAACCACAATACAGGTAACTGAACAATGTCACAATTTATAAACTGTAAACATGTATACCTTGTATATGGTATGAGTTCCTAATTGAAACTACAATACAGGTTTCTCTGATTGTATCTTAATAGTAGACTCATTGCCTGTAAAAGCGCTCGGTAAAACTGCTGGCGTGTGAGAATGTCATTACATCGGTGTCCAGTTTTGGTATAAAACCATACAAAATCATATGCACTATGGCCTTTTTGATCGACTAGGTCACGTTCATTAAACCTGATAAATTCAGTTTGCTAAATGTTTATTTTTCGTATATACAATGTAATTGTAAATACTTACGTACTGTAGCGTGACGGGGATAGGGGTATCTAAATGATGTACCACTGGGCCGAGCGAAACCCTAAATGATAGAACCCCGAAGTATATTGAAATGCTTCAACTATTGGTAGAGTGGATAAAGAATTTACTACATTAGGAATAACTGGTCAACTCATTTCACTTAATATACACATCCCAATTGATAAGCTGAGGTCTGTCTGATAATAACGTTAAGTTGATTGGTAATTGCGTGTCAGCATAATATGGCCTTTGACAATGCCGAAGGACCATATGGGTGCCATGGGTTCTCGCATATGGCGACATTACCTGAGTGACCATGGATAAGTGATGTAGTATATGAACATCTGATACAGCAGTGGATAGGCTGGCACAGCGACCGGTTTGTCTACACTGCATGCTTGGGTAGCGTGGTGACTGAGATATCTGATACCAGTGGATAGGGTGGCACAGCGGCCGAATCGTCAACACTGTTTTACTGGATGGCCTAGCATCTGAGGAATCTGACACAGTGGATTGGGCGGCACAGCGGCCGGATCGTCAACACTGTATTTACTGAATGGCCTGACATCTGAGACTTCTGATACAGTGGATAGGGCGGCACAGCGGCCGGATTGTCAACACTGTATTTCCCGAATGGCCTGACATCTGAGACTTCTGATACAGTGGATAGGGCGGCACAGTGACCGGATCGTCAACACTGTATTTTCCTGAATGGCCTGACATCTAAGACTTCTGATACAGTGGATAGGGCGGCACAGCGGCCGGATCGTCAGCACTGTAATACTGAATGGCCTGACATCTGAGACTTCTGATACAGTGGATAGGGCGGCACAGCGGCCGGATCGTCAACACTGCAAAGCTGGATAACATCAGGACATCTATTGTACCATCTTTTATCAGACCAATGGTGGTTCTTTGCTAGGGCAACAGATATCGACTATGCCGATATATATGTGGTTGGCATGACACGACTATACTACTCAGGACTGGGAAAGTCAATGTGTATCTAATATGTCCAATATGTCTGCTAAGTAAAAGGTTATGACTCTTAGACTGTGTAATAAACACAACACCCAATTCACTCTGAGTTGACCAGCTTAACTAGAGCCGAGACCGATATAGAACACAAGATGGATTTATTCACAATTAGTCAACAAGAAAATACATGTATAACAAACAAACTTGTAACAAAATCTATGACTACTTGGATCCTTAGTGTACAACTTGCGGAAAAGTAATAGGTGTAATTAACTCAGGTCTTATATCCGCTATAAGTTGACTAACCGGAATATGTATGGAATATAGGTCTAAGATAGCTATGACTGGTTTACACACAATCGATACGAACCAACGTATTCAATAAAAACACGCTATAACAACTATGTGACCTGAGTTACACAGCAGACATACTGTACTGTATGCGCTAACTTATTAGCATGGACTGAGCTTAAGACATTAACTTAAGCGATATGTCACTTGATAATACTGATTGACAGATAATCGACAAACTTGAACGTCTCCAACTAACCTGGACAAATTACAGAAGTTCCAGGATTCAATATTATTCTGCATAATTAATCGACTACATCGAGCTACCTGTGAGGAGTATAATAGGAGCATGGTAACCTTACATGACTGGTTGACCCTGGATAGTGCCGGACGACCTTTTGGCACCTGATAATGGACTGATTGGAGGGATACATCCGGGAATATAGGCGGGATGAGCACAATACCTGACAGTGACATCGGCACGGCAATCGACCAAATAGTAACCATCACGCAGCATCAGGATTTATATAGCAAGGGACCAGCTTCTGACCACATCATCACCATGGGTTATAGCACTAGCAGAAATTCAGTGCAATATATTAAATTCATCAGTCTGACCAGTCATAACTCACATCAGTGTCATCACATTCTATGGTGGTAAACTTCAATCTGAGCACTCGATTTGGTCAACATCAACCTTCTGTGGATTTTAGCTACATCTCCTCGCAGTAGTATATATAGGTATGGCTAGGCTACTTGCTGGATGGTCCGGGATAGCTGAAATACCCCTAATTCCTCACAGGTAACTACAGGTAAAAACATTCCACCAAATAGACTAAGTCCAAAAAGTCCCTAAATTAGGCTAAAACTGCATAAAAATACGCTAAATATTCCATCAAAGTACGGAAAGCGTAATCGGAATAGATAATCACCTTAAAGAACTAATTTCCCGAAAGGAAATACCCAAGAATACTAGATATAGTATTAAAAGTCCAACGACAAAATACTACGAATTACTATAGAAATTAACCACAGCTGATTACTGTTTACGTTATGGCAGTTGGAGTAAACGTAATCACGTAAACACGTGCATGCGAGTGACAACAGGGCAACGGCTCCAACGGTTGGCTCGTATTTATAGCCGGTGTGGTGGCGCCACCAATCGTTAGGGTCGCTGCACCAATGGTAACTCGCACGTGCACGTGGGATTTCCCGCGGTACACAAGGATTTGTTTACAAACAATGTGCTACGAATGAAGTTGCGTAATAATATAAAACGCGAAATAATATGAAGTGATAACTAGTAGAATACATATAGGAATTACGCCTTATAATTAGGTATTTATGCGTAATTGATAAATAATGACTTTGAGATGAATTACGGACTGTTATGATAGAAATATTTAGTACAACGAAAATAGGAAATAATGATGACCGGCAATCGCTACAGTACATTGCTTTATATTCATGTACATTTCCAGTTGGATGAAAACTGTATATTCATGTACATTTCCAGCTGGATTGAAACTGATGTAACTGACCCCAGTGGCTGATACTCGCTCAGGTTTTGTGAAATCACGACTGCGACAGTATGCATAGTGTATCTGGAGTCAGTTGAAACTCGAGATTCACATTGTATTTAATTCATTCTCTACTCGGTGCACATGTACAAGTGTGGAACTGGTCCTAAACAGAACAAAAAAGGTTACATGTCTAATGATATAGCCTATTGTGTGCTTCGTCTCTGGGCACCCGTTACTTATATTCTTAGCCCGTAGTCGTGGTTTGTCAGAACCTCTCTTGTTGCTCGTGCTCATAAGCGTTCAACAATACGATACATTGCCATGTACTCTAAAAACGAAAATAGAAGGCTCTCCTTGTGCGATTATTATCAATTATAGATTATGTATGTTGTTATCTTAAGATACTCTATCTCCTACAATACGTCCCGACTTCTCGTATCGTACAGTTATATGAATGTACTACAAAATAATATATTTTGCTCAAATTATAGGTCTAAATTTGGTTACTATCCTTAAAGACATACTATGGACGTGTTCGGGTCCGTGAAATTGATAAGTTAATATTTATGCGATATGGCAATTTGGGTAATGTAGAATTCTACTATCGTCGCCGAGAAATTTAAAGAAATCGAACATACGACTCAATAGAAGACATGGTATGAACTGCACTCAATTGTAAATATTTACATCTCGATTTGGGACGCAACTTTTGGCGATAAACTAACACAAATGATTTCGCCATCGAAAGTCATTGCATTTAATTAATATATAAAAATGACGGTTTTGTTTTGTCACTTTTGATTAGTATTAGTGTAAATTAACTACTTTGAACCAGATTATTCTCAATTTATAATTGATAACCCTTCTGGAGTGTTTCACATCACTTTAACTGAAACGAAAAGTGAAGAGATATAATCCATCTCAAGTTTATGACTTACAATCTATCGATGAGGACTGGAGTTTTGTTGAGTCATGTTGACCACAATTATTTCATATATGCTCCCATCGTGATGCAATTTTGTATTTTCATCATGCTGACTCATGATTGTTGTATTCATGTTTACTGTCACCAGCCTTGAGCAATCTAAAATTAATGCATTTGTTCTAATTTATTTACCTATGGCATTACCTATTGCAATACTCGATTTAGCTCCCTGTGAAATGGAAACGACTCAGGGGAAGATGCATAACTCTATGTTAACCCTTTACCCAACAGAAGGGCCCTGTGCCAATGCATTCTCTTATATATGCGAGTCGACCATAGGTCGTCTCGCATATATAAGAGAATGCATTGGCTTAACACATTACAAATTATAAAATTGTTAAAGAATGTAAGAAAAAATGGTAAAAAGTGTTAAAATAAAGATTTTTTTTAGGCCAATGCATTCTCTTATATATGCGAGGCGACCTATGGTCGACTCGCATATATAAGAGAATGCATTGGCACAGGGCCGTTCTGTTGGGTAAAGGGTTAAGATTATGAAGACGTTCAGCACTGGTGTACCGAAGACCAAGTCAAATCTACGACTGTCGCCTGCGAACGAATTACAGTAACCTTAAATATGACCTGTTTTGCAATCATCTGAATAATGGTCCATTTTGCGATTGTAGAGAACTAGAAACTGCCGAGCACTTCTTACTCCGCTATCCAATATACGAACATGAAAGAGTCCGCTGTTTAGCTAATCTAAATGTGAAACTTGGAAGTCAAAATATTACTGTATGGGTCTGTAGATGTATCTTGTACCAAAAATGCCGACATATTCATCGCCGTATACAAAAGTTCATCGACGATACTAAACGATTTAACTGACATAATATGGTTATGAGCTGTAAGGCGTGAACCAAATGCCTAAACAAAACAAACTTGTGCTCTCGTATACTCATGCATGCCAGGGGTGTGATTGTGTGTGGGGGTGGACATTCAGCAGTTAGCCATCATTGACACGCAATCAGGGGTGTGCATGCCAGGGGTGTGATTGTGTGTGGGGGTGGACATTCAGCAGTTAGCCATCATTGACACGCAATCAAACCATGATGCAATATATATATATTAAGGAAATGGCCTTTGGATTACTGCCAAATCCTTTTCTCTAACGTTGAATTGTTAATGTGCTTATATTCAAGAAATAAATACACGGTGTATCGGTGTGTATGGTCAAGTTGTACCACAAAAAAACTGATTGTAGGACGACGCGTAGCGGAGTCCTACAATCAGTTTTTTGTGGTACAACTTGACCATACACACCGATACACCGTGTATTTATTTCTTTTGTAATACGACTGAAAGTTTATGGTCACAATTCGACTGAATAGTCAACGAAATACTGCGCTTTTTCGGTCTCAGGTGAGAAAACATTTCGTGGTGTAATTCGTATTGGGCGTACTCGATTTCTTTGCATGGAGTACTCCGGTAATCTTGTCTTGTTATGAAATTCCCCCGTTGACTTTTCGAGGCACCTCTTCTAGAAAATAATCGTTGTGATTGGCTAAAAAACAATGTGTTTTCAGCGGCGCCCGTGCCTTTCATTTAAATTGTACAGGAAATACGATTGCGGTCATTTCTGTGTTGAACGTTGTTGGGACAACATGAATATGATCATCGACTATGGACTATTTTCCTTACACAAAGCGATCTAAATGATCTAGTTTACTAAACTAATCTTATCCCCCTTCTGTACTGGTGAACAAACGCTTTCATTTTCAACTTTATTCCTGTAACTATCACAATGTGGTCAAGGAGCCGGTTCCAATGATATCCATATTTGTATGGTTCTATTGAGACAGACCGAAGATATTTTAGGCTGTTGAAGCTTTATTTGGCCGGTTTTGGCCGGTTTGTTGGGTAAAGGGTTAATAACGAAAACATGACACAGGATAAGATCACATTAGGCGAGATTCGGGGAGATGATTATTTCAACTTGATGTCGCTATTTAATGGGCCACAACATGATGATAATGACGACATGATTGACAGTATATCACCATATAACACAACACACCACTCGTGCGAGTATTATGCACCGTCTCAGTTTAAGGAAAAGATGGCAGCATCGAAATCAAAGCGTGGTCTTAATTGTCGTAGTCTAAATGCATAATGGGAGGAATTCGATACGATATCAGTTTAGTTTGTAGAGTGCAGGGCAATGTATCGTATCGTGGAAATCCACAAAATCACCCTCTATTGAAAAGGGATGCGAACTATCATATTTGAGAATGCTCTTTGTTACAATGTGTCTATAAAATTTAGAAACAAACGTATGAACTTCATTTATCAGAGATGACCATAATATAATAAAAACATAAAAAGCAAACACTTCATTGTATTTTGAAATCGACGCCATGCACCGCTCCCACCGTTTAACGATATACATACTGCATATTCGCCTGTTTGTTTAGTCCCTCTAGTCTATAGGAAGAGATAAACCGAACAGATATCACTAAGCCTCTCATATACTTGCGCGCATCTGATCAGGGCATCTTCATTATCGAGACGGCATGGCTCGGCGCATTTATTTATAAATAGGCGCGCTCTAGACCTGTCCATGCGCAACATATCGACATGTAATGTGAAATAGGTATAATAATGATTATTTGATCCTGAATAAGCAGATAATGGAGTCATAGCCGTTATTTCGTTTTATGACGCGGGCGACAATTAAAATACATGTTAAAGAGCGTACACCTGAAGTCGTGATTTGGCTTATTTGTGTCATTTTTCGCACATAATCTGCTTAGAATCGCCTCATTATAAGTCGATACTGTCACTAAAACGGCTCTCATTACCAGCACATTATACACTCAAAATGAGGCGATTCTAAGCAGATTAACAACCTAAAACATGCTATATTATAAGCAGATAATGTGATGTTCCATCCACTTACGATTATTATTATTATTATTATTATTATTATCATATGCACCTTCTGGAAGTGTTATATATATATACGGAGATAAATTGGTTGAGCAGGTCGGGCCGGGATCGTTCATCCGGCATCTATTGTTTCCCATAGGTGTTGCGGTAAGTGTCATAATCCTCAACTGCAGTTTGCCGATTATAGTTTTTATCACAATTGTCGCTGGGAATATTGGTGGTGATGTCGAATTTGGCGGGTTATTGGGCAATGATGTCCGAATTTGTTTTTTTCAATTGAGTCAGATGAACGAAATTCACGTACACATCTCATATATATTTTGAAGACCTCTGTCTGTCTGTCTGTTTGTTTGTCTGTTTGTCTGTCATTTATACAAATCTACGATTCTGACCGATCGGGACGAAACTTGGTACGTGTGTGTAGTTTGACCAGGCGGTCGACGATGTCGTATTGGCGAGCCCGTGCGAAGACGAGATCTCGGAAACGGGTGGAGCTATCGACTTGAAATTTTCTATGTGAATGTATCTTGCCCCGGATACGAATTTTATCGGGTCGCCGAGCCCGTGCGACGCCAGCTTCGCGCATGCGCAGACGAGATCTCGGAAACGGGTGGAGCTATCGACTTGAAATTTGGTATGTGAATGTATCTTGCCCCGGATACGAATTTCATCGGGTCGCCGAGCCCGTGCGACGCCAGTCTCATGAATAGCCCGGACAACGTCAGACTGGGTAGAGCTATCGACTTGAAATTTGGTTTTTCGCGCATGCGCAGACCAGATCTCGGAAACGGGTAGAGCTATCGACTTGAAATTTGGTTTTTGAATAGCCCGGACAACGTCGGGTTGGGTAGAGCTATCGACTTGAAATTTGGTTTTTGAATAGCTCGGACAACGTCGGGCTCATCGGCTATCTCATATATATGTTGAAGACCTCTGTGTGTCTGTATGTATGTTTGTTTGTCTGTCATTTATACAAATCTACGATTCTCGACCGATCGGGACGAAACTTGGTACGTGTGTGTAGTTTGACCAGGCGGTCGACGTTGTCGTATTGGCGAGCCCGTGCGACGCCAGCTTCGCGCATGCGCAGACGAGATCTCTGAAACGGGTGGAGCTATCGACTTGAAATTTGTTATGTGAATGTATCTTGCCCCGGATTTTATCGGGTCGCCGAGCCCGTGCGACGCCAGCTTCGCGCATGCGCAGACCAGATCTCGGAAACGGGTGGGGTTATCGACTTGAAACTTGGTTTTTGAATAGCCCGGACAACGTCGGGCTCATCGGCTAGTATAATATATTTCAACACATTTTTTAAATACTATATATGACAATAACAATCAACATAACTTAACATATATATACATTAAGTATGAATCATATTAGAAACTGGATCCATATACTCCAAAACGTCGATCTCCACTGCGCCGAAAACTCTCTTGGGTGTCCGCTTGAATGATCAACATTTCGATACGTCATCTTCCGTGGCCCAAGCTTCCAACCTGCCCTCAGTTGGATGATGGTTGCTTCCAGGAATGTTTTCTCTTTCTTTAGGAAATCTGTCATCCTGAAAATGTTCGGGTGGGAGAATGATGGCTCCCTTCTACCCACAACTCTGTTATGTAGTCCGTGAATTGGGTGACATCTTCTAGACCATTGTTGTTACTCGCAGGATAATCTTCTAGAGCTTCAAACTAAGCATCACCAACCATCGCGACCGGTTCCATAAGGAGGGCTAGAGCTCATCGTATGAGAGCCTTATGATGATTTCCTTCTGTATCTTCATATATCTGTTGCGGGTGGCATTCCTTTACATTTTTCAACACTGCTTGACCGAAAAGCAATAGGCAACCTTTTATTATGGCTGTCGGGTATGTAGCTCTCATGGTATTTTCGGCGGCTGTCTCATAATATGTAAACATTGCTCTTGGACTTGTGGTGATGTCTATTTCTGCTGCCTTCTCTTTCAATGTTGAACAATCGTTGGTATGTCCGTTTTGTTCTGTTCGGAAGGAAACCATACATCAAATGACTCATCTTTCCGGCGACGAATGCATGTATAGTATACAGATCGAACAAGATTGTTGGACTTTTTTTCAAACGTACCATCGCAGAAAATTTAAGCAAGTTTAAGCAACAGCTAGGTTCTGAAGATTCTCTTTGGTTGTGAAGATGATAATCGTTTTGGTGTGTCAGGGTCATGGTTATGGTTGTCACTGTGATGTCACCACGTGGTTATTAAGGCAATTAGTTGGTCATGTGCGAACACTATCCTAACACACGTCAAGAGCTGGATGATTATGAAAACACGATAATCGAGTTTGACCGTAAGTTCGGCGGTACTCTAGTACTCTATGAATACATCAAGGCGCGTTTTCGACTCAAGCTTCGAAATTCTTACTTTTACGTGATCAAACAATCAACTGGGGCAAACGGGATAACAATCTGTTCGCAACTATTTCTTGGGCTTCCAGATGTTGCATGTGGATCATATAAACAGAGTTCACATACATCATAGTTATGGGCTACGTGGTGTCCAAACCAGCGTCATCGTTGAATCACCGTATAAGTCTGACGCCAATACCCGTTATCAACCACGCTACGGAGGACAGGGTGAACCGACCAGTTATCGACCACGCCACGGAGGACAGGGTGAAACGACTGCGTGTGTTTGTTTCACACCTGGCAAAGACATAGGCATAAATTTCAAACATGATGAGTGAGGTTGCTTCCGAAGAACTTGTTCGTATCTCCCGGAATGTTGTCCGTATCTCCATTAATGTGCTTCACCGATCACCCGGTGAATCGATGTGTTATTAATTCCGGTCAATTGGATGACCATTCAAAAGCCGGCAGTTCGGCGCACAGTTCATCCACGTTCACTATGGAAGCATTTACTACGATAGTTGTTCACAAGTTGGCATTATTTATTTCTGGTAATTCAAATCGTGAATTCGTTCAGTATCTTATCGGAACTAGTATTCCTTACAGGAGTTCGCAGTATACCGTCGTGTTCGTACGAGAGTCGAAATTTGTTGGCCGTGACGTCTAAAATCACAGTCGTCTCGGATGTGCTTCTTCGTGATGGGGCTAAAGGTTATGTTGTCGATCCGTTCTATGTTCGGCCGTTTTCTTCACTTGGAAGACGATGCCATCATAATTTGTGATGGATGCTCTTAAAAATATTTGGATTAACCAATTTTGTGGCACCGTTATTGCGTAAAATGGCTGTCCAATTACTACTTCATTTTGTTTCGGGCTTAAAAGTGCTCCATACATAGTCGACACGCTATCCATAGCCTAGTGTTGGATAGCCATCAATTTGTTTATTACAAAGCATGTTCGCGTCTGTTTCGGGAGTAGAAGTGCTCCATATATATATTTAATACGCTATTCCTAGCTTTGTCTTGCTAGCCACCCATGTGTTTCATATCAAGCATGTCCTTCAGTTGTTTGCCGATTTTCTTTGTTTTGATTCATGTGAAGAAGATGGCCACCGCATTAATGCTAATATGACAATGGTTTTTAAAACTCTGAACATTCCCTTGGCAAAGTATAACACTATTAGCCCCACACGTTGTCTTGAATATCTTGGTCTGTGTTTGGACGTGGTATGTACGGAGGTGCGGGACATTTGAACTTTGCCAGCACGGCATTCCACCTAGGACGAGCGTTTTTGTCAGGTTTACTTGATTTGCCTACACCAGTGCTGAACTTATTAGTGTAAACAATATTTTATTCTCAAGAATAACACATATAACACATGATATAAGGACAAATAAAAATTCAACATTAGAGAAAAAGATTTGGCAGTAAGACAAAGGCTTATAGGTGGCCATTTCCTTAGTATATATTGCATCATTTGTTTTATTGCGTGTCAATGATGAATTGCCTGTTACACAAGCACCCGCAACCTATCCCGTGGCTAACTGCTGAATGTCCACCCCACACACAATCACACCTCTGGCATGCATGAGTATACGAGAGCACAAATTTGTTTTGTTTAGGCATTTGGTTCACGCCTTACAGTTAATAACCATATAATGTCAGTTAAATCATTTAGTATCGTCGAAAAACTTTTGTACGGCGATGAATATGTCGGCATATTTGGTATAATATATATCCACAGACCCATACAGTAATATTTTGACTTCCAAGTTCAAATTGAGATTAGCTAAACAACGGACTCTTTCACGCTCGAATATTGGACAGAGGAGTAAGAAGTGCTCGGCAGTTTCTAATTCTCCACAATCGCAAAATGGACTATTATTCAGATGATTGCAAAACAGGTCATATTTCAGGTTACTGCAGTTCGTTCGCAGTAACGTAAACTACCTGCTCATTATTACGCGAACTAAACATGTGTACAGATTGTTCGCAGTTGGAATGGTGTTTCCATGTTCCTTAACATTGAGACGACAACTTCTGATGACATAAATTTGTATATGACGCATCGTCCAAGCACGGATACGGTGGAATATTCGAGGGGACTACATGTATGTGGTTTCACGATCGATGGACAGCGGAATTCCACGATGAACTCCAACAACCAGACGATATATCATCCATGGCGTTGATGGAATTGCTCCCTATTATAGTGGCTGTTCTATGTGGTAATCTCTTATGGTTACACTGGTGTAAATAAGGTTCGGAGAGACCTCTAGGGGATGCGGGAGGAATATATAGGAGAGAATAAAATAGACACTGGGCCCTGATTGGTCAATAGCCTTGTGTGCTTTTTGCATAAAAAAATCATCACACCTCTTCCCTATGATTTCCCATAGGTAAGATAGCCATTGGCACAGGAATTAACCCTTTGTAGTGAAGTTTGAATTTGTTGGTGTGGTCTAAAATATGACAGTATTTTTTTATGCGGATCTGACACTAGTTACGAAAACACAAGATTTAAAGGCGAATTCCCTGCTAGACAGATATGATTTTTTTGTGTAAAAAGTTTCCCGAAATGTCAATTTTTCAGATTAAAAAAAAAAATTGGACCCATGGTTCATATAGCCAACAGCATACGCTAAAACGTTAGCACTGAGGCCTATGGAAAACATTTACACCAGTGTAACCTAAAGGGAAAAATGAGCTTTTTGGCATTTTTGATTCCTGGGAGTCACTTTAAAGTATTTTAATGCATTTTTCACAGCCTGGTCTTTCAGTCCAATGAATCTCCCATGCATGGTGTGGCTATTCTTGCTGCTGATGTCTTCTTTCACTTACATCGGCCAAAAAAATGGTATGATTTTTCATAAAAAAAATGCCAATTTTTCAAGGTATTTTCAAAAAATTTCAAGGTGGTATATAATTGTCACATGATAATGCAAATTACCCATAACATGAGCATGTCAATGACACACATACCAATTGTTATAAGAAGCTAATCTAACAAGTATTTTGGATTTTATAGCCAGTGATATACAGATATATATAATAAAAGTGTCTCATTTTCACTGGTGGGTATGGCCATTTGAAGGTTAATAGCACTAAAACTTGGACACATTTAAGAAAATGCTTCAGCATTTCAAAGAGAGCATATCTTTGTTCAACTAATTCAATATACACCCACATCCAGTTATCTTGGATCACCCTTGCAGACCTGAAAATGTCATATTTTAGTCTTCCATGTGCTGATAAAGTCATGTGCTTGATGCTCAGCTGATCAGATCTGGACTCAATGACCTCACATCACCAGAAGTTCTCTCATGGAAAGGATCTTGTACAGTCTTCCATAGCTGATCCAAGTTTGCAACACCAGACCCCAGACCTGAAAATGTCATATTTTAGTCTTCCATGTGCTAATAAAGTCATGTGCTTGATGCTCAGCTGATCAGATCTGGACTCAATGACCTCACATCACCAGAAGTTCTCTCATGGAAAGGATCTTGTACAGTCTTCCATAGCTGATCCAAGTTTGCAACACCAGACCCCAAAAACTGTGTGAAAATGGGGCCTGAATATGACTTGTGGTGGAAAAATGTGCTTTTTTGATGAATAATGTGTTACAGAGAGTGGGCTTAAATTGTGTGTGATAAATAAAGAACCACAGAAGTGATATTATTTTTGAACACATTTTTTTCATTCATGGGCAATTCTGAAAAAATGTAGGGTGTTACAATTATTCCGCGAAAAAGCGGGCTATCGCTTTAGGTTACACTGGTGTAAATAAGGTTCGGAGAGACCTCTAGCGGATGCGGGAGGAATATATAGGAGAGAATAAAATAGACACTGGGCCCTGATTGGTCAATAGCCTTGTGTGCTTTTTGCATAAAAAAATCATCACACCTCTTCCCTATGATTTCCCATAGGTAGGATAGCCATTGGCACAGGAATTAACCCTTTGTAGTGAAGTTTGAATTTGTTGGTGTGGTCTAAAATATGACAGTATTTTTTTATGCGGATCTGACACTAGTTACGAAAACACAAGATTTAAAGGCGAATTCCCTGCTAGACAGATATGATTTTTTTGTGTAAAAAGTTTCCCGAAATGTCAATTTTTCAGATTAAAAAAAAAAATTGGACCCATGGTTCATATAGCCAACAGCATACGCTAAAACGTTAGCACTGAGGCCTATGGAAAACATTTACACCAGTGTAACCTAAAGGGAAAAATGAGCTTTTTGGCATTTTTGATTCCTGGGAGTCACTTTAAAGTATTTTAATGCATTTTTCACAGCCTGGTCTTTCAGTCCAATGAATCTCCCATGCATGGTGTGGCTATTCTTGCTGCTGATGTCTTCTTTCACTTACATCGGCCAAAAAAATGGTATGATTTTTCATAAAAAATGCCAATTTTTCAAGGTATTTTCAAAAAATTTCAAGGTGGTAATTGTCACATGATAATGCAAATTACCCATAACATGAGCATGTCAATGACACACATACCAATTGTTATAAGAAGCTAATCTAACAAGTATTTTGGATTTTATAGCCAGTGATATACAGATATATATAATAAAAGTGTCTCATTTTCACTGGTGGGTATGGCCATGTGAAGGTTAATAGCACTAAAACTTGGACACATTTAAGAAAATGCTTCAGCATTTCAAAGAGAGCATATCTTTGTTCAACTAATTCAATATACACCCACATCCAGTTATCTTGGATCACCCTTGCAGACCTGAAAATGTCATATTTTAGTCTCCCATGTGCTGATAAAGTCATGTGCTTGATGCTCAGCTGATCAGATCTGGACTCAATGACCTCACATCACCAGAAGTTCTCTCATGGAAAGGATCTTGTACAGTCTTCCATAGCTGATCCAAGTTTGCAACACCAGACCCCAAAAACTGTGTGAAAATGGGGCCTGAATATGACTTGTGGTGGAAAAATGTGCTTTTTTGATGAATAATGTGTTACAGAAAGTGGGGTTAAATTGTGTGTGATAAATAAAGAACCACATAAGTGATATTATTTTTGAACACATTTTTTTCATTCATGGGCAATTCTGAAAAAATGTAGGGTGTTACAATTATTCCGCGAAAAAGCGGGCTATCGCTTTAGGTTACACTGGTGTAAATAAGGTTCGGAGAGACCTCTAGCGGATGCGGGAGGAATATATAGGAGAGAATAAAATAGACACTGGGCCCTGATTGGTCAATAGCCTTGTGTGCTTTTTGCATAAAAAAAATCATCACACCTCTTCCCTATGATTTCCCATAGGTAAGATAGCCATTGGCACAGGAATTAACCCTTTGTAGTGAAGTTTGAATTTGTTGGTGTGGTCTAAAATATGACAGTATTTTTTTATGCGGATCTGACACTAGTTACGAAAACACAAGATTTAAAGGCGAATTCCCTGCTAGACAGATATGATTTTTTTGTGTAAAAAGTTTCCCGAAATGTCAATTTTTCAGATTAAAAAAAAAAATTGGACCCATGGTTCATATAGCCAACAGCATACGCTAAAACGTTAGCACTGAGGCCTATGGAAAACATTTACACCAGTGTAACCTTATCACGGTATGTTCCATTGTGATAATATGGCGACTGTTGATAGTATAAACAAGAACGTATACTACAACACGATCAAGTTACGCTTGGCAGGCGTTCGATTGTCCTACATGGGAAGCAATTTATCTCGCCAATTCGATAGCACTGATGGTCTCGGCCTCACCGTGTACATACATACCTGCGAAGAGTTAAAAGCCTTCCACAGCGACCTGTTCGCCCAAAACGTTCCTTATAATAGTAACTATTTTCAATTTTGAAAATAATATGTGCATTTCTACATCGAGGATTCTTCTCCCAGTTCGTAGATAGAATGATGGCGACCGTTTGCGGCCTGTCGCATTCTTCGAGTTTATGAGGTGCGGTGTATTCACTGTCACCAAGGACTAATATTAGTCCCAGCAGTCACCAACGGATTTTTCAAACATGCATTTCACATCAGAGTTGGCGTATGCGTCTCGACCACGAGCAGTAATGGTTGTACTTTGTTTTGTAAACTGTATCAGGTACTGTGACGTCACCAATTTTTTACTATTATTACAGACCAAGTGAAAACTCGTTGGGGAGCTGAAATGTTGCATAGTAGAACGTTACTGCTGTCGTAATCAAAAGTCCAGAGGCCAACCCAAATCTGTCGAGTAGTAACCTCTTATGGACATCATCATGACGGTCTCACCCACATTCCCCTATTGATATAAACGTACTGAAATCATTATTGTTTCGATTGATAAGGACAAGCAGGCCAATTATTACTGACGGTCTACTGGATCAAATTTTCGGACCCTATGTCTCCGTCAGAGGCGGACTGTTTTCGATAAAACTTGTCATTTGAACATCGATTCAAAGAAGACCTAATTTTCACAACAAACGGGTTATACCCTGACTTGATTACGCCTTATTTCCGCGCCAGTGCAGGATACATCACCGTGACAGCCAAAACTCGATCTTAGAGTATACAAAAGATTTATTTTCCAACTAATGCACGGCACTTGGTTCAGCACGGAACTGTGCAAAGACTACTTTGCGAAACGAAATAACATATCTTTAATATGGAATTCACTGTTATCATAATATTACATAGGAAATACAGGCATATATGTCCATGCATAACTCGCCCGTAAATACTAATCCAGCGAGAATTTGCAGGCAGTATACACATTATGTTCACGGATGTCAGAAAACTGGAAAGTTGTTGTTTGCTCTATATTGCAATATATTAACATGTGAAATGTCCTAGTTGTTTTTGGCTCAAGTGGCATTGAATTTACTATCACTGTCCACATAGTTGTCATAGAAAGCTCAAATAGCTCGATAAAATGTATAACACAAATACATTTAATACCTTCCCATGGTAATAACACGATGTGAAATGTTTAGTCCGATATCACTTCGCATGTCCTAGTTCAACATATCCTCGCGAAAATACGCACATAATCGATCAATAAAGTGAAATAGTGAAAATACATGTTAAATAGCGTACAACTGAAAAGTCGTGTTGGCTTATTTGTGCCATTGTCCGCACATAGTCTGCTTAGAATCGCCGCATTATGAGTGGATAATCCGACTAAATGCTCTCATTTCCATCACACTATCGACTCAAAATGATGCGATTCTAAGCAGTGATCTAAATAAAACAAGTTATATTATAATCAGATAATGAGCGGGTTATCGAGAGAATAGGCTGCCATGTTAACTTCATTTGAGTCCATGTTATCTAATTTTAATCTCATGCTGTTTTTGGAAATGCCAAATGCTTGTGATGTCGGCAACAACTGGCATATATAGTGGCCAAGATAATGGCCATCATGCATCCGTTCGAAAATCTGCTACATGTGCTCAATTAACAGCCACTGACGTGACAGAAGTCATTGCAAAACATGTGAGATTTTCGAATGGATATAGTATCAATACAACAGGTTACGTATACTTTGGAATATATGCTCAATTGACCTACCATCCGTCTGTTCGAGTCCCCGAGAATAAGTAACTTATGAAAATAAATGACACTTTCTGTCATTTTTACCTCCGATGTTCCGAGCTCAACTTTCGCTTCCGCACCAAATTAAGTCGGATACCGGTTGTGCATTTGATGCGTTTGGTATCGTTGTGATTTGAAGTACATACGCCGGTCAGATTTACCGTGTTATGTTGTGACCTGCAGGTGTTGAGTGGTGACGTGAGTGAGAATCAGTTCGTACGGTTAGTTGATGCTGACTCTGAATTTAGAATAGTATCGGTGGTCGTTCAGTTCAGACTGAATCAGATGGCAGCCGCACACGCCTGTTTTGAAGTTAATATATGCCTGGTGCATGATATTGTGTATGAATTCAAACTGGGGGCAGACGCACACACCTATCTTGAAGTTAAAGGTGCACAATCCGAATCGATGGCCCCCGTATCATCATATTACAATAACAATAACAACAACAACATTTCTTCAAAAGACGCTTTAGTTATCAGAATCGATTAATTACCAAGAAATAATGCTATCAACGTTTATATAACTATAACATTTGCCAAAACATGTTATATGTACATTTTGTTCAACCCAATTTGCCACCGGGAGCATGTCGGTCGGCTCGTCGAATATTCGCTAGGTCGTCAGATATTCCAGGTGGTGAAAAATTACATTTTCAAAAATCGATAGCTGATAACTCTGAGCTTCGATGGGTGGTTTTCTCGACTCGAATCAAATATATTATTTTTTACCGCTGAAGCCAAATGTATAGAAATTCAGGAGCTTTAATTCGGATTATGCATCTTTAGTACATGCATGTGCCTGGTAATAGCGTGTGTTCATTCAGACGGAGGGCAGACACACACGCCTGTCTTGAAGTTAATATGTGAGTGTCGACATCGTGTGTGGTACATGTAGGTGTGCCAGCATTGTCAGTCGCAACTCATAGGCCTACATCGAACACACTGTTAGCCAAATTTCCTCCACACTTTTGGTTACTGTTCCCTGGGCAAGTGGCGGAACACCATGATTCACTGATGCGTCCATATTGACCATAACTCATACCACAGAAACATTCTTTGCTGAACTGCATACCTGCATAACGATATCCTGAAATGTGTGTAAATACGTGTATTCAAGTAAGAATGGCGATGACCGACTGCACTGACCGTGTGTCTGGTCAACCCCAACAATTTGGTTTATAACTTGGATGCCTAGGTTATTCTGATTGAATTTTAAAATGAGGCTTATTTGTGCTTGTGTAATTTTACAAATCACCAGCTCCATTCAACAGACCAAAACGGTATATTGTACCTGGACGGTAAACATAATATATAATCATTTTATTAACCATCCCTTAACTAACACTATTTCTGATTGTGCAAAAGCCGCCACGTGATAATCTAGGAAAAGGTCATATTGGATTTTCCCATGTCATATTGAACTCCCAAGACTTAGTGCAATATGACTTCTTTATCGGGTCTCTGTGACGTGACGAATTAACTATTGCAATATGAATGGGTGAATTTTGATGCGCCCGCAACACTGGTGGCTTTAGCAGACGTTTCAATTCCGCATTGAATTTTCTTTTTCATTTCCGTGATTACTGTTCCAAATCATGCTTTCTGATGATCAAATACAGGCTTTTATAGAGAATTAAGTGCCGACAAATACCGAAAGTAACCACTAACGTTATTTAAAGTTATTTCCATTTGGATAAACATACTGATGGAAAATAAACATGTCATTATACAATGTTGTGTACAGTATGAGTTTTTCTTCTTTTACTCGTCCAGGTTGTGGTGAAAAGTCATATTGGACTCGACACTGCGTGTCTCGTCCAATGTGACTTTTCACCACAGCCTGGACCCATACAAGAAATCACATACTGTACACAACATTGTATAATAAATTTGTAATCTCCCATTTAGCATGTACAACAATAAAGGGCATGAGAGATTTTGCTTCTCTGGTAGAAACAATAGTAACATGGCAAACACATAACACTTTCCACGGCGAAGTGGGGGCCCCCGGTGGTCCAGTCGGTAGAGTCACTACTAGAGTGCCAGGTGCATTACGCCGTCACAGGCCGTCCAGCGCTGACGAAGCTGATTCGAACCCCGTCACAGGGAGGGTGACCGGAATCGTGTATCTGGGCAAATTTGTCAGTTGCTTTCCGGGGGTCGGTGGTTTCTACACGCAGTGGAATTAAGCCTCTGCGTGGTCTTTCCTCCACCCGTAAAATTGACAACGTCGTGTGTGGCCTAGTGGCTAGAACGACGATAAACCCTAATAAACAAACAAACAAACCACGGCGAAGTGATATACACAATGAGTTGATGCATTGTTGATACAAGATACCAGCGGGGTAGTACTGCGTGGTTATAAGTAAACCAAGGAAAGATGTGGGGCAGGAAATGACTTTTTAACTTTTAACCAGTTCTTTATACATTCAGATACATATATAACTATTCAGGCATGTTTGGTTGATTTGAAGACAGAACAGTTAAGATAAGATAATATAAGAAGATACATTTCACGTTTGTATGTTGATTGATGTGTTAAAGGTACTCAATCCGATAAAACTCTCTCAATTACTATTTCAATGGCTTCGGGGGTAAACAATATTTGATTCGAGGAAGCCACACATCAAAGCTCAGATTTTTTAGATTTTAGAAATCTAATATTTTTCATTATCGGGAATACTTTCTGGCCCAGAACACAGTCAAAATTGCGTTATTATTACCACTTGATTTTGGAGTTATCCATCCTTGTATGTTTGAATAGTGTTTTGGTGTACACATCTCGATCAGATTACGGCAGTTGAAGGCAATTATTAGTACTCATCTCGAGAAAATAAGAAATTTCAAAAATCAATATTTAATAACTCTGAGCTTTGTTTGATGGGTTCCTCGACTCGAATCAAATATTGTTTACTCCGAAAGCCAAAGAAATAGTAATATAGCACCCTCTGATCGGATTGTTGTTGTTGGAATATGTTGAGATGGGGACCCTCTGATCGGATTGAGTACTTTTAATATTTTCTCTCGCTATGATTCATTAGATCGACTCACCTGATGCCGCACACGCATTGATGCAGCAGTCATGTTCATTGCTAGTTCCTTTGTAGATCTGAGTGTCCAGGTCCCGATTATAGTAATCTTGGAAACAGCCTAGATATCGTGGTGCCGCCTTCAAACCTGTGGTTGAACACAATACGCTTGGTACATGTGGTAGGCCGAATAAATTTGCATTAGCATTTACATGCCGAATCGGCTGCTGATCAAATGTTGTCTATTATACAGTTAAAATGCTGATGAGAGCAAATTAAACTCTTGGTGTGAGACGTTGATAGATTCGGATGCAGGACGAGATGCATGGTATGAGAAAAATAGGTATTCAACGTGAGCTACGTCCGTCCCGTTTAGCAGATCTACAGATCTTTATTTAAATTTATTTCGATAGTATAACAAGACATACATACTGGAGGATTCGAAGAAAAGTTCTTAAAACTTAGATGAACATCCGCTCCCCACAGGCAGAATATGTATAACAACGGGTTACAACAAGGCCTGAACGTTATGTCAATATATAGAAAACCCGTCGTCTGTGAGTGTATATGTGTGTGTGTATGACTCGGTCACGCTTTTTGGCGCGTTTTAGCTTTCCAACCATGAGTGTAATGTGGACCAAATTTGTATCACAACCAATATTGGATGTGTCGTAAAAGATGACTCATCAAATTTCACGCCGATTGGCCAAAGCAAACTTGAGATCTAATATGGTCCCCAAATGCTGTAAATGCACTCAAGTAGACACTATTTCTAATGACGTTTGTCGAATTGACGTCATATGACGTCGCACGCAAACTCACACTCGCTTTGCTATTGTAGACGAAACTTCCATGCGGTCTACCATAGCGTTGTTGGAAATAGGCGCTAAATTAATTTGTCAGTTCAGCTTAAGTGTGCATATAAGTAACGAATGTTGACTTTGTCGTGGAAGTGCATATATATAGTCGGGTGTATAATCGAGACTCGAGCGCTCTACCATCGTTGGGAATGGGTGCTAATAGAAACTTAATCACATTTCGCGAAGCAAAATCTGCAAGTTTTCATGAAGGTAACGCGCATAAGATCCGTATACCTATGAGACTGTATTATTGTGTTCTATATATAGGTCACATTACCTAAAAATAGTATCTTAACCAATCAGATTTGACGTAGCATAGACCTGGTTTTTGCTAAGCCTTGTAGAGCAAATACAGAAATCACCATTACTACACAATCAAAGGATGAGATGAAGCCTATATATATAGCAGGTGAGTGATCTAAATAAAATAGTACTTCATCTCTGTTTTCTGACGGGAAAATGTCACCAAAGACACTTCTTTTACTGTGATTTGAGACTTCAGTTCTTTGACTTGGTCAAGTTTGTGTTTGAAACCAGTATAGATTATATATATATATATATATATATATATATATATATATATATATATATATATATATATATATATATATATTTATATATATGTCCATTTATCAGAATAGATGAGTTGATATCTGTGTGGAAAGTAAAAATCAATTTTTTATGTCATCACCAAAGTTAAAAAGGTCAAGATATTTATATATAACTTTCCACGATACTGTGTCAAATGCCTTTTCGAATTCTAGCAGGAGCAGAAGAACGGGTATATCAGCTATTTTTTCCTTCTAGATAATATCATAAATGAATCTCGTATTGTCTCCAATATACCGATTTTGTAAGAAACCGGGTTGGTCATGGCTGACCATATCAGGTAAACATTTTTCATTCTTTCAGTTATACAATAATACGCTAGTTTATATTATATTCAACATATATATCGTACGCCAGTTCTTCAAAAGATGTCTTTTTCGGAATAAGAGTAATAAGTCCTTGTTTTTGCGTTATCGATAATCAACCACTATCAAATGCTTCACGAAGGGACTCACAAAGAATTTGACCTAAGTTTTGCCTAACACATTTCCAAAACTCACACGGAAATCCGCCCAGACCGCTGCACTTACCATTTTGTGTCTTTAGGGTTATTGGTCCTTCTATGCTATGTGCAGCAGCCTTTGTTAGTACTGGATATGCTTCTTCCACGAGGATAGCGTTAATGTCAAATTAGTTTGTGTTTGTAGATGCACATATATGTAGCTTAGTTATAGTGGAAACTTTGGACAGGGTGTCAGAATGAGGGGTCAGGTTTCTGTTTCTGGATATATGGTTTCCATGGCAACGGCATCAGCTATTTGGAGAAATGTTGAAAAAGCCCAGTTGGTAACCGGATGAGCCTTGTGATTGAATGAATGATGTGAACTCATGGTGCCATCAGTGGTCCATCAAACTAATAGGGCCACTAAGACATATAGGATCAAGGTCAAAAGCTAAGGTCAAGGTAATTGGGGAAAATCAATATTATCGTCTATTTTATATTAATTGTCTCATATTCCGCCAAACCTAGTGTGTTAGTCCTGAAAGCAATCCCCATAGTAAGCGAGATCACTGAGTCGCAATCATATTGGACCCATCCAGTCCCATTCCGTGCTACACGTCAACGTTCTGGCGTAGCATTCCATTTGTACAGCTTTTGAATATTTATGAATTCCATATATGGAATGCTACTCCAGACCTGCAGCTATTAACCGCGGAATCTATATAATCACATTTTAAGTACAACCTTTGTGGTTTAACAATATTTATTTCTTCCCAAAAATATCATTAAAGTACTACTTGTTAATAGTATATGTGGCGAATAATTTCGTTAAAGATGCATCAGGTGATTGTAAAGTTTATTCTTATGAAGAAAACATTTAAAGAGCCATATAACATTCATATAAAACGAATGTGTTTTATTATTATATTGTTTAGGTTGGGTTATAATTTTCCTGATTAAAACAATCTTGTTACATGGCAACTGTAATATTTTCGATTGAAATTAATTTTAACAACTGGTCATATATGAGAGGTTCATTCACTTCGCAACAAAAAAGGTGGACATGTATAGAATATAATCTCATTTCCATAGCAACCATTGGCACAAATACTGTCCAAATTGTCATTTTAGTGAACTTTTGGCTGTATTACTACTATCTCAATTTCGTTCAGAAATATAGAATACAACCAACTGTGCTGTATAACTTAGTCACACTGTTCCATACAACAATCATGTTGAGTGGTGGATATAATGCTCCTGTTTCCATAGAACTGTTCCAAATGTTATCAAGTTGGTCAATTTTGACTGTTTTGTTCACAGAGGGATGAAATATGAATAGGTAATATTCACTTCATTCACACACATCTGCTCGTTTTGTGGTTAGAATCACAGAAGAATTTCGCGGCAATGATGGATACTACATTATTCAAAATATATTTCTGTAAGATTTATCCGAAATGGTAATTGTATAAGCATTGTGTGACCCACATTATGTGAGTAAAGGGGGATGCCCAATAGCAGAAGAGTCCACATATAGAGGTACCATGTCTTGCCCACCGGAAGCTGACATAAGCTAATGATAGGCAGAGCATCCTGCTGTAACGGCAGTTTATGATATACAGTCTCAAAGATTTGGAACAGAAAAGATAGCAGAAACCCACAGAACACACACAAACTCTGTGTTATGATTTATGTTTCATGATAACAATTGATTAAGGCTTTGTATGACCCACATGCGTAATATAAGGTAAGTGCGAAAGCCCCATACATATTATCTGGTATATCAGGTACCGAGCACCTAATATATATCGTATCTAAATTAAAGTTATACACGCGTTTATAGATATGTTATCCACCCCCCTAATGTTATTGTTGCTGTCCCGTAGGTAAAGTCGAAATCATTGCCAATGCATTCTCTTATATATGCGAGTCGACCATAGGTCGCCTCGCATATATAAGAGAATGCATTGGCCTAAAAAAAATCTTTTTTAAAAACTTTTTACCATTTTTTCTTACATTCTTTAACAATTTTATAATTTTGAATGTGTTAAGCCAATGCATTCTCTTATATATGCGAGGCGACCTATGGTCGACTCGCATATATAAGAGAATGCATTGGCACAGGGCCCTTCTGTTGGGTAAAGGGTTAAAGAAATTTTACGAACTTGTGTGTATGTTTGCTCCAGTTGGGAGGGTACATCCTTTGATCAATGTTGGGGGGTCGGGCTTGCATTTGAAAGTTTCAAAGTGGACACCACACTGCTCAACGGGGACCATCTAGCGACATCCCTGTTTAGAATTATTTGAGTGATTTTGACATGTTCTAACTGTTGTAATCTTCAGAGTTCGAGTATACTCAGTCTTTACAGTCATGCGAGCGACTCAACAGTCATCAATTGACTTTCTGGTATAAATATTCTACGGCTGCGATCTCACCTTACGTCAGTAGGTAAGATCGCCAAACCATCACAAACCAGTCACAAACCATCATATTCTTTCAATCCGTGGTGCCATAGGCCACTTTATATTCATAACAATACACACTGCCTGATAGCACAGCCGTTCTGCCACACGTACCCCACTGTGTTTAGAGGCATTCCGTGGCTTGCTTGGGTATTTGAATGAGACAATGAAAAACATAAACAAAATTGTGGTTGTTCCAAGTTATTTGCCAGCCGGGCTTTGTAAATGGTCCATGCTGTTGGAGAAAGTTAAATATATCCCATATTTCAATTAAACGCCAACAAATGATAAAAGTATAAGGGGGAAATGTTGACATATATTATGTTGACCTGACCGTGGTCAATCTCATCCCATCCTGGTAACCACCTCCAACAATGTCCAGCTTGAGGTCTCTCGACCAATATTCCAAGTTTCAAGCTTTAGATACTATAGTCATGATTTGTGCGATTATTAAGGGACCCACTATGTGTAAGGATTGAGAATGTACATTGATCCCAGTTAGATAGGGTAAATGATGCATGATAATTCCTCTCTGCGTGGTCGTGTTATAAAATCTATCCTAATTTGGCCCCAGAAACCAGTTTCCCCGTTAGTAACCTTGACATATGTGGACTATCATATGTGTAGCCAGCGTTTCCATAACGGCATAACCCAGCCCATTGGGGAGCGCATTGGATGGGCGATATTAGCCCATCATGACCTGGTGACGGACTCATCGCACAACAAAACTTTCAGACTTCTTGATGACGAACATTATGAATCATTAACTTTCATTTCCCTCCCATGAGCTATAATCGAACCACTGCACGGGTGGTTCGTGTACGACATACGTAGATACTATGCAAGTATTGTCTAAGTGGATTAACGCCAATAGTTCAGTACGCGCGAATGGTTCAGGACGCCTGTCGATTCTTCAGTTCGCAAACCAAATATCGCGATCCCCAACTATGCGCAAGCATCACAAGAATAGACTCCAACTGTTCTAACTTGGATATTTTATCCCCAATAGTTCATTACAAAAGGTTCTGGTCTCCTGCCGATTATTCAGCGCGATTCCCTACTGAGCATAAGGATCCTAAGAGAAGACTCAAACTGCTTAGATCTTGAATCGGATAATGTTTTTGTTTCTACTGTAAATCGAAAATATGTCATGTGTAGCAAAGTGAGTGCACAGTGAGTTCGCAGCCCGCCGGTGGTTTATTATGAATTCACACAACATTGGCTTGGCCGCTTTAAGCGATGTGCAAGATAGATCGCTCGTACTGTGTCGACTTAGCACCATTCGTGGGTTAAAAGAGTAGCAGTACCAGTACCAGTCAGCTTATCACACTGATGAGTATCAGATCTCGTTCTGATCAAACTGTAGCAGAACATGTACACAACACCATGACTGCAGCCGGTTCATTGGTTGGCTAGTACAAATGACTGGGCTAATAATGTATTATCTTAGAACAATATTACTGAGCGCTGTATTATTATTTGCTACATTTTTCGAATATGGCCGACATTAATGTAACACATAATATCATGTAATTTGCGATAACGTGCATAGCATAGACACTGCATGGTCGCACACTGTAGCATTGTCCTTCCCAGGGCGGGTTCGCTCGAACCCATCGAACCCTAGCTAGTTACCCCCATGTGGACTATCCTGATTGGCTGAAAAAATTAAGGCACTAATATGCAGATTTGCGATGGTTGAAAGGTATTGTGTGGCATATATATCAATCACATTATTTAGCCACAACAAAACAGCAGTTAGTTTATTATTATGGCATTTGGTATTTGACCTGTGTCCTCTGACCTTGAAATACAACTCCCCCATCGCATATCGCATATCAAAAGTGCTTCTATAACTAAGCATCTAATATGTGAAGTTTCATGCTTTAGAATAAATATATACTTATAGTCATAAAATCGTGTTTATTTGGATCTGATGGTCCCTTAATTCGGAGTTGGATCGTGATATCATCGTGGAAATAGGACCTAACTATTAACATATGTTCATAATCAACTTATTTGATTCTGAAATAAGCGCATATAGAATATGTATCCTTTATGCAGATGAATGGCGCGGGTCCCACACACATAAAGAGCGTTTATCTGGTAAGTAGTATCGATGATGAAAATAGATTAGATAGTGCTTATATGAGCTTATTTCGAATTGAAACAAGCTCTATACGGACTTATTTTGGACGACTAGTTTCTACACAAATTCTTTGACGAAATGTACATAATTGTACCTAATTTAAATCGAAAATATATTGAGCGAATATTACTGCTACTAAACAAACCGTTCCATCATGTAAAACATTTTTTAACACACTTTATTTCTGTCGATTTCGTAGTAGATATTGCAACATAACACTAGGAGATGTGCGGTTGTATCGTCGTAGAAACACGAGTGGCAACACAGGTTCGCGTTTTCGGTGTGAAGTTTCATGCGTCCGGCCAGTCACGATTTTGTGATAATCCACTGGACTATTATTATGGGCTATGCAATTAAGATATCCTGCTGATTGTTGTGACCGTTGTTTGGTGCATTTTGAGACAAAACCAGCATTTTTGGAGCGTTTTTCATTTCTGAGCTGCTTGTAAATGTTACAGGTTGAACCAAACTCAATCGGTGGTGCATTTTATATTAATAATTATCCCGAGCACATGTTTACATTGAATCAGGAAACAAGACATTTAGCAGTCTCGTTTGTATTTTTGTTATACATTTGCCGCTTACATTTTATTTCCCGCATGTTTTTGCATATGGGCCAACTTGTGGGCTGTTATTGTAAATGTTTGATAGACATACAGCATGTTCCTGTTGAGATCCACTGACCCTTAAAGTGATGAGTGTCAAACTCAGGTCTTTACAACGGTGAATATATTTTTTATCAAAATACGTTGCCCATCTTTTTCCGCAATTTATGACCATGAAGAAGAGTTTGTCCTTCATAAGTAACAATGCGTTCACTCTGTCTGAGATCGGGATCTCATAACATAATCACTGCATGAAAAGCGAGATTTATAAAATATAAATGTTGCATAAATTTAGGACCCTGAATTTATACATGCATTTATACATATTAAATTCGCCTTTATACAAAAATATAAATATCTCATTTATATTTTTAAATCTCGCATAAATGTTGCATAAATTTAGGACCATGAATTTATGCATGCATTTTATACATATTAAATTCGCCTTTCTTGGAACAGTGCCGGAGGTCAGTAGAGCTATTATGTCGCCAGCGAACATTTATAGCAATGTGGTAAACATTTGATGTCACTTTAACACTATTGAGTCAAATGACATGCTGACAACGTTTACCCACAAAAAGCCCATGACAAGACCTTTCGCATTAGGTATCCGGACAAAACGCCCTACAGATAAATGTGATATAGATGTTATACCTCTATAGACACATGTCGTGTTTCTCACGTAAATGAACTATAATGATTACAAATAAAGCGTATTTGAGGTCAGGAATTGGGAATGTGGGTGTCCATTTCGGATATTCCAACTGCACCCCCCCCCCCCCATTGGGGCTAAATTTTCCAATCAACTTTGCAGAAATTGTCCTAAATTTTCCGACTGAATAATCCCGAAATTCCAAAACATTTAAACTAGTCACCCACCTAGGAGTCAAATTTGCCTACCAAAACATTAAAATTAAATAAAATTACAGGTAGAAATTTAACAATTCCTGCCAAATTTTATCTGGTCTAAATTTTCCAAAATTTCGATTTTTGACCTCCGAATTTCCAAATGTTGAAAATTGAGGCAAACTTTGTGGGGGGGGGGGGGGTGACACACCCAACATACCCCTGTAGCGTTGTCCCTTCCCGCAGGTATCATACTAAATAGATCGAGAACTTCAATGTTGGCCCGGCGATGTACATATACCGAATAACTTATAGATGTCCTGCATTAATTTCGCTTATTTCTGTAACCGGCGCCGGGTTTCATTCTTAGCCCATAATTTAATTATTACCAGGATCGCATCCACGGCGTCCATTCTCATGATATGATGCTATGCCAGCAGCAAGCATGCATAAGTGAGACCTCTATCAGATAACACAAGCTAGCGACCAGAGATAGCTTTCTTTGTCTCTGAACAACGCTACTTTGCAGACCTGTCCCATGGGTGTGAATGAGAGATGAGAACTGTAAGGCGAGTATTCACTATATAATTAGACGGATTATGTATATACAAATACGTTTGTTTTCGCATGTTCTGTCTAAACTAAGGCATATTTTGCAATGGTAGATTAATGTTGTGGACAGTAATGTAGCCATGCATGCAGGAGGGACCAAGGCGGGTAGGATGGGATGTTCGTGTGGCGGGAGGGGGTATTGGTTAGGGTATATTTGCTTGGGTTGGAACATGATCGCCACATCATTTAAGTTTTTAAATTCCCTTTCTAATTATACATTTTACCAAGGGTAAGTTAACACATATGTGAATATGAAATAAAGGTATTTCACAATTTATGTTGCAGATTCATTCTTTCATCAATTCGCAGCGTGATCGACACATTTATTGGTCATGGAAGGTTGATATCATCCTTTGCCAGTATCACATATAAATTCATTGTACAATATATCCATGACGTAATCCCGTTTTAAAGTTTAATCGCGTAAAATTGCAAATGTGGTCATGGAAGGGTGATATCATCCTTTGCCAGCATCACATATAAATTCATTGTACAATATATCCATGATGTAATCCCGTTTTGAAGTTATAATCGTGTAAAATTGTGTTCATTGAAGGGTGATATCACCCTTTGCCATTTCACATATAAATTCATTGTACAATATATCCATGATGTAATCCCGTTTTTAAGTTTTAATCGCGTAAAATTGTGGTCATGGAAGGGTGATATCAGTGTCACCCTTTGCCATATCACATATAAATTCATTGTACAGTAAGACCATGATGCAATCCCGTTTTGAAGTTTGAATCGCGTAAAATTGCAATTGTGGTCATGGAAGGGTGATGTCATCCTTTGCCAGTATCACATATATATTCACCGTACAATATAACCATGATGTAATCCCGTCTTGAAGTTAGAATCGCGTAAAATTGTGGTCATGGAAGGGTGATATCACCCTTTGCCATATCACATATTTCCATTGTACAGTAAGTCCATGATGTAATCCCGTTTTGAAGTTTGAATCGCGTAAAATTGCAATTGTGGTCATGGAAGGTTGACATCATCCGTTGTCAGTATCACATATAAATTCATTGTACAATATATCCATGATGTAATCCCGTTTTGAAGTTATAATCGTGTAAAATTGTGTTCATGGAAGGGTGATATCACCCTTTGCCATTTCACATATAAATTCATTGTACAATATATCCATGATGGAATCCCGTTTTGAAGTTTTAATCGCGTAAAATTGTTGTCATGGAAGGGTAATATCAGTGTCACCCTTTGCCATATCACATATAAATCGATTGTACAGTAAGTCCATGACGCAATCCCGTTTTGAAGTTTGAATCGTGTAAAATTGCAATTGTGGTCATGGAAGGGTGATATCACCCTTTGCCAGTATCACATATATATTCCCTGTACAATATATCCATGATGTAATCCCGTCTTGAAGTTAGAATCGCGTAAAATTGTGGTCATGGAAGGGTGATATCACCCTTTGCCATATCACATGTAAATCCATTGTACAGTAAGTCCATGGTGTAATCCCGTTTTGAGGTTTGAATCGAGTAAAATTGTGGTGATGGAAGGGTGATATCACTCTTTGCCATATCGCATATAAATTCATTGTACAATAAATCCATGATATAACATAATTTTGAAGTTTGAATCCCGTAAAATTGTCGTCATTGAAGGGCGATGTCACTCTTTAGCAGAAAACAAAAATTCTTATTTTAGTTTTAATATATTATTGTTTATACTTATTTTCGATGCGATCACTTAATTATTTAAAATTTATTCTTTGTTGCAGAGACTACTAAAAATGACGACGGCAAGATACAACTATGACACAAAGTGCCATGTCCAAGTAGTTCATGTTATATTTGTGACAGGCATAACCAACAATAGGGCAGCATTTTATTGGCAAATTACTACACATGGAGATACAAGAATCAGGGCGACACATGTGTATATGTATAATCAGATTTACAAATCAGTGTCGCCATATATACTGATTTCAAGCCAAATGTCACCCTAAAGTAGATTTCACAAATATATATATGGATATATATGTTCAAATCCAAATTTATACCGGGTATAAATGTGCTTAAACCGGAGTTTATAACCAGAATAAATGTAGCTACATATATTTATGCAGGTTTATTCCGTGAATAACTTGTATAAATTTGAGTTTATAACCAGAATAAATGTAGCTACATATATTTATGCAGCTTTATTCAGTGAATAAATGTGTATTTATGCATAAAAGGTAGACAGTAAATTAATGCATAAACGTGCGAATAAATGCGAGTTTATCCTGCTGAATAAAGGTGGGTTTATTCAGTTAATAAATTGAGTATAAATGTCGGCCTTTATTCATGAATAAATTGTGAATATATGTGCACAAATTTCCGGATTTATGCACCGTTATTCAGTGAATAAATTTCTGATTTATCCAGATTTATGCACATTTATCCATAGTTGGGGAGCCCGCATATGTTCCATTTACACTTTTGCGTACAAAAGGTTTGATCCCCTAAAGTTGGTACCAATAATGGAACATTCTGAAAAACCGATTTCTTAAGTTGCGCACTCCTGGGGTTTAGGGGCCGCTGAACCCCAAAAAGTGCCAAAAATCACTTCTATTTACACTTCCGCGTACATCGATGAATTTTGGTTTTATAATACTCCTAAGTGTACCGATAAAGAAAACACAATTTAAGAAAGGGATTTTCCTGGGGTTTTCAGATAAGAAAGGGGGTCCCATGCTGAACCCCAAAACGTGATTTTTCACTTTTTTGTTATACTTTCGCGTACATCCATAATTTTTGGTCTCAGAGTACTTTGATATATACTAATTATAAAAACACAACTTAAGAAGCAACTTTTCCTGGGGTTTTAAGATAAGAAGGGGGTCATCGGGTCACCCCTCAAAACGTAAAAAATAACTTTTATTTACATGATTGCATTCGTCCAACGTGTGTGTATGTGCGTACACCCCTGGAACGTTGCACTATTACAACCAATACATCCCTAAATCGATACGATCAACTTAAGAAATATATATTCATATAGTTTTCTGATAAGAACGAGACTTGCCCCCCCCCCACAACCCGGTCCATTTTCTAGAACTATAAGTGAGCCAGTTTTATGAAAATTATAGCGGAAAATCTAGTAAAATGTATACAAATGTATATATTTTCGTGAAGCTAAGACATAATGACACTTTTTTGGGCCAAAATTGAAACTCACCATCCAAGATGGCCACCAAAATGGCCGCCCGAAGTTGAAAATATGACATTTTTTCACAAATATCTTCTAGATCAATTCATGCTGTTTGGAACTGGTTGAGTAATGCAACTTTATTTTGTGTTTTGTATGTTAACTGATCATTGGAGCAATTAAATATGTAATTATTGGGGTCCTAACCCTTCCGATCCCTCAAAAATTCGATTGTACAGAATGCGGTATAAAATTTCACAAAAAAATACAATTGGGATTCTATTCATATTTCAACAAGAAATGAGCAGAACTTTGTAATGTAAGTGAGGCATATCATTACCTATGAATATTCCAAATCACTGGAACCAAAATTCGTACTTTGGCTCAAAATGGCTGCCAATATGGCCGCCAAAATATGGAAAATGGTAAATATTACACAGCGTGTCTTGCAATCGCTTACAAGTTGTATTGATGTATAAAATGGGCTATTCTGCATTCTATACATTGAATGCCAACATGTCTGATGCACCATGGTTAATTGTTACTATTTTCACCAATGACATCGTCAAAAATATTGGACTTTTCTCTAAAAAAAACTTGACATACATATTGGCAAAAATTAAGTTTTCAGGTTTGGACAATTTGTTCAGGTAAAATATAACTATCTTTGGATTGAAAGATGTTATTGCTTTGGTCTATCTTAAATGTGTCGCACTACAGTGTTTATAGACCAAATTGCTCAAGATGGCTTCCAAAATGTAAATTTGTTTACATATATCCCGAACATTCTCTGCATTATCCGAAAAGGTAGCAAATTGTGACTCACTTGGTTATTATACGTGTTAGTTAATTAACTGACAACTACATGTTATATTCCCAGTTGTTCCAGTTCCGTATGGAGCATGACAAATTCATTTTAAAGTATGTAATTTTGCCGAGAACCTCTTTTGTGATTTTGGCCATATCTATTGAAAGGAAATGGGCAGAACTTTGAGACAGAACTGAGATGGACCATAATCTTTGGCTATTTTGGTCCATTATGATAAAACAAAATGTCAACAGGATATAGTGTGGATGCCAAGATCGTAGCCAGGGAGTTACTCTGTGACCATATGTGAGGTGAATAGGTATACAGAGAGTTATTGTATGTCATGACTGATGTGAGTAGGTATACAATGAGTGACTATATGGTTATGAGTGGGTTGTCCATGGTAAGATGCATCTAGGTATACAGGGATAGGTCATGGTCAGATGTGAGGTGAATCGGTATGCATGGAGTGACTGTATGGTGTATTATTGTGTATATCCAGTACGGGTGCACCCGGTGTGCATGTATGGTCATTGGTGTGGTGTATGTATATAGCTACATGGTCATATATGTGTTGATTATGTATATATGGAGTGACTAAGGTCGTGGGTGGGATGTACATGCGTTGTCTGTATGATCATGAATGGGGTGTGTGATGTTATGGTTACGGGTAATGTGTATAGGTATACATGGAATGACTGTACGGTCATGATTGAATATGAATACCTGGAGTAAGCTGGGTGGACATTATCGAGCGTGTGGGTACATATGGAGTGTCCTTGTGGTAACGGTGGGAGGTATATTTATATATCTCGTGTATGTATTATCATTGGTGAGTGTATATGGCTTAGCTGTATTATCATGGATGGCGTGTATGATTATACAGTGAATTGCTGAATTGTCATGCGTGAGGTGTATATGCAAGTATGGATTGTTTGAGTGGTCGTTTGTGCGGGTTTTTTGTATATCTGGAAGGGCTGAATGGCCATTCGTGAGGTTTACATGTATACCTGGAGTGAATTTATGGTCTAGGGTGGGCTGCATATGTATATCGAATGGTTATGTGACTATGAGTGTCGAATAGGTATACAGGTAGTGACCGTATGGTTAATGGTGATATGATTACATGTAGGTATACAAGTAGTGACTGTATGATCATAAATGTAATGAACATCTATACAGGGGGTGACAGGCGTATGAGTATACATGTACCTGGTGTTCCTGTTGGGTGACTCGTGTCGGTATCGTCATGTGTAGGTTATACCAGTACACACACGTGTTGCTTTATTGTCATGGGCGAGGGACATGTGTATATAGCGAGTGGCTATATGGCCATGGATGAGGTGCATATGCATACATGGAGTGACTTTACTGACATGTCATGGCTGGGGTGTATTAGTATATCTTGAGTGGCTATTCGGCTATGTTGTGACAAATAGGGATACAGGGATTGACATGTCCAATGCTGAGGTGAATATGTATACAAGGATTGACCATGATCGTGTATGAATGTTTTGAATAGGTACACACGGGGTGACTATATGGCCATAGGTCAGGTGAAGGAGTATACCAGGTAACATGGGTGAGGGTATGTGTATGAAGCGAGTGGCTATATGGTCATTGGTGATGTGCATATGTATACCGGAGTGACTTTATGGTCATTGTTGTGGTGTTGATGTTTATATTGATTGTATATTTGACCATCCGTTTGGAGAATAGGTATACAGGGGATGACCTTATGGCCAATGGTGAGATGAATGGATATACAAGGAGGGAATATATGGTTATGTGTCATGTTTAGGAGTATACCCGGTGTGCCTGCATTGTGACACGTGGCTGTATGGTCATCCGTGGTCATGGGTCAGGTGTACATGTATACAGTGGGTCACTATATTGTTATGTCTGTGGTGTTTATGTATATATGTAATGACTGTGATAATGGGTGGCTATCGCTTTCCACGATATGACATGACCTCTCTATTGAATAACATATCCTTGAGTTATTGTGGAAAGCGATAGCCGACCAAAGTACACATGTACAACCCACCCATTACTCCAGTCACTCCATATGTACATAAACACCACACAAATGACAACACAGTCACCCACTATATATACGTACATGTACTAGTACACCTGATCGTACAGCCCTATACTTGGTTATACCCGTACATACCACAAATGACGATACAGTCACGAGTCACCATGCATGAACACCAGGTATACACCTACACCCGACACATGACCATATAGTCACTCTATGTATACATATTCACTACATTCACGATCATACAGTCACTCATTGTATACATATTCACATCACCATGGACCATACAGCCACTATATGTATACCTATTCGCCGTACACATGACCATAGAGTCAATCCAGGTATACATATGCACACCACCAATGGTGATCCCTTCCAGATATACCAATATCCGCACATACGACCACTCACAGGTTCCATACTCATACACGCCATCCATGATAATAAATCTACTCCCCATACACCACCAATGATAACACATCCACAACATATATAAATATACGTCCCACCGTTCGTTACAAACAGTGCACTCCCTTTATACCCACACATCATTCATGACCATACAATAACTCCGTGTATACCTATTATCATCATCTATGATCATTGAGTAACTCCCTGGCTGCCATCTTAACTTCCACCCTGTATCCAGTTGATAAAATTTTATCATAATGTGCCCGAATACCCACATATCATGGCTCATCTCAGTTCCGTCTCAAAGTTCTACCCACTCCCTTTCAATAATATGCCCAGAAGCACAAAAGAGGTTTTCCGCAAAATTCCATACTGCAACTTTAAAATGAATTTGTCATGCCCCATACGGAACTGGGACAAACATAATAGAACGTAGTTGTCAGTTAATTACATTGTAACTAACACGTACAATAACCAAGTGAGTCACAATTTGCCACCTTTTTTCGGATAATGCAGAGAATAATGTTCGGGATATGTTAACTTTTAACTTTTTACAAATTTGGTTGCCATTTTGGAAGCCATCTTGAGCAATTTAGTCTATAAACACCGTAGTGTGATACATTTAAGATAGACCAAAACAATAAACGCCTTTCAATCCAAAGATAGTTACATTTTACTTGAACAAATGATCGAACCCTGAAAAGTGAATTTTTGCCGATATTTATGTCAAGTTTGTGAGAGAAGAATCCAATATTTCGGGTGATGTCAGTGGTGACAATAGTAAAAATGATCCATGGTGCATCAGACACGTTAGTATGCAATGTATGGAAAACAGATTAGTCAATTGTGTACATCAACCACAACTTGTAAGCGATTGCAGGACACCCTGGGGCAATATTTACCATTTTCCATATTTTGGCGGCCATTTTCGCAGCCATTTTGAACCAAGGTAAGATTTATGGTTCCAGAGATTTGGAATATTCATAGGTAATGATATGCCTCACTTACATTACAATGTTCTGTTCATTTCTTGTTGAAATATGACTAGAATCCCAATTGTGATTTTTGTGAAATTTTGTACTGCGTTCTGTAAAATCGAATTTTTGAGGGATCGGAAGGGGTTAGGACCCCAATCAATGCATATTTAATTGCTCCAATTATCAGTTAATATACAAAACACAAAATAATGTTGCATTACTCAACCAGTTCCAAACAGCATGAATTGATCTAGAAGATATTTGTGAAAAAATGTCATTTTCAACTTCGGGCGGCCATTTTGGTGGCCATCTTGGATGGTGAGTTTCAATTTTGGCCCAAAAAAGTGTCATTATGTCTTAGCTTGTATACATTTTACTAGATTTTCCCGCTATAATTTTTTTTTAAACTGGCTCACTTATAGTTCTAGAAAATGGACCGGGTTGTTGGGGGGGGGCAAGTCTCGTTCTTATCAGAAAACGATATGAATATATATTTCTTAAGTTGATCGTATCGATTTAGGGATGTATTGGTTGTAATAGTGCAATGTTCCAGGGGTGTACGCACATACACACACGTTGGACGAATGCAATCATGTAAATAAAAGTTATTTTTTACGTTTTGAGGAGTGACCCGATGACCCCCTTCTTATCTTAAAACCCCAGGAAAAGTTGCTTCTTAAGTTGTGTTTTTATAATTAGTATATATCAAAGTACTTTGAGACCAAAAATTATGGATGTACGCGAAAGTATAACAAAAGTGAAAAATCACGTTTTGGGGTTCAGCATGGGACCCCCTTTCTTATCTGAAAACCCCAGGAAAATCCCTTTCTTAAGTTGTGTTTTCTTAATCAGTACACTTAGGAGTATCATCAAACCAAAATTCATCGATGTACGCGGAAGTGTAAATAGAAGTGATTTTTGGCACTTTTTGGGGTTCAGCGGCCCCTAAACCCCAGGAATGCGCAACTTAAGAAATCGGTTTTTCAGAATGTTCCATTATTGGTACCAACTTTAGGGGGTCAAACCTTTTGTACGCAAAAGTGTAAATAGAACATATGCGGGCTCCCTAACTACCAGGGGGGGGGTCGGGAAAACTTTCCAGGCACGTATGATGATTTTTTTTTTTCCGGCCTCGGACCACCCACCCACCCAATTTCTTCCGTTTCCGGCCTTTTTTTCCAGGCAATTTTGGACACCCACCCTTTTTTTTTCCGTTTCAGGAAGTTTTTTCCGGTCAGTTTTGGACACCCACCCCCCTAAATTTGAGAAAATTATCAATTGAGCAACCAAATAGCTGATTATCCTGCATTATCATAATTTATTGCGCGATATTTGAATAGAACAGTGCATAATGAGATAACGATACTATTTGAATTTATCATATAAGTGTCATTAATCAAGAAATGTGTCAACATAATCACATTTCAAGGGATATATAGACAGAGTGCCAAAGTTTTTATTAGCATTCATTTTCATAATATATAGTCACATGATCTAGTCACATAATCACATTTGAGTATTCTACATAATACATGGTACCGGTACAACAAATTTCAGATTATTTGATATTTTGATATTTGCTATGTGATATACAGTAATGCCCTAATTAATCGACTCCATAAGCACAGCAGAATAATAGGTAATTTTTCAGGATTTAGTCGGAAATATGGCTTGTTGTCATTCATCGGAAAGCTCTCGGTGAGAGCTTTCCGATGAATGTCAACAAGCCATATTTCCGACTAAATCCTGAAAAATTACTCATTATTCTGCTGTGGTTATGGAGTCGTTTAATTAGGGCATTACTGCATGTATTGCTGGAATCAAATTGTTTATCAAAACATGTGGAAATACAACTGGTCATCCCAGTTCATCCAAGTTTGAAGAATAATGCTAATACCAAACATAACCATGATATAACCGCGCTACTCTTCTTGGGGCATCTCAGAAACCAGAACTGAGGAAACATGGTATAGCGTGTAATGGCAGGCTGGTAGCCACTGTCTGAAGTAATAGGCTTCGTAATAATTGGGAATAATATGGATGGATAGCCCAATTTCACTTCTTTTTTTGCTCACGATATCAGTGACGATAAAATCTTCGTTACTGTGATTAACATTACAAGCTGATCCACATTAACATGGAAAACAATGTGAAATTGTTCAAGCTGGCCTGGCTGGCCTTCAATTTATTTGTTAAGATTTTATGTTTTACGTTGTCAAAAGTCTATTTTATTCCATTATTTATTATATCTTTATTTCCATGTCACATATGGTCAAGTGTGCTTTCATTTTATTACTTATTTTCAGCTGAGTTCTGCATAGTTATTCTTATTTTGTTGTATCAGTAGATGGAATCCTGATTAAATTTTATTTTTCCAATAGCGCAGTTTCTAGTTCTATCAAGTTGAATTTGGGTTATTGTTGGCCATTGTGCAACTGATCCAACTTCTGATAACCTCTATATGTAGTATAGCATTACTATTAACTATATATGACCCGTTTCTGTTCAAAACACATCAAAATAAGACTCAATAGCAGGAATGGAAAAACAATTTGGCATATGGAAAAAACTGCTTTTTGGACCCAAGAGACACCCACCCACCCCATCATACGTGCCTGGAAAAAAATTCCGAACCCCCCCCCCCCCCCCCCCCTGCATTTATCCGGCATTTATGCAATGAATAAATTCCAGTTTTCATGCAGTGAATGTTATGGATCATATATGTAGTTCTTGCAACACACGTTTGGCTACCCGTTCCTTAACGTTTTAATAGTGGACACGGTACATGTCCCATGAAACAGCAACTCACCGGCCACTCTCTTGCAGTGGTGTCCACCATCCGCCATGTCACGGCTCAGCATCAATTCGTCTTGTGAGCACAACGAAGATCTTTTGTTTATCTGCGGAGGAATATGAAACATGAAATTTAGTTGATATTGTACCGGCAAACTTCAGGCAACAACTAAACATATTTGCATGCAGTCATCTAACATAGGATTTATTTTTGTTTAATTAGGCTGTCTTGCTATTTCGGCCGCTAGGACGTTGTCATGTGTATGACTGAAAGACGTCTCTGGTGGTTGATTTCATTGGGAGATTACTCAACACAACTGATCAGCAGGAAACATGACCGGGCGCTAATCACACAACACAAATTCCGGCCCTTTAGATACCGTACCCACATCCACTTTAGCATTTTTAATTTTACCCTCCCATTTTTTGGAAGAACAGTTTTAATGTTTGAAAGTTTGAGCAATCACACATTTGTCCGATTCTTTTATATAAAGACAGCGCACAAATATTAATAGGGGTACGTATAAATGCAGACGAGACTGTAGACTTCTCTAATGTAGACTGGAAGACACTTTATACACACACCAGATGTATATGTCTGAGAACGAATCATCATAATGATTTCCAAATACAACAGAGTATTACTTTGATTAACATGTATATGCCTTTGTATACGAGTTTATTATGGCAGTCTCTAAAACAGTTCCACCTAATAGGGCTATCGATCAATGGACTGTGTGCCTTAAGTCTGAAACTTATATGACAAACTCAAAGTGGGTGAAGGATCAAGTCCAAGAATGTTATCAACGCTAATAAAATTAGTGATAATTACAGCTATTTTTACATTCACATTTAGGAAATTTGAAGGTGGTATTTCATTATATAATTTTGTCCTTAATTTAAAAAAGCCTCGTGATTCCCATTTAATATATGTAGGCATCTGTACTCGCTTTATCCTTGGACATCACATGTACAATGTTTGTATTTACATTGTGGAAAGTGTCTTTGACAGATTAAGGAACAATTCCACAATATACAAAAGTCACTTAGGCTATTAAAACCAGTTTGATGTCGCAATTAAAACCATATAATAAATCTCAATAATGGCGACTGTTTAGCCTATTCACGGTGAACATTAAAAACTCGCCTGTTCGTGTCGTAAAGCGTTATCAGCCCCATTCTTAAAGACACGGGCGGCTTTCCCTGTGGTTATGTTTTTAAATAGTCACATCCACTACAACCGCCATAAACAGAAATAATATTATATAATAGTCATATTTTGTTCTTATACAAATCATAAATATCGCGTACATAGAATGCTAATGTCATGTTTGTACCTTTGGTTGTATAAACAAACATAAAAAAAATTACGCTACGATAGACAAACACTTGAAACTGCCGTACCGTATGCAAATGTTCAATTCCGCTGTGGAATGTGTGTATACATTGCTTGCCGCAATCAACAATCGCATTCAAATCACATCAAATTGTATTTTAATCGACCCATTCTATCCGCTGTCAGTTCAAAATCAAGCTAATCCACGTTACTTCATGACTGGCAAATTATCAGACCGAGCACGTGTACATAATATAATTATTCTCACAAAGAGATGAATATTTTTCAATCCAGTTAGTATGTTCTCCTAACTTATATATGGTCAAACATACCAAATAAGGAATATTAATATGAGTCGTATTGTGAGTTGTATCGAGATAGGTCGATAAATATCTGAACTACCTTTCTACGAGCATTATTAACCAAAAAGACGCATTGAAGTAATGAACAATACATCTGTGAATACTGTGTTTGGGTCCCAAACAAAAGCAGCCATTTGCACGACATGGAACAGGAAAGAGCGTTCGGTGGTAGTCAATTCCTGATATGATAGCAATAAAGAGCGTTTATCTGACTTCTGGCAAAAAATTGAAAATATCTGAGAAATGGCTATGACTTTGGCAAGTGTTTTTCAGAGCATATGAAACCGGTATATCAATAATTCGTTTATATATGGACCGATCGTATACGTCGAAATTTGGAGTTTCGAATGAGCCATGTCTGTTTAACCCCTTCCCGTTCACTCAGAAGAGTCGAATCACATCTAAAATATCATAGAATCATTCTTGAGCTATTTGATTCCTTTATTTTAAAGACATTTCATAGCAGAACAATAAATACATAGAATAAATATAAGGAATACTACTATGAGTCGTATTGTGAGTTGTAAGTTGTAGGCGCACCAAATTGGGGGTTTTATAACCGACAAATAAAGCGCGCGAATCTACATAAGGAAATGACGCAATATCGTGATTCTGCTAATAAACAATATACTGCGCTTTTTGCGAGAAACTAAACAAGACTCGATCTGCATTTTCTCGGATACATGGTGTATTTTGTATTTTGTGAATAATATTGCAATCATATCATTATTATGTAATACTATTAATATATTCTTGAGGAAATTATCATAATTTGATGTTTAATTTCTAAATTATAAGCTACAACGAAGGCCGCCCGTCCTTTTTACTGATGGTGGACCTAAAGCTACATGGCGGTTTGCGCTCCAAAATACACATGTTTTTCGCTTTTTAAGTTTTCTCAGTATCGAGATAGGTCGATAAATATCTGAACTACCTTTCTACGATCATTACTAACCAAAAAGACGCATTGAAGTAATGAAAAATGCAACTGTGAATACGGTGTTTGGGTCCCAACACAAATCAGCCATTTGCACGACATGGAACAGGAAAAAGCATTCCGTGGTAGTCAATTCCTGATATGATAGCAATAAAGAGCGTTTGTCTGACTTCTGGCAAAAAGTTGAAAATAGCCGAAAAGTGACTGGCTTTGGCAAGTGTTTTTCAGAGCATATGAAACCGGTATATCAATAATTCGTTTATATATGGACCGATCGTATACGTCGAAATTTGGAGTTTCGAATGAGCCATGTCTGTTTAACCCCTTCACGTTCACTCAGAAGAGTTGAATCACATCTAAAATATCATAGAATCATTCCTGAGCTATTTGATTCCATTATTTTAAAGACATTTGACCGCAGAAAAAATACAGAGCCATGACAAATTGTGTTTTATGGGCTGCTGGGGTGACTACATACCCCACATCGTGTCCTGTAAACAATTGCAGGACCCCATTTCACAATACGAATCTTTATCCAATAAGTTGTCATGAGGAATATGAAGTCTGCTGTACAAGTTCTGAATGGACGTGTTGGCCTATCTCAATCTCGATTCACGAGTGTACATCTAATATATACCATATTGTATATCTATTATATACCGTATTGTATACCTGATATTACCGTACTGTATATCTGATATATACCGTATTGTATAACTGATATACACCTATTGTATATCTGATATATACCGTATTGTATATCTGATATGTACCGTATTGTATACCTGATATATACCATATTGTATATCTGATATATACCTTATTGGATGTTAAATTTGTCTCGTAATGCACTTGTGTCAACAATGACACATGCAATTTTAACATTTCTATTTGCGGGTGAATCGGATAATATATCTAGAAAAGTATGATTTGGTTGCAAGTACGACGGGCAAGAGATGCAGAGATGTGGATATAGAACTAGAGAGATATGGGAAGGAATGGATTGAGATATATGGTTCGTGGACCATCATGTGTTTTGTTGTTGTAAACGTCTGTATAACACTCACCAGTATGAACTTATTCTTTTTGCTGGAGTCACTCACATCGACACAGCCGTAAGGTGAATTCTTGAAGAGCGTGCATTTGCGCGTGTCGTTAAATTTCACGAAATCACAGTCATAGTGTTTTCTGCCAAGCTGTTCACATCGTAAAATGTTTGAAACTTTAGTGTGAATAATCACTATAACCTGTTGATTAACGAACTCGGCTGAAATGATGTCAGATAAACTATTAGCTGCTGTAATAACAAACACACTTGCAGCGACACAGAGGAGAAGACTCCCTAGTGTGTCAATGATGTGAAAACAATGTGTCATTCTCTCCAATGAAAGTTTCACATTTGTGTCTTTGTTTAACGGTTAATAACTCATATTATATTAATATAAATATTCTCGGAGGTAGATGGTTCTCTTGCCTTTGATCGGATGTAAGACTCTCCTGCATCGAGTGACACTCCCGATCGACTTGTGAGAGGCGCGTAACAGCGTGGTCGTGTTATATTCTTGAACGATCGATGAGGCGACATATACAACAGTTAGCTGTCCTCAGTATGGTACGACTCACATTTCGAGAGGAAAATCGTTGGATTATACTCAGAGGCGTTATTTCGGGGAATTATTTAGATTATTTACACTCCGTAAACATGGGTTCGTCAATAGGGTAGACCCCACTCGTAATATGTTGGTAATTAGGTCAGTTGTAGTTGTTGTCCAACATGTATGATACAAACAAACAAATAATTCCTCCATCGCAGTTTTAAAACCAAATAAACATAAGAAACCGTCCCTTTGTTATAAATTATTGTAGAACATGATGCAATTAGAGACGAAGACATGTTTATGCTGTCGAGTGGGGGCTGGGAGTATTTTACTAAAATTAGCCCTTGTAAATCGAGGTCGCCCCGTGTGGGTCCGGGTAGAATATGACTACCGCCCCACTGCGAGGGGGTAAGAACCCCCTAATGTGGCACCTTATTTGCCGTGGGGTGCATTATGTGAGATGTTATGTAGGAGTCCTAGGCGGTCGTACTATGTGAGGCATCGACCTGCGGATACGGCTTAGTTCGTGGTCCTTTTCTGTCCTACATCTCTTCGCGACGGGCGGTTGAGTTGACCCGGCTCAATCAATCGGCTAGTCACGCCTCTCCACGTTGCTTCAGATTCAATTGTTATATGTTGTATTGCTCGTCCGATGTTTGAAGTATTGTTTTCTGTTTTAACGTATGATGGTTCTGTTCTCTCCTGTCTCTGTTTAGTGTGGTCGTGGTACGCAAAAAAAGGGGTCAACCCAGAAGAAATTGGTATAGAAGCGATATCGGTGTCATTCAACGCGGGAGAATCTCTGCTACAACATATCCAAAATCCGCTAAAATCCGCTTTGGGCAAAATCCAGGATCCAAGATGGCGTCCAACATGGCCGCCATTAGTCAAAAGAGATTCTGACTGAGATTAATTCGACATAATGAGAACAAATGTTGCCATATTAATACAAATGTATACATTTTTGCGAAGGTAAAGTATTATGCCACATATCTATAGAAAATATAGAACCCCTCGCCCCAGATGGCTGCCAAAATGGTGGCCTAAACTCGAAAATTTGAAATGTTTGCCTAATATCTTAAAGATCAATTCCCGTTGTTTGATAATGGTTCAGACTGGCGACATTGATTAGTCATATTCATGTTAATTCATCATTGGAGCAATGAAAGATACCATAAATGGGGTCCCAGACTCATATACACCCTCAAAAATTTGATTTTACAGAACGCGGTATAAAATTCCACAAATATCGCCATTGGGATTCCAGTCGTATATCAACAAGAAATGGACAGAACTGTACAATGTAAGTTGGGCATACCATTATCTATAATTACTCCAATTCAATGAAACCCAAATTGGCGCTTTGTCTTAAAATGGCTGCCAAAATGGCGGTCAAAATATGGAAAATGGCAGATATTTAGAATGGTCGTCAGAGGGTTAGACCCAGAAGGAATTGGTAAAGAAACGGTTTTGTTGTCATTCGACGCGGGAGAATCTCGTGTATAACATATCCAAAATCCGCTAAAATCCGCTTTGGGGAAAATACAGAATTCAAGATGGCGTCCAACATGGTCGCCAATAATAATGAAAATGGCAAATATGTAGTTATTCACGAAAACCCATTCGACAAAACGCCAATTCGGCACCAATACACATCATTGATTGAAATCAATGTTTTTTGTGGGTATGAGTAGCCAATCACGATTCAAAATGCTAAGATGGCTACCAAAATGGCCACCGAAAATTGTCGAAATTTAAGTTCTGCTCAGATGAAAGCCGAAACAACACTTCGGTTGTGAGCTAACGATGACAGACCTATTAAACATGTTGCCAATAATCTACTACCACAATCAGTTCAGCCCGAAATGTTCCAACTAAGCAGTATCTACTGCAGGAACCAACACGATGTCCACTTATTACGAGGGACTATCTGGAAATTAATTAAAAATAAATTAAATTGCTACGAATCTGGATTATTTGAAAACACAGTGTCAACATTTCTACTTATAACGACTATTCGGAACATCAATTATATGGGCATCGGTGGTCTAGTACGGAAGCATCCAGGCTATAATAGGTTTTCCAGTGCTGGCGAAAGTGAAAAGGACAGGAGGGAAAAGCGAATAATCTGTGGTTTACTTAATTGGTGGGCAAGTTGGTTATCGGAGCTGGAGAGTTTCAAAGTAAAATTATTTTCTTCAATATCAAGAGGAAAATTGAAAAATCGCACGTACATTGTATACCTTTCACACTTTATGTGACAATTCCGTGTCATGCGATTGTGGGTATATACATGTGGATAGAAACATTCTAGTACATATATAGACGCACCTATATCTTCTACACATTTAGTGAATTTCATCAATGATATGTGGACACAATGTGCGTCACGGCTGGATCTGACCCGTAGGCGTAAAGGTATCAACCATTTAGCTTGATTAACTGGCATTTCAAGGTTGTCATTGGATAGAAATGCCACATGAACATGGTGATTAACAGCATGTTTGTCTAAGAAATGTGAACAATGAACATGTTATTTTCCGGATGTTAGACAATCAAACTGCCACATAAGGCGTTCATCCATGCTCATCAGAGCACGAACTATGTGCAAATTAATGACACGAAAACTATTTCATGCGGACGACGTACTCTAGACCTACATCCAACGTAATTTCCTATTAACTTTTATTGTTTGTACGGACGGTTTCGAGGTTTGAAAATCCCGCTTTTCCAAGAAAACCTCCACATACTTACGGAGTCGATGTGTAAACAGTGTATGGGGATAGTGTCTTCATACATATATGTATTTGGCACACGTATTTTCTAGAACATAAGAGATCACCATTTACCGGAGAGTTGATATCTGGGAAGAGATCAGAGTAAAACTACTTTTCTTACATGTCGAAATGGGGAATCCATGGGCTACATTTAGTTCCAGCTTGAAACTTGAAAATGATGGCCGAGCCCGAATAGTTAATATTTCGTCGCATCAGTGCTATAATGTAACCCACATTTTCAACTTTCCGAGAAAATGAAGGTTGAAGTTTTTAGACAACATTTCTCCTAATGTTGACAAAGCATGACGTATTGTTGTATTTATCCCAATGAAAACTGACATTAGCTGTTCATTGAACCACATATTGTTTTCTGTTTATTCCCTCGTTTTCTTTTAAAAAGCAATAGATTGTTTGGAGATATGACATTTTGCGTATGCCAGCGACGATTTGTTTCCGTGCTATAATGAAGTTGTGCTAATAAATGCAGATTAAGCTAAATATGGTGGCAATCGCATGTGTCTATGAACTAAAAAGTGCCTATTCTACACTATGAAAATTCACCCATGTGCATCATCATACAGAAATGTGTGGAACAATCACAAAATTTAAATCACCAAAATGATCACGTGACTAACATGGAGATACTGCCATATAGCACACATTTTAGAATTCACAAACACAAAACAGAAGTCACGTGGACAACCTGAAGCGTCCGATTGGCTGCTGTTGGACATACGACCTCATAGCACGAATAATTGTAAAGTTCGCTGGAGATACGACATTTGCTTCACTGGTTTGTGCGAATATTTGTCATCCAATGCAAGGACAGTTTGGCCCATCGGATTGGATTTTTTCTCACGATTCGAATGGTATCAAATACTCATTTCCCGCCATAATGGATATACGACATTATAGCACTGATGAGTCGAGATTTTGTCAACCCGCGGGAAGCCACCAAAAGATTGAAAATAAATAGTTTTGATGTATATGAGCCACATACATGTATATGAGCCAACTATCAACTGCATCCACCACTCACAACTTCCATTATGTGATAAGCTGGGCAGAGTCTACCATTTTCGTTTTGGAAGCCATATTAGATAAAATTTATTGTTTATTTTGGTCTATTTGAGATGGAATGTTCACAAATAAAAGAAACGATAAATTATTTTGTAGACAAGATCTGCTCATCCCTAAATATCAAATGTGACCAGAACCCCAAAGTCGATTTTGGTTAAATTTCATACCGCATTCGTTATAACTTATTAGTGAAGGACCGGAGTAAACTATGATCTAATCTATTAGAAATGTCATTGCTGTAATGATCAGTTGAAAGAATATGCCCATTGTTTCCCAGTTCAGAGAGCAACAAGTGATAAACAGAAGTGATAGAAAATAGTATTTTTCACATCGGGTGGCCATTTTTGGTACTGATTTTTAAGTTTTTACATAGAGCTAGCATAATGGCATCATAAAGAGGTATACATTCGTATTTATTTTGTCAGTTTTATTCATCAACCACTACTTATAATCGATTGAATGACACTGTGATCAATATCCGCCATTTTCCATATTTTGACCGCCATGTTGGCAGCCATTTTGAGACAAAGCGCCAATTTGGGTTTCATTGAATTGGAGTATTTATAGATATTGGTATGCCCAACTTACATTGTACAGTTCTGTCCATTTCTTGTTGATATATGACTGTAATCACAATGGAGAGTTTTGTGGAATTTTATACCGCGTTCTGTAAAATCAAATTTTTGAGGGTGTAGATGAGTCTGGGACCCCATTTATGGTATCTTTCATTGCTCCAATGATGAATTAACATGAATATGACTAATCAATGTCGCCAGTCTGAACCATTATCAAACAACAGGAATTGATATTTAAGATATTAGGCAAAAACTTCAAATGTTCGAGTTTAGGCCGCCATTTTGGCGGCCATCTGGGACGATGGGTTCCATTTTTGCCATAAACAGGTGGCTCAACATTTTACCTTTGCAAAAATGTATACATTTGTATACATATGACAACATTTGTTCTCACTGTTATCGAATTAATCTCAGTCAGAGTATCTTTTGACTAATGGCGGCCATGTTGGACGCCATCTTGGATCCTGAATTTTGCCCAAAGCGGATTTTAGCGGATTTTGGATATGTTATACACGAGATTCTCCCGCGTCGAATGACACCAAAACCGCTTCTATACCAATTTCTTCCGGGTCGAACCCTCTGACGACCACACTAGTTGTGATCGTCCTGGTGATTGTCGAGTGTTGCATGCTGTATTGTTCTCGCCTGTGAATAGGTACAGCAGGCTGCTATATGCTGTAGCTATACGGATCAACGCTTCAGCTATGTACAAGTCTTTGACCCGATCATAATTCGAAGATTGGTCCACGACGGCTTCTGTGCAAGCTGTCGATTTTTGATTTTTGCATGGCAACTTTTTATTTTAACCCATCCCTTGGCGATAGTAAATTACTATGATCGGAATAATAAATGAGAGTTTTTCTGTTGAATTATAGAGTATACTGTTGTGTACTATTATAGACAAATGTACATAACACACATTATTGGAATTTGTGGATCACTCGCATTTATATAAGAGAATGTACTGGTACAGGATCTGTAATGCTGCACCACCACAGCTTTGGGTTAAATGTGAAAGGTGACCTGGACATGGAACACTTGGGTTAAGAGAGTCCAATTTAAGTTTACCATGATAATGTATTAAATTTTACCAACAATATAGATCAAGATAAGCCAACTCACTGCTGACCCATTATTATCAATTATATTATATTGCAGATATGTCAACAAATCACAGGAATTGTTTATGTTGAAAGCCGACATCTCTATTAAACCAATAGCATTTATTTTGTTAAAGAGTGAATATTGTTTGGAAAAACTCAGTGGAAAATAGTCGGTTCAAACCCATATTCGAACTCGATCTGTCTTTGGTGCTGATAAATTCATATACAAATATTTGAGTTATCGCACCATGCGTAAAATGTCTACGGACAAAAAGACGGACGGATGAACGACGAATGGTCAATCCGGACAACGACACTATGTTTACCATACTATGGTACTGGTAAATATAAAAACAACGCATTGCTTGTACGAATGATGACTCACCATAACCAGAGACGACACATACAAGCTATCAGCGCTTGCTGTCGAATCCCCTTCATACGATGACTTGTTATTATATTGTAATTACTTTATGAATTAAATGGATTAAAAACTGTTTACACCAGCAGTCACAACCATGCATAGTGGCCATGACGAATTCCCTTCATACCATAACTTGTTATTATATTGTAATTACTTTATGAATTAAATTGATTAAATACTGTTTACACCAGCAGTCACAACCATGCATAGTGGTTACCTTTACATGGACATACACATGTATGTTGCGGAAATGTGAAGTTGATCACCATAATTTCAAGTGGCAATCGCAACTGTAAGTAAGAAGGACGAAGCTAGGAAAAATCATTTATTTTTGCAGCTTGAATTTAGAAGGAATTCTCTAACAATTCTCCACCATGTTCGTGCAGTTAGGCCCTCCACTACTGATTCATTTGTAAACGATTTGAGAAATCTTGCAATTTTTGTGACTGCCTGAAAGACTCTTTGTTGCGTGACCGAATTGTAATTGGTGTTGCCGACAACACTACACGGAAACGAGTACTACAGGAGAGACGTCTCACTTTGAACTCGTGTCTTGATATTTGCAAGGGTGCTGAGGCGACAGCTGCTAGGGTGAAAATAATAAATCAAGATGGTGATGTGCAGTGTGTAAACAAGGTGGAAAAACGTCGTGAACCAAACCGGTGACAAAATTCCAGAAAAAACTTGCAAATTTTGCTGCCGTAAACACCCAATGGACCGCAGACAGTGTGTAGCTTGGGGGAAACGATGTAATGTCTGTTTTAAGCAAAATCATTTTTGCTAAGTCGTCGGTTTGTCGCGTTAAAGGACACAGGAGAGTGATTAATGTGATAGGTGCAGCTGACAATGCAAACTTTGATGATGATTATGATGAGGACGCAGATCCAAAATGATTAATTTTTTCAAATAAACATTGATTCTGTCAGAAAATCGAAAGCTAACTCATCACTATTCATCGAAATGATCATGCATAACAAGTGTGTGAAAGTCCAAATTGACACTGAGTCCTCTGTGAACATTGTAACAAGTGATTTGATTGGTAACGCCGTAATCGAGGACACTGATAGTACACTGAAAATGTGGAATGGGTCACAAGAAAAACCACGCGGTGTGTGTCGGTTGATTATGGTTAAACCTCGAAACAGGAAGAAGTATTCGGTACCATTTTGGGATGAAGATGGCACCCACCGTACACCATTAATTGGACTTTCAGCTGGAGTTCAAATGAAATTAATAACTGTTAATGAGGATAACTTCAAACGTGTCAATGCAGTTAAACCAGACAGTCTCATAGATGAATTTTCCGATGTGTTTGAGGGCGAGTTTGGAACATTTTCAGGAACAGTATACTTAGATGTGGATGAAAATATCAAGCCTGTTGCTACACCTTCTCGTCGTGTGCCGGCGGCCATGAAGAAAGCATTTACACTCGAGCTCGATCGCATGGTGAAGAACAATGCACTACATAGTGTGGATCATCCTACAGACTGTGGGCAGTTTTGTTGTGGCGTCCAAGAAAAATACAGATGCTGTCCGCATGTGTATTGATCAAAACCTCTCAATAAAGCACTCAAACGTGAACATTATCAGCTACCAACATTGGATGATGTGTTAACAGATTTATCGAAAGCTAAAGTGTTTTAGACTTCTGATTTACGAGGAGGATTTCTGCATCTGGTACTCGATGAGGAATCCAGTTTACTGACAACTTTTGCCACTCCATTTGGCCGATACAAATGGAAGAGGCTCGTATATTGATTGAAGCCGTCACCGGAAATATTTCAGAAAAGATTACACCAAGCACTTGCGGGATTAAAGGGGACACTTTGTCTTGCAGATGACGTACTGATTTTTGGACAGGGAGACACACTTGATGAAGCAACTTCAGGTGTGTTCTACAACGTTGTGTTCAGCGGGGGATCAAGCTGAATAAATCAAAACTGAAGTTAAAGTGTAGCGATGTGTCATTCGTGGGACATGTGATAACAGACAAGGGATTGATGGTTGACGACAAAAAGGTTTCTTCTGTAAAAAACATGAAATCTCCAACATAGGTACTGCGGTTTTGTTAACTATTTAGCAAAGTTTCTACCTAAATTGTCAGCCACAATTGAGCCGATTCGTGCGTTGTCAAATGATGGTGTTAAATGGAAATGGTCAACCGAGGAAAGCAATGCTTTTGAAAATATAAAACAGATGATAACTGAGGCCCCAGTCCTGCGGTATTACAACCCGGATAAAGAACTTGTGCCAGCTCTAAAGGGATTGGATTTTTTCCATATTACAGGAGGGAAAATCTGTTGCTATTGCGAGTGGTGCACTGACAACAACGGAGCAAAACTACGCTCAAATAGAAAAAGAGTTATTATCGGTAATCGCTGGACTGGAAGGCTTTCATACATATACGTTCGGTCGAGAAGTTCTTGTTCATTCAGACCATAAACCACTGGAAGCCATAAGATCTAAACCATTATACATGGCTCCCATGCGTCTGCAGAGTATGTTATTGAGACCGTTAAACTACAATGCAAAGATTGTGTACATGCCTGGCAAGGAACTGTTAGTATCCGATTTACTGAAGTCATATGAATCACATACCAGTTTTGGAGAGGACAGTGTCTCGAAAGAGTTTGAACAGGTGAACATGGTGAAATTTCTCTCGGTAACCGAACAGCGTTTGGAGCAGATACAGCGGGAAACTGAACGCGATGAACAGTTGCAGTTGTTAAAATCGGTGATTCTTGGAGGGTGGCCCGAAACGGAGCGCGTTCCTTCGCAGATAATACCGTATTACAGTTACCGTGATGAAGTTTCTCTTCAGAATGGTCTTGTCTTCAAATGTGAAAGAGTTGTAATTCCCCACAGCCTGAGAACAGAAATGAAAACGAGAATACATACCTCGCATATTGGCACGGAAGGATGCTTGAGACGTGCTCGTGAAACACTTTTCTGGCCCGGCATGGCAAGTGAAATAAAAGAGTACATTTCTTCATGTGAAACATGTGGTAGATATAGTGTGTCACAGTGTAATGAACCTCTCATGTCGCATGAACCGACTGAACGACCATGGCAAAACGTTGGTGTTGACTTGTTTTACTTTGATAAGAAAGACTAATTCATTATATTTGATTATTATAGCAATTATTGGGAAGTTGATATCTTGAATGATACCACATCACTGACTGTCATTAAGAAGTTAAGGTCACATTTTGCCCGGTATGGTATTCCCTCAACCGTTATGTCAGATAACGTTCCATATTTTTCATCCGATCAATTTAAACGCTTTGCAACTAAATGGGAGTTTGAGCATGTCACATCAAGTTGTTACTATTCTAAGTATAATGGTAAAGCTGAATCGGCAGTAAAATCTGCCAAGCGTCTGTTCCGTAAAGCGAATGACTCTTGTTCTGATCAGTATCTGGCATTGTTAGATTGTCGTAATACCCCTCTTCAAAGTGAAGGCCAAAGTCCAGCACAGTTATTGATGAACAGACGAACACGTTCGTTATTGCCAATGTCTTCCAACTTGCTTAAACCTAATGTATACAATAAAAGTACAGTCAGTGAGTGATACCGTTCAGAAACAAGCACGTTATTTCAACAAGTCAACTAAACAACCTGAACCTCTGGATGAAGGCGATGTCGTTAGAAGGAAACCAGTTGGTAACAATAAAGTGTGGAAAAAATCAGTTGTTCAAAAACGAGTTGGTGACAGGTCATATGAGGTTACATGTGACAATGGCTCCAGTGTGTATGTTCGCAATCGTACATTCCTCAGAAAGCACAATGAACAGTGTGATAATGGTGACATTCAAACCCGTAACCAAACTCCAGCTACAGAAGACACAACTCGTAGACAATTGGAGAATGAGACAATAGATCACAATGAACCGATAGTGTCCGATTCTGATAATGCTACGCGTGCGCCAGTTATGGCTGAACCAAATGACAGTAGATTCAATAAACCAACGGGCATTCAAAAAGTTGCATCCACAGTTGTGACCAGAAGTGGAAGAGTTGTGAATGCACCATCTAGGTATCGTGACTGACAGTATAAAGTTTAACACACATGCTATATGTTACATGACAGTTCATTTTGTGAAAAAAGGAGGAGGTCTCAATATGTCATATTTCGTTCCGTTTTATGGTTGTTCTGTATTTTGTGAGTTACCAAAATAGAAGCATTTGTTTGAACCCCGTTGTCAATTCAATCTGTAAATCCAAACCTAGAGGTTTTGAAACAATATGTATTGTTTGTGTATATTTCTATTTATTACCAATGTGTACTACATTGTGCACCTGCCGCAGAAAATTCAACATTTGCAATGCTGGTGGCGTTTTTGAACGTTATGTTTAATAAGGAATTTATCCTAAAGAGGATTTTTTGTCGGCAATCCAGTCCAAAAATTGTTTCTGTTCCAATTGATTCCAGTTCTAGCTGCCTGACGACCTTACTGGAAAGCAAATCTATTAACAAACATCAGGGATTAGATGAAATGTGTTAAAGATAGCACATTACTTACAAACTGTTGTCAACATGTTTTATGTTTAACCAAAATATACACATTTAAAATTGTCAGTTAAATATATCTGGCATAACAACTAATGTTGCCACATTGTAAGTTATGATAATGCCAGTACAAATGCCACTAACTATACGAGACCACACTGATGTATTTGTACAGAAGTATTTATTTCAGATGAGATTAAAGTAAACAAAAGTCCAGGATCGATTTGTATAGCTACTAATCATATTTGTTGATCAACATGTCAACTTTCTTCCAATTTGAAATAGACATTCATACAATGAGCAACAAGAAATTCAATTGATTGAGGAAAACACCCACTGTCCTGAGTGGTATTGATAAGCTATTGGAGGGTCATCAGGAATGACAGTATAAATGTAACTTTAACTAAATAATGAGTATATTTACCCCAGAAGTATAGTATAAAGATAGTGACATAGTGTAAATGCGATACCGTTCACAAAACAGTGTGAGCTGAACGTTTGTTTATATAGAGCACGTAAATCGTGAGCGATAAGCAATTTTACACCGTGGCGATTTTTTAAGAGAGTGATTCGCGGTGATCCATTCAACAGCGAAATCTTGAGAGGCGGGGATTAGCAAATGATAAGAACCTTTATGTTTTAAACAACTTTGTGGCATTTATAACCAAAGTTCAGTTAGTGGGGGTTTCCTCGGTGTTGAGTGTGTTGCTTATTGCATAGTATTTCCGTAATGTTTGTTTGCATAACACACAGTACTAGTACTAACATCACAGTATCATGACAATAGCATGCAATATTTATGATAATAATAATAACAGAATTTGTCTATAAAGCTTAAGTGTAATGAGAAATATTTTTATTTCGCTTGAGAAGTTAAGTTAAGCGCAATTAGAGATTTATATTCAAAATACATGTTTTTGGAGCATAATTAGCTAGATTTGGACGCCATCATAGAATTTAATTTGTTTGTTTAATTTCCACTCATATTTATTAGTTATGTGGATGGAGTTATCATTAAACCTCACATCCTTATATTGGTTATGTAGATGGAGTTATCATTAAACCTCACATCCTTATATTGGTTATGTAGATGGAGTTATCATTAGACCTCACATCTTTATGGTTATGTGGATGGGGTTATCATTAAACCTCACATCCATATATTGGTTAGGTTATGTAGATGGAGTTATCATTAAACCTCACATCAGTGTGTTGGGGTTTCTGGACCTTGGCTTGGGACCTTTGGTTTTGAACGCAGTTCACCTCACAAATGCGAGTACACCTAATACACAAATTTCTTATGTAGCTGTGTTTTCACCAGAGTTTTTCTCCGATAAGGTGATTTTGAAGCCTGATTACATTTCGAAATGTTGTCAGTTTTGTATCGTCTTCAGCGGAACTCGGCATGTTGAAGCAAAAGTTACAAGGCATTGTATGATTTCGGCATTATTGAACAGAAGAGAAATACAGAATACAAATTAGCATCAAATAGAACCAATATAAATTTGTAGAGCGATAACGACCAATGTTGACATAAAATGCATCTCAACTCTACTGTTGCAAGAAAGCTACTAGTATAAAATGGGGGGGGGGTCAGAATCTTAGTTATCTCTATATTGTGCCAGAATAGTCAGTTATGAACTTCTATATGGTACAATGGCACCAGCATTATAGAGACAGGAATAGCAATCGATATACGTATACGGTATAGTAATAGCATAGATATACATGTAAGTATGAAATGATAAAATATGTACGTAACGCGACTATACCGATAACAAGAAATTCAATTAATTGAGGAAAAACACCCACTGTCCGGTTAAGTGGTCAATTACTTTGGACATTACTGTACGAGGATTGAGTTATCATTACACCTCAAATCCTTATATTGGTTACAGTAATGCCCAAAGTAATTGAACACTTAACCACAGCAGAATTATGGGTATTTTTTCAGCATTTAAAATCCTGAAAAATTACCCATTGTTCTGCTGTGGTTAAGTGCTCAATTACTTTGAACATTACTGTATGAGGATCGAGTTATCATTACACCTCAAATCCTTATATTGGTTACAGTAATGCCCAAAGTAATTGACCACTTAACCACAGCATAATTATGGGTGATTTTTCAGGATTTAAAATCATGATAAAACACCCATTATTTTGCTGTGGTTAAGTGATCAATTAGTTTGGACATTACTGTATGTAGATGGAGTTAAACCTCACATCAGTGTGTTGGGGATTTGGACCTTGACTTGGGACCTTTGGTTTTTAACGCAACAAATGCGCGTACACCTTATACACAAATTTCTTAGGTAACCAGAGTTTTTCTTGGATAAGATGAGTTTGAAGCCTGCTTACATTTCAAAATGTTGTCAGTTTTGTATTGTCTGCAGCGGAACTCGACGCGTTGAAGCAAAAGTTACAAAAGATAAAATGTGTACGTAACGAGACTATAATACAAATGAAAAAATAAATTGAGGGAGGGGTGGGCGATACAGGGAACTAAGGGTTGAACTGATATAAATTTGTAGAGCGATAACGACCAATGTTGACATATTATGCATCTCAACTCTACTGTTGCAACAAGGCTATAAAATAGGTGGGTGTCAGAATCTTAGTCATCTCTAGTATATAGTGCCAGAATAGTCATTTATGGACTTCTATAAGATGTTGGGTTGGTTATATGGAATCGGTGAAAAAGGAGTTTGTACCGATAAACTGACATAAATTAGTGGAGCGATGTTGCCATGTAATGCGTCGCGACTGTACTAAAGCAGCAATGATATAAAATTTGGGGGGGGGGGTCTGAAATTATTTCTATCTCTATAGATGGCACCAGGATTATATAGAAAGGAATAGCAATTGATATACGTATACGGTATACTATAGTAATACCATGGACATATAAGTATCACGCGATAAAATATTACATAATGTGACTATACCGATGAAATAAATTGGACCGGGATTAGAGGTTGGGTTGGTTATATGTGGATAATTGGATATGGAATTCATACCGATGAAACGATAAAAATTAGTGGAGCGATAAAGACCAATGTTGACACTTAGTCAGGCTACACGGGAGAAAATAGGGGTTGATACGATAGACCGAAATTAATTTGTCGGGTGATAATGACCAATGTCGACGTATAAAGTAACGCGACTGTACTGTCGCACAATTATCAGATATAACCGGTCAAATATGGACTCTAGTGGCCAATATGCAACAGCTCAGAAAACATTCGCAGGGCCCTAAAATTTATTTAACATGGCATCTGCCATTAAAATCGATTTATGTCGATAAAACTGTCATTTTTCAAAATTTTAAGCTGAGACTTGGTGTTTGTGAGTGGGATAGTTATATATTCCTAAAATGACAGAGTACAGCACGTAATTATGTTTTAGATGGAAGAAATGAATTTTTTGAATGATAAAATTTAACATGGCATTTGCCATTAAAATCGATTTATGTCGATAAAACTGTCATTTTTCAAAATTATAAGTTGAGACTTGGTGTATGTGCGTGGGATACATATATATTCCTAAAATGACAGAGTCCGGCGCGTAATAATGTTTTAGATGGAAGAAATTGAATTTGTTTTCGATAATAAATTTGCAGCGTGGACGGGTCATCCAGTGCGCTCAATTTGTAAACAAAGATTTTCAATAGTCGTTTTGGTCAAACTATCCCTTTTTAGACCGGGACAGCAGATCCGAATAGTAGCTAAGATGTATTTAGATAGAATTATCAAAAGAATTTGACCGATTAGGGTACATTTTAAGAGAATAGAGTGGAGAAATATTGGTGACATTTTCACAAAAACACGCAGATTCGGAACTGACTGTACTTGCAGACGAGCGCTCGTTAATATTCATGCCAAGAAATGCAGGCTTCAAACTCATCTTTTTGGAAGGTTAATCCGATATATACATATCAAAACAATCCTTCCAAGATATCCAAGAAAGTTTTAATAGCTTAGAAGACTGAACAGCCGAAATATGAATGAATTAATAATCGCCATTGGAGGCTTCGCTTCGCGGTGATGATTGGCAATTATCGCAATACGATAGGGGAACACTTTGACGTTCGTACTCATATTTCACCAATTTTTGTACCTGGCTTGCCTGTCCTAAGTTTCACGGAAAATGGCTAATTTGACTCTATTTGTCGTTATATACATATTATACATGTTTATCACCCCATTTATTATTAATTTTCATAACAATAAAATAAAAGAATCCGAAGATGACATGTTTAAATTGTTTGAAGCATGAATTTGGCGATAAGTTGTTATCAGACTCAGAGTACGTTATACTTATGATAGTTACGTTATGCACACGGTGTTCCAATATCCTATTGCGATAATCGCTTAACCCTTCGGTTTTCAACGGCATTTCAATTGGTTGAAATTGAAATTTCTCAAGTTCCAACTCAACCCGAATCTAGTTACCCAATTGGTAGAAATACTTTAGCAGTAATTCTTAGTTTTATAAGTTATAACTCTAATTTTATTGACGATACGAGCTCAACATCATAATATGAACCTGTTTATGGCGGTGTTATCCAAACGCGTGTTTTGATAATGATTATAATTTTATTTTGCGATCAAACGTCAGTGCAGCTCAGCAGAAACGCATAGGCACTAGTTCAATTCAGCAGAAACGCATAAGTCCTACGATTATAGACACCCACTGGACGCGCTTCGCGCGTCGGTCAGTGGGTGAAAAAAGTAAATAAATTGGGCCGGGATTAGAGGTTGGTGGGTATTATGTGGATATGGGTTTCATACCAATGAACCCGTATATAAATTAGTAGAGCAATAAAGACCAATGTTGACACAAAATTCAAAGCGACTCTACTGTCGCGGGAAAACTATAAACTGGGGGGGGGGGTGTGTCTGAAATTATCTCCATTTCTATAGATGGTTCAATAGTTTAAAGGAATAGCAAATAATGTAAGTATATAGTGATATACCATAGAAATTAGTATCACATGGTAACATGTACACACAATGGCTAATGCGACTACACTGATGAAAAAATAAATTTGGGATTGGGGGGGGGGTCTGACAGACTACTAGTATATGGGGTAAATATGGGTTGGTACCGATAGACTGAAATAAATTTGTCGAGTGATAATGACCAATGTTGACGTATATGCGACTATACTGTCGCAGAATTTGCCAAAAATGCGAAAGATTAATAAATATTATGAGTAATGCATGTCATGTGTCAAAAGTTACTATAAACTGTATTATATCACGATTTTTATTCATGTTGTATTAGGCTGTGGGACAATTAAGTGAGTAGGTGACCAATTACAATGTAGAAGTCCCAAAAGCAAAATATATCAGGTAGAACTGGTCAAATGTGGACCCTGGAGGCTGGTGCCCAATATGGAGCAGCTCAGAAAACACTCGCAGAGCCCTAAAAGTAAAATTGATTAACATCGGATTTCCCACTAAAATCGATTTATGTCGATAAAACTCTTATTTTACAAAATTTAAGCTGATACTTCGTATGCCTATCCAGAATACGTACATAATCTTAATTTAACTAATTTTAACAAGTGATAGTCTTTTAGACTTGAGAAATAAATTTTTATTAAACATTGATTAAACAAAAAAGTTAGGTCTAACTTAGTTCAGTCATGAACGTGGTGCGTATCCTTCTGCTGGAAGCAGCAATATGCGAAAGCGGTCATGTTGACCTACTAGGTCTAACTAAACAATTGTTAATAAAACGACTAATATCTAATTTATGAGCTTCGGACTTATAATGCATGTGTAATATACATCTCCGATCTTAAAATAACTGGATTGTGCAAGAAATAAGCTTTCAGACTCGAGAAATTGATTTTTTTAAACAAGAAAAAAAAACGGAAAAAGAGACAACAAATTTAACACAGGATTTCCCCATTCAAATCGATTTATGTCGATAAAACTCTTATTTTTCAAAATTTTAAGTGGAGACTTCGTGCGTCGGCGTGTAATAATATTTTCTTAAAATGATAGAGTCCAACGCGTAATTATGTTTTAGAAGGAAGAAATTCGAGAACGTCGAGAATTCGGAGAATGGCTGTCCTCGCTTGAACTCAGTCAGTCAGTGGCAGATTCAAGGATCGAAATTTAACTTCACTTCAACATCCGAGAATTCCTGCAAGTCGTCATAGAAGCTCGTGTAAACACATCAATGTATGCATACATGCAACTAATACTATTCAAATTTAAATCCCACCGTCTGTCTTGTTATGAACACAAAATAAAGAGCAGATTTCATCTTCAAGCGAGCCTGAGCTGAGGCATGACATTGTACGATCTGATTTTGAAAAGGCGCCTTGTTTACGATGACGTCATTTCGCGCGCCGCGCGTTGCTAATCAACTTAACCCTGTCCAGTTGCAACGGCATTTCAATTGGTTGAAATTAAAAATTTCTCAAGTTTCAGCTCAACCTAAATCTAGTTACCCAATTGGCAGAAACTATAATTTTATTGACAATATGAGCTCAACATCATAATATGAAACTGTTTATGGCGGTGTTATCCAAACGGGTGCTTTGATAATGATTATAATTTTATTTTGCGATAATAGTACACACCACTGGACGCGGCTGTGCCGCGTCGGTCAGTGTGTGAAAAATTTGACTGTTCAAAAAACGTATAATTGGATATAGAATACTTAATTTCACATTCCACATTAACTTGAACATATCTGCATCTATACAGCGAGTCCTTGCTCATTTTTAAAGATTCAAGTATGTATTTCTATGTGTGACTGTTACTGAGTTATTTGAGCCCAGTGTCTGAAACATCGTTCCATTGCTTGTGAAATTAACATCAAATTATATTATAAACAGCCAATTCTCTTAGATAAGTTCGAAGATTTTAGTCTTTTTCTCTTTACAATGTGTTTCTTTCATATGATTGTGGCATAAACTGTTCCAGCTTTATATCAGAGTATCGAGCAATATTGGATTTGATTGACTGCTGCCATGACACGGAAATAGGAGATGATAAGTTTTTATTATAAATAATTTATAGTTTGAATTGTTTAAAAAAAAAAAATTATCTCTTTGATATTATGGCACTATTCAGGTATCAAAGTACTTATATTCTATTTTAGCTAGTGAATAGGTCTGAAAGTGTCAAATGATTGCCGGTAAATAATAAACTAAAGACAGATTTTCTAAATTCGTGGCAAATACAAATGTCACAAAATCAAACACAGAAATTGCGTGAGAATAATTGTCACTACTGTTCGATATACGTGTAATATAATAAACAAGGCATGTCTTGTCGTTGATTATGCCAACATAATGGCCATTGAGGAGGAAGGGTCCATCGAACTGCGGATTTATGGACCAAATCTGCCCTGGGACCACTGTTTTGACATTAGTCTACTCCTAGCCAGGCATTATATAACCGCTGTGTGCACAACAGGTGGTTGGGTTACTGTGCATATCTTAAGTTCGTGCTCAGATTACAATATACAATCTAAAACTGGTAAGGTGGTGTAATCCGTGTCATACAGTGGCCGCATAAACAACTTTAAGCGCTCTTTAACTTCACAAAACATTAGGGACGCTCTTTAACTGTCGGGTATTGCATTGTTTCGTTGCACCGTTCTGTTCTGTTCAAACAGAAACGCTCTTTTATGTCACGATCGTAAACATGGACGCTCTTTAATTGGTATGTACCAACGCCATGATATGTATAGGTTACAATACACCAAATATTCTCCATTGACCTAAGCCGATGTGGCATATTCGCAGGAAAGCTTTTGCGCTTCGCACCTGTATAATTCCGTAGACCGATCTTTGAGACACAGAGAGATCCGGAACATATCATATGTACACGTATTGGGTCCTTTTGTTTTGTGCTTTTGATACTACCCAAATTCTGCAGCATATTTCAAGGGGAAAAATACAGTAACCCACATTAAACAAATCAGCCCGCTGAAATTACAATAAAAGTTCAATTTTCAACTCATTTTTATATTTTCTGAGGGGCTACAAATTTCCTAACCTATAATCAACCACTCGGCCGCCGGGTGTGATGTTATGCTGATCCTAGCTTGGGGGTCCCAGGGAAAATGGCTCTACTAATTTATGTGGTGTATCATAAACTATATTTTCCATGAACGTTGTTGATTATAATATATATGTGGCATTTGATGTCCAATTAATGTATATGATCAAATTAAAGTTATTAGAAGTGAGCATCCACTGATGTACCCCCCCCCCCACCACACACAACACGAGAAAGGGTCAACATTATGTTTATATGAAATAAATATGATTTCTAAAACTCTATTTCGGTGAGTGAATCCACCTCTATCACATCAGTTTTTATGAATGCACTTCCCACCACAACCATTAAACAAATCGAAGTGTCACCAGACACATCTGGACCAAACAGGTTGTTCTTCATAGAATGGAATATACTATGATGGGTAGTACCATTATGCATTACAAATTATTATCCCTTTACGGGTCCTTCATATGAAGACAATAAACAGTGAAATTTCACTGTTCGAAGTATATCTATGGAAATGAGTCACAACTACCCATCAAACTTATATAAAATGGAAGTGATGGCAGTGCATTTATATAAACAATTCCTGGTGCTCTCACTATCAGCCCAATGTTCCTGGCAGTTGTAAATAATGAGTTGATGATAAAAATTAACACGTTCATTACTATTGTCCAATGAAAATAAGGAACACAGTCCACAATATATACAGAAATATGTAAAATGAGGACAAAATTAACTTGGGTCATTAGAAACAGTGCTGTATTTACCATTGGAGGAATGATTCTTGAAAATATGTGCAGTAATTGAATAAGAAATGGTAGTTCATACATTTGTATACCAGTGTCCGGTTCTGAGAGTTATGTCAGAATTTACTACTTCTCGGAGATTCAGACTCGGAAAAACAAACTTGGATTCAGTTATGATAATGCATTTAAAACCAAAGGAAAATATGCAAACAAATTCAAGACAACAAGAACGACACCAACACGTCTACTGCGCCGCTATAAAATGTGCTGTGGGTGGAAGGTCTTTTGTGAGTTCAATGGTCACCAGGTCTGCTTGCTGTCATTCAGGAAGATTTTGTAATCTGTAGCTCACATTAGTTTATTTTGGCAATGATAAAATATGAAATTGTAGTAAGTTATAGGTCTTAACCATATTTGTGTCAGTGTGTGGTGATTATCCAATTTTTGGGTTAATTGCCTCTATTCAAGTTTAAACATGATTTCAATGATTTTACGTCAGACATGAATAACAAAATATGTGTAACAGTATTTAGCACTACAAATTATTTTTTAAATCAGTTAAATTGAGTTTCAACACTGAATTAAAACCCCAAGATATGACATTTTAGTGAGAAATTGGATCTTGGAGCAAACCTCCCTCGAAAGGGTTAATCTGATTATAATAAATCAGAAACGGTCTTCAAAAAAACAGAACAGATGAACACTCAAAATAATGAAGAATAATGAAATTTACATGAATAATAACGATTTCAAACTTTTCGGTAAGGGCATTGTCAACAAATGTGTTGTGAAACATCACAGTAAGAAGCATGACTATTTCGAGAAAATTACCAGGGCAGCACCGTTCCAACCAGGAACCCAGGTTGTGTATTAAATTGCTGAGAATGTTACCGCGAATCATGACATTATTGGCTTAGCGATACACAACAAGCTTTGCAGCAAAGGAGGGCATTTGAAGCCAGTGAAAGGACATAAGTGTTTCAAATGAGACTGTTGTGTCATCATTCCATTTGAGCACAGCATTGGTGATGTTAAGACCTGGGCAAAAGAAGCGTTACAAGACAATGGACAAAAAGCGAAGTTGTTGACAGTGGACGGGGACAGTGCTGCTTCAATAGCTACACAGGAACTATTCGAAGAGAATATTTATAAAAGTCAGCCTGTTAGACAAATGGACACATTACATGTTTCCCGTAATCACCGAAAAGTCATGAAGAATCATAAATATTTGTTTGAGGTGATTGCAGGAAAAACAATTACAATGCGAACACAGACAAAAAATAATCTAGCAATCGACATGGAGGAAGGCCCTAAGAATTACAAAAAGAACTGGAAAACAGTTAAAAATAAAATTTCCCTCGCTGTAGACGCTATCGTGACACGATATCGAGGCAAACATAATTTGTGCTAACAACATTCTGTTGTGTGTGAAGGTGTAAGAAAAAACTGGCTGAAAGATAACTACTTACTACGTGGTGGCATTCGATTTAAAGAGACACAACCCACGGTAGAAATGTTTAGCGAATGTGTGAACTACCGTCTGGTACCATCAATGTTGGAAAGCACTAGACATAACACCAACATGCAGAAAGTGGAGGCCTTCAATAGGGCTTTCCGAACAAGTTCGCCTAAAAATGTTACCTTTTCCAGGAACTGTGCAGGCCGTGTTCACTCTATGTGTCACTCTGCTAACCGCGGAACCGCCAACCCCATCAGGGACTTGTGTCAGGACATGGATTGTAGTATATCGTCAAACAGCTGGGTTGGTAACTCACTGAAACAAATATAAGCAGCAGGTGAGTACAGGAAAAAACTTAAAAACTCCTTAAAACTAAGAAGAGGGTTGAGAAGAGAAACTATTAATCATGATACATAGCAGTAGTAGAGGATGTCATAACATCGCGACACACCTTTACAACATAACCACATGTTGTAACCACAGCGGTTACATTTGATCATATCGGATGAGCATTTGCATAATTTCTTTACAACTTAACCACGTGCAGTAATCACAGCAGTTACATATCAGATGGAAAAATTGCATTTTTTCAAGAATTACCTTGATCTATTTGTTAATATATTCCAGACCATCAATTCATACATTTCATATCTTACAACACACCGTCCTGACATACTATTCATCTCTGGAATATATTCGCATATATATTAAAATATATCCAGAAATTAAGCATGAAGGGTCAAATTAAGGACATAGGTGAAATCGATGTTAAATGATTCCAAAATTATTATGTATATGTCCATACATGCAGATAAAATAAAATATTGACTATTTAAACATAAAGTGATTATGTTTCAAGTACATGTATGCCAATGCTAACTTTGACAGAAAGTAGGGAAGCTAAAGGGAATACTTTGCATACAATAATTTCATATTAAAATGTATTTATTCTATACATAGTATCATGGCGTATGATATATATATTAATTCTTTGATCTGATCTGTTGCAACCAATCATCATCTTGTTGGGTGTGTGTATATATAGAGAGCACCACATCAGTCCTGTAAGAAAACACATATCAACATAAGTTAATAATTAAATTAAGCTATGGCACAAGCAAAATGGGTTCAAAGAAAATTACTTGCTGATAACAATTTTAATGTTAAATTCATAGACAATGGAAATATTGTGTTAAAGCGGTACTGTACCCAATTTAAATAAATTCCCGGTAACATCAGCGAGCTATTATCAATATTATATTTAAAAATAACTAATATGAGTCGAAAATGTCTACTGAAAACGTTCCGGTTAACAGGCTATCATAATATTCAAATTTTAATATTTAATATACATTGTTATGTTCATTCCATTTTCCTCTCTTCTGATTGGCTGAGGTTGCGTCACGTGGCGGCCGCAAATTACTTGAGGGTAACATTTCGGCAGTTGTTGACCGCTCAGCTGTTACCAGTAAACATAGAATTACGAAGCACTCAACGCGCAGAGATTACATCACAGATCTCTAATAATTCCCGAAAACACGCATTTTATAAACCCCACTATTTCCTAACAACCGCCAACTGTGGTGTTTGCTAATTTGCATAATTGTTGTCTTTAATTTGCAATTAAATCACGCTATTTATTAAATGTTATCACGGACATAAATCCCTTATAAAGTGTAATGTTCCTATTGGACCTTTTTATATCAATAATGAATAGCGTGGAACAAGTAGATAAACCTTATTAAGCAGTTGTTATGTACTGTAGACAAATGCACACACGATGTGCATACGTCACAAATACGATTCTGTCCATCTAAATATCAAATAGCCACTCTTTATCATTTATCAATCGACAATTTTCTTCGGTTATGCAGTCCTCCGACTTCACGGGAATACCTTTATGTTGCGTAATAGTGTGTAACAGCTGTCAATTTCTTTTGGCAACACTACAACGTGTAAGTTTCACATTTTAGCGTCCTCGAAATTAACACGTCTCTACTCTCATTTAAAACGACACCAAACATTTCGCCGCATGGCTACTCTATCCCCCGCCAAATTTAAATTTTTGCGGGGGATATAGTAATGGGGTTTGTCCGTCCCGAATTTGTAAGAGTCATAACTTGAACAAGAGTAAACGGATTTCAAAGATTTGTGGTATATGAGTTCACTTGACCATTACATAGAATGAGTTCGCAAGCCAGGTCTGGCCAGATATTTTGTACCGGAGTTATTGGACTTTGTTTATTATTTTTGTCGAATTTACCAAATAGCAAATCGACGTCAATTTTTATTATCGGTTTAATTCTAGTGGTTGGAATTTCACAATGTTGTACTTTTTTCATCAGACATTTTTCACTACAGTATATTGACGCCTTTTCTTGAAGAAAGATACCAATATGGCGATAACAGCGACACACTCTTATAATGGCACATATCACGATTATCCTTCCTGAAGATTAAATATTGAGCATTAGTCTTACAACATTTAAACATAATTCGTAAATTTAGATGGTGTTGTGCTTTCATTACAGTTAATAGGATCGTACGTAAACCTAATTTGTACCCGCTTGTTAATCTTCATGGGGATGTCAGATTTATTTTTTATCTCTCGAAGCATTTGATGATTAACCGTAACAGAAAACAAATCATATATGTAAATGATCATACATACTGTAAATGTAAATGTTTTTTGCAAAACTGTCCAAAATAATAGATAAAAAAGTTCATATAAACAATGTGAAAACAAGGCATTTCATTATCTATTGCCCGGTCCAACCAAGCATGCTGTGAGTAACTCTTCCATATGCATAATAAATACACTCATGTCCTCTGCTAACATGGCTGAGTGTGCTGCGCTCACACAGGGAATATAAGCTTTCAGATTAGACATGTTCCTGTTGTCAAATATAAATATTAATCAATTTTATTATCGGTCTAATTCTAGTGGTTGGAATTTCAAAGTGTTGTAATTTTCATCAGACATTTTCAGTAAAGTAAATCGACTCCATTTCTTCTTGAAGCAAGATACCATATGGCGAGGATAACAGCCACACACTATTATTATGGCACATATCAAGATTATCATTCCCGAAGATTAAATATTGAGCAATAGTCTTAAATAAAACAGATAAAATAAGATAACAGTTAAACATAATTCGTAAATTTAGATGCTGTTGTGCTTTCATTAAGGTTAATATGATTATACGTAAACCTAATTTACACCCGCTTGTTAATCTTCACGTGGATGTCAGATTTATTTTTATCTTTCGAAGCATTTGATGGTTAACCGTAACTGAAAAAAAAATCATATATGTAAATGAACATACATACTGTAAATGTAAATTTTGTTTCTGCAAAACAGTCAAAAATAAGTTATTTATAGTAGATAAAAAGTTCACATAAACAATGTGAACACAAGGCATTTCATTTTCTATTGCCCGTTCCAACCAAGCATGCTGTGAGTAACTCCTCCATATGCATAACAAATACACGCATGTCCTCTGCTAACATGGCTGATTCTGCTGCGCTTACATAGGGAATATAAGCTTAGCAGTTGAAAGCCAGGACATAAACTAATAAAAACAATATTTCCTTTTCCTTGACCAAGTGATATAGAAGTTTAGTAGATTGGATAGCATTTGTAGTATCTGGTATAATGGCATCAGTCGAGATTGTGATACTAATAAAACTGCTATCAATACATAAAGAAATATATAAAATATGTGTAGGAAATGAACTTAATATCTAAACAGTTGAGCAATGATGATACAGACATTTTGTATATTGAATTATTTTGTATAATTCCAAATACAAACCACCAGTTAAGTGCATAATGTTTTTAATATACCACAAAGGAGATCATAGCTGGGACGTGGCAAAATACATCCATGGTAATTTCAACAAAGGAGGATAACACTGGTGAAAATTGGAGGGAGAAACCCAAATCCGAACTTAATATGTATTTTGTTTGGTATTCTCACATCGAATTTCATTTAAACAGTTGAGATTTACTAAACTTGTCATATTGAAACCAAAATTGAGTGTAAATTCCAACAAAAAGTAACTTAACTCTGAATTTGAACTTGTCCTGTATTTGCCGCTAGTAAACCAAAATACCAAATTTCATTCTATTCAGATCAGATTTACTAAAGTTGATCGGAAACGAACAAGCAAGCGGACATACGAAGGACGGACTAACAAATAACATAATAGGTCCCGTTTTTTCATAACAGGTGTAAAAAACACACCGAGAAGTTAACTGCAGCTCTAAATTTAGCTGCAAAGATATGTGTAGAAGAAACTTTCTAAATTGATCACTTGACATACAAATAAAACGAAACCAAAAACATTCTGTTTAATTCATTCAAAATCAGGAATATTCTAGTATTTATCTTTAAAATACGGAACGTGTACTAGATGAAACTGCATCGGTAACTTTTTGCGTCATGTTAGCACTCCTCTCTTGATATCTACAATAAAAACACGATTTTGTTCAGTGAGATATTTGAGGAAGAAACTGAAGACGCAACTTAAATATAGATTAGAACATTTCCTCGCGGGAAGACGCACATAATCGACATAACCTAATATTATTTGATCATGAAATAAGCAGATAATTGATTCGTACCCAGTATTTCCTTTATTGGTGCGGGCCACCGTGAAATAAACCTGTTAAAGAGTGTACACCTGAAATGTCAAGTGTTGGCTTATTTGTGTTATTGTCCGCACATATCAGCTAAGAATCCCCTCATTATGAGTCAATAATGTGACCTAAACTTTCTCATTTTCAGCACATAATCGACTCAAAAAGAGGCGATTCTAACCAGATTATCTATCTAAAACAAATTATATTATGAGCAGATACTGTGCTAGTTTTCGGGACAACAGGCTGTACAATTGATATCGCACCACCTACAAAACTGGGTCATGAGGTTATATCATGGTGCAATATTATTTGTAATGCAGGTGCAAACTTACCGAACAATACTCATTATCACCATCTATAACGACATTCAGATCACAAGCAGGGCATATTACAGTGCTGTCGTCAGGATGTATATTCAATCGATTAATCTGCAATCTTGAACATCAAGGCCATTGATGCCGATCAGTCTCAAAATATTTTCACCACCAAAGTTTATCTTGTTTGCCACTTTTGGAACTTCCTTCAGCAAAACATTTCCTTTGCATTCCTGTCACAACTGTCCGAATATAGCAAATCGTCCAGCAGGATTACGACGACAATGACAGTTGTCATGCAAACTGTCAGCCAGAATAGCTTATTTAAAAATTTCAGTAAAACCCAAGCTTGTGCGTTAATGTTGTTGTTTATCTCACGTGACTGAATCGCCGCGAAAAAAAAAATCGACTATAACCCCGTTTCGAAAGTTAAATATTAATATACTGTCTTATTGTCGTTATTTTGCAATATTATGTGACTGGGAAATATACTTAAATATGAGTGGAATAGGTCAGAAAAAGGACGATGAAGTGTGCTAACAAATTTGCGATATATCTTAGAGAGTTGTAGACACAGTTTTTGTTTGCTAAATAGAAGAGTTCCCTTATCTCAAGGAGGATAACTCTATTTCTGTTGTATTCTAGCTTGACTGGTATTACAGATGCCACCAACATCAAAGCTCCCCAACGTCAAGAGAGTAGGTAATCCTTAAATAAATCGATTGATCAGTGATATCGTTTGTGGATTGATCAGTGATATCGTTTGTGGATTGATCAGTGATATCGTTTGTGGATTGATCAGTGATATCGTTTGTGGATAATAAACAAAACATTTTTGTTGATATCAGATGCATTAACACTGGTATATAAAATTTACGTTTTTTAGTAATTTATGGGTAATATACTATATCATAGGGCTTTTGTTGTGTATCTGATTATGAAGTGAACACATTTGAAATATAAAAATCTGAACAAAAACATATGTTTTTTTTTAGTTGTTGAGAATATTAATATTATTGCGTTATTTTAATATTGGCGCAAATAATGTGACAGTAAAATAAAATGAAATATAAGATGTATAAAGGATGTGTCTCTATTTATTTAAACTGAAAATAAATCACACGTTATAGGCGAACATGTTTTGTCTACAAGCTCTATAACCCTTTTAGTTCCTGCAAATTACGTGGGTATTCTTAATTATTCATTTAAAACTTTTTAATTGTGTCAAATTTCTGGACCATTTATAGATATAATAATCAAACTATAAAATTCATTCAAATGTAAGTTCATGCTCAGCAGCCTTGGAATTTTACATTCAAGTGTTAATGTTGTTCTATACCACTACTTAGCATTATGGTGGATGTTTATAAATGAATAATTGTTAGATTAAATTGTGCTTTGTTACATTATATATTTCAATCTAGTGCTAACTACGATCAGAATCACAATCCAATATGAACCTCTGTGATTATTATTGGTCGATTATGAACCTATATTACTATTCTTATTATGATGAAATTAAACACTCAACTCTTCAATGGATTAGCACATAACCTCACCGGATCAATGAAACTGTATATCATGCATTTTACGCGAGTTATTTTCATGCTGCCACTAACCCGCTTTCTTATGGGATTGTCAGTTAAATGTGTCGGGCCTAACTAATTTGCCCCCTTGCATAGTTATCGTGTTGCTAACATGCACATGCTACTAATACTAACTATACGTGACGAGACACATGTATATAGATGCAGGACAGAAGTTTTTATTTCTGGTGATGCAAATGTCGCTAACTATACGAGATTACACTGGTGTATTTGGATACACGACAGAAGTAATTATTTCAGGTGAGATTAAAGTTAGAATAATTCCAGGTTCGAATTGTATAGTTACGTGTCCACTTTCTTCTATTTTGAAATAGACTTGAATACTATGAGCAGATGTCACTGTTCAACGATGGGTTTGCGTCCAAGTATGATTGGATCGGGATTACTTAATTTCACACTAACTTGAAAACATCTGCATATTTAAATTGTGTCTTTGCTCATTTTAAAGAAAGAACTGTGCCATGCTATGTGTGACTGTTATAGCGGCGGTGGGCCCAGTGTCTGAACATTTGCTTATGACTTAACTTCAAATTTAATTTCAGCAGCCAATTCTCTGAGAACACTTCGAAGTATTCTGGTATGTTTATCTTTACAATGTGTTTCTCACACATTGGACACATAATTCCAACTTTATGCCAGAGTATCGTTACCAGAGTTGTTTCGTTGCGGAGTAGCAGTTTCGATGTTCAAACCGAAACGCTCTTTTAGTTCATGCTCGTAAACGAAAATGCTCTTTAACTGGTATGTTTCAACGCCATGATCTGACAAGGAGTGGAATTTATACCCAAAGATCACCGGACAAAGAACGATGTGTAAATATCCCGCTACCACTAGTATATTATAACAAAAAAGTTCTCCGAAGATAATTTACAATTTAAGAAAAGAGACTCCAAATTGAAAGAAATGAAATATCTTATATGATTAACACACAAAAAAAACAAATATAATTAATTTGTCACGTAGTACTCCATAAACAAATTCCCACAGAGCCATTAAATACTCATAGTCAACTGAAATAGACTATGATGTATTACAGGTGTAGACTAGAAATGCTGAAGAGAAACGAAAGAGTGCGCTAATAGCAAGAATTATAAACGCAATAGTCGGATGGTGCTAATATTTGAGAACAATGTTCATAGAAAACGATGTCATGAAGTTTGTTGAGCTAGGGACCACACAAATCCAATCTAAATTCATAATGCTAATTCGGTTGTCCAATGGCGATTCAATCACTACAAACGCTCTTTATATGTACACTTGTGTCAGTAAACGCTCCTTAAACTGTGGCATTCATTGTTTGGTGTTGCTGGCAGCGAAGTCCATTGTTAAAAGAATAAACGCCCTTTTTGTGTTTTGTTATAATTGTAAACGCTCTTTTACAGCTATACGGGACACGTCCCTCGTCCTATTCATGTTATTGTTGGGACTCGGGTCAGACAAAAAGGCGTTATTTCGCAGCATAATGTATGACCGCGTGTATTGCTTTTTAATCGTGTGTTGTTTGGTGTGGTGTTTGCGTAAACTGGAAATCATTTTACCTGGACCGACACCATTTTCCTGTCTATCTACAAAACATTCATTAAATGTTTGACAGAATAAGCGGCCTCGGAGTTCCGCGCTCGCGATGCGGCATGGGTAATGTCAAATGTCAATGCACATAAACAAACGTGCGTAAATGACGGAATTTCGTAGTAAATGTTTAGTTTCGATCTGTTCCAATAAATAAATTAGTCTAGTTATTGCGACATTTGACGATATCTGTATGTGGAAGGACAGATTGCAGGCCTTTTTACGGACAAGAGGTTTACCTATTTCTGGGTAGAAAGAAGAGCTCACTGCACTTGTTTTGGTGCAAAGTATTTTGACATTCCTGTGAAATCAACCGCACAGGAAGAAGAAAAAGAAAGGTACACAACTATTCGGACTGTAAATTGAACTGTTCTCCCTGACCCTCTTTCTGATTTGAAAACATGTTGGATGGGAGAAGTGAAAGGTGTGTCGATGTGGCCACCTTGCGTGTACGGTGATATTGCGGAATACTTGGTGAACAACTGTGAACGTAATTTGAGAACAAAGTTGTTGGCAGATTACAAGGAGGGCAAGGGGTATTCCTACTTTGACTCCAACTGGTTGAAAGAGGTGTTTTATCATCAGATTTCAGAGGACTCACATTACTGCTTCCTGAAATCCCAGTGCATCCCTTCAATGAACATTTCAAACCTGCCACATGATGTTTGGGTGTGCCTTAACAAGAATACTGGGAAATAATGAGTGTACTGTACTTGTTTTGAAGGGTGGGTATTATTTACGAGAATTAATATAATAAATTAACAATATTGTGGTGTAGTAATGACCCCAACGGAAAATATTAATAGCCCGACAAAGACGGCTTAGTCGGCAACCACAAGTAGAAGAAATTGGCGGCAGAATAGTCAAACGGCAGAATAGTCAACATGGTGACGGTGGCCGAAAACAGGCAGAAGAAGCAGAAACTATTTTTTTTTAAATGTCATAAAAAAAATGATAAAATCAGACAATTGTAAACTTGTGGAATATGTTGAATTCTAATTACTATAGTATACTAATTTAATTTAGTAAATTTACACGGTGCAGGGTGAGTTGATTTTATTAGTTTTTGTATTAAGTCTATATGTTTTTACAGGCTTGGTCCACCTGCAACCACGTCGCAGCTGTATCGTTCAAATTGGATATGCCTGGCAGAATGGACTCACAAACAAGTCGTGTACATCAATTCCTGCTTCTTGGTTACACTGGTGTAAATAAGGTTCCGAGTGACATCTAGCGGATGCGGGAGGAATATATAGGAGAGAATAAAATATACCCTGGGCCCTGATTGGTCAATAGCCTTGTGTGCTTTTCACATAAAAAAATCATCACACCTCTTCCCTATGATTTCCCATAGGTAAAATAACCATTGGCACAGGAATTAACCCTTTGTAGTGAAGTTTGAATTTTTTGGTGTGGTCTAAAATATGATTGTATTTTTTTATGCGGTTCTGACACTAGTTACGAAAACATAAGATTTAAAGGCGAATTCCCTGCTAGACAGACATGATTTTTTTGTGTAAAAAGTTTCCCAAAATGTCAATTTTTCAGATTTAAAGAAAATTTTGGACCCAACATTTATATTGCCAACACTATACGCTAAAACGTTAGCACTGAGGCCTATGGAAAACATTTACACCAGTGTAACCTAAAGTGAAAAAATAGCTTTTTATCATTTTTGATTCCTGGGAGTCACTTTAAAGCATTTTAATGCATTTTACAGAGCCTGGTCTTTCAGTCCAATGAATATCTCATGCTTGATGTAGCTATTCTTGCTGCTGATGCCTTCTTTCACTTACATCAGCCAAAAAAATAGTAAGATTTTTCATAAAAAATGCCAATTTTTCAAGGTATTTTCAAAAAATTTCAAGGTGGTAATAGTCACATGATAATGCAAATGACCCATAACATGGGCATGTCAACGACACATATATCAATTGTTATAAGAACCTAATTTAACAAGTATTTTGGATTTTATAGCCAGTGTTATACAGATATATATCATAAAAGTGTCATTTCCACTGGTGGGTATGGTCATTTGAAGGTTAATAGCACTAATACTTGGACACATTTAAGAAAATGCTTCAGCAATTGAAAGAGAGCATATCTTTATTCAACTAATTCAATATACACCCACATCCAGTTATCTTGGATCACCCTTGCAGACATGAAAATGTCATATTTTATTCTTCAATGTGCTGATAAAGTCATGCGCTTGATGCTCAGCTGATCAGATCTGGACTCAATGACCTCACATCACCAGAAGTTCTCTCATGGAAAGAATATTGAACAGTCTTCCATAGCTGATCCAAGTTTGCAACACCAGACCCCTAAAACTGAGTGAAAATGGGGCCTGAACATGACTGGTGGTGGAAAATAGTGCTTTTTTTATGAATAATTTGTTAAAGGGGGTGGGGTTAAATTGTGTGTGATAAATAAAGAACCACAGAAGTGATATTGTTTTTGAACACATTTTTTCCATTGATGGGCAATTCTGAAGAAATGTAGGGAGTTACAATTATTCCGCGAAAAAGCGGGCTATCGCTTAAGGTTACACTGGTGTAAATAAGGTTCCGAGTGACATCTAGCGGATGCGGGAGGAATATATAGGAGAGAATAAAATAGACACTGGGCCCTGATTGGTCAATAGCCTTGTGTGCTTTTCACATAAAAAAATCATCACACCTCTTCCCTATGATTTCCCATAGGTAAAATAACCATTGGCACAGGAATTAACCCTTTGTAGTGAAGTTTGAATTTTTTGGTGTGGTCTAAAATATGACTATTTTTTTATGCGGTTCTGACACTAGTTACGAAAACATAAGATTTAAAGGCGAATTCCCTGCTAGACAGACATGATTTTTTTGTGTAAAAAGTTTCCCAAAATGTCAATTTTTCAGATTTAAAGAAAATTTTGGACCCAACATTTATATTGCCAACACTATACGCTAAAACGTTAGCACTGAGGCCTATGGAAAACATTTACACCAGTGTAACCTAAAGTGAAAAAATAGCTTTTTATCATTTTTGATTCCTGGGAGTCACTTTAAAGCATTTTAATGCATTTTACAGAGCCTGGTCTTTCAGTCCAATGAATATCTCATGCTTGATGTGGCTATTCTTGCTGCTGATGCATTCTTTCACTTACATCAGCCAAAAAAATAGTAAGATTTTTCATAAAAAATGCCAATTTTTCAAGGTATTTTCAAAAAATTTCAAGGTGGTAATAGTCACATGATAATGCAAATGACCCATAACATGGGCATGTCAACGACACATATAACAATTGTTATAAGAACCTAATTTAACAAGTATTTTGGATTTTATAGCCAGTGTTATACAGATATATATCATAAAAGTGTCATTTCCACTGGTGGGTATGGTCATTTGAAGGTTAATAGCACTAATACTTGGACACATTTAAGAAAATGCTTCAGCAATTGAAAGAGAGCATATCTTTATTCAACTAATTCAATATACACCCACATCCAGTTATCTTGGATCACCCTTGCAGACCTGAAAATGTCATATTTTATTCTTCAATGTGCTGATAAAGTCATGCGCTTGATGCTCAGCTGATCAGATCTGGACTCAATGACCTCACATCACCAGAAGTTCTCTCATGGAAAGAATATTGAACAGTCTTCCATAGCTGATCCAAGTTTGCAACACCAGACCCCTAAAACTGAGTGAAAATGGGGCCTGAACATGACTGGTGGTGGAAAATAGTGCTTTTTTATGAATAATTTGTTAAAGGGGGTGGGGTTAAATTGTGTGTGATAAATAAAGAACCACAGAAGTGATATTGTTTTTGAACACATTTTTTCCATTGATGGGCAATTCTGAAGAAATGTAGGGAGTTACAATTATTCCGCGAAAAAGCGGGCTATCGCTTAAGGTTACACTGGTGTAAATAAGGTTCCGAGTGACATCTAGCGGATGCGGGAGGAATATATAGGAGAGAATAAAATAGACACTGGGCCCTGATTGGTCAATAGCCTTGTGTGCTTTTCACATAAAAAAATCATCACACCTCTTCCCTATGATTTCCCATAGGTAAAATAACCATTGGCACAGGAATTAACCCTTTGTAGTGAAGTTTGAATTTTTTGGTGTGGTCTAAAATATGACTGTATTTTTTTATGCGGTTCTGACACTAGTTACGAAAACATAAGATTTAAAGGCGAATTCCCTGCTAGACAGACATGATTTTTTTGTGTAAAAAGTTTCCCAAAATGTCAATTTTTCAGATTTAAAGAAAATTTTGGACCCAACATTTATATTGCCAACACTATACGCTAAAACGTTAGCACTGAGGCCTATGGAAAACATTTACACCAGTGTAACCTAAAGTGAAAAAATAGCTTTTTATCATTTTTGATTCCTGGGAGTCACTTTAAAGCATTTTAATGCATTTTACAGAGCCTGGTCTTTCAGTCCAATGAATATCTCATGCTTGATGTGGCTATTCTTGCTGCTGATGCCTTCTTTCACTTACATCAGCCAAAAAAATAGTAAGATTTTTCATAAAAAATGCCAATTTTTCAAGGTATTTTCAAAAAATTTCAAGGTGGTAATAGTCACATGATAAAGCAAATGACCCATAAAATGGGCATGTCAACGACACATATATCAATTGTTATAAGAACCTAATTTAACAAGTATTTTGGATTTTATAGCCAGTGTTATACAGATATATATCATAAAAGTGTGTCATTTCCACTGGTGGGTATGGTCATTTGAAGGTTAATAGCACTAATACTTGGACACATTTCAGAAAATGCTTCAGCAATTGAAAGAGAGCATATCTTTATTCAACTAATTCAATATACACCCACATCCAGTTATCTTGGATCACCCTTGCAGACCTGAAAATGTCATATTTTATTCTTCAATGTGCTGATAAAGTCATGCGCTTGATGCTCAGCTGATCAGATCTGGACTCAATGACCTCACATCACCAGAAGTTCTCTCATGGAAAGAATATTGAACAGTCTTCCATAGCTGATCCAAGTTTGCAACACCAGACCCCTAAAACTGAGTGAAAATGGGGCCTGAACATGACTGGTGGTGGAAAATAGTGCTTTTTTTATGAATAATTTGTTAAAGGGGGTGGGGTTAAATTGTGTGTGATAAATAAAGAACCACAGAAGTGATATTGTTTTTGAACACATTTTTTCCATTGATGGGCAATTCTGAAGAAATGTAGGGAGTTACAATTATTCCGCGAAAAAGCGGGCTATCGCTTTAGGTTACACTGGTGTAAATAAGGTTCCGAGTGACATCTAGCGGATGCGGGAGGAATATATAGGAGAGAATAAAATAGACACTGGGCCCTGATTGGTCAATAGCCTTGTGTGCTTTTCACATAAAAAAATCATCACACCTCTTCCCGATGATTTCCCATAGGTAAAATAACCATTGGCACAGGAATTAACCCTTTGTAGTGAAGTTTGAATTTTTTGGTGTGGTCTAAAATATGACTATTTTTTTATGCGGTTCTGACACTAGTTACGAAAACATAAGATTTAAAGGCGAATTCCCTGCTAGACAGACATGATTTTTTTGTGTAAAAAGTTTCCCAAAATGTCAATTTTTCAGATTTAAAGAAAATTTTGGACCCAACATTTATATTGCCAACACTATACGCTAAAACGTTAGCACTGAGGCCTATGGAAAACATTTACACCAGTGTAACCTCTTGGGTGGCTCCTTCGAATAAGATTTCTAAATCCAAAATAAATCCTAAATGGTTGAAGGAAATGGAATGGTGGAAGCATCACTACTCAAAAGATGCTGTGGCGACAATCAACCCAGTGGCCAGGATGTTGTTTTCGCCCGTGGACAGCGAAAGAAAACCCTCTTTGGAATCTCTCATGGGATCACTTTATGTGAGTTGCGGAAATGTCAGTGTATTCCAAAATGCCATCCCTGAAGCATCGCCAAATTACAGTGTTATAGATGACATCAATGTTCTGTGTGAGCTCCAGGTAGATACGACACCATGAATAGATGTAGTGCCAACGCTTAAACAACTTTCCAGAGAGTTAGAAGCTGATGTTAATGTGTTACCACCTCTGAGTGTATCGTATGTAGCTGCGGTAGAGGAAACAGCCGAGACCAATTTACCATTTCCACTTGGAGTGATCAGCTTATTGGGCGGATAACTGGTTCTAGTGCTCAGTGTTCTGACACAGGCAAGAAAGTTGAACAGTGGCCATGCTGTCAATATTAACAGTGTTGTTTCAGTAATTGTGGGTAAAACACATGTTAACCCTGAACTCCCTGCACTGAAGTATGGTCGGTCGCAGAATGGATCCTGCTGCGAGAGGACAATATGCTGCTGTTATCACGAGGAATGGACGCAAGATCTTGAAAGTCAGAAAATGTGGTTTCTTTATTGACCCTCAAAACATTTACATGGGAGCGAGTCCTGACGCAGTTGTGTCATGTGATTGTTGCACCACCGGAATTCTGGAAATTAAATGTCCACTGGGAATTTCTCACACCGACCCAAAGAAGTGCCCACCTTCATATCTTGTCAAGACAAAGAGGTATGTAATATGTATCTTAGGTATGATACATGTACACAATATTGATCTTCAGAGCATACACATAGAGTATTTGAAAATACGAAGCGTTAGTAAAGTAAATTTACTATTTCTTTCACACATAATCCATATATATATATATATATATATATATATATATATATATATGAAAAAATGTATCTTATGATTGAGTTACATTGTTAATACATTAACATGTACTGGTACTAAACCTCTATTTCATGACATTGACTGTCGGATATTTTATTTATTGGTCACTCATTTAGTATGGTTATATTTTATGCTTTTCCATCTACATGTATATGCAAATGTCAGTCCTTATTTCCTATGGTACATGTATCCACTTAGTTATTTTAATACATGGAGTTTAATATGATTATGAGGATAGGCTTTGTGTGACATAAGATGTTGAAACAGGAATGAGTAGGAACTAAACATATTAGGAGGAACTAATATTAGGATGGGTGTATTTGTGGGTTATGTATTGTATCCATTCATCTGCACAACTCAAGTGATGTAGCATACATTGGCAATATTAATGTATTTCAGACAAATTGTGAAAAAAAATGATTATTCTGTTGTGGTTAAAGAGCAATATATTTTAGACATATAACCATATTATTATACAACTGAGATTAATAAATATTATTTTATTCAATAGTGATAAACTACAACTGAAAGAAAGTCACGAGTATCACACAGGTCCTAACACAACTGGCAGTGACTGGTTACGATTGGTGTGACTTATTTAACTACACAAGCCTTGGATACCACCTTGAGAGAATGCACCGAGATCCCTATGCAGAGAAAATATTAGAAGTACATCAGGCTGCTCAAATGGTGTTCACCAAGTTCGTACTGCCAATACTTCGCCTGACTGACGGTGGTGAGTATACCAGACTATACTAGAAAATTATTTGTGTTTTGGGCTATGAAACTTACAAACCAAAAACGGTTTCCGATCTGCTTTCAAGAGTTATAGCAGCATGTGTGAATTCTAAGTCGCAAAAGGGCCAGTTACCGTTACATTGAAATATTTGCATTTAATACCATTACCATTACCATTACATCAAAATTTGAAAGCAATGCATTACCATTACTATTACATACCAACGTAATGCATTACCATTACATTTTGACAATTTATTTGGTTTGAAAAATTAAAACAAATATCTTCTGTTATATAAACTTGATACATCAACAGTGATCAAAGAATACAAATAATCTTGATGCTTGCACTGGACAACACATGCGCTATATAAGATGGGTCTTAATGCTACATATGAACATGCGTGTCCCAGCTGGCTTGTCAAAATGATGATAAGAGAATAACATACTTTTTGATGACATGATGAACTAATGACGAATGTGATCACTAGCTAACCTAATCTATCAGTATAAATCATATTTCCTTGAATGTATTGTTAGTTTAAACATATGTATTGCATATACAAGCAATGGGATTGGGGTAAAGTTATCAAAACATTAAATTTCATTTGTTGTTCACACTATGGTCAAAATAAGTTCATGCCATTAGCCAATTATTTGGGTTTTTGGGCAAGTAATGCATTAATTTGCATTACATGTAATGCGATGCAAGTTCAGTTATACATTACATGGGTCCGATATACCAAATTTGGTTCTGAGCCGATAAAAAAAATGTTTGAGTTATCGCACCATGTGTAGTGTGGATACACATAAAATTAGAGTTAGCTGATAATGATGCTAATGACGTGGTGTGGGATGTGACAAATGTTACCAATGGTTTTCACTGGGAATGTGTTGGTTTTGATGGACCGGTAGTGGGTGAGGATGATGATTGGCTGTGTGATCATTGTTTGCTGGTGGTTTGAACACATTACAATAACCATATAGTACTAATGTATATATACATATTGAAAGTCATTATTGATATTCATGTACCAGTTCCATGCAAATATAGACAGAATGTGATACATGTACTATGCGTTGGAATTGAAGCATGTTCCTTTGCTTATCTCAAATAGCGCACATAGAAATGCGTAGCTTCATTAGGACCAGCACAAGTTATTCTTTACACGTCAATTTTCTTTTCGGTCCAAACTTCTTAGGATCTTTTTTCAACCTGCGCTGGATTTTGGTGCTGGTGAACGCAACTTTTTTGCACCCAGCCCAGTATCGCATTTTGGTTGCCTTTTCCGAAAGGTGTTTCGTCAGTGATTGCAGAGCGTCGATCGTTGGTATTCCAGTATTTAGATGAACACTGGCATCCGTTGCAATGAATTTGTTGATGTATGAATTAGATTTTTTAAGTTGAGATAGTTTCTGTTTGTTTAATAAATTCTGATACTTGAGTTTCTTTATTTCACTGTTGAGTTGATCACAGTTATCACATTCTGGTTTGTTCATTCTGGTAGTTGTATAATCATGATCGACGTTATCTTATATTGGAATGGTATCTGGATTTAGTTGTATATTTACATTTATCTCTTTTGTAGATCTGTTGATTTTCTTGGCAGTAGACACTCTCTGTGTAGAGGCTTTCTGTGATTGTTTTTGGTGAACTCAGGCAATATCCCATATGTAATACAGGATTTGGAAATCGGACGGTTGGCTGTAAATTCGGAAAAAAATGTCTCGAACATACACGAGAATAGCGTTATGGTGTCCAATTCCGTCCAGTCTTGACATCTTTCCTGTTCAGTAGTTGAACCCATTTCGACCTGACTGTAGAATCATTTGCCTCTGTTGGAAAGGGGTGCAGGATACATGGTGGTAGACTCACACTGACCCATTCCTCTCGTGTACCCTGGGTCAACTAAACAGTCAACCTTTTTCCATTTGTTTAGACCATATTCCCCATTTCCACAACATTGAACTGCACATACAGGCATTTTTTAATTACTAATTAGCGGAAACAAAAAGAAAATTACACATCGAGCACTCAATCATAATTATTTGGGCCACTTATTGAACGTGGAACTGGAATTTATTTACAAAATAGTTTACAAAATTATTGAAAATACATTATTTTTACCAGCAGAAGTCGGCTAAACCCCCTATTGATTTGTAAAATATACATAAATTGTGTACTGTTGCTGATTGTCACAAAAAATACGACCAAGAGACCTTAGTTATGCACGTTTTAAACTTTTAAATGAGTGGTGTCCTGGTGTTGTTTGTGTGCTTTGACACTTGACCCGGAAATGGAAATCTAGAGCTGGGCACATGCGTACACGGAACTCCGAGCTCGCTTATTCAGATCGAACAGAATTGTTTTACAGCATGACGCATAACCTGGTGCATAACACGTTAACCATCCTTCAAATCGTCAGTAGGAGATGAAGATGAAGCAATTTACCACATACATGTGAACAAGTATAGCGACTAGCCTTGTAGAAAACGATGTCATGATGTTTGTTGAGCTAGCACACCACACAAATCCAATCTAAATTCATAATGCTAACTTGGTTGTCAACAACTACAAACGCTCTTTATATGCACACAGGTCTCAGTAAACGCTCATTAAACTGTGGCATTCATTGTTTGGTTACTGGCGGTGAAGTCCATTGTTAAAAATAAACGCTCTTTTTGTGTTTTGTTATAATTGTAAACGCTCTTTTACAGCTATACGGGACACGTCCCTCGTCCTATTCATGTTATTGTTGGGACTCGGGTCAGACAAGAAGGCATTATTTCGCAGCATAATGTATGACCGCGTGTATTGCTTTTTATCGTGTGTTGTTTGGTGTGTTTTTTTTTCGTACCACATGGAAATCATTTTACCTGGACCAACACCATGTTCCTGTCTACATACAAAACATTCATTAAATGTTTGACATAATTCAGATCGAACAAAAGAAGTGTTTTACAGCATGACGCATAACCTGCTGAATAACGCGTTAACCATCCTTCAAATCGTCAGTAGGAGATGAAGATGTAGCAATTCACCACATACATGTGAACAAGTATAGTGACTAGCCTTTTAGAAAACGATGTCATGATGTTTGTTGAGTTAGCACACCACATAAATCTAATCTAAATTCATAATGCTAACTCGGTTGTCAAATGGCAATCCAACCACTACAAACGCTCTTTATATGTACACAGGTGTCAGTAAACGCTCCTTAAACTGTGGCAATCATTGTTTGTTTACTGGCGGTGAAGTCCATTGTTAAAAATAAACGCTCTTTTTGTGTTTTGTTATAATTGTAAACGCTCTTTTACAGCTATACGGGACAAGTCCCTCGTCCTATTCATGTTATTGTTGGGACTCGGATCAGACAAGAATGCATTATTTCGCAGCATAATGTATGACCGCGTGTATTGCTTTTTATCGTATGTTGTTTGGTGTGGTTTTTTCGTAACACCTGGAAATAATTTTACCTGGACCAACACCATTTTTCTATCTACATATAACACATTCATTAAATGTTTGACATAATTCAGATCGCACAGAAGTGTTTTACAGCATGACGCCTAACCTGGTGTATAACACGTTAACCATCCTTCAAATCGTCAGTAGGAGATGAAGAAATTTACCACATACATGTGAACAAGTATAGCGACTAGCCTTGTAGAAAACAATGTCATGAAGTTTGTTGAGCTAGCACACCACATAAATCCAATCTAAATTCATAATGCTAACTCGGTTGGCAAATGGCAATACAACCACTACAAACGCTCTTTATATGTACACATGTGTCAGTAAACGCTCTTTAAGATATGGCATTCATTGGTTGGTTACTGGTTTGGTCCATTGTTAAAAATGAACGCTCTTTTTGTTTTTTGTTATAATTGTAAACGCTCTTTTATAGCTATACAGAACAAGTCCTTCGTCCTATTCATGTTATTGTTTGGACTCAGGTTTGACAAAAAGTCGTTATTTTGCAGCATAATGTATGACCGCGTGTATTGCTTTTTATCGTGTGTTGTTTGGTGTGGTTTTTTCGTAACACCTGGAAATCATTTTACCTGGACCAACACCATTTTCCTATCTACCTACAACACATTCATTAAATGTTTGACATAATTCAGATCGCACAGAAGAAGTGTTTTACAGCATGACGCCTAACCTGGTGTATAATACGTTGTAACCGGCACAGTCCCACACTGGCCAGTGACGGAGTATATGTTCGAATCGGGGATTTTCTTAAATAAGACAAACCACAATATAGGGGACACACGATTTAAGTAGTAAGAGCACTAGGCAAGTTGGACCACGAGAACAATAGATGACCTATTGTTCTCATGTTTACACAAGAAGTGATCCTCCCATTGTTCCATTGTTCTCGTATTTACGATCTAATGTTCTCGTGTTTACACAAAACCTGATCCTCCCATTGTAATACATAAAATAAAATTATATTTTAGGCAACAATTCCGGTCAAGTAAACATTCATCCTATTGTAATACCTGACCTCAATTCTATTTTAGGCAATAACACACAAGACATGATCATCCTATTGTAATACCTGACCTTAATTCTATTTTAGGTAATAACCCAGGTCGAGTAAATATTAATCCTATTGTAATACCTGACATCAATTCTATTTTAGACAATAACCCAGGTCGAGTAAATATTCAACATAATATAGTAACTGACCTAATTTCTATTTCAGACAATACCCGGGGCGAATAAACAATACTATTTACTATATGTAAACTCACTCAATACTTATGGTAACTCGAAATCATTTCTTTTTGAGTAATAACCCAGTTCGAGTAAACAGCACTAAGGTCACTGACTATCCTATTATAATAACTGACCTGATTTCTATTTAATGTCGTACGTATCTGTATGTCCCACAGGGAATGCAACAAAAGAAAAAAGAAAATTAAATGCTTTTTAATTATTGAAAAGGACTGAAGTGCAGAGTCATACTTATTTTAAATTTAAAACTGGTTTTTTTTTCACTGTTTAACTAGAGATTGTCAACATGGTAAAATAAATATTTTTTCGGTACTGATCAATCAAATGTATAAGTACACAATCTATCCACGAAAGTAATGAATATTAAAATATATGATTTCAATTATTTTTTAAGAAAACCATAAATTAAAATTAATATGACAATGCAACAAATAACTAATACCAATCAGATTAACAATTTTAACCAATCTAAGTGTAATAAATATTGAAAATGCAATCTCAACAAAAATATTTAATTTAGGAAGAAAAAATTACAAATAAAATGATAAATTTAACAAAAACACTATTTATTTTTAAACACTTCAAAGTAAAAGTAGGTTCAATTTGACAAGTAATGTAATGCAATTTTTTTTTAAATATCAGTTATAACTGCACAACCAAATCTAACGCCAAAAATAGGTATAATAATGATGATGTAGTTATGTTTCAATTAATCTGATTGGTCAAAGAAATAGATATAAAAGATAAATCTGGTTAAAATATTAGTCTTTTCTTCTCGTATTGCTGCATCTCGTCCTGAAATATATAGAAGAAAGTAATAGTTAGTTATCAGAATGGCATAAGCACAGCTGGAAAAACAGATAATATTGGATACCTCGCAAGATAAGCAGATCACAATAAATGTCGACTGCAAGACTATGATTATCATAAAGCAGAATAGAAAAAATATATTTATTCAAAAAGGATCCAAATCTATATCATTTGATCTCGAAACATGGGACAGTATATGTGATATGAAAACCAGTGTGTCTTATATTCACTCATATTTGAACTTCAAATGAAATATGGATTATGTTGAGCATAATAGTGATTATTTCAAAATTGTTGATCAGCTAATGGAACATCACTCAGAAGTTATATTTCTGAGAATTCAACAGTTAGCTCAACGGGATTGTTTCGGATACAGATACAGCAAAGGCAGTCAACGAGATCATGATTGTATCAACGAAACATTCAGCGAAAAACGAGAATATTACTTCGATGAAGCATTTAATGAAACGAATGTAGAAGAACTTATTGATCAATTCCAACTACTTAATGGTTACATAGGAGACTCATACAAAGTTATTATTCAAACATTTCTCAACGACCAACAATGGATTCAACAAAGTCAACCTACATCTGGCTGGAGTCGTGCAGTTCTGAATATAATTGAACAGTTATGAATGTTTCATCAGAAGATTCTAAGGATGATTTCCTTCAGAGATACTATTACAATCCTACAAATCCTGGATCGTACACTGGCATAACAAAACTGTATAAAGTGTTACAACATACAGACACCCCGCATATTTCCAAAGCCTATTTACGGAAATGGTTGAACAATCAGGATACACATACATTGCACAGGCAAGTGCGTCGCAAGTTTAACAGATTAAAAATTGTGACATCAGGTATCGACGATATGTGGGATATGGACCTACTTTCTGTACAGAATTTATCTGAATATAACGATCAATATCAATATTTATTGGTGATTATTGATGTATTTTCCAGGTTATTGTTCTGCTGACCTATCAAATTTAAGAATGCACAATCCGTGCACAAAGGTTTAAAATCTATATTGAATGATACTGAGCGACGTCCTAATGTAATTAGGAGTGACAAAGGAGGTGAACTGCAGAAAGTAGAAAAGGATGAAAATTCACTGTGGATTGTCGAGAAAAAACTGAAGAAAAGGACTAGAAATGGGCGCGTTCAGTTATTTGTGAAATTTGATGGATGGCCCAATTCATACAATTCCTGGATAAATGCAGAGGACATTGAAGATGTTGGACAGTGAACTATCACAGGAGAAATTTGTGTATATACAAAGTGACAAATATATCCAATATTATCCAGAAAATAAGCCTTACGAATTTCGTGTTCCTATAAAAAAACCAATACGACTCGTGGGAACTTGGAGAGTTGCATTAACCGACTTCCAATATGCGAATGAAAAAAATATTGAAAATGCTAATTTTGCGAAACAATTATTTATATATTCAAATATCGTCAATGATTCTCTAGTATTTTGCGAAGAAAAACCAATACTGAATCGAGTTTCTATGAATGACTCAGGTAGATGGCTTTTAGAAGCAAACAGTATACCTTATATTTCGACACGGTTTAATGAAATTACACAAATAGATATATGTATAAGAACCCAATCACACGAAAAAGCTTCATTTCTAACCAATCCAGTAGCACTGACGTTACACTTTAGACATGAGTAGAAAACTGTTTATCCCAAACCCGAAGACTTGGGTGGATCACTTTGCAAAAAACATTACAAGAATGGAGAAAAACAGCAACAAATGATTGAAATTCAATCAATATATAAGAAGTCGGATGATCGAAAGAAACCAGTTGTGGTTGAAGTGGTTTCACCAGCGCAACAAACAGTTAATCAAGCAGAAGACGACCTTATTCACGAAGAAGAGAAAGACGAAGATATGTCAAAAAAGAAAATGTATAAAAAGAGAACAAAAACGAGGACGAAGCATAAGAAGAAAGGAAGTCGTCGAGTAAAGAAGAAGGGGAAGAGAATAAATCGAAAGAAGTATAAAGATATTTTCTCAAAGTGAAATACAATGGAACGGAATCAGACAAACTATGGCGATGTTGGACGAGAAATCATTCACTGAGGGATTACCCTCTGAACTCGAGTTGTTCAAGATAGAGCCCACACAAACGGCGGTCGAAAACATCTATTTCCAGGAATATCGACCTATATCTCAACTATCAGGACAATCACCTATTGAGTTTAATATTGCAAATCAGAATGCAATGGACTTTCTCGACCTGAAAAACTCACTTCTTTACATGAAAATAAAGATTCAGAAAACAGATGGAAGTAATATAACAGCCACGGACAAGGTTGGACCAGTAAATCTTCTTCTACAGTCCTTATTCAACCAAGTGGATATCAGTGTCCAGGGCAATAATATAACTGCACCTAACCCTTATTACGCATACAAAGCGTATCTGAAGGTAATTCAGGAATATGGTGAAGAAAGTTACAGACGACAGATTAGCACTCAATTGTTCTACACCGACCGAAGTGGACACATGGATACAGGTGATACCAAAGGACCTAATACTGGACTGGTGGAGCGAAGCAAAATATTGAGTGAGAGTAAATCATTTGAAGTTGAAGGTCCAATTTACAGTGATTTATGTAATCTTGATAGATATATTTTGAACCAAGTTGATGTACAATTGAAACTATATCGCAACCGACCATCGTTTTATTTAATGAGGTAGTTCGAATCCTGAATTCGAGATAAAAATAGAAGATATTGTATTCAAGGCATGTAAAGTACGTGTAAGTTCCGCTGTTATATTTGGACAGGCACAGATGTTAAAATCGGTAAATGCAAAATATCGATTTACCAGAAGTGACATCAAATTACATTCAATACCCTCCGGGCAAATGAATTTTGTGTGGGATAACGTCTGGACCGCTGCCAAGCTCAAGAATATGACAATCACATTTTGCAACAGTGAAGCAACCTCCGGCTCATGGACACTCAATCCCTATAATTTCGCTAATTTCGATGTAACTAGCATATCAATTTTAGCTGATGGCATACCGGTAGATAAAATTTGATTACAAAAATAAAGGTAGTAGGTTATGTGAATCTACTTCGAGGAAACGGTCTATGGCAAAACAGACTGTCGAACAGTATTTATCGGGAAGAATTTGAAGATGGGTTTTGCATATATTCTTTCAATATAGAACCGACTTTTGACCAAAGTACACAAGTTTATTAAAATCGGCAAACATTCGTATTGATGTACAGTTTGGAACAGCTCTTGCCAAGACAACTACATGTATTGCCGTCGGTGAATTCCCAGCTTATTTTGAAATAACGCAAAACACAGAAATTATACTCGAATGAATAAAAAAGATGTGTGAACACGGTGATAATGAATGGTGGATAAGGAACAGCTTGCTACTATATCGATCGCCCTCTAATATACTAATAAATGGGCCAAGTCAGAGCGGGAAAACTTATTTTGTGAAGAAAATTCTACAGAATAAAGATGGAATGTTCAACAAGAAGATCGAGTCTATGTATTGCTACACTGCTTGGCAACCACTATACACCGCAATGGGGAAAGACATTATTTTCCATCGTGGACTTCCATCAATGGAAACTGCAAAAATGGTTAAAATCAAATGACAAGGAGCACAAGATCATCGTTCTCGACGATATGATTAATAGCGTGATGAAGGACACAGACATGCTGAACTTATTTACAGTATCATACCATCATGATGATGTAAATGTAATATTTGTAACTCATCAGATTTTCCCAAAAGGGAAAAAAATCACGAGCGATATCGCTTAATTGTCAAATTCTTATCTTGTTTAAAAATAACCGAGACAAGTTACAGGTTCAAACCCTAGCTCATCAAATCTATCCAAAACAAACATCTTACTTTATGGATGCATATGAAAAGGCGACTGAACAACCATTCGGTTATTTATTGATTGACTTGCACAACCTATCGGATAATCGCTATCGCCTAAGAACGGATATATTCCCAGGAGAAAACAGTATAATATTTGCCGAAAAATAAGGTCATGGTCGACGTTGAAATTATTCAGTCAATTGCGGAACAATTACATCGCTTCAACAAGAAAAATCGCAGCCTATTTCTGAAGAATCTAACAAAAATACGGTTGAAACACGTTGTGGAAGCCGTGTTGAATGTGCTTGTTGGTAACATAAAGATAAAAAAATACAGCAGCAGAAATTGAGACGATACAAGGGGCGAATGAGGTCTGTAACTCAGAAAGATATTAGCATTGCTAGAAGAAGGAGGTTGCTCTCATACTGTGCTGAAGTTATACCTCTTATACTTGACACGGTTACGGAATATCTAGTGAATGGCGAGAGAACTTATGCTAATACCAAAGGAGAGATACGAACAAATGATGATGAAAGAACAGGAGGAGATTCACCACAGTAAAGATCAGTCACCTCCTATGGGCGAAGACAGTGCTATAGAGCCAGAGGCTGCGCAGAAGGTGGTAAATGATAGTACACCTCAAGAGGAAGAAAACTCAATGGAGAACCCACAGAGTACGACTGTTCAGTATGTGAGAGAAAGGAAAATTCCAGTGGGAGGAGTTAGTGAACAGAACAATCCAGTGGGTGGTACTATTAAGTTGAAAAAAATTAAGATATAGATCCTATTGTAAAAGCGTATGCGTGGATTGGACGAAACGATGGTCTTATAATTAGTAGATGACTCGATATGTTTATAAAATACAGACACACACCTCACACAACCAGCAATTATGGCTAACTACAATCCAATATATATTGACCGAACTGTGCAAGATTTGCCAGCGTCATTTTTGAATGATATAACACGACTAGATCAGGGCGATTTCTCCAGATTGTTGGAAAATGTGCGCCCCACAACTATGGAAAGAAACGAGAAGCAAAAAGAATATATTTGTGAAATATGTCAGAAGAAGTATACCACGAAAAGTAATCTGAAACGACTTAAAATTCAACACAATGGGCAGACATATACATGTGATCAATGCGGACGAACTCTGAAAACTATGAACTCGCTACGGAAACACCAAAGAAATCAACATATAAATAATCCTGTTGAAACTGTAGCACATTCCACACAAGATGAAACAGAGCAAACCTCATCGGCTTTGAATGAGAGTGCGTACGTGTAAAACATACATCCGGGAAGCACAGTAGAGAAACAAGATTTATTAACATTCTATTCCAACAAGTATGACACCATTAATGAACAACTAGAAAACAGAGTGAAAAATGGTGGAATCAAATGGTGGTTATGCAGACAGCTACATTTGATTAAATATATAACAGATGATGAAGGTCAACAAGAAGAGAAACGACTAACGACATATTTCAGAGGGGGAACATACTCCTATAACACAGTGCATGAGCTGAGTGATGACTACCTAAATCAATCCCTACAGCAAATGTATGAGAACTATAGCAATTTTATACATCTAGGCAGTGGCTGGAGGATAGAAACTGTAGGCCGTTTGCAGATCAACATGGCGAAATATAATCAAATCCGATCATCCAGTTGTATTCCAACTCCAGTTAAACTCAGGGGACAACACGCCATCGTAAATGTTCAAAATGATGACGATATGTGTTTCGCCTATTCTGTTTTAGCTTCATTGTTTCCATGTGAGATCCATTCGAACAGAGTGAGTAAATATATTCCATATTTGAACCAACTGAATCTGACAGGTATTAAATTCCCACTCCCCATATCTCAAGTGGGAATTTTCGAAAAACAAGATGACATATCTGTCAATATTTTTGGCTACGAAAAAGAAACTATTTTCCCACTCTATATAACAAAAGCTGTATATCAATCAATGCCACAACATGTCAATTTGCTTTTACTCAAAGAGGGTGAAAAATCACATTATATATGTATTAGAGATTTTGACAAGTTCATAAACTCAACAAAACGTCACATACATACGATATATTTCCACTGTCCTTATTGCCTTCACGTGTTTATCAGAGGCGATCTTCTAGAAAAATAATATGCCCGAATGTCAAGTACATGGGATGCAAACAACGACATTACCATCTGATAAGGATAATTTTCTAGAATTCACCGAATTTGGGAAACAAAATGCAGTTCCTTTTGTGCTATATTGCGACTTGGAGACATTAACAAACAAAAATTCCACTACAGAACCTAATCCAGAAAAATGTTACCACAATAATATTGCAAAATTAGATGCCATCAGCTACGGTATCAAAAGAGTGTCGCATAGATGAGTCATATTCTAAAAATACATATATTCATAAAAGTGAAAATGGTCTGCTTGAACACTTTGTCGAAAAATTACTGAGAGAAGCGGAAGAAATAGACGGTATTTTGAGTAATGACGAACCTATGCAGATGACAGACGATGACAAAACTAATTACAAAAACTCCTATCAATGTTATATTTGTCATAAGCCATTTTACCTCAACAATGTCAAGGTCAGGGACCATTGCCACGTCACTAGCCGCTACCTCGGCGCTGCCCATAAAAAAATGTAACCTTTACAGAACAAAAAGAGGTGGAAAGTTCATACCTGTAGTATTACACGGATCCAGTAATTTCGACACACATTTGATTATGCAAATATTGGGTTCATTTAAAGACATGAAAGTAAGTTGTATTGCAAAATCAACTGAGAAATATGTGACATTTAGTCTGGGAAATTTGCGTTTTATAGATAGTTACCAATTCCTACATGCATCATTACAAATTATAGTGGAAAATTTCTCAAGGACGAGGGGTGGAATGATGAACAATGCAAATTGTTGACCAGCAAACAGGTGTTCCCATATGATTACTTAGACTGCGTGGAAAAATTCAAAGCGACTGACCTACCCGAACAAAGCGAATTCTACAACAAACTGACAGACAAACACATCAGCGATGAAGACTATGCTCACGCAAAATTAATATGGACTACTTTCGACTGCAAGACGTTGGTAGACTTTCACGATATCTACCTCAAAAGTGATGTCGTCCTTTTGGCAGAGGTCTTTGAAAATTTTCGCACATTAGCGAAAACATACTACGGGCTCGACCCAGCATACTACTGTACACTCCCCGGGTTTTCATGGGCAGCTTGTTTAAAGCAAACAGCAGTGCGTCTAGAGCTTATAACTAATATTGAAATATACCTCATGATAGAAAATGCTTTGAAGGGTGGTGTGTCCACGATATTCAAAAGGTATGCAAAGGCAAACAACAAATATATGGATGATTATGACCCTTCAAAGCCAAGTTCTTATTTGATCAGTCTCGACGCTAATAATCTATGGTTTTAGTATGATGAGCTATCTGCCTTGCGGCTCTTTTGAGCTCATGGAACGTGAAGATTTCGAAGCGTTGGATATTCCCAATTTGGCCGATGACTGTAGTGTGGGTTATTTATTTGAGGTCGATCTTGAATATCCCCAACATTTACACGATGCTCACAATGATTACCCTGTAGCTGCTGAGAAATGAGCGACTAAATATGTAGAATTGTCTCCTTACTCCGAAAGGATGTGGAAGGAAATATACGGCTCAACAAATAACGCATCAGTTGAAAAGTTGGTACCCACACTCTCCAATAAGACGAAGTATCTGACCCACTATAGAAATTTGAAACTGTACCTTCGTCTAGGTTTAATAGTGAGAAAAATTCACAGGGTTATAAAATTTAAACAAGTCCTTGGCTTAGACCATACATTGAATTCAATAGCAAAAAACGTGCTAATGCTAAAAATAACTTTCAGAAGAGCCTATTTAAATATGCTAATAATGCTACTTTTGGAAAGACATGCGAGCAACTTCGCAATAGAAGGAACATTAAACTGATAAATAATGACGAAAGATTTGAGCATTATGTGGCCAAAAGTTCCTTTAAAACATTCACTATTTTCAACGAGGACTTAGTCGACGTAGAGTCAAGAGTGTTAAATTTAGTCCTGTGTAAACCATTGTATGCAGGATTTGTCATACTAGAACTGAGCAAGCTACGTATGTACGAACATCATTACGATTACATGAAACCGAAATATGGTGAAAATGTATGTGTTCTGCTGACAGACACTGACAGTTTCTTGTATCAAGTTTACACTGATGACATATATGCTGATATGTTGGCAGATATCGAACTGTATGACACAAGTAATTATAACTTAGACCATAAGTTGTACAACACTAAAAATAAAGCTATACCAGGGTTATTTAAGGATGAACAAGGTAGACGTGCCATAAAATAATTTGTAGGTTTAAGACCGAAGATGTACTCATTCACCTACTCAACCAATGATGAACGTGAGAGCAAAGTGTTTAAATAATGCCAGCAACTACCTACAACACAAACTGTATATAGATTGTCTGTTCAACACACCACACTTTCTGACATGTAAATCAACTGATATCACGCATCATAAACATCTCTTATATTGCACACGTATTAACAAAAAAGGTTTGTCTGCCTATGATGACAAACGTTATATATGTGAAAACGGTATCGACACAATAGCCTTTGGTCAATACAAACTCGCAGATATTAGGTAAAATGTCTATATTTGTAATTGAAAATTCCCCTAATTTACATGTAGATATTTTTTTAAGCTATGTAATTCAAGATCAGAAAAAAAAAAAAACTCGACAATCAATTGAGAAAATATTTCTCATCATCTGACAGTGTCCCTTTAAGTGAATATGAGTTCTGCGTACGTATTTCCCTATGTAACTTATCAATCAGAAGAAAAAAAATATTCAAAGAATTTTTCTCATGATCTGAGAGTGTCACTTTAAGTGATTACGAGTTCTGCGTAATTCCTATATAATTTATCAAAAGTTTATTGATTCACCCATCAGAATTTTTTTTTATTTTAATCGTCTAAGAAATTTTTCTCATGATCTGAGAGTGTCACTTTAAGTGATTATGAGTTATTCGTACGTACTTTGTAATTGATCAAAAGTTTGTTGATTGTCCCATCAGAAAAAATATTTTATTCGTTGATCGTCGAAGAATTTTTTTTTTTTGATCTGAGAGTGCCACTTTAAGTGATTATGAGTTATGTGTATGTACTATGTAATTCATCAAAACTTTGTTGATTCTACCATCAGAAAAAAATATTTTATTCCTTGATCGTCTAAGAAATTTTTCTCATGATCTGAGAGTGTCACTTTAAGTGATTATGAGTTCTTCGTACGTATTTTCATATGTAATTCATCAAAACTTTGTTGATTCAACAATCAGAAATTTTTTTTTACTCGATGATCGTCGAATAATTTTCTTCCTCATAATCTGAATGCGAACTTTCCTATATAATTGATCAAAACTTTGTTGATTCTACCATCAGAAGAACAACGAATAAAATAATTGTTCGTCAAAGATTTTTTTTTTCATTATCTGACAGTGTCACTTTAAGTGATTACGAGTTATACACTTTCCTAAGTAATTCATCAAAAGTTTGTTGATTCTAACATCAGAAAAATATTTTATTCGTTGGTATACAAGATATTTTTCTTCTCAAGATCTGAGAGTGTGTCACTTTAAGTGATTGTCAATATCAAAAGTTTATTGAATCTGTCTTCAGAAAAATATTTTATTCATAGGTCGTTTAAGAAATATTTCTCTGTAATTGAAAAAAGTTTGACTCAATCTTGGGGGGGGGGAGGAAATCTTATTCATTGATCATCGAAGAAATTCTATGTATATACCTTCCTTTGTTGAAAACCCAAAATTCTCATCATCAAATTTTGGACTATTGATTCAGTGGCTAATGAATTTTTTTTCCCTTCAAATTACAAGTCGTTTCTTGACAGTGTTAATGCGTTCCGTTCATTTTTTATTGTATAGTTTATATTTTGTGTATTGTCGATTGTATGATTCTACTATATAAATATATATATTCTTATTTTATATTCCTCACACCCCCCCCCCTCTGGGCTCTTAAATAATTTGTACTCACACACTGTATACAGTTAACACACTGCGTTCTGTTCTTCGACCTGGGGGGAGAAAAAGGTTTACAAATATTTAATGTGTTTTTTTTTGTAAAGGTTTTACAAATATTCAATGTTTTTTGCAAAATTGTGAAAACAGCTAATTGAAAGAAAAAAAATTTAAGTTTACAACACCAAAATGGTGAGAGAGAACGGATTTCTATGAAAATTTCTTCCTCCAAAGTCAGGGGACGTTTTTTTAATAGCGAGAACCCTAAACCCGCGTGCTGGTAGGAACGCAGTTGATCCGGTTCAGATCCACTGTTGTCCACACAACCTTAACTCGACCTGGATAGAAGGAAAAAATTCAGTGAATAGCACCCATTATCAAGAACTATGAGTTCTTAATCTACTGTCAGTCTCTAGCGAACCACGTGAGCTCTCGAGATTGAACAGCGGAGCCACTCTAAACACTGTGTTTACTAGTTATCGTTAAAAATACAAAAGGATATATATTTTTTTTTTTAAACACATACCTATTCGGTGTCGCTGTCGGTCTGTACCAGGTGAATCGGCACCGCCACTATGAAATAGGAAAAAACAAAAAAATAAAATAAAAAATAATTTTTAACCCCCACCCGCGCCCAAAAAAAAGGGGGGGCCCTTTATTGCCCCCGGAGGTGTGGTGCTTCTTTTTTTCTTTTTTTTTGTACACACCTTTTTTTGTTCTTGTCAGTCCTTGCAGCACTCTCATCGGCTATCGTCTCCCTCATCCTCTTCTGAATAAAAGAAATAACAATATAACATCGGCTGGTGGTGTATGCCCTGTATTTTGACACAGGAATAGGACAATTGCAAATTTCACAGTCTCAATGATATATACTTACTGACGTTCATTTATGTCATATCATTCTGACATGCAAGCTAGGTCCCCATAATATAATAATTCTACAATATGAGACTGTTGTAAGTACTATTGCAAAGTTTATTACGTTGTCGAATAATTGTAATTAACATAATTGAATTTGTAATTTTGTTAAAGTAATTGCAATTGTTTACTTTGGGTAAGTAATTAACTCTATATCTGGCACGATTAATTGTACACAAAATAGAATTACTTACTATCCGCTGCGTCAGAGTGTGGCTCGCCTCCTGTGGAGAGAGAGAGAGATAGAGGATCTAATAGTTTTATAGTGACAGAAATTTAGATTTATTTTAAATTGTGGTCCAAATTACAACTCTACTTACAGTTGGCATACATACAAACGTTAACAATTCGAATTGGACGAGTTTTTATAATCAATAGCATTATTACATTTATTATTATACCCACCCTTCCTCCCAATATTTGTGCTTATGTTGCAAAGCGTGGTGAACTTCTCATGTTAGTTTTAAAAGTGGGAAGGAAGAAATATCTACACGTGTTTTTGTTGACAACCCATACAGACTTGATTTAGCGCGTATCAGAGTCTTGTGAATATATCACTTTCGATCAAAAACACCTGTTAATTTGAGCACGCCCACTCCTGTGCAGTCGACAGCGTGAAATTATAATTACCCAGCGAATTTATTGACAGCCCAACAGCGTTTGTGAATATATTATTGTCAATCAAAAACACCTGCTAATATGAGCGCGCCCACTCCTGTACAAACCGCTGTCACCATGAATATATAATTAGCGAGCGGTGTTCGTAATAATGTCGATAAATGTCTAAGGAAAATAAGCATTTTGCGATTTAACTAAACGATGCGTACTTGTGGAATGCAAAACACGGCTATCGCAGCCTCCTGTAAAACAAAACGAAATATCGTAGTAATTTATATATATCCCCTTTCGAGGGCCTCTTTCCAATAATTTGATAACGCAAGCACTTTTCGTCGTGTCAAATACATCACCAACTGGCTGACGCCGATGCGATTGTCTTTTCAATAACACTTTCGCCCACACCAAACACATCACCACCTGGTTGAGTGCCTTGACACCGACGCGCGATTGTCTTTGATGATTGATGCATTGACCGCACACAGATAATTGAACTCATTCCGCGAAAAAGTGTGTCAAACAGTAAACACGTGGCGAATCACTGTAGAGTTATCCCGCGTTCATTGCATACTTGGCAAAACGAAACTATATTATGCTGAAATTCCGTGGGAAATCCCCTTATTGCCATTTACGAAGTCGGTTCACTCCCCCGTATTGTTTTTAGTGTACGGTCGCAATCATGAACGCTTTAGTTTATATAATATGTCTGACATCCGTCTGCTCATGTACCGACTTCGGAGAAGTTTGCATAGCGAGAGAGCTGGAAAATTCTCTTCTATGCGAGAATCAGGTATTCCTTGAGAGCGAGGAATATTTATATTATAATCAAGTGGCATTGCATAATGTCAGTGGAGCGGATTTCTCGAAATTCCCAGACCTCAGTACGGTGTTGGTGCAATCGTCAAAGATAACGTGTAAAGATTTCAGGTCCACCACCGATGCACTGATATTTATAGATGGTATAAGCTGTGAGGTAAGTATTACAATTATTTACAGGTAAATCTTGTCATCACTATAAAGCTAGGTCAAATAGCTACTGCCTCTTAACACGATGCTACATCCCTAATTCCTATATGCCTGCAGCAAAGACATGAGAGGAGGCTATGAATACTTCTAAAACCTTTGAGGATATATTACTCAATACTCGCTTTACATGTGGGATATGCAACAAACAGTATGTCAATCAATGTGGCTTGCAGAAACATTTATCAAGTCATAGCGGGGAAGTATATAATTGTGATATTTGCAAGAAAATTCTCAAAACAAAGTTTACGCTTCAACAACATCGGAAGGACGTTCATAAGATGGGAAAACGATAAAAAATATTCAATAATAAGGATATCACCAAAAAGAACAAGGGTGATAACCTACCAAGTACTTCAAAGGACGTGACTGATAATATGGAAATAAGTTATTCGAGAAATGAAGACAAATCTCAAAACGATAAAGATGAATATAATATTAATCCGGGAGATGCAAATATATCAGAGAGGAATAATGAAGACGCAAGATATCAGCATAATAGTTCAACAACTGATAATTCAAATTCTGATAAAGAAATATTGGAGGGAAGTGAATCTGCTTTTAATGAAAATGCCAAGAGTTTCAAATTGACACCAAAGTTCAGATCTGAAAAAGAAGATATGTTGGTATTCTTCTCCAATAATTATGACAAAATTAAATCCCTTGTAAAACAGAACAGGAACCCTCGACAAGGTGTCAAATGGTATCTCAATACATCAGTTGTTATGTATAAACCTAGTGAAAATGAAGAATTGCCAAATGAGATAAGGACTCATTTTCGAAGTAATATTTTTCGTTATATGACAGAGGAGGATATCGAAGAAAACGAGATTGATGAAGCAATTAAAAAAATGTACGAATCTTAATGTCAGTTTGTAAACAGAGGCAGTGGATGGAGGATAAAGACAATACTATTTTTGGAATTGCATATTGCAAAGTACAATCCAATCTCTGCAAATGGTTTTATAGAAACCCCGGAAAAACTTGATAAATGTGAAAAACAATGATGAATATTGTTTTGTATGGTCAGTGCTTGCGAGTTTATACAGGACACATATCAATTCTAATCGAGTTACAACATATAAATCCTATTTTAATAGTCTTGATCTAAATGGTTTAATCTTTCCACTGACAATCGAACAGATTTCTAAATTTGAACAACTTTATAAGTTATTGTGGTTGATTGACGGTAACATGGTGTGACATTGACGGCTTGGAGCCTATGTTCAACCGAGTCGCGCTAGCAGCGACGAGGTTGAACATAGGCTCCAAGCCGTCAATGTCACACCATGTTACCGTCAATCAACCACAATAACGTATATGTTCCATTGACAGCCCTTTAATTTTGTGGTGACAGCTAGAATCAGTTTCATACTGGAACCGATGCGTCATATTATAGCATTCTCATGTTTACGCTATAAACCCGTTGCGCCCCCCAGTGAATGACGTCACGAAAAAATCAATAATGTAGTTTTATAAATAGAACAAGAAAATCACAGGAAGTTTTGAATGATCGTAGCACAATTTGAAAGTGGATTTCTCTTGATTTCTCATCAATTATGTGGAGGACTGCCGAAGTGAATGTTGTGAATGGTACATCCACTAAACATTGGAGCTCCCATGTAATGTCCAGTGCTGTCGAGGGACATTTGGACGTTTTCAATGGATAGGCCTACTTTGTCCAAAACACCACCGCCATTTCCTGCACATTTTTCAATTTGTTGTGTTGTTGTTGAACATTTTTGCTGTATTTGCCGAGTCATTTGGGTTCCCGACATTACTGGTCGAACTTGAGGAATGTTCATGTCATCATGAGGCGGACACGCAGATCTCGGATTTACGGGCGGATTGTATGGCACAAGTGAGTCACGTGAAACACTACCACCGATGGCCTCACCCATCGCCATTTTCTCCCTGTCAGAAACTCGTTGATACACAGAGAGGGACGAGACTGACTTATGCTCGGTTACAGCCATAATTTGTGATGGGCTGAAATTTACCCTGCCCAGAATTGTAACTCCTGTAACACGGATACTGTGATTGGTGTAACGTTTGGATATGAGGATTTTTTCGCTCAGGTTTGGCATGAAAAGACGGAGTTTATCACGCCCTACTGGCTTATTTTGGTACCATATTTCACCAGGATAATCCTCGAAACTGTCTTTAGGATACTGCCAGAGACGTCCACATGCCGGATTTAATTTCCTGAGGTAAGTTTCAAATGTTTTTACTGGACAGTTGTCATTTTCATCTAAGTCTGCGGGCATGTGACCAGAAAAAGTCTCTTTGTCGCCACCTCGGTGATTTTTTGTCAATTCGTCCTTTTTTTTAAGGACATATTTTCTGCCATCAGGATATTGGTGTATGGAAAATGAATCTTTGGTCATGAGTTCCATGTTTTCGTTTGCACGACGACAAAAGTATAATCTGATGTTCATTTGCACTCGATTGAATAACCCGTATGGTGTTCTCGGTGATAAATACAGGCTGTTATATATTTGTTTCAAATCATCATCTTCAATTTGGTCATGGTGTGTGATATCCCCTTTCCCGTGAAGCTTTATTTCAGACATGGCCGTTTTGAAACACTCATTAGCTTCAGCAAATTCAGCATTGGTAATGATGTCGATTTTTTTCATCTGTGGTGGAGACTTTAAATATCTATTCAAAGCATGTCTTATGTTATCAAACGTGCTTGCCTTATACATCTCCCCCTTTTTCGAGCGAGCGTCCATGTAAAAATGACACAAGTGCTCATTCAACTTTACAGCATCAAACGTTTCGAAATTAGTGTCCTGCTTTTTTTCTTGCAAATACTCCCTTAGTGTTCTGGCAGCTACCGCATTTGAACTCTGTGTATTTTTAGGAATATTATTCGCACGTTTGGAAATTATTTCATCCATCGAATGATCGGCGAAGCGCTTCATTTTGTCGTATTTTGTTACTAAATGCAGACGACGTAATTTGTTTACATCACCTATACAACAGGTGCGAATACTAACACCCCCCAAGAGTGAGTAGAACCACCCAACTTGACAAACGATGAACACTACAATTTGGATTAATCCATTAAAGTTAGGGACCGCTTAGTATAAGAAAAAACGTTCATTTCTATAATCAATAATTTTATAGTGAACCTATTACATAAAACAGATCGATCGCCGTCAATTGTTATCTGAATTGTCAAACAAATTATTTGCAACACGGGCTTACACGTTTACGTGCCGGTAACGTTATTCCCCCAGATGGAGCCTCTTGCTCTATGCAAATTAGATGATGTCACCCGCCAACATAAGAACCTTTGCACGCGCGAAAGCCGTAAACATGGGATATGTTGCGCGAGCGTTAACCAATTGAATGCCGAGGATTTAGCTGGAAATGGAACATAATAAAATATCTGTTAATATATTTGGATATGAAGATAATGAAATTTTTCCAATCAGAATTACAAAAACTGATTTTGAAAGTCAAAATTCTCATGTTGACCTCTTACTTTTGAAGCAAGAGGAAAATTCTCACTATACTTGTATCACCAACTTAGATAGGTTTCTCAATAGCGTGAAAAGACTTTCATCACATCGAAACCATTTCTTTTGTCGATATTGTCTTTTCGCTTTTGGAAAGCAAGAAGATCGTAATGATCATATGAAAGATTGTCAGTCTCATGGATGTCAAAAAACAATTTATCCATCAGAGGAAGATAGCAAGTTATCATTTACTGATTACCACAAGCAATTTGTGATTCCATTTGTATTATTTGTTGATTTTGAATGTTATTCTGAGAAAATATCCAAATGTGATCCTGATCCAACGAAAGCAAGTTCTACAGTATACAGTAATCTAACACCATGTAGCTTTGGTATAAAACGTGTTTGCAGGGTTAATGAAGATTATACAACTCCTACTTTTATATATAGATCCGATTCCAATGTTGAGTTTTTCTTAGAAAAATTGTTTGAACAGGAGGAAGAAATTAATGAGTTACTTGGAGATGAAGTAGCTATAACAATGACATCGGAGATGGAACTTCAATTTCAATCTGCAACTAAATGTTATGTGTGTGAAAGAATATTCACAGAAGAAAGGACAAAATGTCGAGACCATTGTCATTTATCGGGGTCCTATAGGGGTGCTTGTTGCGATTCTTGTAATCTCCACCAAAAACCACCCTCCTTTATTCCAGTTGTAGCACATAATATGAGTGGATTTGATGGCCATTTAATTTGTCAGGCTATTGGAAAGCTCAAGGGTGAAAAAATAACGTGTATCCCATACAATATGGAAAAATATCTATCTTTTAGAAAAGGTAACTTGCGTTTTATTGATAGTTATCGGTTTATGAGTTCTTCATTGGAGCAGTTGGTTCAAAACTTGTGTCAATTTGAAGGGTATAACTTTCCATATCTATTGGATGAAGAATTTACATTAGAACAATGTAATCTTCTGAAAAAGAAAGGTACTTATTGCTATGATTATATAACTTCAGAAAATTCATTTTTCGAAACACAGTTGCCAGATAAAAAATATTTCTATAATAATCTCACAAAATCCCATATCACTGATGAAGAGTATAGACATGCCAATGTAGTATGGAATGCATTTAAAATTAAAACATTAGGTGATTATCATGATATATATTTGAAAACCGATGTTTGTTTGTTAGCATGTGTTTTGGAACATTTTAGAACCCTTTGTCTGGATTTCTATAACTTGGACATTCTCCATTTTTATTCACTACCAGGTTTTAGTTGGAGTGCTATGCTAAAAAAGACTAAAATTGAATTTGAACTTCTTACAGATCCAGATCATTATCTTTTCATTGAAAGAGGTATACGTGGAGGTATTTGTAGTATTTTCAAAAGATTTTCAGAAGCTAATAATCAATATATCCCTGAATCATATGATCCAAGTCAGAAGAATATATTTCTAGCAAATCTTGATGCTAATAATCTTTACGCAGCTGCAATGGCATTGCCAATGCCGTATTCTTCATTTCGTTTTCTAACTACTGATGAGATAGTTGAACTCAATATACTTGATATGAAATTTGAGGATCAATATGGTTATATATTTGAAGTTGATATAACATATCCCAAAGAATTACATGATTATCATAATGATTTTCCATTGGCACCGGAGCGACGAAAATGGGATTTCAGTGAACTATCACCATACTGTAAAGAGCTCTGGAAAAATTATTATTCATCAGAGTATAAAGAAGTATTAAAATTAATGCTTACACTATATAATAAAAAGAACTATGTAATACACTGTATGAACCTGAAACAATGTCTTGAATTAGGCTTGAAAATAACAAATATTCATAAAGTTTTACAATTCAAACAAAAATGCTGGCTCAAAGAATTTGTGGATTTCAACACAGAAAAGCGCAAAAAAGCTAAAAATAACTTCGAGCGCAACACGTTTAAATTAATTAATAATGCCACCTATGGAAAATGTATCGTAAATGTTCGAAAAAGAAAGAATATTTATTTAATACAGGATGAGTCGAAATTCAAAAGGTATGTTGCAAAACCATCGTTCAAAAGATTTGAAATATTCAATGAGGATTTGTTAGGAGTTGAATGTTCTAAAGTAAAACTCTTTTTGAACAAACCTATTTATTTAGGTTTTGTTATTCTAGATTTATCCAAGTACATTATTTATAATTTTTATTATAAGTATATAAAGCCTAAGTATCAAGACAAAGTTACCTTGCTTTTCACAGATACTGATTCTTTCACTTTATCAAGATATGCTAATGGACAAGGTGTATTTTGATACAAGTAACTATCCACCATCCCATTTTTTATATAGTACAGAACGCAAGGCTTGTCTTGGACTCTTCAAAGATGAATGTGGAGGTATACCTCTATCACACTACGTTGGACTGCGCCCCAAAATGTATGCATATAAATATGGTAATAAGGAGAAAATAAGAGCCAAAGGTGTTTCCGGAGCATATGAGAGTCTAAAATTTGAGGATTATAAAAGGTGTCTTTTTAACAATGAACTTCAAAGTATGACACAATCCAACAGGATTTTACATAATAAACATAACTTGTTCTGTGCTCATGTTGTGAAACATTTATTATGTGCCTTTGATGATAAACGCTTTTTATTGTCAAATTGTATAAGTTCTTTGAGCTATGGACATTACAAAATCAATGAACTAATTGACAAATTTTAAAAGATAGCCTTGCATACATATATATGTATAAATAAAATATATATTAATATATATATATATCTTGACTTAGTTTTTCCCAAATCTATCAGGAAGGTCTTGGAATGAACAGTATATATTATAGTATATATAGCTTTATATAACCTTATAATACTAAAATTATAGAGATACTTCAATTCTGTTAAAAAAGTATTAAGGGTTCAGGTTAGTTAATTATAATATTGTTCTAACTTAAAGGCACGTGAGGCCTTAGTTGTCGAAAATATTCATATTTGTTCCAATCACCGTAAACAGAAAAATATTAAAACGCATACAGTTTCAGTCATATATACCATGACCATCACGTAAACAGCATGTTATCACAAAGACCTACTATATTTTACCTAAGCAAGAGCCTGATTGTGTTACAGAAGACAGCACAATGCTACTGGCTAATCACACACAAATGGTATAAACGCTCTTTATTAGTTCCATATCAGGTAGTTCCATATCAGGTAAAATTATTATTCATCAGAGTATAAAGAAGTATTAAAATTAATGCTTACGCTATATAATAAAAAGAACTATGTAATGCACTGTATGAACCTGAAACAATGTCTTGAATTAGGCTTGAAAATAACAAATATTCATAAAGTTTTACAATTCAAACAAAAATGCTGGCTCAAAGAATTTGTGGATTTCAACACAGAAAAGCGCAAAAAAGCTAAAAATAACTTCGAGCGCAACACGTTTAAATTAATTAATAATGCCACCTATGGAAAATGTATCGTAAATGTTCGAAAAAGAAAGAATATTTATTTAATACAGGATGATTCGAAATTCAAAAGGTATGTTGCAAAACCATCGTTCAAAAGATTTGAAATATTCAATGAGGATTTGTTAGGAGTTGAATGTTCTAAAGTAAAACTCTTTTTGAACAAACCTATTTATTTAGGTTTTGTTATTCTAGATTTATCCAAGTACATTATTTATAATTTTTATTATAAGTATATAAAGCCTAAGTATCAAGACAAAGTTACCTTGCTTTTCACAGATACTGATTCTTTCACTTTATCAAGATATGCTAATGGACAAGGTGTATTTTGATACAAGTAACTATCCACCATCCCATTTTTTATATAGTACAGAACGCAAGGCTTGTCTTGGACTCTTCAAAGATGAATGTGGAGGTATACCTCTATCACACTACGTTGGACTGCGCCCCAAAATGTATGCATATAAATATGGTAATAAGGAGAAAATAAGAGCCAAAGGTGTTTCCGGAGCATATGAGAGTCTAAAATTTGAGGATTATAAAAGGTGTCTTTTTAACAATGAACTTCAAAGTATGACACAATCCAACAGGATTTTACATAATAAACATAACTTGTTCTGTGCTCATGTTGTGAAACATTCATTATGTGCCTTTGATGATAAACGCTTTTTATTGTCAAATTGTATAAGTTCTTTGAGCTATGGACATTACAAAATCAATGAACTAATTGACAAATTTTAAAAGATAGCCTTGCATACATATATATGTATAAATAAAATATATATTAATATATATATATATCTTGACTTAGTTTTTCCCAAATCTATCAGGAAGGTCTTGGAATGAACAGTATATATTATAGTATATATAGCTTTATATAACCTTATAATACTAAAATTATAGAGATACTTCAATTCTGTTAAAAAAGTATTAAGGGTTCAGGTTAGTTAATTATAATATTGTTCTAACTTAAAGGCACGTGAGGCCTTAGTTGTCGAAAATATTCATATTTGTTCCAATCACCGTAAACAGAAAAATATTAAAACGCATACAGTTTCAGTCATATATACCATGACCATCACGTAAACAGCATGTTATCACAAAGACCTACTATATTTTACCTAAGCAAGAGCCTGATTGTGTTACAGAAGACAGCACAATGCTACTGGCTAATCACACACAAATGGTATAAACGCTCTTTATTAGTTCCATATCAGGTATTCACCAACAAAGAACGCTCTTTATGTTTACCAGCATAATATAAACAAACATCAGAAAAGTAACTTTTTATGCCTTTGTTCACATAACAATAACATACTGTTTATGCGATATTTCTTATTTGTATACGGACAAAGTCTGTCTACATTTTGATGTTCTTTCTGTTTGTGGTGGTTTTTTGACGGATGTAAATATTTTTCACAGGATACCCACCGCCAAGCCCAACCGTGTGTTTAAGATCTGAACCCTTAATATATCTTTTAAAAGAAGAATTATATCTGGTTTTAGTATAGTTCTAGCTGTATCAGATTTCCAAAAATCAGTTGAGAATTGTTTTGAGCGAATAAGATTTATTAAAACAATGAAAAAATCAACATATATACATGATTGTAAGAAAATTGATCTCTGAAATAATAAACAATATCTATGATGATAAAACATATATACAGCACGTGTTTATAACCGTGTTACAAGACAACCTTATATTCTTGATGTAAAACCCTATCAATATCTATTGGACTGTAATCAAATCGATCTTAATGCAAGATATTCAAATCATTACAACTAATTTAAATATTTAGGTTGTAGATATTCTTACCCCACAACCCTTAAAATTTGCTAGATCAACAATAGCAATCTGACAAAAACCAAAATATAATTCTAATCAGATAGTTTAAACTGGAATACTAATGGATATGACTAATTAAAATAGTCCAACATAAATAAGTATTTCATGACCGATACTAGGTGAAATTTTACATTGACTATATAGCAATACACTCTCTTATATATGCCAGGAATTTGAAACCTCGCATATATAAAAAATGTATTGACATTACAAGCAGGGACGCTTATTGACATTACAAGCAGGGATGCTGCATAAGGGGGGTATCCCTCCCCTCCATTCCGGCATCCCTGCTTACAAGGTTAATATAAATATTGTTTACCCGAAGACATTCTCTATATATCAACTCAAAATCTTTAATACTATATCAGTATAGTTCCCCTCCCTATCATGAAAGGGGTTAACAATAAAAAAAAATCAACAAATATACATGGATGTAAGTTAACAAAAAAATAGTGATCTAAAAAATAAATAAAGATATGTATAGCAGTTATCCCCAGTTAGCGTTAAACTTAAAACAAGAGTATTGCTAGAACACAATAAAATACACTCCTATTATAATTTTCAACAAAGAATCATAACTCTGATGAAAATTGAAAAGATAAAATCCAAATTCTTAACTTTTTATATATTTTGGGAATCATAAAGTGGAATAAAAAAATATTTTTCTATCAAGTTCAGACTTAATAAAGTTATAATTTGGAAACGGAAAATTGAATGTGAAAATTGCAACAAAAAATAAATATGTTTCCGAGGGGTTGGGGAGGGGGTGGGGTGGAGGAAAAATTTGAAGTTATGTTCTATTTTAACTGACAAACTGAAATATAATTTGACCCCCTAAAGTTCAAACTTACTAAAGTTACATTCGCAATCAAAAATACGGTTGGATTGGCAAGGGGTAATAATCTAATACAAAATTAACAAATAAAAATGTACATGATCATAAAACATATTGCCATATGATTAGAGTATTACAAGGTATTATAGGATATTTATATTGATTTAGTTGTGATTTCATAAATATCTGTGTTGACGTATGGAATTCCAAATAAAAAAAAAAAACTTGTAAATCCATATACAGTAACGCCCTAAATACTCTACTCCTTAACCACAACAGAATTATGAGATTACAATGACTTGTTGCTGTTCGATGAATAGCAACACGTTATTGTTATCTCATAATTATGCTGTGGTTGAGGAAACGATTATTTAAGGCATTACTTATATATACTATTTACCGAACAATGAACCGAAAAATATGGATGAACAGATGGACAGACAGAACAAAAAAATTATACCAGAACAAATAAGCGTTTAAAATCTATATGATAATAAAACATGTCTCAAAATCACCAACGGATTACAATGTATACATCTATATTTATATTGAGATAGTAGTTTAGTTATTGTATACTATTATAACAAAACCATTTAGTCATGACGTCTGTCGTATAATACGTTGGTTTCTGAGGTAGAGTGACGTGAATGCACGGATGATATGGATGAGTGATTACAAATACAAATGTTTTTTAAAAGATCTATAAAAATTAGACTGTTGACCTTATACGGAACATAATATAGAATGGATGGATGCATATGAATCCTGTTACAATAGTTAAAAACATGAACTTTTTATCAAGTTGAACTGAACTAATAAGATGAGAGCAATGACGTTTTTTTGTAATAGACTAGTTTTTTACATAACAAAATATAGAATTAGTTATTTCAAAACAATATAAAAAAAAAAAAATGTACATAGTTGAGCAACTGGAATAGAATTCTGAGTATTATCTGTATATAGTGCTGAACAGTTAAGGTAGGTTATTACGCTTACTGGACATTTTAGAGTCTGAGATAGATTGTGAACTTTGATGACCTATTTCAAAACAAAATACTTATTTATACCATGATATATTCAAATGGACTTATAATACAACAGCTTTTGTTTCCCTAGCACGTTTTGAGGTATTCATTTCAGATATTGTATAGCAATGAAGTATTCTATTCTATTCAGCATCACGATACGAAAATGTTTTATTCAAAACAAATATTATTTGTTGTCCTATAAGAAGTCTTGATTTTAAACCAAAATCACAGGCATCTGATCTGAGTAGAAGTACTGACGCTACCTATACAAACAATTAAACAGCACTACACCATCATCTTAAAAAAAGTATGGCAGAAAGCAGTAACAGCACTACAATGGATGGAAACAACACTATACTATCTACACCATCTAAAAAAGATATAGGATACACAGTTCATTGGTAACCAACATTGCCTCCGGATCACTCTATGGAAAGGGAAACCATACATGCATGTTTTTGACAATGGGATGAATAGTTCATTTTTATGACTTTACCAGAAGCTAAATATTTTAAAAGCCTCTGGAATGAGTTATTGCTACAGATGATGACTATGACCGGCATGCCTGACAATGGTTGTGTGGACTTCCACAGAATGATCTTAGCTGAGCGGACCTCTCAAAATTTCACTGGATGGGAGAAAATGGTAAAACTAAGAAAGGATAATATGGAGAGGTTCGCTCTCCTTATATCGCAGAAACTCCATACAAAGAATGGAAAAACTTTTTCTGGAGTTAGACTGTCTTTCGATCAGTTAAAGTATATAAACGATTCACCATACATTTATGTGATGGAGTCAATGGTTCCTGACCCTGGAAGCTATTTCAAGAAGGTATGTATTATATTAATACCCAATTAAAAGGTCAGCACTTTTTAACAGTTGTATCTATTCTTGAGTGTCTAAAAATAACGATTATAAATATCTTGAAGATTTTAATATCGCTGTAATATAACGTACGATGATAAATATGAAATAAAAGTTATCCGAAAATTGGATAGAAATATAAATTCAGGACTTATTTATGGATTATTTTTTTTGAATTTATTGGTGAGCTTTCCGATGAATGGCAACAAGCCATATTTCTGACTGAATCCTGAACAGTTAAATATAATTCTGTTGTGGTTAAGTGATCAATTACTTTGGGGTATTACTGTATATTTACTCATACCTGTATATATAATTAGACACTCAAGAACATTTGACATGTATTGAGATCTGTAATATTCTGAAAATTTAATAGCTGAGTCGATCAGGTTTTCGTCTTACTCTGGTGGAACGTCTTGGCTGATTAGTTTGGCTGCCATAGGATTTCATCTTACGTGTTACATATGTGATGCAATTCTTGATACAAGTTGACAATGCTATCTGTACAATAAGAAGTAATCGTCTGAAGTAGGCTGTGATAGCCAAAGCTATACAAATCAGTATACCTAAAAAAGAATATTACAGATCTCAATTAATGTCAAATTAAAAAGTTAATAATTAATCTTGCTTGACGAACGGTCTAACTCTCCTTACGGTGATGGGTGATTCAAATTCAATAACTTCCTCGTCGAGAGTTTTGCTGGCAGATAGAGCACGGCATCTTTTGTAGATGATTGCCGTGGCGGCAACAGCAATGACAATGACGACAAGTCCTATTGCAATAAATCCTACAATCCACTTCCAATTTGTCATATCTTTACTAGTAGTGTCAGGGTCCATAAATAAAATGATTAGTATAAAACATACATATAGCTATGCTAAAAGCAATCAGTTACCAAAATCTTAGATTAATAATATATATATTTTGAGTGATACAATAAAGATAGCTCAAGAATAGAACTTGACAGATAACCAAAGATTGAAATATACCAGATTGTATTCTCACATAGATATACTAAGCAATTACAATATATAAATGGATAAATAAGGAGTGTTTTTTATCATCTTGTGAGAAATATAAACAAGTTTTGAAGACTTAATTATAGTTTACAACTAGTAAATTTAACAAATAAAACTGATAACATTTTGTTAATTTTTCTTCAATTGAATTTACATAAAATATACTCTCAGTTGACTAATAATCATAATACACTACAGTAATGTCTACAAAGTAATTGGTCGCTTAACGACAACAGAATTATAGGGTAATATTGCATGATTTAGGGAAATATACCTTGCTGTCATCTGGAAAGCTAGCTTTGTGATAAATAGGAACAAGTTATATTTCCATTAATAATTTTGATCTAAATCCCCATTTTCCCATTATTAGTATTAAATAATTATGACTATTAGACAACTGAGAGTAGTTAAGTTTGAATACTTACTTTCTATTATAGATGAAGTAGTTTCCACAATCGACTCACTTAATTCCACGATCCATTTGGTTGACGAAAATCTTGGTGAATTGATAGTGGAACTGCTAACCTTGCTGGTTTTCGATCTTTCTGATATTGTTGTTGTTGTTGTTGATTTCTACAATTAAAAAAAATAATAATTTATTGACAGGAGTTTATGACTTCAAAGAGGTCTGTGACATCATTTGGATCAACATCCATTGAACCACCAGCAAAAGTTGCTAGGAGAGTGGTATTGACTGCAAGCAGTACTAAAACAAAGGTTTGTACATATATTATACTATTGCTCTGATTTCAATTAGCTCAAAATATAAATATAGTAATTTTTAATGAATAAACTGAAGTCATATCTCATTTTATTATATAATTATTTTGAGTACATATGTATTTATACATTAATACATAACCAGCCCTTTTAATTCAGATTGTTTGGCTTCGGCAATCTGCTACGGCAACCCTTTATCGTGGCCCAGCATATGGCGAGAGCCATGAGAATGATAGACTCCAATAGTGTACGGGTGGAGCCAATCCATGAAATAGATCTGGATTTTGATGTCATTGAGACGGAGATTCAATACGAAAGTCAAGGTGAAACTGTAGAAGTGGACTGATCAAAAGGTAAATATATCATTTGTTATATATACTGATACATGCATGTATAGCGAAAATACGATACATGACATTGACAATTCCCTGATTCGCGATATAACGATACAGTGTCAATAATCACTGTATCGATACTGTATCGCGATACACGATATTCATATCGTTAGAAAATGATAATTTATATTAATCATTACATCTCTAAAACTATAGTTGACCATTGACTAAGAGTTGTAAACAATACATTGCATTTGGATAACTGTTTTTAAAAAGATAAAACTTACCTGATCAGAGTGAGACTGAGAGTGTGATACGTGAGGCAAACATTCTTCCTTGTCCAGATATATAATTATATTGTTCAACACAAAATTTTGAATAGATAACAAGTTGCAATTTATAGTCGAATTGAGCGACTTTTGGATGATAAGCATCTGTAGACTGTTACCGGCATTTTCGATTTTGACTGTGCCGAATGACAAAACACCTTCATTGACACACGCTGTGTTGGATCCTGCATAGCAGAATAAATCCACCCCTCGATTATCTTCTGTACAGTCCTCCGGTACATTAACATCGCACCCATTGACACAAGTGTATGTAAAAACACATACAATAGTGAAGATAATACAAATTGTTTCCATCTTTGATTCTTTAACTCTTCGATTTTCCTTTGTTTGCAAGAGGACACGTGACTTGTTGGGCGGGGGAAAAGCCTCCCTTCCAACAAATTGTATTACTCCCGTCGATAGGAATTTATTAATTCTATAATTGTGTTTTATTTTTCAGGAATGAAGACACGATGTATTACTGGGAATTATGTAGACAAATTAATTATATATAATCTTATATAATATTGGGAAATATTTAAAAAATTGGGATAATCTAATTTGTGTTTGTTTTTTATATATATACATGGGAGGGAATAGGAAGATCTTCCTATGTACTGTTTTAAGAGCGACTGGTTCCTATCCCCCTAGTACTTTCATACTATTTCACTGTATTAATACTTACGATCGTAAAAATAAGCTTTTACTTGTCTCGGTGGTGGTAGTCCAAATGAGTCGAAGTATAGCTGATATTCCATTGAATAACATCAATGTCCAGTGTTCTCCTGGCTGATCCGATGAGTGCGTGTTCACAATATATGCTTGAATATGCTGTGGTTTCTTCTCTGGTAACAGATCTCTAGCACAAACATGTGTGTTAAGTTTACACAACCAGGAATTGTCCAGAATATATTGAAGTTCAGCTGTCTGCATCGTTGTAATTCTCTTTGACTCGCTGTGACCACATCAGAGTCCACTCTGCGTCGAATTTTTTGCGGTTGAGCTCCAAACTGTTTCTCAGATGATCCCACATGACGTATGCTTCGAACTTCTCCTTGCAGTGTGGGTTTAACTCCATCAGCTTCGGGAACCATCTTTCCATAACATTGTATATGTCAAGTTTAATCAGCGCTAAGTCGATAAACTGGTTTGTCCAATCATCAGTTGTAGAGAACAAACACAGAACATGTTCACGTTGACTAGGATGTTCTATTTTACATCCTTCACAGTTTGCTGACACTTCCTTGCGAATAAGTTCTTGTAGTTCTTCAATCATAGCGTTGTTGAGTGTGTCCAAGATCAGGTTCCATCTCGGAGCAAAGTTTTGTGAACATTGGTATTCTTCATAGTAGTCCATAGCTGTGATGTGAACTCCATCCTAATAGTCAGTAAGCACTTCTCTCAAAGCTGTGATCTCTATTTCACTGTCAAATTCAGCATACACCAAAACGTTGACGGCTGTAGTGAGAGCTGTCAAGAACTGAAGCTCCAAACGCAGGTTCCCTGTCTTTATAGGATGTAGATGTCCCTCGTCGCTTCCTTGGTCCGGTGTCAAGTCGAAACCCCACAAACAATAACCATTCATATATTCTTTTAAATTAATGCCAATTGATTTGTTAACACCAAACATTCCTAAAGATTGATACAAAGATAAATATGATCTGAGACATTGTTTTGTTGCGAAGTTTGGTTCAAATGGACGGTTATGTATTGTATGACCGTCTTGACTAACTTCCAATTTATTCAAACTGAAATGTTTGAAGTGGAATGGATTGGTACCCAAATCTCCATTCATATCTTTATTTTCGACCAACGCAATAAAAAGTCTCTTTGGTAATTGTCCTTGAAATAAGTCTTCAATTTTTTATCTAAGTCCAGTACTAATTGTGAAAGTTTTTATTTCTACTCGTCTGATAGGTATTTTCATTTTTGACTGGACAATTTCTTGATTTAATTTATTTGAGACCGCTGGAAAGAGACTAACTGTTCTGACATGGAACACTGCTGATTCGAAAACAATTTGTCCATCCTCGGCGCCAATGAGGCAAAATTTTGATGGTGATCTGTTTAATCTGATACGAATTTCAATTCCATTTGGTAAATATTTTTCTTGAAGAAACAGATCAGTGTGTAAGCGTCCACATAGTTCAACAATTTTACTACCACCGATCAAACTTTCTCTAGAAGTTAATCCAGCATTGCCACCACCTTTTGTATTCTCTTCAAATTGTTCTGCTGTATCGCCATACCACATTTCTAAATTTGCTAATTGATTATCTTTATATTCGGGAGAGTATCCCAACAGATTTTCGAAATATGCTCGGTATGGGTAAGTGTCAGAATTCGAAGTTATCAATTTGTTGTTCAAGTAAACATCGATACTGCTGAACATGCTATGAAAGAAATTGTTAACAGGTGCTAATTCCGTACCAGCTACCAAATTAGTTCCATCTTTTTTTGTAATTTTGAATTTCACATAAAGATAAGATTGATTAATATCTGTCCACTTTTCGGTTTGAGATGGTATGACAAACTCTATCGGAGCAGAATTATTCAGCGGTGCAATCGGATGATTTTCGATCCACTGCGATTCTGACATTGTAGCCACCGTTGGTGGAACATGTGTTATATCAAGTTCCGATTTATTGCATTCGCATGATCCATTTACCATTTGTGCCATGATTAATCAAAAATATCAAGAGCTCGACTGCTAGGATGTTTTTTCGACTGACTTTTTCGGCGTTTGACAGCTGAATGATTCATTTTTGAATTCGCTACTCTTTTTCTAGGTTTTTGTCTCGAGTTCAAAATTTGATTTTTAGCTTGTGTGCCAAAAGATTTTAAAGCTTTTTTACCTTCAGATATCAACGCTTCTTTCGGACTTTTACCTTGATTAATAATTTCATCTGCAACACCAAAAGTGTGTTTTTTCGCAAGTTGTAAAGCTGTCTGACCAATCGGTTTTAGAAATGGTACAGCAGATCTCATAACTGATTTGAAAATTGAACCAATACCGTTACCATATTGCCGTGGTACACCTCTATACACGGGGAACATTGTTTTTAGAACTCCTCTCGTTTTCTGAAATGCAGCTTCGCCAAAGACTTACCACCAATAAACTGAATTGATTTTCCTGTGTCGCCGCTTATATTTACACTAATTTTGTCAAAGTATGACTTTGAAACTGGAACATAATGTAAATTTAAAAATTCATGTTTTACATGTAATCCGTCGATATCTCTTTTAATTCTGAAAGAAACAACTCGTAAAATTTGTACTTCAACATTTCCAACAATTGTGAAATCGGCAATATCAGAATAAACAAACATTTGATTATGACCAACAAACAAATCTACACCAAACGGAAATCTATTATTTGAATAAAAATCTTCAGAAGCGTTTTCAGTTTTGTAACCCAACTTGTGTAAAAGACATTGTGGTAATTCAATTCCTAGTTTTGGGATACTTACACTCTTGCGAATAATTTTCACACGTTTTGTAACTTTTGAGTACTTGATGTGAAATCCGTATTCGTTTTGCATTGCTTCTCCAAGTGTTTCATCAATTACATCTTGCATTGTATCAAGTAAATCTGCCGCAGAGCTATACGAACCTTCTCGTATCTGTATTTCAATTGCACGAACGCCATCAGGTCTCGTAAATATCTTTTCTTCAAAACGATTTTGAAGAACAGACAGTATTATTGCATCAGTTGTAATCAAATTGAATTTACACGAATCCCCTGTATCATTGTATGTTTCTGAAGGTGTTATCAGTTCGACTAATGCAACTTCCCATTTTTCTTTATCAATTTGAATTGGTTTTGGTAATTGTACAGTAAAACAACATTGAGAATTGTTTGGATACATTACCATTGAACTGTCGCTCGGAATTGTAATGTAGAAAGAATTCATACTTTCAAAATTTCTGCCGACTGATTTTTCAAATATTTCAAACGCGGTGTTGGTAAAATGTATCCTAAAGAACTACTGAGTAAAATTAACCACAGTTCGTTATTTTAACTTTGTAAACTTAAATGAACAATTGCTGTAGCGATTATACCAACAATTATAATAATTTGTGTAAAATATGGTTACTTGATTTTTTGCAATTTTTTCTCCACAGATTTGAAATTGTGATGGAGCATCCAGACCAACTGAACCATTTTGAGACATGTTAAAAGTTTTATACCAAATTTGTGGCAGGAATCCAACTGTCAAATTTTTTAGGATAACCAGCCCAATGAACTTTAATTTCTCTAACTGATTTACCAGCAACTTTTCTTGAACGCTTACCAACAACTGATTCAATTTCGTAAACTTTATTATCTTTTATATGTTGAATTTCTTTACCATAAAATGATCCTGCGATGTTTTCACCATCTAAATCTACTAATTTGTAAGTTAATGGTGTACTTTTACAAACTCTACTAATTTTGAACATTTCTTTTGTCCAATTTGGAAGATATCCTTTATCAAAAGTTCTCTTTGTTTTATTTATTCTAACAAAATCTCCAACTTTCAAGATCTTATCTTTTTTCGTTTTTAACTTTCCATAAAGATTTCTGGAAACTTCAATTTCATTTTCTCGAGTTACTAAAACTGGTGCCATCTTAATACTTCTATGAAAACTTTTGTTGTAAGAATTCACAAAATCGTGCAAAACATCATTGTATTTCAAAGTTTGATTATGTGTAAAATATTTCCACATCTTTGTTTTCAACGTCCGTTGAAAACGTTCAACTATACTTGCTTTTGTCTCTGGATTCTCTGTTGTGAAAAAATGAATTTTCTTAGATTTCAAAAATTGTAAAAATAATTTATTTTTGAATTCTGAACCTTTGTCAGATTGAAATGAAACAGGTTTTCGTTTTGATGATTTGAGAATTTTCTGAAATGTTTTAACTAAAGTTTTACCAGTTTTGTCTTTAATTTTTTCAACTCATGCAAATTTTGAGAACACATCAATAACACAAAATAAATATCTGTAATTGTCATTGTGCTTTTGCGAAGTTTGCAAATCTGCCAAATCAGCTTGCCACTGAATATCAATTCCTGCAACAATAGTTTTACGTCTGCGAAATTTCCGAACAATTGGTTTGTGCAAAGTGTATGTTTTTTGCCATTGTAACCATTTTTTAACATCTGAAAGTTTAATTTTGTTTTTTGTTTCTTTCGCATTTTTAAAAAGTTGATTTGCTCCACTGAAACCACCAACTTCTTTTGGATTGTAGTAAATTTCAGTTAGAAGTTTGTCAAATTTTATGTAAGTGGGGACCATCCTTTCAAAATAGATTTTCTGGTTTTAGGAAAACTTTGAGGTGTGAAAATATCAACTGAACGTTTTCTTGACTTGCCACTGCTAGGAGTTGCATGAGGTGTATGAAACTCATCACCAGTGTGACCTTCTTTTAAATGTCTTTGTATCCACAACCATCGATTCCTGTTACCTACATAATCTTGTGGTACATTAAGTTCCCCCAATCCGCGTAGGAATGTTTCATAACCAACTGGGTCAAAACCTTTTCGGTGACGAACAACATCGTTTATCAAATCAATTATATTTGATCCAGTAACTGTTTCTGTTCCATAAATTAATTGTCCACGATCATCCCATCTAAGTTTAGGATTAGTTGACAACAATGTTAAAATTTGTTGTGCTTTACCACGAAGTTTAGATGGCACACTTTCCAATATATGTTCACTCATTTTCCCAAAGTTTTCAGATAACTTTTGTTCAGGTAAACTGAATTTTGAATTTAAAGATTTTTGTGAAGTTTTCAATTTGTACAAATTTTCTCCAAATAACTGACTTTTCTGATTCAGAAATATTTTTATCATAAACTGATTTCAATTCTTTGTAAGAATCTGAAACATTTGAAATTGCAGGATCCGGAGGTAATTGAGGTTTATTCATTTCTGACATTTTCCATTGTTTGAAATCTTCCAACATTCTGAATGGTACAATAACCATTTTCTTCATATTTATTTGAGATTTAGTTTTTCAAAATATTGTTAACAACTGCACCTAATGTTTTGCTAATCAATGGAGCAAGAAATAATAATGGTAAAAAGCCACCTTTTTTATTCAAAATTTTCTTCTTTTGTTGCAAAGGTTTGTTCTTGTCTGCAAGATATCTGATATGTTTACGCTTCGAATGTAACTTACGGTTCTGAGCTTCATTCAGTTTTACATTACCTTTTAAAAGATTTTGACAACATTCTGAAATACAATCCATCACTTGTTTCGGAGCATCGTTGATCATTTTCTTTTTATATGCAGTTGGAACTTTACTCATTGCAACAATCAACTCACCATATTTTTTTATCAGCGGTGCTTTCCTGCTCTTAGTTTTTGAAGGCATCTTCACAGTCTAAGTAGTTGTCTCAAAATGAGCAGAAAAATTATATGTTTCATCTTTTATCTTTTCTGATTGAACCATTCTAAAGCTTCGAATGCAGATTTCGATGCATCAGACAACCGCATAAATTTTGAAAATTCAAGATCAATAACTGGGTTTTTTTGTAATGGTTGATGTTGAGGGTTCTGCTGAGAAGGTATAGGTGTAAATTTAGAATGTTGATTTTGTTGAGTTTGCATCGGTGTAAACTTTGAATGATTTAGAGAAAGCTTTGTTTTACGTTTAGATTCTTTTTGACTACCCCTTTGTTGTGTTTGCATCAGTGTAATCTTTGAATGTTTTGGAGAAACCTTTGATTTACTTTTAGATTGTCTACCAGTTTGTTCAAATGAATTTTTCAAAAGACTTCTAATTAAAACTCCTCCAAGGAACCCACTACCACCTCGTTGTAAAATTAATTTGCGTTTTGTTTCCATATCAGTTGATCGATCAGAGATTTTTTTAAGAACTTTTTTATTTCTCTGAAAAAACTTTTTTGTCTGTGATGGTAATTTCCAATCATTTTCAAGAAATAATTCAGCTGCAAAAGTGAAGAAATTTATAATTTGTGACAGTTCATCATGACTAAACATCTCGGTGGACGACATGGTTCTAAAATGAGAAAAGTAACAACAACTGAATTTATACTTTTGAATAAATGACAGGACCTCGGTCATTAGCTGTCAACCATTTATGGAAAATATCAGTTCTAATTCGAAAATAATTTTCTGTTCTAGGATGAAAATCTACTAAAACATATCCATGATTTATTGAAGTTGCATCTTCGTATGCTTGTTTCAAATGATTGATTTGCATTTGATGAGCCAAAACTTTTATTTGATTTTTATCTCGAACGCTTTGAAATAAAACCATGTAGTGTGCATTCAAACTTATAGTTCTGCTACTTTTTGATTTTTGGAACATGTTTTGAGTAATGTAAATTATTGAAGCATTTCGATGGTGACCTTTTCTAGTAAACCAAAGCATTATTTTGTCTTCATCTTGTTCCCCCATCATGTCATCGAAAACAACAAGATGAGGAAATGATACAATTTCCTCATCATCGTCTGGAATACCATCGATAAACTCAACGTTATCAATTTCTTTTATACGATTGTATGTGTCTTGCCATTCTTTGTAACACCAAACTATTTTCTTTGGTGGTGTTTGGAATAAATCGTGTTTAAATTCAATAACTTTTTTAACAAATTCTGTTTTACCTGATCCACTAGGTCCGCTGATAAAGAAATTACACGGATGTTGGAAAAGTAAAGATTCTTCCATGTTGTCACTTTGATGCCTAATCAGAGAGTGAACTTAACGACGTGTGAATTTAGTTTTTAAACAGAAATCTCCATAGCTGTAAATATTTCCAAACATTTCTATAATCCAAGTATTATAGTCTTCTATTCTTCTGTTTGTTCTGTAAACAAAAAAATCATTTCCTATAATGTTTTTAATTTTTGCATATGTTGACATTTTTTTTGTTAACAAATACCCATATATCCTAGGAACTGATTTAAAGGTTCCCCTAGCAAGAGGATAATTATCTTCATACTTTGTATAATGAATATAGTCATGTTCATCAAAAGTTTCTAAATCTAAATGGTGTTCATCACCACCAAATATCCAAAAATCAGATATTCTTTCAATGAGAAAAAATGTTTTGAATTTAATAAATGATTTAATATATTTTTGAGAGAAATGAGAAAATATACTTGTCTCAAGATAGTCCAATCTCTGTAAACATTCGTCGACATCACAGCATCGTAGTATTGCTTACTTTTCTCTTTCAAACCAGACTTCTTGTAATTCCTTCTTTATCTCTGGAATAAGTGTTGACTGTGCCACCAAATATCCATAAATCTTCTCAGCAATTTCTGGAGGTACTACTCCTGTCAACATCTTGACATGAAATGACTCAACATCTGCATCCGTATGGATATGTGTGAATACCATTGACGAGTTTTCGTTTTGTGTACACCGATCTGAAAGTTTTGGTTTGACACTCACTAATCAGTTGATGGTTCTTTTGTCTTTTAATTCTGGAAGGATACTCAACAACAGTTTTGAAATTTTCACGATCATTAACACATTGTACCATTGTTTCAAAATAAATTTTTGACTTGCGCTGTAATCAAGAGTGATACCTTTTACCTTACATTTGGTGTATCTTCTCCCATCTTTGATGTATTCATATCCGTAGTTCTTTGGCCCAAGTCCAACAAATTTGACAATCTTTGCATCTGGATGTTCGTCGCTCCATTTCCCCAATCTTCCTTCGATAGTTTTGATGTTCTTCTTTGATGGATCACTGACATACATACAGCTGTCTGTATCAAAATACAGCACTCTATCTCCAAGTTTTTAAAAAACTTTATACAATTGTAATCTTGCATACGCTGTAACAAAAGAAGCAACAACAACATTTGCTGAATGATGAGGTTCAATATTATCTAAAATATCAACATAATTTACCAGAATGAATTTGTCACCATCAAGAAGTGTAACATTTTGAACAATTATATTGTTACTAGTAAGCAATTCAAAATAACGTGATGGCTTATCCACATACTCTGTTTTTGACATCAGATCTCTTTGTGCATTCTTACCCCATATACAATTAATCATAATTTTAGATATTTGGCGTTTTCCTGGATTCTTCTCGATGTTCTCCAATTTTATACCCTCAGCTGCATAATAATCCTGTACAAACTTTTGCTTCTGTTCTTCTGTCCCAACACCAAATGGATAACCACTACATTCCTGTTTGATCTTTAGATGTTTGTCGATATAGGATTTGTATATTTAATCTGTCCAATCTGTCCAATGCCAAATTTGGTACACATCAAGTATTTTGTAGCCAACATCCATTGCTTTGAATAATTCTGGCGTGGTCCACACTCCGGTTATAGCTCGATCTTCTTCTGAATGGTTACATGTCTCGTTCTCATTGATGGCGCAAGTTTTGCACAAAGTTAAAACCATTTTGTTGTTACAATGAATCGGTAGAACTGGAATATACAATTTCGATGGTGGTAAAATTGTACATTTAACAAGCCCCGCATAGTCTCTAATGTGTTCTTGATCGATCTGCTCTTGGCTCAAAATTTCTGGATGTCCAACAGGGTAGAATTTATATTTGTTGCAAAATGGATACAACGAACACACATCGATGAACTTGATTTCTTTTGTGGAATCTTGATCAATTTCCTCGTACAATTTGATGGCATTTGTATGTCCACCACCAAACAATGCTTCTCTTGGCAAAATGGGGTCTCGATGTTTGTAGAAAGATTCCATTTGTTGTTTGAATTTCACATCCAATTTCATTCTTTCGTCGATCTGATGTCCCCAAAGTGATTCAACTCTGTAACAAAGACTTTCCAGTTCATCTTTCTTCTGTTGAGTTCTTGTATATAATTCTTCCATGGTGAGCATCGTATAGGGATTCTTGTATTGTCTGTTGTTGTAACATTTTGGACATCCATGAAACAGACATCCATTCATCTCAAAAACTGTTCTTGTGGCTTCCTCATATCCATCGACGTAGTGTCCACCAATCTTGATTTCTCCTCCATTCAAAGCATGCTTAATTGTTATCATACGTGACAATGATAGATGTTGAAGCCAACGTATCGCTTTCATGGAATAGTTTTTAGCACATGGGTATCCACCATCTGGAATGACTCCAATTGTTTTCTCTGGCATTGAATTCTTCCTCCATGCCAAATTGCAAACTTGCGCCAATGTTATTGACTCAATGAACGGGTCAATCTGTTCTGTTTCCAATATGTATTTCCTGAAATTTCCACATCCACGGCGAAGAATATCCACGTCTGATTTGCAGTACTTCTCCATCTCTTCTTGGAAGTTGAATATCACGTAATTTTCTATTTTCTCATTGTACCATTCAAAGAATTTCTCTCGATTTTCCACGCTCATCATGTCTGGTTTGTAGTAATCAGAAGCCAAGTAAGGTCCAATGTAATTTTGAAACTTTGGTGAATTCGCCCAATGTGGAAAGTGTCCTTTCGTCATCTCATTCAGCTGAAAAGTTTGTGGAAACTTTGAAAGTGGCATCATCAGAAAACTCAGAGAATCAATAACTTTCACGCTGTTGCATTTTAAACTGAGAATTTTGTTTCCATTCATGATCAGTTCTGGTTTATGAATTCCACTTTGTATGAGTGCTTGAAGTAGAAACTGTGCATCGTATCCCTGAGCATTATGTGCTATTGCAACACATCCTTTGTGATCTTGGTGGAATAACCAGTTTGTGAGTCTGTTAAAACGTTGTCACCCTTGAATACAAATTCTCTGGAATCCAGTCCGCATGTTTCACATTTTTCGTCGATTGGTTTGCACATGCAATCTCCACAAGCGGTATGTGCAACACAGAAGTTTGGAATATGAACACCTGTGTCTTGTCTGCATTCAAAGTCAAAGAATACATATGGAATCTTTGCAGGTTTCTTTTCCGGTGATTCATATTTTGGAATGTAGCACCTGTGATCTGCTTCAACGATTTCTTTGCAATGTTTGCATTTCTTCAACCCCGCACATATATGTCTGCTTGATTTATTGGTGAGAATTTCTTCATCACAATTGTTGCATAGTTGAACCAAATCACATATTTTTCTTTTCTGTTTTCCTTCCGTCTTCAAATGGTTGTCGAAACAAGATTTACTTCTGAATGATCGTCGACACGTTCTACACTGTCAATGACCAGCATGCACAAACAAATCTGCATCGATGATCGCCACGACTTTTGAATCCAATGTCACAGAATTCGCAGTAGTAGCTGGTGCCTAGAAATCCTTTGATTGATGTTATGGTGTCGAAGTGATTGTTGTTGTAGTAGATGTGTACACATTTGCTCTCCGAACACATTTCTGCAGGTTCAAATAGAAATCCAGCGCCAGCAAATTCATTGTGAATTTTCACAACATATTCTGGATACAATATTTCTTGAATCTTGTGGAACTCATTGATACTGCAAACTGTATCGTGCGGAATGCCAGCACGGTTGAGTAGATTTTTTGCGGCATCTGTTTGTGCTGTGTATATTGATTGTCTTATTCTTTTCCATTTCTTTGACCAGCACGCAGATCCATCACTATCTGCCTTACACATACCGACGACAATAGATCTTGCCATACACATAACATCATCAGCATTTTCAATCCGGACAATACTTCTTTTTACTTTTGTCAGCTTGTTCTTGTCTGCAAATGGTCCATAATGTAGTGAGTGTCGTGTACCACCTTCCGGAATATCTGTAACGAAGATTCCGAAATTGAGTGCACCGTCATGAATTGTAAAGTCTGCATTTGATTGAACTACATTTTGAATATTATCCATGAGTGTCCCACCATTCAATTCACTGGCTTTTGTGAATGGAATGAAAATGCTCATATCAAGTCCTGGATGATTTATCGTAACTCTGATTCTTGTCTTCTCATTTGCTGAACATTTCTGTTTCAATTCTTCTGTCAACTTCTCAAATATCTCTGGAATGTTCTCGATTGGATCTGTAAATTTCTCGAATTTCACACCAAATTGTCGTGCTGCTGATTTAAATTTTCTGGAAAATTTCTCCGAGTTCAGCTCCAATTTGAAATATTTTGTTGGATTGAACACAACACGCTCTCTAGCCAGACTTCTCTTTCTCTTCCCACCAATTTCTCTATTCTGTCTTCGACCGCGTCCAATCTGCCCATCACTAGAACTTTCTTCACTTTCTGCCCCATCAGTTTCCATATCACTCTCTTCAATAACTGCAGGCCTTGGTCTTTTTCTAACAATATCTTCTTCGCCTGTGGCGTCGTCTGAAACAGGTCTTTTAATTCTCTTAAACATTTTTTTCTTGAGTTTTGTCAGCAAAAAATATTGCGACTGGCTTCTTCGGAGTTGAAGTGTAAAGTGTAGAATTACACCTGCTTTTATTGCATTCGATGCTATAAAAGCAGGTGTAATTCTACACTTTACACTTCAACTCCGAAGAAGCCAGTCGCAATATTTTTTGCTGACAAAACTCAAGACAAAAATGTTTAAGAGAATTAAAAGACCTGTTTCAGACGACGCCACCAGCGAAGAAGATATTGTTAGAAAAAGACCAAGGCCTGCAGTTATTGAAGAGAGCGATATTGAGCTACATAAAGAAGATTAAAAAAAATCTACACAACCACTGACTAGAAAAATTCAAGATAATCTTGTCGAATTGAGACAGATCTCTACCGATTTGTTTAAACTTTGTAACAAAATGCAATGGCAAGAGAAACAAGAGAAAAACAAAGCTGATAAAAATTGGAAACCGCCATATGGTTACTGTTACAAATGCGGCCAAGACACCCATTGGTCCTTCCATTGTAAAGTAGATTTCGGCGACAAAAAAAATGTGAAAACTATACAAAAGTCTACAAGCAGTAACAATACAAGAACAAATGCAGATATCAAAACTGAAGAGATGTCTACAACATCAGATTTTTCCAAACAAGACCGATCTGTTGATCCTACGAATGATTCACAGAACAAATCTGAAGATAAACATCCAGAAATTGAAAATTCCAAGAAAACTTCCAAGAAAAAGAAGCTGAGACCATTCTACATTCCAAAAACAGATAAACGAATCGACACAAACAATTGAAAATTATGTTGTGTGAATAAATTATGAATTGAACAATCGTGTTTTGTTTTTTCAGCTATGAAAGAGTAACCTTTTGGGAAATGTGGGTGGCCCTGAAAAGGGCCGTTTTCTCTTTTCCAGGATTCATAAGAATTCTGACAAATCAGGATATATCCCGTTAGGATTAATTGTCACAGACCAAATAGGATTTGATCTGAGCAAAGCTGTCAATCGCTGCATTGCACAGATCTTTCTTCTTGATCTGTGACAAGATCTCCACGAGATCAAGATTGCTTGATTCTTGAACATCACATACTTTAGGCAATGGTCGTCGGCGAGCCAAAAAATCTCTTATCATCTGCTTCTGAACCATACTTTGTTTAGGAGAATCCTGCCATTTCCTATATCTTCTTATTTCCGTCACCTCTGACGAATCTCTCTTCCTCCACAACTTCTTGAGAAATTTCTTTAAAGACGGCATAATGAATGAAGTTCACTGAAAAAGTGAAATTATTTGTATACATTTGACACGGGCGACAATGAAACCACATGTCGCATTGGCGTTAAAATTGACAAATATTTCCTGACGTTGTGTTTTTTCAGAGACGGATCACCATGCATATTTTTCTTGATCATTATTGCATAGCGATCAAACAAATGTTTTTAATATCGTTAGATCATTATCTATTATTTGGTACACATGATTGATATATTTATTACCTCGTTAGGCAAATATGGAATGTTTTTCTAGTTTTTGTTTTTGGAATTGTACATATTTTATACATAAAAACTGAACACAAGAAACATACTGAACATTTTTCTTGATCATTGCATTTTGATAACTTTACTTGGTCATCGTTTATGAACGAAGATGAATTCATATGTTAAAACATCTTAATTAATTGTATATACTATCATGAATTTAATCTATAACATATCGAAATGGTGAAACTAACAGATAATGCACTGAAAAGAAACACAACGTCAGGAAACATTTGTCATTTTTAACGTCAAAGTATTATGTGCTTTCTCTACCGCCCGCGCAATCGTGATACAAGTTCAAGACGGATCTTCAGGCTTATTCTGCATTCAAAGATGACTGCAATACCCGAACCCTTGATGGCGATACTGAGAGGAACTATGGGGATAACACCGCAGATAATGTGGGGCAGGTACGCAAGAGAAGTGACCGACCGTTCAAAGCTGATCATGCAAAAAAGAACAGCAACCATACCAACAGAGTCTAGCTGTCCTATTTTATCTGAGGCGGCGCAACAAAAGCAAAATTCTCACTCTGAGAAAATTGGGGAGTGAATTTTGATGTCGTACAAAACGGCCCTTTTCAGGGCCAAAACAAAAACGGTTCTTTTCAGGACCAACCAATTTTTTCAAAAAGAAAAACTTTTAGCATTGCTTAAGAACTAATAATGTTCATTGTACCCTATGTTTCGTTTTGAAAAAATCACGCCACAAATAATTTAAAACAAAATATACTTGCAAATATTTGTTGTTGAATAAATTATGAAATGAACAATCGTATTTTGTTTTTTTTCAGCTATGAAAGAGTAACCTTTTGGGAAATGTGTGTGGCCCTGAAAAGGGCCGTTTTAAATTTATCATCTGACTTTAACACCGTTTTGTGTTTTTCTTATATCTTGACATATCTTTCCCATGAGAACCGAGAGCTTTTGCGAATTCATCACAATTCTCTGTATCTCTAGATTCTTTACAAGGAAGATGAAATCTGACTTTTGTCTCAGTAGAAGCCTTCATGACACTCTTAGGTTGTTTTTCTTTCGTCGCCGATGATTTTCCTTTTTTGATCTGTTTCTGCTCTTTCGATCTCTGAACATCATGAACATCATGCACCCTAATTGGGATATCTATCTGTTCTGCAACGAAACGAAGATTCACTTTCACTTCTTGATGCGTTACTTGCGTTTTCACGTCAATATCCCTGCGAAGGCATCTCAGTTCATCTAAAATCGCTTTTAAAATGAGTGTATCACCACCTATAGTCATTGTCGTATTAGCTTGGCCTGTTGACTGTGGCGCAGCATATGTATTCTGTGCAACAGGACTACTGTATATCTCACTCTGAAGAAATTCTGTTAACGGATCCATCTCTTGATAGCAATGCAATGTAAGGTTGATCAAATTCGAAAATATTTGTATACATTTGACACGGGCGACAATGAAATCACATGTCGCGTTGGCGTTAAAATTGACAAATATTTCCTGCCGTTGTGTTTTTTCAGAGACGGATCAACATGCATATTTTTCTTGATCATTATTGCATAGCGATCAAACAAATGTTTTTAATTTCGTTAGATCATTATCTATTATTTGGTACACATGATTGATATATTTATTACCTCGTTAGGCAAATATGGAATGTTTTTCTAGTTTTTGTTTTTGGAATTGTACATATTTTATACATAAAAACTGAACACAAGAAACATACTGAACATTTTTCTTGATCATTGCATTTGATAACTTTACTTGGTCATCGTTTATGAACGAAGATGAATTCATATATTAAAACATCTTAAGTAATTGCATATACTATCATGAATTTAATCTATAACATATCGAAATGGTGAAACTAACAGATAATGCATTGAAAAGAAACACAACGTCAGGAAACATTTGTCATTTTTAACGTCAAAGTGTTATGTGCTTTCTCTACCGCCCGCACAATCGTGATATATGTTCAAGCACGGCAGCGAACAATTTATTCTGCATTCAAAGATGACTGCTGTAAACATAACCGATCTTGACGAGATAATGGTCCGTGGGGTATACTGTAAAGCAGTGTACGGCGAAGAAATATCTCTATTTTGGAAGGCACTCAGCATTGGGATTTACGGGGCGACCGATGGATGGATGGTTCTGAGAGATGCGGCCGTTGAACTGTACTACACAGAGAGGGACGAACTTGGTGCGTCGGCACAAGACTTACGACACTCACCACTTTTGGCCGAATCAAGATTGATGGTTGAATTAGCGGCGACTGTTATACAGCGACCTATCGTCATGTTTGATGCTACCAAAGGCGGCTACAAATCAACACCAAGATTCAAGTCATCAATACCTCTAGTGTGGATCCCGCACGTTTGCCACGAGCATTATTGTGAATGCGAAATATGGATGAGGAGAGGAGACAAATCAATTGAAGTTTTGGCGAACAAAGAAGTTCAATGTGGCGGATTCTAAACTATAACAAAAATAAAACGGCCCTTTTCAGGGCCACCAACTGATCGAAAAGATACTCTTGATAGCTAATTGATATTTTCCAAAGTGAGATTTTCCTTTTGAAAAAAATAATTCTAAGTCCATTTTTCATTTTTTCGATCAGAAATGTCACATCAATGACAGGAACATCTATCCTCAGGGGGGAAACTATGGCCCAGTACCCCCCAGACATGGGCACTATGGCCCAGTACCCCCCAGACATGGGCACTATGGCCCAGTACCCCCCCCCCCCCAGACATGGGCACTATGGCCCAGTACCCCCAGACATGGGCACTATGGCCCAGTACCCCCCCAGACATGGGCACTATGGCCCAGTATCCCCCCAGACATGGGCACTATGGCCCATGTCTGGGGGGGTACTGGGCCATAGTGTCCATGTCTGGGGGGTACTGGGCCATAGTGCCCATGTCTGGGGGGTACTGGGCCATAGTGCCCATGTCTGGGGGGTACTGGGCCATAGTGCCCATGTCTGGGGGGTACTGGGCCATAGTGCCCATGTCTGGGGGGTACTGGGCCATAGTGCCCCCCATTACTACTCGCGCCGATATAATCGCGCATAAATAAACTAGAAAAATATCTGGTGTGTTATATAATTGAGCTGTGACTGCATTGGATGCATACAACACCCATTCTGTAATCCAATATAGACGTTGACAACGCGATAGTTTTACCAACTTACCAGGTGTGTATTTGACTATATCTCATAGTTTCTTCCCTGTAATATTAACAAAAATTCATCCTGTATCCAAGGTTATAACAAATATTCATGATCCGATGTCCCGCAAATGTTTTGATTTTTATCTTTTTCGTGGGACTTAACACATATTCGTAGTATGTCTCGATTCCATTTTCTATCTTTCTCATTGGTGCTGCCATTTTAACTGTTTGGTTTGCCCGTTGTGCGCGATTTCAGTCATTTTATACTATAGTGTGCACGTGACTATTTCATTGACAATGTAAAGAACCTTTGTCAGTTTTTTTTTTCTTGTCAACTGATAAGGACACGCCAGATATTTTTCTCATTTATTTATGCGCGATTATATCGGCGCGAGCTTAAATATAGAGACATTTAGAACAGAAAATTACAACAACACAGTGGGAAGTAATTACAAGACACGCGCGATTAATTAACGTGTAAAACATTTGTGCGAATGACTGCATTTCACATCGATCAACGTTTTTACAGACAGACGTGTAGTGATCGCTAAATCGTTTGTAATAAATATCGTGATATATAATTCATTTGTTTTATTACCATCACCGTTTCGTACCAGACAGGCGAAACGTGTGAAATTATTACTTTCATTAATTATAGACAATCAGATTGTGAGGTGCAAAGACCGTAGGATTGCGCTAACAACATTTCCGATATCATGTAATTTACTAAATAGTTGCCATTGTTTTCTTCTCATTGAAATTTGGTATATAGCGAACGTTTTTCAACATTCTTCGACTAAAATTTGATAATTTCAACCCTTGAGACGATACAATTAATTTACGATTTAGAGTTGTTCAATCTGATTGTGTATCTTTAATACGTTCACTATCTTCATTTTCTTTAAGAATACTGTACAGTTATATTGATAGTGTATTTTTATGATTTTCAATATGACTACCTCAACAAGGTTGGATTTCCCGATCGTATAATATTACTCTCGACTGAGCAGCGATAGACGAACATATAACTTTGCTTATCTTTCTGATCATATATGCCGATTCATTAAACGATTTTCTGAGCTTTATTGGGTTAAATTCCCAACTATAACCTGACATATATCATTATATTCGTGACACTAGAAATTGACATTCTACATTTTTCGCGGTTGGTCTTATTGACTGTCCTCCCAAGGTCTGTATGCATTTGATATATATCAAACAGTGGGTTCGGTCGGAATAATATTGTCCGTTGTTATCATGTAAATATTGCCTCTGTGTTGAAATTAAACTTGGACGGTTTTTATGTTTACCCATACCATGTATGGTAAACATAGTGTCGTTGTCCGGATTGACCACTCGTCGTTCGTCCGTACGTCCGTCCGTCTGTCCGTCCGTAGACACTTCACGTGTAATGCGATAACTCAACCATTTTCTATCCAATCAGAAGCAAATTGTGTATATGGGTATATCAGCCCAAAATACAGATCGAGTTCGTATTTGGGTTTGATCCGAGTTTTTGTTACAGAGTTATGGCCCTTTTTCTACTTAGAATTCACACATTCTGCCATAACTCAAACAATTTTTATCTGATTGGAACCAAATTTGGTATGTGAGTTTCACAGCCCAAAATACAGATCTAGTTCGAATATGGTTTGATCCGATTTATTTTAAAGGAGTTATGACCCTTTTTCGAAAAAGAAATTGAAAAAAAAATCGATTTTTTTTTTTTTTTTTTTTAACTTTTATAATAATAATAAAAAAAATGTCATTGACATTGTCATTTGTTTTCATTTAGATATTGATGATTATGATACAAGTTGATAAAAAGATTTCCAATGTGTCCCTTTAATTTTTTTAAATAAATAAAAACAATTATAACCATTATAACTCTGCCAAGGGTACCCCGAATCACCACACCAAATTTGATTAAATCGGTCCAAAATCTTGTGTTATGTACTGGTAAATCTGTTTGGAGCAACATTAAATCCAATTCACCAATTGCATTTGGACTACTTAGCTATTGATAAAGCTATATTATTTTCTGATGTCTCTTATGCCAATGCGCAAATAATCTGTTAAAGAAGCCTGTGGTATCTAATTTAAAATAAAGATTCAACAATAAACATCACATGATATTAACAGTAGACTTGGACATCTGTGCTGCAGAGTTATATTATCAGATGGTCTGATATCATTATAATTGTTATTGGTTTAATAGAGGTCAGTGTTCAACATAAACAATTCCTGTGATTTTTTGACAGCTGTGCTATATAATTGATATTAATGGGTCAGTGGTGAGGTTTCTTATCTGTATACTAGGACACATTATTATTGTAAACTTAAATTGGACTCTCTTAACCCAAGTATTCCATGTCCAGGGCAGACCTATACATTTAACCCACGGACTTGCTGGCTGTGGCGGTTTAGCATTACAGATCCTGTACCAGTGCATTCTCTTATATAAATGCCAGTGACCCATAAATTCCAATAATTTGTGTTATGTACATTTGTCTATAATAGTACATAACAGTATACTCTATAATTCAACACCAAAACTCTCATTAATCCGATCATATTAAATTTGTATCGCCAAGGGATGGGTTAACATCTGCCGATCGTGATCGGCCTCTCGTTCATTGTAAGCTTAAATACATATTTGTTTTGGGTGACCTACCCATTTGAAGGTTAGTGCAGATTATGAGAGATTGTCAGATATATAACTTCGACAGCATTTTTTCATTTCCCGCATTTGCGTTCAATTATGATTCACGTTGATCAGACAAGTCCATATCGATAGTCTCGTGTAAAGAGGTACTATCTCCCTTCTTAGTTAGTATTGAGTTAGCGCCTTTCTCTGTGAGACCCTCGATCGATATAGTCGTGCGTATGATACCAAAATTTTCATTTATGATCAGTGAAGCTTAAAGGTGTTCAATCCGAACAGAGGGTCACCATCTCAACAGATTCCAACAACAATCCGATAAAACTCCTCTCAATTACTATTTCTTTGGCTTTGGGGGTAAAAAATATTTGATTCGAGTCGAGGAAATCCATCAAACAAAGCTCAGAATTATTAGATATCGATTTTTGAAATTTATTATTTTTTTATTATCGGGAATACTTTCTGACCCAGAACTCAGTCAAAATTGTGTTATTATTACCACTTGATTTTAGAGTTATAAATCCTTGTCTGTTTGAAAGGTGTTTTGGTGTACACGTCTCGAGCAGGTTACGAAATTGACGCCAATTATTAGTATTTATCTCGATCAAATAACAAATTTCAAAAATCAATATCTAATAACTCTGAGCTTTGTTTGATTGACTTCATCGACTCGAATAAAATATGTTTTACCCCTAAAGCCAAAGAAATAGTAATTGAGAGGAGTTTTATCTGATTTAGTACCTTTAACTGACTTTTTTGGTTATGTAATAAAAATACGATTGTCTCTTGGATTATTTCACTTATCGTCTCATTTTCTGGGCATTATGTTTATCATTTATGTTTATCATTCTTCGCCGTATGAACCGCACGAACAACCCAGCCAATACACTCAACACTCCACCACCAATCACACCAACTATCCATTCCCATTCTAAAAAAAAAATTACATACCGGCGATAAGTCAAAGTGTGAAATGGAAAATTGCTGATGTATATCTCGTTCCGGATCAATATCAAGCGGGGTATAATGAATTAAGTAATATGATGTTTGTGTCAAATGAAATATGGATTATTTTGAGCATAATAGTGATTATTTCAAAATTGTCGATCAGCTAATGGAACATCATTCGGAAGTTATATGTCTGAGAATTCAACAGTTAGCTCAACGAGATTGTTTCGGATGCAGATACAGTAAAGGCAGTCAACGAGATCATGATTGTATCAATGAAACATTCAGTGAAAAACAAGAATATTACTTCGATGAAGCATTTAATGAAACGAATGTATAAGAACTAATTGATCAATTCCAACTACTTAATGCTTACATAGGAGATAAACACAAAGTTATTATTCAAACATTTCTCAACGACCAACAATGGATTCAACAAAGTCAACCTACATCTGGCTGGAGACGTACAGTTCTGAATATAATTGAACAGTTATGAATGTTTCATCAGAGGATTCTAAGGATGATTTCCTTCAGAGATACCATTACAATCCTATAAATCCTGGAGCGTATAGTGGCGTATAAAGTGTTACAACATACAGACGCCCCGCATATTTCCAAAGCCTATTTACGAAAATGGCTTAACAACCAAGATACACATACATTGCACAGACAAGTGCGTCGCAAGTTTAACAGATTAAAAATTGTGACATCAGGTATCGATGATATGTGGAATATGGACCTACTTTCTGTGCAGAATTTATCTGAATATAACGATCAATATCAATATGTATTGGTGATTATTGATGTATTTTCCAGGTTTTTGTTCTGCCAACCTATCAAATTTAAGAATGCACAATCCGTGCACAAAGGCTTAAAATATGTACTGAATCAAACCCTAGCTCATCAAATCTATCCAAAAAAACATCTTACTTTATGGATGCCTATGAAAAGGCGACTGAACAACTATTCGGTTATTTATTGATTGACTATCGGATAATCGCTATCGCCTAAGAACGGATATATTCCCTGGAGAAAACAGCATAATATTTGCCGAAAATTAAGGTCATGGTTGACGTTGAAATTACTCAGTCAATTGCGGAACAATTACGTCGCTTCAACAAGAAAATTCGCCGCCTATTTCTGAAAAATCTATCAAAAATACAGTTGAAACACGTAGTGGAAGCCGTGTTGAATGTGCTTGTTGGTAACATAAAGATAACAAAAATACAGCAGCAGAAATTGAGACGATACAAGGGGCGAATGAGGTCTGTAACTCAGAAAGATATTAGCATTGCTAGAAGAAGGAAGTTGCTCTCACACTGCGCTCAAGTGATACCTCTCATACTTGACACTGTTACGGAATATCTAGTGAATGGCGAGAGAACTTATTCTGATACCAAAGGAGAGATACGAACAAATGATGATGAAAGAACAGGAGGAGATTCACCACAGTAAAGATCAGTCACCTCCTATGGGCGAAGACAGTACTATAGAGCCAGAGGCTGCGCTGTAGAGACTGTGCAGAAGGTGATAAATGATAGCACACCTCAAGAGGAGGAAAACTCAATGGAGAACCCTAAACCCGCATGTTGGTAGGAACGCAGTTGATCCCGATCAGATCGGTTCAGACCCACTGTTGTCCACACAACCTTAACTCTACCTGGATAGAAGGAAAAAATTCAGTGAATAGCACCCATTATTAAGAACTATGAGTTCTTAATCTACTGTCAGTCTCTAGCGAACCACGTGAGCTCTTGAGATTGAACAGCGGAGGCACTCTAAACACTGTGTTTACTACTTAAATACAAGATTGCCGTAAATACATATTTGTTTTTTTAAACACTTACCTATTCGGTGTCGCTGTCGGTCTGTATCAGAATCAGCGCCACTCTGAAATAAGAAAAACAAAAAATAAAATAAAAATAATCTTTAACCCCCCACACACACACCCAGCACCCCAAAAAAGGAGGGGGGCCCCTCTACCGCCCCCGGATGTGGGATGTTTTTTTTTTTTTTACACACCTTTTCTTCTTCTCTGCCCGACTTTCGTCAGCCACCATCTCCTTCATTCTCTTCTGAATAAAAGAAATAATAATATAACATCGGCTGGTGGTGTGTGAGGACAATTGTCGTATCATGCAAGCTAGGTCCCCATAATAAGTTTATTACGATGTCGAATAATTGTAATTAAAATAATTGAATTTGTAATTCTGTTAATTGCAATTGTTTACTCCGGGTAACAATGGCAAGGTCAGGGACCATTGCCACGTCACTAGCCGCTACCTCGGCGCTGCCCATAAAAAATGTAACCTTTACAGAACAAAAAGAGGTGGAAAGTTCATACCTGTAGTATTACACGGATCCAGTAATTTCGACACACATTTGATTATGCAAATATTGGGTTCATTTAAAGACATGAAAGTAAGTTGTATTGCAAAATCAACTGAGAAATATGTGACATTTAGTCTGGGAAATTTGCGTTTTATAGATAGTTACCAATTCCTACATGCATCATTACAAACTCTAGTGGAAAATTTAAAAGACGATACGACTCATGACTTTAAATTTCTCAAGGACGAGGGGTTGGAATTTCAGTTTGTCCAATGAATCAATTAACTGATGTAAAGGTATTTTAGTAACACCTTTCAATGCGATTGGTAATGTAAAATTCCTAAAACGATCAATTCTGTCCAAGACAGGTTTCCAAAGGTAGAACTCGGAAAGATTAAATTTAGGAAGAATCTCGTTATCAAACGCATTTATAAGCTGAGAGTTGTCACCTGAGAAGTGACTCAATTTTCACATTCGGGGCAGAAGCGATACACGTAGGTTGTAAAGTTAGTAATCCAATAGGCGGAAATAATGTCACTTCTTGAGAACTTACATAATCTTTACACCTTACCGAGAAAGTTATTGGTTTAGCTAAGCTAATGACAAAGAGTCCAGTGTTTACATTTCTGACATATGGTAGTTTAACGCTCGGTTGCACTTCTATAATGCACTGGTCTTTTATTGACCTCGTGTCATTCATGAGTAATGCGATAGGGCATGGTTTATCGTTGTAAAGCGTTCGAATAACAACATCAAAAGGACAGAATGGCAATGGATTCATTAAGCAGATCGAGTTATCGGGTAATGTTATGAATTGAGTACGACCAGCATTTATTATTAAGTGTTTATGGTCAAACCGATATTCAGCAATCATTTGTCTTAAATCTGAAGATAAAGATTTTTTATTAGGTGTGTATGGGAACGAATGAATCCTAAAGAGTTCAAATTTGTTCCTTATGTTGATCAGAGGAATTTTCACTAGTACAATTAGTCGACTGTTTGTAAACAGAGTAGAACACATGAAGTTTTGATAATACTTCCACAATTCAGTGTTGGGATCAAATGGTAATTTAAGATGATCTGGAAGATGTTTGTCCAAGTCAGATAACACTCGTCGTAGGGTATTAATACGAACCACACTTGGAGCAATTCGTTTGGTAGTTAAGATACTTGTTTGTGTATGCATGTGTTCTACATGAAATCTAGCAGCAGTAATCATTTGAGTTATCTCTGTAATTCTTAGGTCAATATGATTATGCAAATTAGCGTAATATTCCAATGTCGTTAATTTGTGTGATTGCTTGTTGAATACCTCAGTGATTACATTCTGAATATATTTAACTGTTTCAACCAACTGATTAGTTTTCATTCTATTTTCACGGATGTAATTCCGGGAGACGTCCATTAGGCTAAAACTTTCTTTGAGAGTGTGCTCAATTTTTCGTTGATTATTAGCCAATTTATTAATGTTATTATTAATATTATTGAGGTCGTTCTCACTGACTGTTCCAAACAGCCAGGATAATCCTTCTCCTATGAAGGGGAGCAGCGACCTTTTAATCTTATGCGGCGAGTCATCGTGAAGTGTTTTGAATTCGACAAATTGCGAAACAACTTCTAAGTATTCGGTGTTTAGTATCTCTAAGTTTTCACTGAAACTTGCGAAGATCTCGTCGAATTGTTTAGTTGTACCTGTCAAGTTAAACGACTCATGTCCGTTTGTTTGTATTGTTTTTAACTTTGTTCGGTCCAACTCTTTTCGAGCTATTTTTATTTGTCTTGACATGGATTTCAAGTTGTTTTGAAATGGTTCTAAGTTTACTACGAAACCTATTGTCCAATCTGCATTGGTCATATATATATCTTTAAGTTTTTGGAAAATCACATTATGTCGTGTCACAATAATGCTATTCGTTTGACCTAATTCTAGTGAGATTAAGGTCACACAGAGTACTAGTATTGCTGAAATTAGTCACATGATTAGAGTGATCTCGTAGGTTAGGGTTGGGGTATGTCTAGTTGTTGTGTCTGGTTGCCTTTGTTATCCTTGTAATTGTAACTATTTACCTAGCTTAAATGCACTCGTTGTTGGAGATTTGCAACTCTCCAAAACAAATATTAATTCGAACATTCCCAACTATGGTATTATTTAGATTGGCGAATTTCGGGCGTGCAATGGTACTACTTAAATTTAAGTCAATAAATTTAAATTTCCCTTCTTACTTTTTCACCTATCTATTTTTACAAAGAAGGAATCAGACTGCAGTCACAGGGAGGAGTTCAGACAAAAAATAAATATTTGTTCATTTGTTTGAAAGAGGACAGGTCTTCTGAAAAGGTGTACGTGACAGACGTACTCAGGTCAGTTCTTCAAAAGACGTATACAGGTCAACACCGTGCGGCCGCACATGTCAACGCTGCATAATCCTCCCTAACAAGGAATTCTTTAGCAGAGCTAAAGAAGGCAAAGAATAAATGAGCAGCGGGGATAAACAAACCGCGGAATAAGCTCGGCCATTAATGGGACCTTGTAAATAATCAAGGACATGCAGTAGAAATGCATGTGATTACGGCTAATCCATATCCATTAATGGAAAAGGGAACAACAGACTATTCGACAGGGTAGTCAGTTATTTAGAGATCAGTCTCTAGAAGGGGCATAACTGTCAGTGGTTCAATGGTAAGCAGGCGACCAGGTTCAAACTGAGATTCATCTGAGTCGTCCTCTGCTATTGATAATTTGGCATGAACAGATTCAATGTCTGCAGCCATTGTGATGTCTTGTAATCCCAGATTGGGAGGTACATCATAATCGTCGGTAGATGCGTTATATGCATTGTGCATATCATCACTGTACTCTTCGGTAGAGGCACTATAATCATTCTGAGCCTCTTGAGCTAGTTTACGAGCACGCAGCTTGGTGCGAAGCTCGTTAAGGGGTATATCGTCTTCGTCCTCCGAATCTGATCTGACCTGGCGTTTCATTGTACGAAGACGCTGAAGAGGTATGTTATCCTCGGAGTCGGGGTCAGAATCAGATGAGGAGGGGGGTACAACATAGCGCTGCGCTCTGACAGCAGCTTCTTTGTCAGTTTTGACAGGCAGAGTCCAATCTATGGCAGCTCTGCGGAGGAGGTCAGCATGACTCTTAGTCACACGACCTGTAAGTTGATTACGGATGCGGTATGAAACAGGTGACCGCTTTTCAATGACGCGATAATATGGTTGCCACTTAAGGGCTAACTTATTTTTGGTGGGATTGTCTTTGTAATAGACAGGGTCGCCCACCTCAAAAGAGTTATCGGTCGCCTTCTTATCTTGGTAGGTTTTCTGTCGCTTGTTAGCAGACTGTAGATGACGATGCATCAACCGAAATGAACGATGCATTTCTTGATGTGCGACCTTGTGAAAGTCACCACCCACATACTTGTGATGAGGGCTGAGCAAATTGTCAATTGGTAAAATGGGGTCGCGTTGATATAGCAGGTAGAATGGCGAGTATTTAGTAGATTCATTCACACTGAATCGTATACTAGCCAGTGTGTGGGGAAGATACAGATCCCATGTCTCAAGTTGATTATTAAGCAACTTGGAAAGAATGTCATGCATAGTCCGGTGAACGCGTTCAACTTTGGCGTTACTCTGAGGATGATAATAAGAAGAAGTGACGTGATGAATACGAAGTTCTTCTAAGACATCATGCATGACTTGATTAATAATCTCGGTGCCATTATCAGTTACCAGTTCCAGCGGTGCTGAGAAACGAGGAAAAATCTCACTGAGTAACAAATTGGCAATAGTGGAGGCAGATTTGTCTGGTACTGCAAAACTTTCTGGCCAACCACTATAGAGGTCGATGAAAGTGACGATGTAGACGTTCCCACTTAACGTCGATAGGTAGGGTCCAATTAAATCGAGACCAATTTTAGCGAAGCGGTAAGGTGCTATGTCTGTTTCTTGAAGAGGTGATTTCTTTTTCTGAAGTTTTCGACTTTGGCAGGGAATGCATTTTTCACAATATGCATATATATCTTTGTAAAGATTCTTCCAATAATACTTGGATTTGATTGAGGAAAACATTTTATCGGTACCTAGATGCCCATTATCATCGTGGTACTGTTGCATAATGTGAGTTTGTAAATGAGAAGGAATACACATGCGAAGGACAGGGTCATCCTTGGCATGACTAATATAATGCAAGATGTCATTGATAAGTATGTATTTTTCCCAAATGGAGGGTGGTGGATTGTTGCAATTATATTGTTTCTTAAGCTCTACTATATCAGCATCTTTATCTTGTTCTAGAGTCATGTTGAAATCAACATGTGTGAGTTGAGATTGACGAGAGTAGTATGTAGACGAGATAGTCTGGAACAATACATTCCACCCGGAAACCTATTGTTCTTAATTATATTCCACCCGGAAAACCTATTGTTCTTAAATATATTCCACCCGGAAAACCATTGTTATTAAATAGCATGTGATTTAAGAGAACAAAGCATTCTACTTTTCCTAAACAAAAGAATGAACTTTATACCCCACAGGTGTTTGGAGAACAATACAATATATTCCTTAGAAAATCAAAGCTATTGTTATATAAAGACAAAGCATGTGAAATCGTGAATCTGTATCAAACTTACAACAATACATTCCACCATTTTGAAGTATCAAAGTTATTCATACACACAAAGACTCGTGAACCTGAATGAACCTAAGGTAGAATTAAACCTAAACAAAGAAATCTATATTTATAATATGGATCTATTGTCAATGAGAACATTATAAATAACAAACAAATCAAAATATACAAGCACAATCCATCTACGTATAGTAGAATGGATGGGAATGCACCCTATCCGTTTAAAGTTTATACACAGAAAATATCAGACTGAAGAAACTGCAAATACCAATGGAATTAGTTCACAATAAATCGAAGCCTAATACGAATCCGAGCGTGTCAGGGTTAAAACCATATAATACACGATATGTAATACCTAGGGATATGCGAATCGAGCAATTTCAATTAGAATCGAATCTCGATTCAAATCAGTCAAGCCAATCGAAACTCGAATCGAAATATTGCATCAGTGGTATGACTGGTATCAACAGTGAATATGTAGACATAACCTGAATAAGGTACAATACCAGCATCCATTGATCCACTTGGTAACGATAATAAATGATTATAGGTATATAAAGTAAACATTATCCATAGTTTAAACCAAATGTTTGTGACTCTAACTACTATAAAATAATATTAACCACCAACCAAGTCAGTAAGAATCGCAATTATGTAGATAAGTTCGACAAAATTACAAATTTGCTAATTTGGTTTGTTAGGGTTTATCGTCGTTATAGCCCAAACACGACGTTGTCAATTTACGGGTGGAGGAAAGACCACACAGAGGCGTAATTTCACCGAGAAATCGTCCCACGTCGTGTAGAAACCACCTACCCCCGGAAAACAACCGACAAAATTACCCAGATACACGATTCCGGTCACTCTACCTATGACGGGAATCGAACCAGCTTCGTCGGCGCTGGACGATCTGTGACGGGGTAATGCATATGGCACTATACCAACTGAACAACCCCCCCCCCCCCCCACCCCAATTTAGCTAGATCAGTTATACGAGTCTTGCAATGTATCTATGGTATATAATTCAATGAAACTGGTACCGATGATTCGAATCAAATCGAAACAGAAGAAAGAAAAAATATTCGCAGGGCCCTAGTATACCGCAGCACTACACAATATAATATACAAGAGGTACGCTGTCGCATGATATTTCACCCCCCCCCCCCAGCAATTCGGAATAAGCATGGACGCGGAAACTCAAAAACAAACGATCCTGAAACCCAAAATCAAGCAACATTTCAAATTTTCTAAGTTGAAAAAAGACCCATAACTCTGACAAAAATCATCAGATTATACCCAAATTCGCACTTGACATGTATTTTGATATAACTGATCCACAAAATACGGGATTTGCAATCGTACCACCAAAGCTCACGCTATCATCTGGAAACCCAAAAACAAGAGACAATTGAATTTTCTAAGTTAAAAAAAGGCCATAACGCAGGTGAAAAAGGGTGGACGAAACCCGCGCTATGCATGTAGCTGTTCACCTATGCTGCTCTATCAACATACCAAATATCAGCTAAACACGCCCAGCTGTTGCTGAATAACAATCCAAAAACAGACAAAATTGAATTATCTAAGTAAAAAAAGGGTCATAACTCTGGTGAAAATGTGTGGACGAAACCGGGCTATGCATGTAGCTGTTCCCCATGCTACTCTATCATCATATCAGCTAAATATGCCCAGCGGTTGCTAAACAATAATGCAAAATGGAAGGACGTACAATGTACGAACGTACGGAAGGAGATGTCGACTATATACTCATCAACTTCAAGTTGGGGACATAAAAACACACCAATATATAAGCTATAGCCAAAACATAGGCGAATTGGTGGAAACAAAATAAGGAAAGGTGAGTCAAGGGATGAGATAGTTAGTATACTCGATTTTCAGATGCAATTGAATTCAGAACTCGGAAAGAAATATAAATAAATCACAAACCTACCTTCAGCCCCCTGCTAACCAAACAAAAGCAAACATGCGAAAAACAATTGACTGTTGTGTAACTATAGAAAGCAGTATCCGGGACATTAACCTATTCATAATAACGGACGTGACAAATAAAGATTTAGTAAAATAACACAGTTTCCTCATACGGAAAGGTTTGATTTATCATCACGTGCATGGCTCAAGTTACAATAATGCAGATGGTTTGCGGAATGTTTCCTAGTCGTGCATGTTCACCAAAATCGTAAAAAATTGTACGTTCAGAGGAAATAAAAAAACATGCAACTATATAAGCGAAACATAATGGCGATAAAATATATTCACCTCTATACCCCAATTATCAAGAGTTTGATGATGGTATAGAAGTAGATTATGCAGATGAGCCTCCAGAAATAGATTGGGATATTGTCATTGAAATAGAAATGGCAGAAATAGATTGGACGGATGATGAAGATGAGGGGTTTGAACAGTTGTAGTCCCCCCCCCCACCGCCCCTATCCCACAAGGTTCTATTAAGAACCAACCAAAAAAAACTATAGTTAGTACACCCCCCCCAATCAGGGGTAGGGGTCCAACGCTGGTAAAAATCAATTCCATGATGGAGTTGACTTTGCAACACAAAATGCTGACTGAAGGTGTAAACTCCTCGCCGATAATTAGTGATTTCAACGTGCACAATGACTTATTCTTCCAACCGAAAATCACAGATACAGCTATAAAACTAGTAATAGTCTTAACAGCTTAAACGAATTCAAACCCTAATCTATAATGGGGGGGGCAAGAGCAATACTTACAAAGCAATAAAAGCCTGATGAATATATAGTGATACACATATGTCCACACAGTAGACCTATTGCGACAGGTGAATAATCAAGAGCGTTTCACATAAAATATGATTATGATCAACCCTCTAGTACTTAAAGGTACACGTATGCGTCTTATATAGAGTTCACCAAAACATTATATTAGATGCACGGAAATGGTATACATAAGCTCGTATAGTAGACCTATTATTATGAGATCAATATATTCAATGAACGAAGAGTCCTATCAATAAAGAGCAATATACTGCAAAACAAATTTGTCGTATACGCAATTCAGGACCTTCCCCAATAAATGACAAGGCATGTTTACACGATAGGATTGGTGCTACGAGGTGTTTAAATTCAAAATAGCTTCCTAAATTAAATAAAGAGCGTTATGTTGAATAACTAAATGATTGATGGTAGCACCCGGGTGATAAATATTCGATCAAGCCTCTGTGTACTATATGTCCACACAGTACACCTATTGTGGCAGGTAATTAACGAAGAGCGTTTTAAACAAGGATCAGCCCCCTCCCCTTTAAAGACATATATATGAGTCTTACAGAGGGTTACTTAATACCTGTAAGAAATGGTATACAAATGCACACAAAGTAGGCCTATTATTGTAAGATAAATGGAAAAAGCCATCAAAAGACTACCTAACGAGACATACACCAACAAAAAGAGCATCAATTATAAGCTCGTAAGATATGTACACATATGTTCACACAGTAGGCCTATTCTCATAGAATAGCCAGCATAACGGTACATGAAGGGGGGGGGGGGTAATAGAATACGCAGCCAATAGAGAGTATTGGATGGATTAAAGGGGTATACACCGTTTGTCCTATAACACTACGAGATGTGTAGGGTACATATATGGTCATACACTAGCTCGATTGTAAGCACACTTTTGACCTGAGGGTATACATATGTTCACAAAGTAGGCCTATTCTCATGGGAATGATAGAACATGACTAATTAAATGGAGACTATTTGTATAATCAATAAAGAGCAATATATGTCTTTATCAATCCTCGAATGACTTAAAGGGGTATACATGGGAAATAAAGAGCATCATTGTTTTCAAAACAAGGTGTATGTACCTAACCCAAACTAATAGAAATTGAGAGTATATGACAATACAACTTTTTATTCTGATTGTTAAATAACGATAATCAACATGTCTAAGAAAATAGCTGTTTGCTAGAAAAATATGTATAAATTTGTTTAAATATATAGCATTTGGCACAAAAAACAAAATTAAGAAATAGATCTGAATTTGTGCAGGTACCGATCCAATGTAGGATATAACTATAGTCAAAACCAATGAAATGTTTAACTAGCATTATAAAATAAACATCAAACTATCAACATATCAAAGCTTTAGTCATATATAATTAATAAATATGGCACCTGTAAAAGTCAGACCAATCTCTCAACAGACTTTCAGTCAGATAATATATGTAAGAAAATAAAAAAAGAGTAAATCACATTATAGAAAGACCGGCATTTGGCACTTACAATAGTGAGGTATGGATATAAATAAGATCAGGACACAAATTTAGTATAAATATTGGAGGAATTGAAATAAATTCCTGAGTATCTATAAGAAATGGCTCTATGTTATTCAAGGTATTGAACCTACTATATAACTAAAAATACATAGCATAACAAATTGATTTAAATATATGACTGTAAACACTAATCTGACGAGACCATATATATATATACTTATATCCATACATCAAAAAGAGGTCATAAAAACAAGTATAGCAAAAGTTACATCGGCATAAAAGAATAACGGAGATATGGATCTTAATTTAATGCGGGGGACAAATTAAATTCGGAATAATAGGGGATATCATCGAATTCATAGTATCAGTACACAGAAACTAGCCTAGAAGTTCCACAATATTTCTCTATACCCCTTTAATAGGTAGGATTGAAATTTAATCAGCAAAAGTGTAGTCAGATCCATATCTCAGAACAGATCCACTATTATATTTATGAAACCGATGTAATAATATCATAATAAATATAAACATCACCCCCCCTATAATGTTATATAGTTTGGACCATAAGTCAACAAGTTCCCCTATTTAGTTAACAGTAGAAGAACAAATGCCAAATAGGGCTGTGGTAAAAACAATTAACCCACCCCACCCTCCCCATATCCGAGGTCAACAATACAAATCAACAAGAAAATACCAAAATCAGCACCAGAGGTATGTTATATAGTTTGGACTATTAAATAAAGAGCGTTCTATGATGGTAGCACCTAAGCGATAAATATTTTATCAAGCCCCTGTGTACACATTTATCCTAATGTAGTCCCTCCCCACCACATTAAGGTATATATATATATCAAACCTACAGAGGGTTACCTACTTGTAAGAAAATGGTACACATGTGCGCACATAGTAGGCCTATTACTGTAATATAAATGGAAAAGTCCTAAAATCATTACCTAAAGGAGGTGATTTAACAATCATTAGTCGGTAATATATCTCAGTAGAAGAATGAAGGTAAATGACCCCCCCCCCCAGGTTTACAATGCAAATGAACAACAAAATACCAGATTCAGCACCAGAGGTATGTTATATAACACCCCCCCTCCCCCTTGTTTTATCAACAATATCCCAGTAGAAAAAATAACTGTGAGAACATAAACAGATATAAAAAAACGACATGTAGAAATACTAACATCGATAAAATTTGTGGAGTTGGGAAGCTTAGAGTACAAATATCAAATGCATAGTATGGGAGAAAATTATAACTAAGGTAGCATGCACTTAAAATTTAACACCTGCTATCGATAATACAGTGTAGAAATAGTGAACAGGAAATAAGAATTTCCTGTAAAAGGATTCAGATATGTCTTGTTAAATTGAACACCTGTTTCAACAGGAAATAAGAATTTCCTTGATAGAAAGGTATTTATAAGCCAGAAAAATACAATCAATATCCACCACATGATAAAAATGTCTCAAATAAATTTTACCGAGAACCGAAATTGCCACGAGACCGGAGTTTTGACCTTTCGAGGCCATATAAATCCTAGAAAGGATACTCATCAAAATGCTCAATGGCAAAATGCTGATTGAGCTTACAAACACTACGAGCGGGCAGACAGTATGCCCAACTGGAGTGGATTATAGAGCTATGGTAGCCAACTATAGCAATATTCTGGACTATTATGAAATAGTCCAGAAGTGGGAGAAAGCTGTGAAAAATGGTGAGGTGAGTATCAACTCTACAAATTTTATCGATGTTAGTATCCTCTACCCCCCCCCCCCCCCCTGCCTACAAATCTAAGCGTCTCGGAGGAGCAATATACTTTCTAAGATTGTAGCGGGGGGTAGAGGCTACAACTGTATCATCATCATCTGTTGAACTAGCTGCTGCAGAAGCAGTGGGTGAGGTCATGTCCAGCTCAGTGACCTGAGTGGCGCTAGACTGGTCAGCCAACGAAACTGGAGATAAATCGGCCAAAGGAATCATCCCTGTTATATCAATGAACCTTTGTCGATATCTCCTTATCCGTCGCCTGATCAACCAAGCGACCAAACCCGCCAGAGAGCTGAACACGGCTCCTCCCACTGATGAAATCAAAGCAATGAAACCATCATCATCTTCTAATCTCTTCTGTAATCCTAAAAAAGATAGGGATAATATATTAAATAATAGAATATTGTAACATGTGTAGGAAACAAGCATCATCAAATGCATGGGTTCCAATCGCAGAGAATACAAGCTTAGACGAAATTATGGACAATTTACAGTCAGTTTAAATAAACAGATCATACAAACACAGAACGGACATATATGTAAGTAACTCTTAGAGTTTGTATCTGTCATAATACCTTCAGTTTGATCTCCTAAATGATTCAGCCCCCCCCCCCCCCAATCGCAGAAAGGTAGTTTTATACCTGGGGAAATATAAACAAACTAGTAACTGCTATTAGGTAGGGAGCAAAGTCCACTAATGTAGTTGTTGTTGGCACTCACGGCTTGGAGACCACCGGATGATTTGTAATGGTCACAGCTGAGAGCTTTCACATGAATGGCAACAAGCCATATTTCCGACTAAATCCTGAAAAATTACCCATAATTATGTTGTGGTTAAGCTATCAACTACTTTGGGCATTACGATAGCATCTGATCAATAACATTCTATAATCATAGCAAGAGACTTACTATCTTTAAACTTATCCAGCATGCATGTTGAGGTAGATGAGGTTGAAATCATGGTGGACGTCATCATGTGTGTGGTTGGTTCAGTGGCGGGTGAGGTAGTGGTCGGTTGAAGGGTGGATGTCGTGGTTGTTGGTTCAGTAGTGGCAGGTGAGGTGGTCGGTTGAAGAGTGGAGGTACTAGTTGTTGATTCAGTAGTGGCAGGTGAGGTGGTCGGTTGAAGAGTGGAGGTACTAGTTGTTGGTCCGGTAGTGGCGGGTGAGGTTGCGAGTTGAAGAGTCATGGTTGTTGATCCGGAAGTGGTGGGTGAGGTGCTCGGTTGAAGAGTGGAGGTCGCGGTAATATCTTCAGGAGTAAAACCTATAGTAAAAATAGAAAGAATTATATTTAATATTAATGACCGTGGTCCATTCTACAACCTATATCCCAACCAATAACCAAAATATCAAAAGTTATATGGGAATAAGAAATTGGATAGTTGACATGTTAAATAATAGGGAAAACACACTTTTATGTGAATACCCAGCTTAGAATAACCTCACCCGCCACTACCGGACCAACAACTAGTACCTCCACTCTTCAACCGACCACCTCACCTGCCACTACTGAATCAACAACTAGTACCTCCACTCTTCAACCGACCACCTCACCTGCCACTACTGAACCAACAACCACGACATTAGTGCTACAACGTCTTCAATGAGTACACCTATTTGAATAGGGCAAACACTCAGTATGTGGTAGAGGGGAGATAATTATATAATTCAACAAAAAATTATATGTAGGATTTGAACCTTATGACAGGATAGTATATCCTTGATGTGTGATTATTACACCCCGGAAAAACTGAACAGGAAGAAAAAAACCTTCCTTATGGTAAATTGTATGAGGTTAGGTTTATAAGACAGAGAAAAAAGGGCAGTCTATCAGATCTACTATTGTAAATATGAAATTTTTCCAAAAAAAAATGCAATACAGAAGTCGGGTCAGCAAGGGGATGGTCATAGATCTAAATTCTACTCGCAATGAATGGCGAATTAAAATTTACACAGCTGATGGGAACATGTGGATAACTTCTGAAGATTACATTCATTTAGTTAACCGGAGAGATCCAATAATGAGAGATTTTCAGAAGTTAGAAAACAACGAGTGTACAGAAGGATCCCAAAAGATTATATTCAGGAGCTGTGTGAGTCCTTCTTTGTCAATAGAACTAACTTCTATTGACAAAGAATGGTACCTAATTCTATATAATGGGAACAAGTTCGTAAGGATTAGGGCCGAAGACTTCAATATATTCGCCAATGAGAAAGACAACATTATGAGACATTTCGAGCTTATTGAAGCGAGCATCTCTATGGTGAGTAATTTAAATTAATCTACCTCAACCTAGTAGTCTATTTCATGTACATTATGGGGTTATATTTGAATAATTTACCAGTCTAGATGTTTAAATTTCACACAACACGATTAAATTCTTATGTCGTAACTCCTAAACAGTCAGTTTAACATAAAACAAATCTATTTCTCTCTAAATCTTCTCGATACTCAATCGCCCTCAATGTGCTGGAGATTATGTGAAGGTCCAGGTGTTACCACGACCGAGTAACTTTATAAACCTGTGGTAGCATTGTTCAACGTGCACACACCGATGCGTGTGGTCAACTATTAATGTCCGCACCTGATCGGACAGCGTACTGCACCTACGACAAAATACCTGAACAAGTGTTGTAAAATCAATTGAGAATTTTCTGCTTGTCAAATTATCCCGAACAGCAGGTTACTATGCCTGGTTCACAAGCAGGAAAGACCAGTAAGCTACCTCTCCGCTACAGGTTTATGGATAGACGATTATCTTATTTCGATAGGCTAAACCTTTTATATTGATCTGGTACAGTGCATTCTGGTCTAGTACCACAATTGATACCAGCTAGTAAATTATGCCCGAGAGGTTGTTCTACAGATAGGTGTAATAAACTAGAAATACTCACGTTCACACAGCTCATTATCAACGATTAGCACAACATCTGTTGGATAGACCCATTCTTTGCAAATTAGCTCTCTATCACCAGTGTCACTGATGATCACTTCCAAATTTGGGATTACAGATTTGTAAATGTCTACGTATTTCACATCTTCCAATACCAAGTATTTAGAAAAGCAAATGTTCGGAGTCTTTGGTGTGAATATCTCGATGCTGATACATTTCGTGGTGTAGTCATCGGTTTCAAAACAGTTGGGGTGAAACCCCGAAATACAATTTATAACAACAAGCATTGTAAGCAGTGTAAAGAATTCAAGCTGCATTTTGTCGTTGAAATATTTGGAAAGAAATCGAGGACAGCGCATGCGCAGAGACACTAGATTACCTATCCCACGATGCATCAGTCCTAAAACCTTTCATTTTACAAAGCGATAAGAACTTTTTTATACGATAATAAATATCTATCAAATCTCGCATAATAATAGAACTAGCCATTATGAAAGAATGGGTGGAAAACAGTATTGTTTTAAATATAGATTTATGAGATGAGCGAAGATTAAAAATATACATCGAAATTAGGTAATTGTGAAAATATTAAGGGGAGTAACTCAATTGTTTTTCAGAAACTGTACGCTCGAATACTTTGTTATCGATTCTTAGTTGGCTAGATCGATAAATATTTCGGAAAATTATGTTGATTATGCTTTATACATTAAAACTAACAAATCTTAATTATAGTTATATATTCTCTGTCGAAACACGATCACTTATTAGGTGACATTAGTATATCGTGTTCAGGGACGTAGATAGGGGGGGGCTTCAGTTTAACTCGAGATTTGCACAATTAAATTCGCCCTAGACCTCAATGCTTGGGGGGGGGATTTCACAAGGTTGACACCCTCCGAACGGAAACCCTCTAGCCACGTCCCTATCCCCAATAGCGTTGTTCAACGTGTATACACGATCATTAAAGTCCACACCTGCGACAACACACCTGAAGTTATTTAGTAATTTCGAATGATACTTTTCAACCTGACAAACTTGATATCTAATCCAGTTCTGATTTCTAGCACGAGAGCTCAGTATGCTACATGATCGTTGATATACTACGGTCAACTACATACCACACTTATTACGGGTTGTTTAACGCGAGAAAGTTTTGAAATCATAACATCAACACCAGTGTAAAGTCTTGAAAAATTTCCAACCGATAAATATTCCAATGATAATGTTGACGAAATATATGGTAATATTGTTTTTTTTATAATTGACTAACATTGTTTTGACTGATCACGAGGGAGGGATTGAAAATCAAAACTATAATAACTTTTGTTTGTATGAAATTCTCGAATATTGTACATTTTCAACCAAGTTGAGGAACTAATTGGAGATCTATTTACGATTATAGGGTTAACATAAAATACACTCTAAATTTCACCATTGTTTTATTTTTTAGGATCTCTCCAAAGAATTCCAAAATTTTGGAAAAAGACCGGCTGGACCGTCTTCACCGGATATTGAAGAGGTATGTTTTTTTAATTGTTTATTAGCCCGTCAGATAGATCAGCTTCGGCTGAATCTAACGCCGTAATTCTTATTCCCATTCGACGTTCGTAACGCGAGCTACAGCGATTTGAAATTTCTTAAAGTGATATTTCGCATTTATAAAATTTGTAATTTTTTATAATATTTTTTTTATTAATCCATGAGATAGATCAGCTTCGGCTGAATCTAACGTCGCAATTCTTATTCCGATCCGACATTCGTAACCCGAGCTATAGTGATTTGAAATTTATTAAAGTGACATCTCGCATTTATAAAATTTGTAATTTTTTATAATATTTTTTTTATTAATCCATGAGATAGATCAGCTTCGGCTGAATCTAACACCGCAATTCTTATTCCGATCCGACGTTCGTAACGCGAGCTATATTGATTTGAAATTTCTTAAAGTGACATCTCGCAGTTATAAAAAAGTTTTATTAGCCCGTCAGATAGATCAGCTTCGGCTGAATCTAACGCCGCAATTCTTATTCCCATCCTACGTTCGTAACGCGAGCTACAGCGATTTGAAATTTCTTAAAGTGATATTTCGCATTTATAAAATTTGTAATTTTTATCATATTTGTTTTATTAATCCGTGAGATAGATCAGTTTCGACTGAATCTAACGCCGCAATTCTTATTCCGATCCGACGTTCGTAACGCGAGCTATATTGAATTGAAATTTCTTAAAGTGATATTTCACATTTATAAAATTTGTAATTTTTTATAATATTGTTTTTATTAATCCATGAGATAGATCAGCTTCGGCTTCAAATAGTTATCTAGTTTCTGATTTTTGAACTCACCCCCTTTATCAGTTCGAATAGTCTTAGGACGTCTCACAGTATTTTCCATTATACTCTTTATTGCTTCTAAGACGGATTTTGCATTCTTGAATTTAATAGGTTCACAAAATAGGTATTTAGAGAATACATCTATAACAACAAGCAAATATTGATTACCTTCATTATATTGAGATAGATTTTGCATCGATAATAGGTCCATGTCCCGCATATCGTCGATTCCTGAGGTAATCATTCTGATTCGACGACATTTTCTCCTGACATGCGTGTGTAAACTATGCGTGTCTTGATTGTTCAACCACTGTTGTAAATTCTTCTTAGAAATTTTCACAGAATCGGTGTGTTGTAAAACTTTGTAAAGTTTTGTAGATCCACTGTAAGAAGCAGGATTGGATACATTATAATATTGTTCTTTGATTTGATTCTCCATATTTATTTATAGTCCTCCTCCTTTAACAATATTAATAACCCGATTCTTCCAGTTTGCATTGGGTGAGCTGTCGTGAATCCAGTCAATATCCTGTATTAAATGGTTGAAGATGATATCGAATTCCTCACTCTGATATCCTCGGGTGTGTCTAAAGTCCTTGATTAAAGATTGTAGGTCAAGCTCTTGGAATATCTCCTCAAAATAAATTTCTATTTTTTCTTCATAAGAAGTCATAAGACATAAATCATGATCTATTTGACTAGATCTATGATTTTGACATCCGTAACAATCAGTCTCTGACTTGCAGAGTATATCCACACATATGTCATCAGCGTGGTATTCGAAAAGTTCGTCTAACAGCTGTATATAGGAAACAGAGGTCATTTCTATTTATTATTGAGGATTGCGTGAATATATGAGACAGAAATTTTCATGTCACATAGTAATTCCCATATTTTCAAATCGAATGATCCTCTTCTTATGAATATATTCTTTCTATTTTTTTTAACTATAACACTAGTCATTTCATCAACATTAATATTGATTACATTCTCCTTTTCTGATGTGAGAAAGAATCCAGATTGATCCAACTGTTTTTGTGTCATTTTATGTCATTCAATTTATTTTCTTAACATTTATACCTTTCTTACAGGTTCTACATGTGACGTTGCCATGCTGCGTTTGGGGATTGGTTGAAATTGCCAGTGACGTCACTATAGTCTGTTTGACATTGGATTGACTCTACTTTATATATTCAATTAAATATTTTTCGTCTTTTATTTGATTTATTTCATTATTTATCCCTCAGTTTATTGGTAATTTAACATATATTCTATTAATAGACACTCGATTCTACGTTTTAGTCTGATATTTATTCATTTAGTTGGAGTTATTTCTTTTGATTCCATTACATTATTGTAATGACTATTTCATTTAATAGTCAGTATTTTGATTGTTGTACTAGATCAATTGTTTTACGTAGTTGTTCTGATGCCTAGGAATATATGTAAGCACTAACAGTGCGTGTTTGATTTAGATTTTACCTATTGTTTCATAAATCAATATTTTGATACTTCAAAAGGGTTGAAATGTATACCTTAGATTCATTCAGGTTCACGAGTCTTTGTTTGTTTGTATGAATAACTTTGATACTTCAAAAGGGTGGAATGTATTGTTGTAAGTTTGATACAGGTTCACGAGTTCACATGCTTTGTCTTTATATAACAATAGCTTTGATTTTCTAAGGAATATATTGTATTGTTATCCAGACACCTGTGGGGTATAAAGTTCATTCTTTTGTTTAGGAAAAGTAAAATGCTTTGTTCTCTTAAATCACATGCTAATTAAGAACAATGGTTTTCCGGGTGGAATATATTTAAGAACAATAGGTTTTCCGGGTGGAATATAATTAAGAACAATAGGTTTCCGAGTGGAATGTATTGTTCCAGACTATCTCGTCTACATACTACTGACGAGGTAAGTCATCAGGAGGAATTATGCACTTAGCAAATTCTTTTGGTTCAAATTTGTTAGAATTTATGGCTGTCACTTGATAAGCCTTATCACTGATCTCAGGAATGTCTTCACCATCTGAGGAATCAGTATGAGTATGAGGATTTAACGGAGAAGGTGCAGGTGGACGAGAGAGCCAGTCTGCACAGAGATTCGAAGGACCTGGTATGTATTCAATCTGGCAATTAGAGCCAGCAATATCCAGTGCCCAATTCTGAAGTTTCTTATTGGCACTAAGAGGGCCTTTAAGAAGATGTTCAAGAGGTTTGTGGTCAGTACGAATGGTAAACTGAGCATTTGATAAGTAATGATCAAACTTTCGAAGGGCATAGTGAATGGCGAAGCATTCCTTTTCAATTGTGGCCCAGCGGCGTTGAGTATCAATAAGTTTGTGTGAGAGGAAATAGATTGGTCTTTCCAATTCACCAGCGATGGTGGGATCAAGACTTGGGTCTTCATAAGATTGAGTAAGACATGCCCCGATGCAATTGTCAGAGGCATCAGTATATAACCAATATGGTTTGTTGACGTCTGGGTATGCAAGATAAGATACTCCAGTTAGTTTTGATTTCATGGTATCAAAGCTTCTTTGGCATTCATCAGTCCATTTGAACTTTGTATACTTTTTAGTGAGATTAATCAGAGGTGTAGCGATGGCGCTAAAACCAGGAATGAAACGACGATAGTATGATGTCATTCCCATAAATGATAAACTCCTTTAACATTGGTAGGTGGTGGAACATCTCGAATGGCCTTGACTTTATCAAGGTCGGTTTGACACCATCTGAGTTAATAACAAAACCTAAGTACTTGGTCTCAGTTTGGAAAAACACTTTTACAATTTGAGTTTCAATTTATGTTGTCGAAGGCGATCGAAGACAGTTTGAATGTCTTTACGATGTTGAGCCTCCGTCGACGAGAATATCAAAATATCGTCTATGTAGGCTAATGAGCGATCTTGTAGGCCTTCTAAGACGACGGACATTAGCTCTTGAAACAAACTTGGGGCGTTTGAAAGACCGAAACACATTACCTTGAAAGAATAGGTCCCTCTATGGCAAGTAAATGTAGACTTTTCACGGGCATCTTCATCTAATAAGATTTGCCAGTAGCCTGACTTAAGATCAAGCGCTGTCAGGTATTTAGAGCCATTTAGAGAATTCAATATGTCATCAATGACCGGGAGTGGCCATGTAATTGGTTTAGTAATAGCATTGAGCTTACGAAAGTCAACACAAAATCTTGATGAACCATCTTTCTTGCCCACAAGTAAGCAAGGAAAGGACCATGGTGATCTAGCAGGGGTAATGATATCTGATTCAAGCATATCATCAATTGCCTGGTCCATGATCTGCTTTTTAGCCAATGGAACACGGTATGGTTGGCACTTTATGGGTGCATTACCTTGTGTATCTATTTTCATCTTTACTGTGTCAGTAAAGGTTAGGTCTGCATCAGTTGCAGCAAAGAGACCTTCATTACTTTTAAGAAGATCTGTGATTATTTGTTTCTTATCTGAGGGCACATCAACCTCAGCATAATTAATTTTTGATGGCTTGGTGTCACGGGAAAATGACTGAGTGGGTGACTGGGAGACTTCAGAAATCTGAGCTGTCTCCAGAGGTTCAACCTTGCCTAAGACACATCCCTTTCTAAGTTTATAGAACTTGTCAGTATCATTGACAATGTATACAGGGATGCTGCATAAAGAAGTAAGGTCATTAATTTTAATGACTGCATCACTTAAGTTCAAGCCGGGTTGTTCAGACAAGAACCCATGATCCAGAGAACTAACTTGTAACAGGTTAGTGTCGAATAATCCACATCCTCCAACGATGTGAGCACAAGTTAAGAGACAACTCTGGGGCTTGAGAAGTGCTTCCTTCTTAAGTCTAACAAGGCTTGCAATTTCTAAGTCAGGTACCATTGGAACGATGCGATGACTAATCTTCAAACATTGTAAGTCGAAGAATATTCGCACACAGTTTTGAACCATCCAGTCAGTACCTAAGATTATATTGCAGGTCATATTTTCCACAATATAAAAATCATGTTTCATCTTTAACCCACTAACTTTGAAAGGTAATTCAATTTGACCGATACATTTGAGTTCACTTCCTGTGACTGAAGTCAAATTATGCTTCCTTCTGTTAAGTTTGGGTCTATTTGTGATTTGTTTATATAAACGGTTGCTAAGTATGGAGCACTGTGCTCCAGTATCACAAAGGGAACGAACACGCTGTTTGCCTATTTCAAGCAATATTGAGGATGGTACAGGCGTACCTGTAACATTCACTTCTTTGGATGTTTCATTTTTGAATTTTTCAGAAGTTTTACCATTTTTATTTGATTTGGGGTTATGAGAGACTCCACGACCATGTATGGTATGTTTCATTTGAGTATCTGTTTGCTTGCTTGCTTTAGTTAACTTTTTAACTTGGTTTAACCATTCTTTTCTATATCTAAGTTGATTTGCAACATCATTTGTTTTATGAGACTTTTCAACTAATTTAGTAGTTTTACTAGTCGGTTTATTGTGTTTTGTGTATCGTGCATTCGGTTTGGGTGATTTCATTTTAAGTACATTGTATTTATCATTAGTCTCAACAAGTTTGAACTTGGAGTTGGAATTTTGATTTTTCATCAAATCCTTTGTTTTACGACGGTGTTGTGGCCTTGAAGGCATTGAACTATCAGGCACATGTATATTTGTATAGTCTGGAGGACAATAGTCTTGTTCCAGGACACTATACCTGTTGTTTGGATAAGAAATTTGAAAATTGGGCTGATTTTTAAGTTTTTGAGTTTTATTACGATGTTCAGTCTTGTTTGAGTTCGTTTGACCTTGAGAATACGGAATTCGTTGTTTCGGACTAAGATTTTTGTTTGGAAATTGATTTAGTCCATTTTTTGTGTTTTTCAATTTTGTGCCATTTTGTTGGCCATTTTGGTCGCCATCATACAGAAATTTTTGAATTTTTTGTTTTTGTGGATTTTTCGATTTCCCGTAATGTAATAAGTTACTGTAAGTTTGATTTGGTTGTTTATGAGTGTTTTTGTTCCTTAAAGGGGCACTCAATAGGTGATTTTTGAAAACTCCCATTTTTAGAGTTTTGCTGTGCTTTTTCAGTTTTATTATCCCAAGGCGAGGCGAATCGCGGATTTATAGAGTGTCTCTCTCGATTCGCATGTATTTTATGCGGATTATTCAGTGATTGACCATGTTTATGGGAGTTAGACCCACTGTTGTCGAATTTTCGCGTTCGTGGATCCGCCCGTTTAGTGTCAATTGTATTTGGCATCTTGTGACCCATGACATAAGTATTCTTCACTTTATTTAACTTATTTGTGTTCTCCCATGATTTCTTGTTCGATTTTACTCGATCAGCATATGACAATTCGGAATGCAAGTGATGGTGCACCGGTTTGACACGAAGGTCGGCGTTGAGTCGCGCGTTGTCAATCATTTTTACTGTGGGTCTGGCAGAGTGTATATGCTTTGTACTACCATGACCAGATATGTTTTTACAATGTGAATCGTAACGGTTGTCATACGTTCTAGTAAATCTGTGCGGTATTACATTCGTTGAGGGTAAATTTTTACGTGTTAAATTTGGATAGAGTGCTTTATTGGATACAGTTTTGTAAGGCTTGATTTATGTTTAATATGGTTAACCCGCACGCGCGCCTTGTCACGAACAGGTTCTACTCGTTTAAAGAGGGATTCGGTTTTCTGTTTTGCTGCTCGTCCAACTCGTTACGCATTCGGCGTTTAAAGTTTGTGTTCGTTGTCCCATAATCGTACAAGTGGTCCTTGTACCAACATTCACGAGTATCATGATATGTTAGCTTCCAACAGCTTCGACACAATTTGGTTGGCGGTTGAGGAGAGTTATTTATTGTGTGAACATGTGTATTTTGTCTTGGGCGAAGTCTACAAGCTTCATATTTGTGGCCCAATTTGTGACAGTAATTACACTGCACTATTTTTGGTTTGACCCGATTTACATCCATCGGTTCTTGTCCCGATGGGTTTTCATTCGTCGGTGTGCGATTGAAACGCATTAAAAATCGTTTAAGGATATTAAATTCCTCCACAGCTACGAAAGCTGCCTGATCCAATGTTGTGGATCGTCTCTCAAGATTTTCATCTTGAGGTTTGTGTCATTTAACCCGTCAGTGAAATACTGTACCAACTGACGTTGTATTGCAGGGATGGATAATTCTTCATACTCGAAAGCATCCACTGCTAATTGGCGAACTGCTTCTACATATATATGTATATTTTCCCCTGCTTTTTGTTTGAAGCTTCTTACTTTTGCAAGAGCCTGATGTTTGTCTGTTATTTCCGCGAATCTAATCGTTAGTTCGCGTTTTATTTGGTTCCACGTGACCCCTTGATTTTCGTGATGATATCGCGTGATAAATTCAGCTACAGGGCCGCCTGTACGCTGAAGTGCGACTAACCATCTTTCTTCTTCTGGTGTACCGAGTATATTACAATACCGGTCTATTTGTTTTTAAGAATTCCTTTAATTTCCGAGGTTGTCCCTCGTACCTTTCTACCATTGTAGATAAAGTCAACGCGCTTTGCGGGCGGTTTGCGTACGAATCGCATTGGTTTGTTGTCCCAGATTCAAATTGAATCCAGCAAATTGCTGCTGGATTCCTGCCAAGACGAGCCCGATTTGCTCGTTTTGTCTCAACAAATGTAAGGCGGCATTTAAGTCGCCTTGTTGCCCGGGTTGTGGTTGAGGATTTTGCGGTTGTTGTTGAACAGGTGCGTCCATATTTGCTTCGTCCGCGGGTAAGGGTACGTTCAAATTCGCACCTTGTATATCAACAACAATTTGAGCCATTATTTTAAATATCTTTAACTCGTTTTAAACGGATACTTTATACACCGACCACTTTCAAACGTGTGACAAATGTTGTTATTTTTAATCCACACGGAGAATTCTATGACGTGGACCCAGTCTCTAAATAGTATACATTTTCGAATTATTTTAATTTCGGAGACGGTCCCGTACCGTGTATTTTCTAATTGATATATTTGTGGTTTTAAAATGGCGCAATATTCATCATACGTTACCTCTTCCAATTCAAAACAGTCCGGCAGAAAATCATCATAATTTTCGTCAGGCCAGGACGGAACGGTTTTTAATGCTGCATGAATTTTAGCCAATAAATCTGGTTTTAATTCGTCTTGAATTCGGGAAGCCAGGATGTTAGATTTTGAATTTTAGAACCCATGGTGTCAGAAATTCGTTTTTATGAGCCATGGTGTTTTAGAAAAGGTGGGCTAGAAAACGTCAGATTCTAGGGTCTTAGGTGTACTCACCTATCTTCATCCTTGAAATTGTCGTCTTGTTGGATCTTGATCACGGCAACCAGTTGATCTCTATGTGGCAGAACCCTGTACGTTGGAGATACGACGTTCCGACCGGACTTCACGTTGTGTACTTTTTTGGTGACGACAACTCATGGAACCGTAGATATCTGTTATCTCTAGAGCTTAACTTCGCTTCTCAAGATAGGTCAGCTGATGCTAGCATTCTCAGGCTCTTCTGGATCAGTAAGTCATTCCCAGGGCGGTACTCATAGGAGGACTCAGCCAACTGAACACTGATGGGTAAAACCTCAGTGCTTATATGTAAAAGTGGTAACCTACTTTTCAAAATCATGTGACGATGTTACTGGCCAGGCTTGACAACTAGTTGTCAACGGCTCGTCACTAAAGTTAGCTTTAGTATAGCTTTCGTATATCATGACCAGTGCAGTGTACCAAAACAACTAATAACTTTTAGACCTCTGCACTGGTTCGACTGAGAACTAGCTAGAATCAGCATCGCGTGATCTCGTCATCATGCTGAGGACGGCTGTCCGACTAACAATCCCACTCCTGTTATTCATGCATCGTAATAGTTGGAACTGATGCAATAGTTTACAGGGGCGTGATCAGGCAGGGGCGCACATCGTTCTGTTACAATAAGTTCAATTTGCTTCTCTGTAGTCACATTTGTAATAAAATTGTATTAGCTTTTTTTTTAGCTCAATGAGGTCAAATGACTTTGGGAAAGGCCGCCAACTTCATATTTAAGAAATTTAACGATTCAATGATTCGTATATTATGATGGCATTGTATATACATGACTTTGGATCCAGAGAATATGATCTTGTTTGATCGAAACCCCTGGAATGTCTGGTACTCCAATAATAGAATACCATCATAACCCTTGGAATTATGTGCTATCACTGTGACACCCTTGTGGCTTTTGGTGAACAGCCAGCAACCAAAGACTGTCAATGTTTCTGCACCCATTGCTATAAATTGTATTTTCCCACTTTTTGTGACAAGGAGTTTTCTTTAAATCACCATCTTTGTCTCGCTGTTCACAATCATCGCAGCGTGAACCACAATATGTACAAGTGGTGTGAGCTTCGACAGGCCTGTTCATACATGCACCACATGCAGTCTGAGGAACCTCGATATTACGTTGGTGGTTCTTTAAACCACACGCTCTTTGAAAACAATTTGAACACCTTGAAAATGAGGTGATATATATAGGGATTCCACAAAATAATTTTCTGTTATCCAAATACTATTTCATTGATAATTTTTTTTTTAATACTCACTACCGTCAATTGGTGAATCGTTCCAGTTCACTGCATTCAGAGAACGGGGGGCCCGTGATGTAGGCATCATCACATGTGAATGTTATATACTGCTGGCACTCAAAGAATATACAATTTTTCAAGAATATAAAAAGTTTCCTATCTCCATTTTTTTCTTGGAACGTCTGAGATAACATCGCTGGTTATGTTGCACCATTTCCTTGCATGATGTACATTCCGATCATTAAGATATATTTTTTGTCAATTTTAACACTTTCAGGCTATCCTTGTATTTCCAGTACTTCTCACAATTGGACAACCCATTTTCGGGGCTGTTTTATCCATTTCGTAACAGTCCTTGGACTACATTTCATATTGTAATCTCCACAGGTAATTTGGTTATCAGCAAGGCATCCCATCGTTTTGCATATAATACAGTAAAGTCACAAGCAGGTTTATTGTTATGTTATTTCTCGCATGAGTGCCCATAGAAGCCAGTCACAGAAACGATAGAGGTGTAGTGCCTTTGTGATGATAAATGTAAATATTCCTGTTGTATTCGTTGGTGGGTCTGGATACCTTGTTGATAAAATTACCGCTGATAACAACTATAGTCACTTTGAAAAACATTTTGTATTGAATCAAATCAGCCTTGGATCCAGGTTGATCTATGTAACTCTAATTCACCGGGTACACTGTAGGCTAATGTCTGCTCCTCATTTCGGCTTTTTAAAATTATATCTTTGTTGTAAGTTTTGGAAACTTCATGATGTTTGAGAAACATATCTAACAGTGTCATGTTTGTATGTTTTATTGGTTGATTCTCATATACCTGGCAGATATTGACAACTGCAACACTAATAGCCCTTGCTAGACACGTTTTGTCTGTATTGGCAATTTGTACCATTGTTTTATTTCGCGATAGAATGATCACCCAACATGGGAATATAACCTGAACTACGTGGTTGTTTTATGGCTCCGATGATGATACAGAATGATTGGTACAGCAAGATGCATTCTTGGGATGATAGCAGTATTTAATGTACTAGGCAAGTTGTATCACCAGAACAATAGGACGGCTATTGTTATCCCATATTGTTCGCCACTGATCATCCCGCTCATCTATTGTTCTCGTGTTCACACAAGACCTGATCAGCCCATTGTAATACCTGACCTGAGTTCTATTTTAGGCAATAACCCAGGTCGAGAAAACAATAATCCTATTGTAATAACTAAACTAATTTTTATTTTAGGCAAAAATACCCAGGGCAAGTAAATATTACTATTTACTATACACAATCTCGCTCAATAGCACAAGATAACCGATCATCATATTGTAATAACTGACCTGATTTCTATTTTAAGAAATGACCCAGGTCGAGTAAACAAATGTTTATCATATACAAACTCGCACAATAGCACAAGTTCAAATTCGTGTAAAGTTAATTGGTCAGTGACACGAGCTATATAAATTAAGGTCTAAATAATGCATCTGAATAGTGTAAGGGTGGGGCGGGGAAAGTTATGTATTAAGAACGGAACTTGGTCAACATTTTAATTGTTCATAAGGACTGAAGTGCAGAGCCATAGTCATTTTAAATTTAACATTGTTATCTTAAATAAACTGGAAAAGATAAACCCGTGTATTTCAGTAACAACGTAAAATATGTCCACCTGTGAAAATATTGTGATGATGATCTGGACAACGTTCTCGCATCTAACTTCTGGCCAAAAGGCGCAATCTCAGAATGTAGGTCCACAAAAATCGTGACTAGTCAATGCATGTATGCATATATGATTGTGTTCACTATATTATGTTGTATTTACATTGCATATACATGATTCAACAATGCGTTATACGACTTTGCTGTTGACATTAATATGTCTAATTACAAGTATAAATGTAACTAATAACATCACATTAACTGTAGTTGAATGCAAACGCGTGATGGAATCTCCTAACTTAAACCTACTCAACTGGAACTGTACACGCATCACATCTTCGTGGCATTACTTGGCATCATTGTTCAGGAATGGCGTTTATGATATTGTAGGCTTACGTGAGCATTGGCTCTATCAATGCGATCTTGATTTTCTCGGTTCGCTTAACAAGGACTATGAGTATCATGCCGTTTGCGATTTCGCCAAAATATTCCTAACAAGAGAGGTAGACCTAGTGGTGGTGTTGCCTTGCTATGGCAAAAGAAATTTTCAAATCGTATATGTCCGCTTGCAATTAATGATGATCGTATTATAGGAATACAAATTAGGATGACGGATGAAAGTTTTATATATCTCCTCCAAGTATATCCACCTTCTACAAACTCTAGTATAGAAATGTTCAATTCCATACAATGATAAAGAAAAACATCTATGTCAGTACATATGTTTCGCATGTAAAGATAAGGATTGCATCGAAAATGGACCACTATCTCGTCTAAAATGCCATCAAAAGTGTAATTCAATGGACTGTTTCGAAATACACAGGACCGGTAACAAACCATTATGTGATCGCTATGGGAAGTGGACCTCTTGTTTTAATATTGTGGCTGTTGGAAATAGGGACATGGATTAAGACCCTCATCGATGTTACGATTGGAAATGCAATCAATGTAAAGTATGCATTGTCGGTAGTCACGACTGTTACATCAGAGTACCATCCAAGAAGGAAAAAGTGCAGAAGTTTATGCTCTACGACTTCGAAGCCTGCCAGGACAAGACGTACCAATGTTCAAATTATCAACCGGCTGGCCACGTCCCTCATGCACCTATGCAACTCTTGTAAAAGTTACGTTTTAATAACAATTAATGATTTCACAGAATAATTAATGAGAACTGAGAATCAGCGTGGGAAATATGTAACTATCATTATACGAAATATGTACCTCTATAGTTATACACAACACAATACGACCAAGAGACCTTAGTTATGCACGTTTTAAACTTTTAAATGAGTGTTGTCCTGGTGTTGTTTGTGTGCTTTGACACTTGACCCGGAAATGGAAATCTAGATCTGGGCACATGCGTACACGGAACTCCGAGCTAGCTTATTCAGATCGAACAGAAGTGTTTTACAGCATGACGCATAACCTGGTGCATAACACGTTAACCATCCTTCAAATCGTCAGTAGGAGATGAAGATGAAGCAATTTACCACATACATGTGAACAAGTATAGCGACTAGCCTTGTAGAAAACGATGTCATGATGTTTGTTGAGCTAGCACACCACACAAATCCAATCTAAATTCATAATGCTAACTTGGTTGTCAACAACTGCAAACGCTCTTTATATGCACACAGGTCTCAGTAAACGCTCATTAAACTGTGGCATTCATTCTTTGGTTACTGGAGTCCATTGTTAAAAATAAACGCTCTTTTTGTGTTTTGTTATAATTGTAAACGCTCTTTTACAGCTATACGGGACACGTCCCTCGTCCTATTCATGTTATTGTTGGGACTCGGGTCAGACAAGAAGGCATTATTTCGCAGCATAATGTATGACCGCGTGTATTTCTTTTTATCGTGTGTTGTTTGGAGTGATTTTTTCGTAACACCTTGAAATCATTTTACCTGGACCAACACCATTTCCTATCTACCTACAAAACATTCATTAAATGTTCGACATAATTCAGATCGAACAGAAGAAGTGTTTTATAGCATGACGCATAACCTGGTGCATAACACGTTAACCATCCTTCGAATCGTCGGTAGGAGATGAAGATGAAGCAATTTACCACATACATGTGAACAAGTATAGCGACTAGCCTTGTAGAAAACGATGTCATGAAGTTTGTTGAGCTAGCACACCACATAAATCCAATCTAAATTCATAATGCTAACTCGGTTGTTAAATGGCAATCCAACCACTACAAACGCTCTTTATACGCACACAGGTGTTAGTAAACGCTCCTTAAACTGTGGCAATCATTGTTTGGTTACTGGCGGTGAAGTCCATTGTTAAAAATAAACGCTCTTTTTGTGTTTTGTTATAATTGTAAACGCTCTTTTACAGCTATACGGGACACGTCCCTCGTCCTATTCATGCTACTGTTGGGACTCGGGGTCAGACAAGAAGGCATTATTTCGCAGCATAATGTATGACCGCGTGTATTGCTTTTTATCTTGTTTGGTGTGGTTTTTTCGTAACACCTGGCAATAATTTTACCTGGACCAACATCATTTTCCTATCTACCTAAATCATTCATTAAATGCTTGACATAATTCAGATCGAACAGAAGAAGTGTTTTACAGCATGACGCATAACCTGGTGAATAACGCGTTAACCATCCTTCAAACCGTCAGTAGGAGATGAAGCAATTTACCACATGCATGTGAACAAGTATAGCGACTAGCCTTGTAGAAAACAATGTCATGAAGTTTGTTGAGCTAGAACACCACATAAATCCAATCTAAATTCATAATGCTAACTCGGTTGTCAAATGGCAATCCAACCACTACAAACGAGTAGTTAGGGGACTAGGCAAGTTGTATCAACAGAACAATAGCAGGCCTATTGTTCTAGTATTTACACAAGACCTGATCATCCCGGTGATCTATTGTTCTCGTATTTACACAAGAGCTGATCCTCCCATTGTAATACATGTCCTGATTTATATTTTAGGCAATAACTCAGGTCGAGTAAATATTAATCCTATTGTAATACATGACCTCAATTCTATTTTAGGAAATAAACCAGGTCGAGTAAATATTCAACCTATTGTAATAACTAACCTCATTTCTATTTCAGACAATTCCCAGGGCGTATAAACAATACTATGTACTATATGCAAACTCACTCAATAGTCCTGTTTACTCGACATGATTTATATTTTAAGCAATAACCCAGTTCGAGTAGATAGCACTAAAGGTCACTGACTATCCTATTTTAATAACTGACCTGATTTTTGTTTAATGTCGTACACAGCTGTATACCCCACAGGGAATGCAACAAAGGAAAAAATAAAATTAAATGTTTTTTAATTATTGAAAAGGACTGAAGTGCAGTCATACTCATTTTAAATTTAAAACTGTTTGTTTTTACTTTTTAACTAGAGATTGTCACCCAGGTAAAATAAATATTTCAAATTGATCAAATCAAATGTACACAATCTATCAATGAAAGTAATGAATATTTAAATATATGATTTCAAGTATTTTTTTAAGAAAACTATAAATTAAAATTAATATGACAATGCATCAAAGAACTACTACCAATCAGATTAACAATTTTAACCAACCTAAGTGTGATAAATATTGAAAAATGCGATCTCAACAAAAATATTTAATTTAGGAAGAAAAAATTACAAATAAAATGATAAAGTTATCAAAAACACTATTTATTTTTAGACACTTCAAAGTAAAAGTAGGCTCAATTTTGACAAGTGATGTAATGCAATTTTTTTTAACTATCAGTTATAACTGCACAACCAAATCTAACGCCAAAAATAGGTTTAATAATGATGATGTAGTTATGTTTCAATTAATCTGATTGGTCAAAGAAAAAGATATAAAAGAGAAATCTGGTTAAAATATTAGTCTTTTCTTCTCGTATTGTCGCATCTCGTCCTGAAATATATAGAAGAAAGTAATAGTTAGTTATCACAATGGCACAAGCACAGCTGGAAAAACAGATAATATTGGATATCTCGCAAGATAAGCAGATCACAATAAATGTTGACTGCAAGACTATGATTATTATAAAGAATAGAAAAAAAGGAGAATAGAAAAAATATATTTATTCAAAAAGGATCCAAATCTATATCATTTGATCTCGAAACCTGGAACAGTATATGTGATATAAAAACCAGTGTGTGTTATATTCACTCATATTTGAACTTGAAATGAAATATGGATTATGTTGAGCATAATAGTGATTATTTCAAAACTGTCGATCAGCTAATGGAGCATCACTCAGAAGTTTTATGTCTGAGAATTCAACAGTTAGCTCAACGGGATTGTTTCGGATGCAGATACAGTAAAGGCAGTCAACGAGATCACGATTGTATCAATGAAACATTCAGCGAAAAATGAGAATATTACTTCGATGAAGCATTTAATGAAACGAATGTAGAAGAACTTATTGATCAATTCCAACTACTTAATGGTTACATGGGAGACTCATGCAAAGTTATTCTTCAAACATTTCTCAACGACCAACAATGGATTCAACAAAGTCAACCTACATCTGGCTGGAGGAGTGCAGTTCTGAATATAATTGAACAGTTATGAATGTTTCATCAGGGGATTCTAAGGATGATTTCCTTCAGAGATAAGTAGTATACGTGGCGCTATCGGTTCAATTCTATCGATTTCCCCCCCTTTGTTTCACCTTATTGAGGGGCCAATAGTAGGGGTTTATTAGGGGTCCTTATTGTATGAAAACCCCTCCTATTCCTTCCTAATTATTTGATAGGTAGAATGAAATAATGAAGCCCCTCCTTTTCGTTCTTAATTATTTGATAGGTTTTAATTAATTAAAGTCGCTCATTCTTAATTATATGATAGGGCGACGAGACTCCTCCTTATTCGACCCAACAATGGCCACCATAATTATTTAGCGTCACCAAGCCTCGTACACCAGGCAGGACCTTTTGAAAACAATGGTAGTGTGCAGCTATTTGGACCACGTGCCGACGCCTGGTTAATTTTAATCATCCCGCCACAATTATTTAGCGTCACCAAGCCTCGTGCACCTGTTTTGGACTGCGAGCGAATCGTCCACCTGGCTGGACCATGCGGCTTCCGGATTTGATTGACATCTAATGGACAAATATATTTACTCTATAAAAGGTGCACCAGCTTGTTATACTGAGCATTGATCTACACATTACCAGACAAATGTAAGTACATATTTAACAATAATTATAAAATGTATCAGTGAAACGTCATATAATCACTACTGTTTTTAATTTAAATAATATTGATCACTCTTTTAAATAATATTTTTACTCTTGTAAATAGTTTCGAATTTAAATAATTTATCACTGTTTTAAATAACTGCTCTTTAACACTTTATCACCATGTTATTTTAAAAAGAGTTTGTCATATATCAGTTTGTTTTTCACATTAGAATTAATGATATTAAATACATTACCCCCCCCCCCCCCACATCAAAGAATAACGAAATAATCCAGGTGAATATTCTTTTATATAGCACATAATGTTTATTCTAAACACACTCGTTTAGCGTCAGGCTGTTCGTCCGAACTATCCGAACTCTCCTCGCCCAAGTCGTCAGTGTCCGAATCTTCAGACACAATAGCAAGCTCGTCAGTATCATCCGTGTCTGTCTCTATACTCTCCACAGGCCCCCTGCCAGCAGATCATCGAATATTGGAGCATCTTGCTCCTCGTCTGATATTACTATGATGTCATCTCCGTCTTCTTTTTCAAAATCCCACGGTATATTAATCAATTCAATAGTGTCATCACTGAAATGCTGAAAATAATAAAAATAAAAAATACATTAGTTGTCTTCTAACCCAGTATATAAATCACAAACTGCTTAAAAATAATCTGTTATTATTAAATAACCATCGGATACTAAGAGAATGAAACGAAAATTTTCCGAAACATACCTTGGCTCTGGGATAATCTGTGGAAAGCATTTTTGAAATTATGCTAATGTTTGTAATTCGCCACGTTATATACACCCTAATATTTCACACGTTCATTTGACATTCAACTCAATGTTAACACATGTCAATGACACGGCAAGCTGTTTTTTTCAACGAGCTAGACTTACTCACACCTAACAGGTATCAAAGGCACGCTGAGTTCTATACACACAATGAAACATACTTATCGGTCGCGCTTCAAAAGAAAATGACATGAGAACATTCCGAAAGCAGATTGTTGACAACAAAAATTCCCGTCATAACAAACCCCCGATTAATGTTCAAATTACACAGCTGAGCTCTATACACACAATGAATTATAGTTATCGTTCGCTCTTCAAAAGAAAATTGACATGCCAACATTCAGAAAGCAGTCTGTTCACAATAAAAAATTTCCCGTCATAACAAACACCCACTAAAGTTCAAAATACACGTACATTGTATTGAACAGCCTCCATTAAACACTGGTCAGGTGCTCAGCTTGGTTCTGCTGGCCATAGAACTCTCTGCACCTATAAAACAAACAAAAATGCACAATAATTAATTCACGGTAATGTAATGATTAAAAAATGATCATGTGAAAAACAAATCTGGTATATGAAAAAAGGCTTTGTCGATAATGTCTTAAAGAAATGTTACTCACGTGTTAAACATCAAGATCTTTATGTCTTAATTTAAATAAGTACGTTATTATAAAATTTGTATAAAGCTGATTAAATATGCTATTAAATACATTAAAATAGAGAACAGTTATGTTTTAATCATGTTACCATTTTAAAATTAAATAAGTTATAAAATAAAGAGTGGTTTGTTATATGTTTAATATATGAGATGTTACTTTTTTTAAAATAAATCGTTATAAAATAAAGAGCGTTTACTTGCACCAATCAGAGGCCTAGCCTCCGGTTGTGGTGCAGCTTGCAGCACCGGGGATCGATGTAAACATAGTGAATGAGAAAATATAATGTGTTTCCAATATATATACCATCAATTAATTACGCCTTAATCTTTGATTGGTTAGAATTTACTTTTTTTTTGGTAGATGGTAACGGGAGGTTGAGACAAGCGCTCTATAGAATACGCCAAATCTCGTTTGGAAAATGGTTATAAGACAATGATTCAAAAGCTAACTGCATGTGCTTAAACTTGAACACTACGGGGTATATCAGTAGTATACATGGCGCTATCCATACAATTCTATCGATTTTTTACCCCTTTGTTTCACCCTATTGTCTTAAGGGGCCAATGGTAGGGGTTTATTAGGGGTCCTTATTGTATGAAAGCCCATCCATTTCCTTCTCACTTATATGATAGGTAGAATGAATTAATGAAGCCCCTCCTTTTCGTTCTTAATTATTTGATAGGTTTTAATTAATTAAAGTTGCTGATTCTTAATTATATGATAGGGTGCCGAAACTCCTCCTTATTCGACCCAACAATGGCCACCATAATTGTCAGCAAGCCTCGTGCACCTGTTTGGACCTTTTGAAAACAATGGAAGTGTGCAGGTGTTTGGACCACGCTATCCTGAAACAATGGAATCGTGCACCTGCAGAGTCACCTGGTTATACCACGTGCCGACGCCTTTTTAATAATCCCACCACAATTATTTAGCGTAACCATGCTTCTCGTGCACCATTTGAAAACAAAGGAAGCATGCACCTGCAGAGTCACCTGGTTAGACCGCGCGTTTTCGAAAGCGTGTCCAAAACCTGACTAATTTATTCATCCATACCACACGTTCCCCGAACAATGGAATCCCGCCCTTAAATTATCATTATCAAATCCGGAAATCATACGGGAATCAATCAAAAACGACTTCCGGATTTTGATTGACATCTAATGGACAAACATATTTACTCTATAAAAGGTGCACCCGCTTATTATACTGAGCATTGATCTACACATTACCAGACAAATGTAAGTACATATTTAACAATAATAATTCTAAAATGTATCAGTGAAACGTCATATAATCACTACTGTTTTTAATTTAAATAATATTTTCACTCTTTTAAATAGTTTCGAATTTAAAATAATTTATCACTGTTTTCCAGATTTGCTCTTTAACACTTTATCACGATGTTATTTTAAAAAGCTTTTCTCATATATCAGTTTGTTTTTCACATGATTAATTTTAGAATTAATGATATTAAATACATTACCCCTTCAAAGAATAACGAAATAATCCAAGTGAATTTTCTTTATATCGATCAATAATGTTTTAGTTCAGTCGAGGTCTTTTTTTCTCTGGTTCGTTATCGTCCTCACTGTCCTCATCATTGTCTGTATCATCGCTCTCCTCACTTATGACGATGAGCTACTCCAAATCCTCATCAGTCTCTATCCATTCTATTTCATCTTCTGCTGTTACCAGAGGATCGACGATTGGAGCATCTTTGTCCTCGTCCGATATGACAATGGTTTCATGTTGGTCGTCCTCTATATCCCACGGGATATTTATCATTTCGATCGTGTCATCACTGAAATGCTGAAAATAATAAAATAAAAAATACATTAGTCGTCTTCTAACACATTATATAAATCAACAAAGTGTTTAAAAATAATCTCATTTATTATTAAATAACCATTGGATACTAAGAATTAAATGAAAATTTTCCGAAACTAACCTTGCCTCTGGGATAATGTGTGGAGAGTATTTTTGAAATTATGCTAATGTTTGTAATTCGCCACGTTATATACACCCCTATATTTCACACGTTCATTTGACATTCAACTCAATGTTAACACATGTGTCAATTACACCACAAGCTGTTTTTTTCAACGAGCTAGACTTATTCACACCTAACAGGTATCAAAGGCACGCTGAGTTCTATACACACAATGAATTATGGTTATCGGTCGCGCTTTAAAAGAAAATGACATGCGAACATTCCGAAAGCAGAAATTTCCCCGTCATAACAAACCCCCCGATTAATGTTTCAAATTACACATCTGATTACTGTACACACAATGAAACAGTTATTGTTCGCGCTTCAAAAGAAAATTGACATGCGAACATTCAGAAAAGCAGACTGTGGATAAAAAATTTCCAGTCATAACAAACCACCGATTAATGTTCAAATTACACAGCTGAGCTCTATACACACAATGAATTATGGTTATCGTTCTCGCTTCAAAGGAAAATTGACATGAGAACATACAGAAAGCAGTCTGTGGACAAAAATTTCCAGTCGTAACAAACACCCCGACTAAAGTTCAAAATACACTTACATTGTACTGCACCGGCTCCATTATGCCCTGTTCATGTTCTCGGCTGGGCTCTGCTGGCCATAGAACTCTCTGGACCTTAAAAACTAAAATACACAATAATTAATTCACGGTAATGTAATGATTAAAAATGATCATGTGAAAATCAAATCAGGTATATGAAAAAAGGCTTTGTCGATAACGTCGTAAAGAAATGTTACTCACGTGTTAAACATCAAGATCTTTATGTCTTACTTTAAATAAGTACGTTATTATAAAGCTGTTTAAACATGCTATTAAATACGTTAAAATAGAGAACAGTTATGTCTTAATGGTGTTACTATTTTAAAATTAAATAATTTATTATAAAATAAAGAGTGGTTTGTTTTCTTAACAATTCTCTTATAAAATAAAGAGTGGTTTGTTATATGTTTAATATATCAGATGTTACTTTTTTAAATAAATCGTTAAAAAATAAAGAGCGTTTACTTACATCAACCAGAGGCCTATCTTCCGGCGCGGCTTGCAACACTGGGGATACTGGACACCCCATAACAACGTTTTTTTTAGGTGTCGAGGTAAACATAGTTAATGATAAAATATAATGTGTTTCCAATATATATACCATCAATTAATCACGTCTTAATCTTTGATTGGTTAGATATTTTTTTATTTTGGGTATATGGTAACGGGAGGTGGAGACAAGCGCTCTATAGAATACGCCAATCTCGTTTTGAAAATAGTTATAACACAGTGATTAAGCGCTCTATTGAATACGCCAAATCTCGTTTTGAAAATGGTTATAACACAGTGATTCTAAAGCCAACTGCATGTGCTTAAACTTGAACACTACGGGGTATATTCTAAACAACAAACGATGAAGGTACAATTAAAATATTTTATTTCAAAAAATCCATCATTGTGTCTTAACTGCATATTTCACATATTACTAATCCTGGCCCCAGTGTTTGGTGTCGGGGAATAATAAAATCCTTAAAGTGGGTGCACACTTCCATTGTTTTCAAAAGGTCCAAAAAGGTGTATGAGGCTTGCTGACAATTATGGTGGCCATTGTTGGGTCGAATAAGGAGGAGTTTCGGCACCCTCATATAATTAAGAATCAGCGACTTTAATTAATTAAAACCTATCAAATAATTAAGAACGAAAAGGAGGGGCTTCATTAATTCATTCTACCTATCATATAAGTGAGAAGGAAAAGGAGGGGCTTTCATACAATAAGGACCCCTAATAAACCCTACCGTTGGCCCCTTAAGACAATAGGGTGAAACAAAGGGGTAAAAATCGATAGAATTGTACGGATAGCGCCATGTATACTACTAATATTTAATGGACCGAGGCACGCATCCATCTCACCTCGTCTATTCCGGCACAAAACATATGCTGATGAAAACCTAACACAATCAACGTGTGATACATTCACTGAATTTCATAGCTATGAGACTAGCGGCTTTACCTCGGGCGTTCGGCTTGACAGAATTAAAGAAAGGTGAGTGACAATGATATGGACATTGATATGGGCCGAAACTAAACATTTTTTTGTTTCAGCCAAACATTAGTGGCCTCTTTAATATTTATTTTCTTTCTAGGTCATTTTCCACATTTCTACAACACGGAAGCAAATGAAAGATACCTAGGTCCCTACCAACTACCGTAATACTAGCAAGAGTGGCGAAACATTCTGCATGGAAACAGAATTGAAGGGATACTGCAGGTCCGATGTTGATATATTGCGCCGTGCGTGTCTCTCCTTCGGGAAAATGTTCTTGGAGGTCACGGAGGGAAAAGTCGACCCTTTCAACTTCACGACAGAGGCCGAATTTCAGCTTACCATTAGACCTACGAAACAAAAAATTAGTTCTAACGTAATTTAGAATGGACGTGTTGTAACTTTCTAAAATAATAATGGACGTATATTAAAGTAATATGATTGTAAAGTATATTGAGCGCATAATCACCTATGTAGCACCGGGTAAAACAGTCCTTTCGGTGGTTGTATTTTCACTCTGGCCACACCGAAATATTATGATATATCCTCGAAATTCTCGTATATCCTGGTGGGGTGGCCAATAGGGTATTTTGCGTACTTGTTCTGGAAAAAAAAAATTCTCAAAGTTTCATTCAAGATTTTTATTTTCAAGATTTTTTTCTTCAAAACTTATACATCTAACAAGCTGAGTTACGCACCTGAAAAGGATACAGGCTAGTGAACTCTATATATATTATCTTCTCCTCATCCGTGACGTCATGACGTAATTTGACAGCGTTAGTCCGACCCCCGTAGAACGTATCTCTGGCTTCGAGCGGTGGCATGGTATCAGATTTTCCAATAGACTCTTTAATAGATAGTAATGAAGACTTGATCTTAATCCAATCATGTTCCCACATAGTCACTAATTAATAACCAGCGTCTCTAATGGCAATTTCTTTCTTCATCGTCATCATGTACAAGTCATGCATCGTTAGTTTGGATAACGGATTTTTAAGCTGATGTCTCTGTGTGTCATAACAGATTTTACACCCATGATATAAACACACTGAAATATATAAAGACCGTTTTGTTATATGTTAAATATATTCAATTTAAACTTCTCATTAAACAGTTGAAACAGGGAACTGTTGAAGCGATAATAAAGAGCGTTTACCGTTAAATTCGAAACAAGTGTTGGTCTCTGCGCAGAATCCATCTACTTTCATCCTAGAGCCTGGTAGTTTCAGCTCCCCACCATTTCTTGCGTGCTGAATTCTCACACCTCTATCAAATGCTTCGTAATCCAACTGTATAGACGCTTGGGAATGTATCTGTAGTGGTGTACATCAAACTTTGGTGATCGGTGTAGAAATGAACTTTTCATGAGTTATGTCGTAACCATCTCCATTAACCCACTCATCATTTAGCAGAAGACGACATTCATCATTCATCATTCACCTTGACCATAGGAACAGCGTGGACAAACAAATGAATTCGTTTGGAAACCGCTTCTCGAGGCGGATTTACGTTGATGGGTGTAACAATTTCCTGATTTATCCAAAATACGTGTGTGGTTTTGCCTGCGGCAAACAAACACTTGCAAAAATCGACGGATTATTCGCAAGCATTTCGCACTACTTTCCAAATTGATATTTCGCTACCGTGATAATAAAATAGACAAATTGAAAAACGAGCGTGACTGGGTTCAATTACTGTGTTGCACCCTATTTCAACCCTCTGAATAATTGACAAATTTAAAATACCAGAATCGTGTCGAGGATTATAACGAAATTTAGATTCTGTGATCAGAATAATTATAAATAGGGGTCAATTTATTATACCGTAGGGTTTTGAAAAAAACATTTTACTCAATTAGAGTGTGAAGATATAGACGTTTTATTTTTTTGGATATTACTTTCAGGAATACTATAGTAGTAACCGTGGCGCTATCCGGGCAATTCTATCGATTTTTTCCCCCCTTTGTTTCATCCTATTGAGGGCCAATGGTAGGGGTTTATTATGGGTCCTTATTGTATTAGAGCCCCTCCTTTTCCTTCTCACTTATATGATAGGTAGAATGAATTAATGAAGCCCCTCCTTTTCGTTCTTAATTATTTGATAGGTTTTAATTAAAGTCGCTTTAATTATATGATAGGGTGTTGAAACTCCTCCTTATTCGACCCAACAATGGGCACCATGATTGTCAGCAAGCCTAGTGGACCTTTTGATAACAATGGAATCGTGCAGGTGTTTGGACCACGCTATCCTGGAACAATGGAATAGTGCACCTGGTTAGACCACGTGCTGACGCCTTGTTAATAATCCCGCCACAATGCTTCTCGTACACCGTTTGAAAACAAAGGAATAGTGCACCTGGTTAGACCGCGCGTTTTCGAAAGCGTGCCCAAACCTGACTAATTTATTCATCCCTACCACACGTTCCCCGAACAATGGAATCCCGCCCTTCAATTATCATTATCAAATCCGGAAATCATACGAGAATCAATCAAAAACGACTTCCGGATTTTGATTGACATCTGATGGACAAACATATTTACGCTATAAAAGGTGCACCAACTTGTTATACTGAGCATTGATCTACACATCACCAGACAAATGTAAGTACATATTTAACAACAATAATTCTAAAATGTATCAGTGAAACATCATATAATCACTACTGTTTTAATTTAAATAATATTGATCACTCTTTTAAATAGTTTCGAATTTAAAATAATTTATCACTGTTTTCCAGAGTTGTTCTTTAACACTTTATCACCAAAAAAAAGCGTTTGTCATATACCATTTTCACATGATCAATTTTAGAATTAATGATATTAAATACATTACCCCATCAAAAAGAATAACGCATTAATCCAGGTTAATTTTCTTTTATATACATAATGTTTTAGATCAACCGAGGTCTTTTTGTCTCTCGACCCTCGTCTTCCTCACTTTCGTCACTTATTATTATGATCTCGTTATTAGTTCCTATGCTCTCCACAGGCTCTCCTGCCTGTGGAGCATCTCGCTCCTCGTCCGATATCACTATTGTCATATCCTTATCGTCTTCAATATGCCACGATATATTAATAAGTTCTACTGTGTCATCACTGAAATGCTGGAAAATAATAAAATATAAAATATATTAGTTGTATTCAACCCCCAGTATATAAATCAACAAAGTGCTTAAAAATAATGTCATTTGTTATTAAATAACCATCCGGTACTTAGAGAACGAAATCAAACCTTGGCTCTGGTATAATCCGTTGAAACCATTTTTGAAATTATGACAATGTCAGATTGAGTAGATGGGCGCGAAGCCCCCGGGATGGTCGAAAAGATCGAGTGACCTTCTCCTTCACCCTTCTCCTTCATCCTTATGACAATGTTTGTAATTCGCCACTTTATATACACCCTCTATATTGAAACACGTTCATTTGACATTCAACTCAATGTTAACACACGTGTCAATGGCACGGCAAGCTGTTTTTCAACGAGCTAGACTTATTCACACCTAACAGGTATCGCTGAGTGCTATACACACACACACACTTAACGGTTCAAAAGAAAATGACATGCGAACATACCGAAAGCACACACTTCCACCGTCACAACAAACCCTCCGATTAATGTTGTAATTTACACATCTGAGTACTGTACACACAATGAAACATAGTTATTGTTCGCGCTTCAAAAGAAAATTGACACGCTAACATTCAGAAATCACAAATTTTCCCAGTCATAACAAACCACCGATTAATATTAAAATTACACAGCTGAGCTCTATACACACAATCAATTATGGTTATCGTTCGCGCTTTGAAGCAAAATTAACATGCGAACATACAGCAAGCAGGTCTGTGGACAAAAATTTCCAGTCGTAACAAATACCCCAGACTAAAGTTCAAAATACACTTACATTGTATTGGACCGCCTCCATCAGGCACATATCAGCTTCTGGGGTGGGGCCTGATGGCCATAGAACTCTCTGGACCTATAAAAAAAAAAAATACACAATAATTAATTCACGGTAATGATCATGTGAAAAACAAATTCTGGTATATGAAAAAAAGGCTTGCGTTGTAATTGACACGTGTTAAAGATCTTTATGTCTTACTTTAAATAAGTTCGTTATTATAAAGCTGATTAAATACGGTCTTAAATACAGTTATGTCTTAATGATGTTACCATTTTAAAATAAATCGTTATAAAATAAAGAGTGGTTTGTTATATGTTAAATATATACAAATGTTACTTTAAAAAAAAAAAATCGTTATAAAATAAAGAGCGTTTACTTACATCATCTTTCGGCGCTGCTTGTACTTCAGGCGCTGCTTGCAGCACTGGGGATACTGCAGACTCCATTGGGGCTGCTGCAGACTCCATAACGGTTTTTTTAGGCGTTGAGGTAAACATAGTTAATCATAAAATATTATGTGTTTCCAATATATATATATACCATCAATGAATCACGCCTTAATCTTTTGATTGGTTATTTTTTTGGGGGTAGATGGTAACGGGAGATGGAGACAAACGCTCTATAGAATACGCCAATCTCGTTTTGAAAATGGTTATAACACAGTGATTTAGCACTCTATAGAATACGCCAAATCTCGTTTTGAAAATGGTTATAACACAGTGATTCAAAAGCTAACTGCATGCGTTTAAACTTGAACACGACGGGCTTGTATTCTAAACAACAAACGATGAAGGTACAATTAAAATATTTTATTTCAAAAATCCATCATTGTGTCTGAACTGCATATTTCATATATTACTAGTCCTGACCCCAGTGTTTGGTGTGGGGGGTATAATAAAATCCTTAAAGTGTTTTATAGCGTCCGAAATGTCACGTTTCAGCTCACAAAGTCTGGAACTCTGTAACAGATACACAACATAAAATCCTTAAAGTGGTTTACAGCGTACGAAATGTCACGTTTCAGCTCACATAAAGTTTGGAACTCTGTAACAGATAGACAATTTCCAAGCTTCATTGATTTTATTTTCAAAAATCCGTCATTGTGTCAGAACTGCATATAACACAAGCTATTAACGATTCTTGGTCCGGGTGAGAGAAGGAACATGGGATAAAATCCTTATAGTCAGGAATATAGTCCGAAATGTCACGTTTCAGCTCACATAAAGTCTGGAATTCTGTAATAGTCAGGCAAATACCACGCTTCGTTGGGCTCAGTTCATTACTATCGTCTCTGTAATACGTTCGTACATGCACCAATTTAAAGTCCACGCTATATGATAAAAATGTCTTTCGTCCAATATGAAACTGTGCAGATTTTCCGTCACATATAGCAGTCTGCAAATCTTCAATGTATAAACATAAGTTATACCAAAGGTTTTTGTCCAGTGAAACACCCTTCAAAGTCGGAGTGATGCCATCCAACCATCTGCGTATGTCAATACGAATTTCCCCTTTAAATTCACTGACATTAACGAATTTCTGAGCTCCGATCTGGTGCGTTAAACATGCCATAGTTATGTATTTCGTAATTAATGTTTATTGTTTATTATTATCAACCAATTAAAATCCCCCAAAACTCAACCGTGAGTCGTCGATCTATAAAACGTGACCAATCAAAATCGTTATGAGTTCCGCAATATATATAAACGAAAAAAAAGTATACTTTGTTCACACTATGTTTATTTTATATTCAGATGACGTCTGCACAAAACGCCCAATACTTGCACGGTCTCGGTATTACAGCTAGAAGTTACGGTTTGAGCTCTATCAATACAGCACAAGGAATAAATATCGATTTGTATAATCAACTAATATTACTGGAACAGAACCAGCCATCAACAGCCCCCCACTCGGTCAATTATCAACCCTTATCAGCCGGATTTCAACCTGTGTCAGCCGGGTTTCAGCCAGTCAATTATCAACCTGTATCAGCTGGATTACAACCGGTCAATTATCAACCTGTATCAGCCGGATTACAACCGGTCAATTATCAACCTATATCAGCCGGGTTCCAGCCAGTCACTTATCAACCTGTATCAACAGGGTTTCAGCCAGTCACGTATCAGCCTGCTTCAGCCGGATTACAACAGGTCAATTATCAACCTGTATCAACCGGATTTCAACCTAGTAGTGGACCTTTTATTCAACATGGTTATATAGTTCAACCTACCACCGTAGCGGCTACCCTAGGAACTGATATTCAACCGAGCTATACAGCTCAACCGAGCAGCACCGATTCGACCCTCGCACAGGCTCCTACAATGAGCGTGTCATTAGACGAAACTCAGCCCTTTGACATTAGCCATCTATCAAACCCAAACGATACACAGCCTTTTGACACTAGCCATCTGTCAATCACATCTACTGACACTACTCAACCATCAACTTCGACATCAGGTAATGATGTTACACCAACATCAGCCAATGACACTACAACACGGTCTAATAATACGGAACCGAACGATAATAATCAACCATCAACTTCCACATCAACCAATGATACCTCACCACGTAGTAACGAACCGAACGACCTTAATCAACCATCAACTTCCACATCAACCCCAGATGCATCACCGCAAACGTCGGAAGAACCCGAAATAAGTCATCCATACTTTCATATAAATAAGATCGCTACCAAAAAGTTTCTGAACAGCGCCGCCTACGAGAATATCTATGAAATTAGATTCAAGGCTGATATGTACGGACAAACGTTAATATCACTAAAAACTATACTGCAAGAGGTATTTGAATATGTGTTGAATATCATACCAACATCCGACGATGATTACGGACGTTTTACTCTGCATACAGTCGACCTTGACCGACCTATTGCGACTGGATTACGTTTGTGGAAACATTTAAATTCTCAAGTGGTTATGGATCAAATAGCTAATGTTTTAAATTCAAACGAGGATATTAAATTGGATCATACGTTTACTGTGTATATTGGTTCTATAATAACACCCGTCGGTGGTAAAAGAATCATATTAGACGGACCAGCATCCATGTCGAACAAGAAAAGTGTCACTACGATAGATAATTCCGACCAAATATGTTTAGCACGCTCCATAGTCGTATGTGTAGCCAAACAAAATATCGTACCCCTCGATGAATGGAACGTGTTGAAAGAAACCAAACTGTCTAATCTGGAGATATTTATGAAATATCACAAAGTGTCAGAAACATACTACCAAGATCTTACGAAGTCTAAACGATCGGAGCAAAAAAAAGCTGCTATTAGGCTACTTGAAATTTTACAACTACCTATAGATGAACCAGGAAATTTTCAACAATTAAATTTATTCGAGGACTTTTTTGATGTTAATGTGATAATTATTGGTGCCGACTGTGGTAACAAAGTTATTCGATCATCGACTGAAAAGACATCTAATGTATATTTATATTATCATAATCATCATTTCGACGCTATTACCAGTGTTACAGGTTTCTTTGCGCAGGCATATTTCTGTGAAAAATGTTTGAAACCATTCAGCAACAAAGACGGACACCAATGCGTTAGTTACTGTATTTCTTGTAAATCCAAGGATTGTGTCATTGGAACTAAAATGACATGCCGAAATTGTTGCGTAACGTGTCGTTCTATGGATTGCTTCATACGTCATAAGAGCGGTAAAACACCTCAATGCTTCCAGTTTCATAAGTGTACAAAATGTTTTAAAATAGTCAAGCTCAAGGAACGGAGTATGGAGGAACACCGATGCTACGAATACAAGTGTCGTTCCTGTAACATCTATGTAATCGGTGAACACGACTGCTTCGTTAGACCAATGAAGAAAGTGAAAAAAATTTCAAAGTTCATTTTTTATGATTTTGAAGCGACTCAATCCACACCTTACAAATGTGACGCTTACGAAAATCGTGGATCTTGTCCGGAATGTGACGTTGATACCACATGTAACACCTGCAAACGGTGAGTAAATAAAGCCGTATTGGTGTACGCAACCTTATACCCCAAAAGTGAATTAAATTCTGCAGTCAATGAACCCATAGCATATTGTCAAACTCCCCGCACCACACAGTAGAAATAACACCTGCGTTTATCGATAGTGTCTTAATTCCATACAATGTGGCACAAACCTATACACATCCATTTGAACGGGGGAACTTATTGTAAAGCACTGTGTGAATTTTAATCAATAGCATAGTCGCCAACAACAGGCGTTTGTCAGTTAGATCGCGGTGTCAGTCCCCCGTCGATTTATTTAAAGATGGCTTGTGTGTATATTTATTTAAAGATGCACCGTGGTTTAATTAAAAAGATTGAATTCTATTTTTTTTTATTTTCAGCTGCATTACATGTAAATTACCATACTGTGGAATGGATAGACACGTCCCTAATTTGGTCATATCTCAGAGTGCGTGTGACCTGTGTCAGGACTATTCACTCGATGCTATGTCGTTATGTAACGAATGCGGGACACGTTGCGAAAAATGTAACAAACTCAGTCCGAATGGTGAATACGTGTTGACACCTTGTGAGGGATGTGGTAAACGATGTTTTAAGGCCGAAGGGCCAGATACACTACACAAATTCGGTGAATGGTTGTTTGATAAATCCCATAATTTTTTTACTGTGATAGCTCATAATTCAAAAGCATATGACGCTGTATTTCTACTGGATTTCCTCACAGATAGAGGCACACTGCCATCCAAACTTATATACAACGGTTCCAAGATTATGCTGCTCACTGCCAATTATAATATAAGAATTATTGATTCTCTGAACTTTTTAAATATGGCCCTAAGTAAATTACCTAAATGCTTCGGGTTGGATGAATTAAAAAAAGGATACTTCCCACATTATTTCAACAAGCTTGAAAATACAGACTATATAGGTGTTTATCCTGATGCGAGCGAATATGGTGTGGATACCATGACTGGTTCGAACAGAGACGCATTCTTGAAGTGGTATGACAGTAAACAAAATAGTGTTTTCAATTTTCGTGAGGAAATATTGGCTTATTGTCAAAGTGACGTTGATATTCTCAGGAGAGCTTGTTTGTCATTCCGGACAATGTTTTTGGATATAACTGAGGATAAAATCGACCCGTTCCAGTATACAACCATTTCGGGCGCCTGTATGACAGCTTTCAAAACACTGTTTCTAGAAGAGACTTATACAGTGACTGTTGGTGCCGAGGAAAATGTTCCTATGGTCAAGGTGAATGGTGAATGTCGTCTTCTGCTAAACGATGCGTGGGTTAATGGAGATGGTTACGACATAACTCATGAAAAGTTCGTTTCTACACCCATCGCCAAAGTTCGATGTACACCACTACAGATACATTCCCAAGCGTCTATACAATGGTTGGATTACGAAGCATTAGATAGAGGTGTGACAATTCAACACGCTAGAAATGGTGGGGAGTTGAAACTACCAGGCTCTAGGATGAAAGTAGATGGATTCTGCGCAGAGACCAACACTTGTTTCGAATTTAACGGTAAACGCTCTTTATTATCGCTTCAACTGTTCCCTATTTCAACTGTTTAATGATAAGTTTAAATTGAATATATATTTAACATATAACAAACCACTCTTTATATTTTCAGGGTGTTTATATCATGGGTGCAAAATATGTTATGACACACAAAGACATCAGCTTAAAAATCCTTTATCCAAACTATCTATGCATGACTTGTACATGATGACGATGAAGAAAGAAATTGCCATTAGAGACGCGGGTTATAAATTAGTGACTATGTGGGAACATGATTGGACTAAGATAAAGACTTCATTACCATCTATTAAAGAGTTTATTGAAAAATCTGATACCATGCCACCGCTCGAAGCCAGAGATGCGTTCTACGGGGGTCGGACTAACGCTGTCAAATTACGTCATGACGTCACGGATCAGGAGAAAATACTATATATAGACTACACTAGTCTGTATCCATTTCAGGTACGTTGTTTTTATTACACACCATGTTTAAAACTCTGATAAAATTGAAAAACAAATATTGAATGAAACCTTGAGTGAATGAAACTTTGAGAAAATAATTTTTATTTTTTTTATTTTCTAGAACAAGTACGCACGATATCCAATTGGCCACCCCATCAGGATATACGAAAATTTCAAGGATATATCAGAATATTTCGGTGTGGCCAGAGTGAAAATACAACCACCGAAAGGACTTTCACCCGGTGCTACCTGTCAGGTGATTATACGCTCAATATACTTTACAATCATATTACTTTAATATAAGTCCATTCTTATTTTTTTTTAGAACGTCACAACACGTCCATTCTAAAATACGTTAGAACTCATTTTTGTGTGTTTTGTAGGTCTAATGGCAAGCTGAAATTCGGCCTCTGTCGTAGCTGTATGGAGATAGAAAATACAACCCTGTGCGTTCACGATGACTCTCTGAGAGCGATTACTGGTACATGGGCGATCCCGGAGATAGAGATGGCTGTTATTAAAGGTTATAAGATCATAAAAAATTATGAAATTATGCATTGGGCGTCGACGGTTCAATATAACAAATCAACAGGTGACGATGGGCTCTTCACATCATACATAGATAGGTTAGTAATAGTGATAATCCTTCAATGACTCTCTTCTACTACAATTTTTCTTGACCATGAATATAGCAAAATTGCTTTGTATTATTTCATAGATTCCTGAAGGTGAAGCAGTCAGCTAGTGGATGGCCTGATTGGTGTCATAGTGAAAAAGATAAAGCCAAATACATATCTGACTATCTGGAGAATGAAGGAATACAGTTAGACTATGATAAGATTGAGAAAAATCCTGGGCTTAGGAGCGTGGCTAAACTGATGTTGAACAGGTAATATATAACAATGTTTGTATAATAGAGTTGTGCAGAATATTTACCAAAAAAAAAAAAATATATATAAAAATAATTGTTAAAAATTATTAAAAAATTGATAAAAAAAAAGAAGACGCATAGTTATTTATATATATTTGTTAAATTGTATAATAGAGATGTTCAGATAGGTTACCAAATTTTTTTTATTTTTTTTTTTTTAAATTAAAAAATATTATTAAAAAAAAAAAATTATTAAAAAATGGACGCACAGCTATCTATATAGAGTTGTATAATTGTATAATATATATGTTCAGATGATTTACCATCAAAATATCCAGCAAAATATTATAAATTGTTAAAAAATTGATTAAAAAATCGTAAATATTACAAAAAAAATCGTTTTAATGTTATATATATCACTAATCAATCATGTAATCACTCAGCTTTTGGGGAAAGTGGGGACAGAGGTCTAACATGCTACAGACGATGTTCATACACGAAAGAGAACCTGCGAAATTCTTCAATCTACTGAGTGATCCATCCAAGACTCTGAAAGACTTCCAGATAATCGGGAATTCATGCATCAGAGTGCAATACACGTACAAGAATCATAGCATACCACAAGATAATTCTAACGTGTATCTGGCTCTTTTCACGACTACATATGCTCAACTGAAGTTGTACGATGCTCTCAACATTCTGGGTGATAGGGTACTATATTTCGATACAGGTAAATACGATATAAAAAGGGCGTGTAACTACCACTATCTTATATGTTTGTATAGTAACAACCATTATATGGATTAGTACGTGTGGCAGTGTGTCTATGTGTATATGTGTCGCTGTATGTAGGTGCGTGCGCCTATCTATATTTTATATGTTTGTATAGTAACACCCATCTCTATTTATATGGATTAGTATGCGCGCGTGTGTGTGTATGTTTGTATATGTATTTGCGTGTATGGGTGTATGTTTATGTGCGTGTGTGTGCGTGTGTGTATGTGTCGCTGTCTGTGCGTCTATGTGTTTGTGCATCTGTATAGTAACACTCATCTCTATTTATATGGATTAGTATGCGCGCGTGTGTGTGTGTGTTTGTATATGTACTTGTGTGTATATCTATGTGTTTGTGCATCTGTATTAATTTCCAGTCTTTTTCTTTTCAGATTCGGTCATATATATACAAGGACCTGGATGTCCTGACATATCGTTGGGTGATTATTTAGGCGATTTCACATCGGAAACAGACCCCGGGGATTATATAACAAATTTTCGAACTGGAGGTGCTAAAAACTACAGTTATAAAACATTAAAGGGACAAACAGTGTGTAAAGTTCGTGGATTTACACTGAACTATAAAAATTCGAAAGTTATAAACTTTTCGGTTATGGACAAAATGATTTCTAGGAAACGAAAGCGGGAGTGCCACGATGAAGATGAGGAATCGCCTAGAAAAGTATACATTACTGAGAATAGGATCGTTCGAGCCAGAGACAAACCACTTATATTTAATCGTATTCAGGACAAAAGATACGATTTGGTCTATAACAAGAGAGTGGTGCAGGACGATTATACAACATTACCTTTCGGATATTGATGCACTTATCTTTTGTATATTGGTTATGATTCTTTGCACGTATATAAATATATATAAACGATTATCATTTTTTCCCACACCTAGTTCCCTATCAAAAACTAAAAATTTTCACTATACAATTATTTTATTACGATGCTATATATTACATAGGTATAAAAACGTTTCTGTCCTTGTCAATGATCATGTGTGCTGGGAAAGTTCCGTAAACTAAGATGACTGCTGTTTCTGGCAAAGCTTCACTGAACCTCATATCCAACTGTACTAAACCCTTGTTAATAGACCCTACATAATGTCCATAAGGCTCTATGCAGAATATGGTGTATCCATCTTTAAAGTAGTCTCTATTGATTGGTGTTTCTGGAAAAGCTCTAATGAGATTATGGTACGCATCCAAATAATCGTCCTTTTTAAAGTTCAGGTTTAAGGGGCGGCTGGGTACTGATTGACCGTCAACTGTAACAGCTAGATGGTTTACATCATAATTTTTAAAGTTAAATGGGTTTTTGGTGTAGCTTCCGTTCAAAGCCTCTGCCTCTGTAAGCACTATAAGAATTCTTTGCGGAACATCATTTTGAAACAAGTTACTCGCTGTGAAATTAAAAGAGCCTTTGGCTACTGAAAAGGCTTTAATAATTGATTTCTCAAATGGGTATATAGCATCTTTCGTGCTGAGATTTCTCTCAATATCTTCTGTTTTGACGAAACATACTTTAAATTTAGCATCAGTGATCTTCAGTTTGTATTTTGGGGTAGCATCCGAACTCATTAAACAGAAGGCATTTTTGCTGGGCCATAATGTTATTTTTACAGGCACCCCGTTCAAAATGTATCTATTTTGCTGACAGAGGTCATGTGAGATCGGGCCTGACACTGACACTATAGCGCTGTCCTCGAAAAACACTTTTCTTTCTAGTAGACCCGCATTTGATGTAGTGGACTCCATATGTTTCGCTCTGTCCTTCGCATATAATCGTTCAGTAAGGCTATATTTGTGTTGCATTGATGTAGATGTAAGTAACGTATCCAAATAACCCTTATATCCGTAGTAAGGTCCCATGGATCCCACTGGGGTTTGTTGTAACTCTACATTACAGTAACTAAATATTGATGATAGAGCCAAGTTAATGGGGCCGACTTTCGAGGTTGAAATCAATGGCGTACCATCTTCCTTAACGATCTTAATTTTGACACTGAGTGTAGAGTTCTTTAAATCGATATAATCATTCGATGTCCCCGGTATACAAAACTCTAAAGGTGAATTTTCTGTAATGGCAGTCACTGTATTGAAATCGACCCATTCTTTAGCTGGGGCAGCTGCACTGTCATAATCAAATGTTGGCAGGTTATTCATGATCAAACGCGTCAAGCACCCTTCGATATTTCCGTATTTTCTTTACAGCTGTCCGGGGTTTCCTCACTTTTTTTTTAATGACGGCTGCCTTCGTTATAGACTTCAAACCTCTAAATGATTTAACTGGCATATATGCCCTACGCGTGGCATCGTAATAATATCTAGTACCCACCATTTTGTATTATATTCAATGTGCAGTGAACTGATTTCGCATCAACTGGTTTAAAATTATGGTCTAGCATATATATCCTTATAAAGTGCCAAGAGCCAGGTTTAAGAGGGATATTTTCACCCCCACCAAAATCTTGACTATCATCACTGTAAAAGGCTCTTAGTACGGGTAACATAGATCTCGAAACTGTTGAATCCTGACAAATATCACAGCATATATACGTAACTATATCAACAGGCCATGGATTAATATAAATTTGTTCTAATGCTACGGATCCGTCAGTTAACATATGAGGTAATGGTACAGTGAAATCTCCACCCACATTATCTGGAAAATAATCGTTGTATTTATCACTGGAAATATATAGCTTCATCATCAGTATTTAACTAGATCAACTTCAGGTATCCAACTATCGAATTTAGGGCCCCAGTTAAGCCACCTAACTAGAAGCTTGCCTCTACTTTTCTTTAAAACCTTCTTTATTTTGAATACTGTATCTTGAGTTATGATCACCAATTGTAGCTCTTGCTCATAAAATGAACCAGTGACCGCCTCTTTGTCCCAATCAATTATCTTATAAACGTTTAGATTATCTCTTCTATATCTCTTTATTACTGTGAATATTTCACCCGTCCACTTTTGATAAAATTCCTTTTCATAAACGTCCTTCAAATGCGAAATTCGTACTTTATCACCCAGTTTATATCGGTAGGGCTTTATAACACGTTCTTTACGTTTCAAAGCTAGTTCATATCTTGTTTCTGACTCGTTTTCGTTATTAATTTCAATCGGGGGACGACCGATTGATCTGTGTTTGGTACGATTATAAGTGTTTATTATGTCCTGTAGAACTAAACTGTAGTCCTGGCCTCCCGTGTGTACTATATATCTATAAATACGACTTTTCAAAGTTCGTATCAGTCGTTCAGCAAAATTCGCTTTAACTTCGCCTTGTGTGACTGAGTGAGATATTCTCTCCCTCTTCAACACGCGTTTAACTAAAGCATTACTATACTCCACCCCATGGTCTGTTCTAAGGACTTTTGGTCTTCTGGTTTCGGTAGCAAATATATCAGTAAATGCTGCACTCACATCTTTAGCACTTTTGGTCCTCATGGCTCGAACCCAAGCGAATCTGGAGAAGATATCTATGCATACCAATATATATCTATAGGGACTGTCTGAAGCATTCATGTCAGCCAAATCACTATCCCAAAGACCGTCTAAACCGTCAGTAAAAACTTTGCTTCTGGGGAATTTAATCCGCTTCGGTCTGACTAACCCGTAAGTTTCCTGTGAACCTAACCAATCTCGTATTTTTTTCCTACTTAATGTGTGTATACCATCATCCTTCACGGCTTTGTATAATCGCTGAACACCGCCCAAACTACCTTTCTTAGATGGGTCATAATAAATAGATTTCAAGTATTCATCCATTGTGAAACAAACCTATTTCCATGAGTGTAGGATATATCACACCAATAATATCTTTTCGTTTTTTAACTCCCGTTATTAATATCTTTCCGCTACTGTGACATGTGAAATTTATATTTTGTCTCTTGAAGTTTACTCCAGGGAACAACTCTGGTTCATAAATACCTCCCAAACAGTCAGTTATATTAACTAAATTCAGTTTATGACCGATGTCGTGAGTCAGTGATGAAGTAATCCTTTTTATTTTTTCCAATTTCACTGAAAATCCTAGTCTTTGAATTAATCTGGCATATTTTCTTAATTTGTTCACTGCACACCTATAATCATACGATGCTCCCATAAATAATAACTGACCATTTTTGTATACCCAACAGCAACCACCGATAACACGGTTCTTCCATATTATTATCTTCGAGTTGTATACAACATCGCACAATTTATTAGTCAGTTCCTTCATATTGGGTTTAAAACCCACATTACCAGATATGACGAAGTTTGTATAACGTACCATTTTGGTGAAGTAATACATCTTTCAAAAGTTTATCCATCTTATACTCGTACTGGGGTGGGTTTACTTCCTATTGAAGGGGTGGGCAGTGCGATACCAATACCAGAACTCAATAGAGAAACCCATAATGTTTTAGGTTCTTTATCCAGTGATAAATTAATTATGGCCGTGATGATTATGATATAGAGTATTAACATCTGGCAAAAATAGACCATTTCGGTGCGAGGAATCTTCTGACCTAACCAATCCCACTTTTCCGATATGCGTTCTGGATCCATTTTTATGCGTTCTGGATCCATTTTTTTCAACATCTTTACATCTTAGGTATCCTTATAACATGAAAATCCTAGTCATAGCAGTTATATTTTGTCTGCAAACTGGACATTTCTCTAAACCAATCGCACACATATCACACGCACAGACGTGTGAACACGGAAGAAAACATATATTTTTAGCCCCTTCCAGACATATAATACATTGGTCAATAGGTGTAATCTCGTGCGTAGAAACATCCATTGATGTACTAGGAATAGCTGCGTCCGGAGTATCCTGTCATTTTCCTCATAATGCAGTAGCCTGTCTATTTCACTCTCACTCAACCCCACTGTAAAACTCATAGCCTCGGGTTGGTCTCCCTTGACAAAATCAAAGAATCGTATGAGACTGCATCGGGGATAATGCTTCCTATGTTCTTCCATAGGGCTCTCCCCAATCTCCCATTTGAATAAACCCCCTCCACATTGAAAACATTTGACCCTGTCTTCACAACCTATATAATATAACCCCGCTTCTGCCATTTTTTCTGCAGGTATCACATCATTCCAACCCTCATACGTTAGTAATCTCGAACTTTTAGCACCCATGTCTGGTTGCCTAGGTATAACTTTTGGAAATATTCCATAATATGTAGTCCAGCACAAATCAGAAAATGGTGGGATATCCATGTTTTTTTTTAATAACATGAAGTATAAAGTTTCCTTATAGAATTGACAATATTTTTAGTACGTATTTGACGACTGTATAAAAAAGGGGTATTTCACTACAGCACTATTGGTCAAATCACGTTTTTACACAGTGTGAAATATATACTAAAATGCACTTAAAACTTTTCTGAAATACGTCATTTCTAAAACGTCTATTAGAGGTTTATGAAACGTCCATTTCCACCAATGAACCGGATGCCAAATCACGTTTTTACAGAGTGCGAAATATATACTAAAATGCACTTAAAACTTTTCTCAAATACGTCATTTCTAAAACGTCTATTAGAGGTTTATGAAACGTCCATTTACACCAATGAACCGGATGCCAAATGACACATATTTTTATACCCAATTGCATCATTTAAAAAAAAAAACGATTATTAGAACTTTTTAAATGGTTCAAATAATGACGGTATTTTTGTGTTGCAATAAATACAAAATCATTTCAATTCATATAATTTTATTTCGTAAGCCATTTAGATGTTAATACATTCTTCCTAAGTCCTGGTGGAATCCCTTTATCCCTATTTTGTCCACTGGTATTTTAGGTATATGACTCTGCTCTGGCATCCTTTCTTTGGCAGTTTCCCCGTTATCATTGATGATAGGTGGTGACACTTCTGGGCAATTTCTTATCAAATGTTCATATTTTTCATATGGTATTAAGATATTTTTACCAAACACAGCCATATTATATATCTCTCAGAGGAATGAGTCTTAGTAAACTTTTGACTGCTTCTGGATTTCTTTTAAGAACTAACTTCTTTCTTCGTACTCCTAGCTTATGATCCGCTAATTGTCTATATATACTCTTATAGGGAACTATTGTGTCCAAAGAAATAGTTAGTACACCTCGTATAACATTGATGGCTATTTCAGCTATAGCTCTAACTTGATCATATGATGAAGAATAAATGAGCGCCTTTAGTTGACTTTTAGAATCGGTTGATGCAAGCAGATACAAAAAATCCAAATTGTCTTTCACTAATTGACTAGCCATTTTTTCCCCTTATAAAGTTTTGTATATAATAGGATATTCCCCGGGAAATATATCGGTTCTCACACGGAATTCCTCTTCAGCATTCGTGGTCAAGTCTACCACCAGATAACCAAATCTTCTTGAGATAACCGTATCCATATAGACATCAGGGAGAAATCGTGTTTTCCCGGGAAATAATTGCTGGCCCAAATATCGTATTTGGGCTAAATCTCTTGGACTTTTTAACAGAACCAGATAGGAGGCATTGAGAGCTATGGTCCTAGCTGATGAACCACGTTGAAAAGAATTTTGTAGTATTATTATTACTGACAAGTTTTTATGGTGACATGTTTGGGTGAATGCACACTCTATATCAGAATTGTTTAATACTTTATGCCCCAAATCATCTAGAATTATGAGCGCGGGTTGACCATCAGCAAATTTTTCTAAAAGTTTTGTACTGGGCATTCCTTCATTAAAAGTAATATTCGGAATTGTTTTTTTCATTTCATCGTATAATACTTGATATGCACCAAAGCAGTATAGAATTTTGCGCGGTGGGTCTCTTTCAATTATTGCTTGTATATTCCTCAGAAATTTAAACACCCATTGTGTTTTGCCGGATTTGGTAGCCCCAGAAATAATATAACTCGAATTCGCCTCAAATTGAATAAGCGCCATTGTTAACATTCACATAAAAACTATTTTGTTCCCTTATTACTTATCAATCGATAACACACCCCCGCTGTATATAGCGACACCTCTGATATCACATAGCTCTATGATAAACACGACTGTGATGCGCTCCGACGTACTGTCATTATAATTAATTTGTTTACATTTGACCTCCAATTAAAATAGGGCACCTGCGCTTAGATGGGACATAATTGCATAAACCATTCGAACATACCATATTCGACCTTGGTGTGTACACCTGCCGCTACTGAGGAACAATCAACCGCAATTAACAATAGATACTAGCATAAATCATTAGAAAAGCCATATTGGCGTTTACACCTGTGGCTACTTCATTTTTTTTTGCTCTTGACATCGGAAACAGACAGACTTAGGTGAAATTAAATAATTGCTTGATCCAGATTATTATATCTGTGAAATCATTACTGGATAGATTATACATGGAGGTCAATAGGATTTTGACACAATGGAAGTATTCCCCTAAATAATCGACTTAACCGCAGGAGAATTATGGGTAACTTTTCAGTCGGCAATATGGCTTGTTGCCATTCAACGGAAAGCTCTCGTTTTCTTTTTATTTTTCATACCGAAGTGAGACACGTTCTCTTTATTTTTACCACATCAGAGCTATATTGACAACGAATGCTCCATATTATTCCATTCATGTCTTTGCTTAATGTGTTAGTGGTTGCTTTCGAATACAGTGGTGAGGGCCTTGACTCACAATCCACACTGCGTGGACAAACTAATGTTTACGATTCGCGCGCCTCAGATACACGAGGGAAAAATTGTGGCGGGATTATTAACAAGGCGTCAGCACGTGGTCTAACCAGGTGCACTATTCCATTGTTTTCAAAAGGTCCAAACACCTGCACGATTCCATTGTTCTCAAAAGGTCCACTAGGCTTGCTGACAATCATGGTGCCCATTGTTGGATCCAATAAGGAGGAGTTTCAACACCCTATCATATAATTAAAGCGACTTTAATTAAAACCTATCAAATAATTAAGAACGAAAAGGAGGGGCTTCATTAATTCATTCTACCTATCATATAAGTGAGAAGGAAAAGGAGGGGCTCTAATACAATAAGGACCCATAATAAACCCCTACCATTGGCCCTCAATAGGATGAAACAAAGGGGGAAAAATCGATAGAATTGCCCGGATAGCGCCACGGTTACTACTTACTATTTTTCCGAAACGTGTGTGTATCCAGTGGTAGAGTATTGTAAAGAAATTTGATAAATTATATTTGCGAAGATATGTTAGCGCGCAAATTGTACATACAAAAACCTCGACATCTGACATTTGTAGTCGGGGATCATTGTCCAGGTTCAGACACCCGATTTGACATACAGTCACCGTTTAATAGATACGAAGTTCTCATGATTTTATGCATACAATTGCATTTGTGTTTTGTCATAACGTGGGATTAGTGGTAAAAGTGTGTTAACCTCTCTTTGCTGCGAGTCGTCTGTTCGTAACATTGTAATATTGCGCGATCGTGCATTTATACTAAGAATCGTTTCAACTATATATAAGTCTTTTGACGCGAGTTCGTTCTTCTTACAGCCAACTGGGAGTGTTTCAAGTGTCGACACCACAACCACCGTTTCACGCAGTACGGATATTCAGGTATACGCAATTTCAAAGAATTTAACGCATTGTTCCCCTACCTATACATTTACACAAGAAATTTGATAAATTATATTTGCGAAGATATGTTAGCCCGCAAATTGTGCATACAAAAACCTCGGCATCTGACATTTATAGTCGGGGATTATTGTCCAGGTTCAGACACCCGATTTGACATACAGTCGCCGTTTAATAGATACGAAGTTCTCTTGATTTTATGCATACAATTGCATTTGTGTATTGTCATAACGTGGAATTAGTGGTAAACGTGTGTTAACCTCTCTTTGCTGCGAGTCGTCTGTTCGTAACATTGTAATATTGCGCGATCGTGCATTTTATACTAAGCCTCGTTTCAACTATATATAGGGCTTTTGACGAGAGTTCGTTCTTCTTACAGCCCACTGGGAGTGTTTCAAGTGTCGACACCACCACCACCGTTTCACGCAGTACGGATATTCAGGTATATGCAATTTCAAAGAATTTAACGCATTGTTACCCTACCTACATTTACGCACGTATAACGCATACATTTGCATATAATAATTTATGATATCTTACGTACTTGTTCTGTTGCGTGAAACTGATAAGTTAGTACCAAGGCGCTACACCAACCGGTTGAATATGCTATTCTACTAGCATCGTCAAAAATATGAAGAAAATATCTCGATTCGGGACTTATATATCGGCGAAAACCTAACAAAACGATTCGCGAACGAGAGTCACTGCATTGCATTATTATCTATAAGAATAACGACGTGTGTTGTCAATTTGGATATAATATTTGTAAAACAATAACTACTTTGAACAAGAGTATTCATATTTGTTCACGGAAACATTATTTGCCTTTCATCAGACTCCTTTCCTTCCGATGAATGGCAACGATTCATGTTTTCGACTACACTCATAATTCTGATGTGGTTAAGGAGTCGACTACTTAGAGCATTACTGTACATGTATGTTCTAGATAATATCATGAATCTCTACTCCCCACCCCATCCTCTGCCAACAAAGGGGTCATGTATCCACCCCCTCCCATGTGATCTTAATTGTTCAGTGAATGAGTGATACCACCCCCGACTTGATAGACAAAAAAAACAGAAAGAGAGGGAGTTTTCTGATTTCATAGAAAAAAGAAAAAAACCATCCCCATTTGTTAAGAATAAGATTGAGTCAGACATACCTTTAGGTCTAGATGACATCTTGTGCTGTGTATGCTCACAACAATGTCCATTGTCATAATCTTCTGCAGTGTTGGTTCTTCGCAGTTTAGTGTTGTGGTACCATCAAATTTAAACCATTTCACTTCATGGAAAAGGTCCAAGTTTTGAAAATGTAATCCTCCTGCATCTTCTATAACCACAATGTCATTTCTAATAACCCACCCATCGTTTGTCACGATGCTGCCAGCTGCTGCTGGACATGACAATACATCACTATCGATCCGACAGGTGTTCAAATTCAAGTCAATAGACTTTACACATTGACACAAAGATATCGCAAGAATCAAAACAAACAAGTAATTCATGAACGATTTTTGGTCGAATGCACGTGATGATGTTGATCAACACTATCATTGATCGTTTTTATGGATTCCCTCCCTCGTACTGGTAGCAACAAAATAAAACGATATATTGAACCAATCTCTGTCTGTGCATTTTTAATATCCATCCTAAAAATATTTACGTTATAAATTTGTTTTGTTTAATCAATTATATCGTAATGAGACATATTCGTAGCACTGTATCAATTCCAATTTGTAATTCGCGTTGAACCAGAATGAATGAAGGAATAGCCATTTGTATACAACCGGAAATAAAAAACTCGCGGGGGAAATGCATTCTGGTCTCCTCGATCTTGGTGGGCATGTGGTGGACTCGTTCCTAGAACTGAGTCTGCTCTACGCTAAGGTGCAAAACAGATTCCAGTCCCTTTGACACATTAACACCGCCACCGAACACTGTGCGTCGGAATGCGGATGGGGTTTAATAGTGCGTAGGGAATCGAATTCAGCATGGAGCTACACTAAGGCGCAAAACAGATTTCAGTCCCTTTGACACATTAACATCGCCGCCGAACACGGTGCGTCGGAATGGGGGTGGACTTTAATAGTGTGTAGGGAACGGAATTCAGCATGGAGCTTGCGCTCCAGTATGTTTCTGTGTGCATGTATATATTTGTTTATTATCCAATACTCGATGAATGGGAGAGAGTGGTAAAGGCTGTTGATTTTTTTATTTGATTTGATTTTTACCTAAGCATAAGAGAGGTGTGGAGGGTGGGGTTATTAGATCTGTATCTGTAGGTATACAATGCGGGAACCATTACTGGCTATAAAGATCTATAAACGCACAGATATATAATCTTTTCACCTTGTTTGCCACAAACAGTAATCGGGATATCATCAACTAATTTCGTTTGTCAATTGATTAATGTTGTTTTTTTTAATTTGAACTACTTTACATACAACTAGAGTAAACAGATACCACCGCATTTCACAAAGTATTATTTGACAAGAGTAAACGACGTCGACTGTAATCACACCCCGCCATATGCTATTCACAAAGTATTATTGACAAGAGTAAATGTCGTCGACTGTAAGATCTATATAAAGCAAGAAATTAATTAATGCTAAAGTGGAAAGTGACCCTCGGATTTGTCCTATTTACATACTACTTCTGGAAATCATTTTACCTGGACCAACACCATTTTCCTATCTACCTAAAAACATTCATTAAATGTTTGACATAATTCAGATCGAACAGAAGAAGTGTTTTACAACATGAAACGACATAAAATTCAACACAATGGGCAGACATATACATGTGATCAATGAGGACGAACTATGAAAACTATGAACGCGCTACGGAAACATCAAAGAAATCAACATATAAATAACTGTGTTGAAGCTGGAGCACATTCCACACAAGATGAAACAGAACAAACCTCGTCAGCGTTGAATGAGTGCGTACGTGTATAACGAGAACCCACAAAGTACGACTGTACAGTATGTGAGAGAAAGGAAGATTCCGGTAGGAGGAGTTAGCAAACGGAAAAATCCAGTGGGTGGGACTATTAAGTGGAAAAAATTAAGATATAGATCCTATTGTCAAAGTATATGCGTGGATTGGATGAAATATGACGGTCTTATATTTAGTAGATGACTCGACAAGCATATCAAATACAGACACGCACCTCACGCAATCAGCGATTATGGCTAACTACAATCCAGCAGATATAGATCGAATTGTGCAAGATTTGCCACGAAATATTTTGTATGAGTAGTAGTAGTATATATCAAGCTGTGTCACCCCCAAGCGAGGTTCAACCGTTCAACCAATGTTTACATAACACGTTGCTTTGTTGTGTTGTTAAAGGGGGTATTTAAATTTAACGGTAGACAATGGGTTTAAAGGGACAACAATTGAATTAAATGGATGCTATTGAAATGTATTTAAAGGGAAAGATAGAAGAATGAATCGGGTCATTGAATTTAATGAGTGTGTTGAATGGGTTGTAATTGATAGAGTATACAAGAATGAATCGGGTCATTGAAACTGTTTCGAACGAGATCGGGTCAGTGATTTATCTAGCAGGTGGTCTAATTATTCAATGGATAGAGTATACAAAAAATGAATCGGGTGATTGAAACTGTTTCGAATGGTTTATCTATAATTGAATGACAGATATATAAGAATTTGCTTTGTGCGAACGCATAGCTGAATTAGATAGTATCTTGTATGGGATAAGAAATGGATGTAATTGAGTATACAAAACAAATGAATCGGGTCGTTGAAAATGTTTCGGGTGACATCGAGTATAAGAATTTGCTTTGTGCGAACGCAATGGGAGATCGAGGAGTGGAGTTGTTTTACGGCGAAGGAAACAAATTGTCAAATTTTTATCCATGCGAATTTGAAATATGTGGAATATGGTATAATTGTGTAGAACAGTATTACCAACAACAAAAAGCTATATATTTCGGTGATATAGAAAGAGCTTCTTATATTATGACTAAAACTGAGACTTACATGCAAAAACGAATTGGGAAAATAGTTAAAAATTTCAATAGAAAAATATGGATGAATGTAGCTGTTGATATAATAAAAACAGGAAATATAGAGAAATTCAAACAAAATGAAGATTTAAAGAATGCGTTGATTAAATAATATCCAAAACAGCTCGGTGAATCAAGTATATTTGATCTTACATGGGGAATTGGTATGTCGTCTGATAATGAGTCGGCTATGAATCCGAAAAATTGGCGCGGTGAGAACATGATGGGACGTGTTCTAACAGAAATCAGATACGACATAATCAAATCAAGGTAAGAGCAAATTATATTAAGTATAGTGACGGTAAGGGGCGTGGAACAAAATCAGATACCACATAATCAAATCTAGGTAAGAGCAAACTATATTAAGTATCGTGACGAATTTAATAGTAAGGGGCGTGGAACAAAATCTAAACAGGTTTTTTGAGATGGCTATATAAGTTATTGAAAAATTTAAAAAATCAGTTCACATTGATACCTTATTGCAGAAACATGTTTCATCTGGGACAGGATATATTCGTTGAAGTTGGCGAGTTCAACAACAAATCTAAAATTCATGTTAGACAGTTTACACAGAATTTAACGCGGACGAAAACTGGGATAGCGTTGGATGTTGATGAATTCAACGTGTTGAAGAGCAAGCTGAGAGAAATAGACAATAATATTTCGGTCAGAGCACAAGAAATTTTGAATAGTGTTCAAGAATGTGCGATTCACCTAGGACGTATGAACTATATATACGTGACGAGGAATGAATATGGAGTGATAATTGACTTCCGAAAGCTATATTACAACAAGGAAAATGAACTCACATATTCGCCTTATGGAATTCAGTTAAATGTTCGTCAATACGACGAGTTGAAGAAGCAAATGAATGATATAAATGCACACGTCGAATACGAAGAAGCTAAACATTTATCAGGAGAGTTATGTTCCCAATGGGATATGCGAGATATCGTGAAAAACGCATACATCAGAACAATTACTAATCAAGCAGAAGAAGATATGAGAAAAGACTGTTTTGGATGTTTAAACAATTGCGGATCACAAAGAGACCATGATGTATGTTTGAGTCCTGAAAAGAAATATATGGATGAAGCTATACAGAACTTTGATAAAGACAGAGTATATGAACTAGCGAAAGTAGAATCAGAAAAAATAGGAATGGATTTAAGCGAGAAGGAATTTGATGACAATTCATTAACACGAGAGGAAATTAATGGCTTATTCTAATAGGACTATAATCCACCTATATTTGTTCATATATATATATATATAAGAGGGATATCTCACTATAAATTCAGTTTTACACATAGTTGTTTAGTAATTCTATACTTCTCGAGTATCCATTAAAGGTACTCAATCCGAATTCATGATCGCAAACAATATTTGATTCGAGTCGAGGAACCCATCCATCAAAGCTCAGAGTTATTAGATTTTCAATTTCAGGTTTGCGTACTTATAGCCAGAAACACTTATTCAAACAGACGAAGATGGATAACTCTAAAATGAAGTGTATAAATAACGCAATTTTGACTGCAACCATCTTCTTCTTTTTTTTGATGGCGTGTTTCTGGGCCACTAACTTAAAACAAAATTGATATCTGATCACTCTGAGCATTGATTGGTAGGGTTATACAGAATGTTGAAGCGAAGGTTGTTGGAATATGGAGAATCTGAGTACCTTTAATGTCACGCACATCGATTCATATTAGTTCGCCCGCTAATATCGTGAGTGCGGCCCGTGTTATATATTAAGATGACCCAACAACACAGTCGAGATCCGGTATGTGGTGAAATGACAGAATTTCACGCATGCGCAGTGGTATATGTTTAAGCAATTCTCGTCAGTTTCCGATTTAGTGATAGAATTAGCCGAGAGTGAAAGTGGAAACAAGCATGCCATTGGTGATGGGAATTGAATAGTATGTTTCGGGTGAGAACAGAATTTGAATGTATTGAACGGGGAGGTGTGTTTATCTTTAAAGGTATACAACTGGATAGGGTCATTGCATTAATGTTTCGGGTGAGAAATGAGTATGATCGGGTCAATGATTTATCAAACAACTATATATATAACAATTGACTACTTTATTGAAAAATATGTTTCGAGTGAGATGTGCACAACGATTTAACTGGCGGGAGGTCTATCAAACAAGATGGCTATCAGATCGGTTTAACCAGAACATATAAATTCTCACGATGCATATTGAATGAAAGTATCACGTGACATGCCATATATAAGAATTCCGAAACATCTTTAGGGCACATTCATCTCATTATGAACGTTCAAAAAACAGCTTTAGAATGCGTAAGATTACTATATCTTAGCTCAGAGAGCGAGTCGGATTGCTTGTCAGAAGATGAATCCAATTCAGATTTCTGGCTTGAATTCGACGGGGGAATGGATGCCGAATATTATGAGTTATCTTCCGCTTCATCATCCGATTCAGAAAGTGAAATAGAATTGGAAATAGATTGGGATATTCAAGTGATTGAATCCCTATACTATGATAGTGGATATGAAGCGGAAGTTGATGATTAATATTCAGCGAAATTCCAAAACACTGGGGTTCTTTTGAACCCCTAAATATCCAATTAATATTAGTTATACTCCATAATGCCTCAGGTTAGGACTCCCAGCTCAACCGAATATAACCTATGGGCGCTACATATCACGTGGTTTCCGCCACAGAGGTAGACTTTATCCCCCTTCTGTATATATATATATAGTATAGTCGCGATATGTGAGGAGTTATTACAATATGTATCCTTTCGAGAGCAACACGTCTATTTCTATTACTGGGGCGACCTGTTCAGGAAAGACAACTTGGCTATATCGGTTATTAAAAAATAAAGATAAAATGTTTATTAAGCCACCGGAACATTTTGTATTGCTATGGAATATACCAGCCTATATACGATGAAATGGCGAGAAAACTACCCTTTGTTAGATTTCATGATGGTATTCCTACTGAAAAGGAATTAGGAGATATCTCAGATCCCGTTATATGTAACGTAGTTATACTAGATGATGTAATGGAAGCTGTGACGTCATCAAAAGAAATGGAGTGTCTGTTCACTAAAGGAATGCATCATCGCAACCTGTCGATTATTTATTTGAATCAAAACCAATTCAACAAGGGTCGCCATGGAAGAACTATAAATTTGAACACCCATATAAATGTATTTATGAAAAATCCACGTGATGTAACTCAATTACAATGTTTGGCGCGCCAAGCATTTTTAGGAAAAGGTAAATTTATTATCGAGGCATATAGAGATGCAACATCAGAGAAATTTGGATATTTGATTTTACATTGTTCACCAGTCGGTATAGATGATTATCGTGTGAGAACGAAAATATTTCCCGATGAAGATACTTTTATATATCAGAGCGTATAAGATAATATATCCCATAAAAGATATATCGAGCCGCAAGTATGGAGGTGAAGAAAATGCATCTGTTATCTAATGAAAGATATCAGTTTCTGTTAAAATCATCAGCCAAACCAAAAGAAGATACCACTGAGCGAGTAATTTGTGAGCAGAAACCACGAGAGAAAAATAAAGCTACTCAAACCGACAATACAGAGACTCAAATTGGTGAAGGTTTCAAGTTACCACCACCCCCTGGAATTCCTGTGAAACGCAAGAGAGACAGTCCTATGCCGAAGAAACTTAAATGGTTAAAACTATGAAGTATGAAGAATACTTAAAGAGTATATATTATGACCCCGCACACGCGGCGGCATACGCAGGTGTGGACAAGCTATATAGAATCGTTCGCAGAGAAGGTCGTTTCGTGTTGAATAGAAACAAAATACGTGAATGGTTATCTCAGCAAGAAAGTTATTCAGTACACAAAGAAGAGAAAATGAAGTTTAGAAGGAGAAAGATTTTATCTCCATACGTGGATTTTCAATGGGACATAGATACAGCATATATGGACAAATACGCGCGAGAAAATAATGGCTATTTATATTTCGTTTTAGCGGTAGATATTATGTCTAAGTATGTATGGACAGTTCCACTGCGAACGAAGACTGGTAAGGAAATGGTAGAGGCCTTCAAAAAGATATTTTCCGGTGGGAGAATCGCTCAGAACATACGCTCGGATCTCGGGACGGAATATGTTAATTCTCAATTCAAGCGATACCTCGAGTCCAATCACGTTAATTATTTCACTACCAATAACGTAGGTAAAGCTAATCATGCAGAACGATCGATAAAATCCATAAAAATGAGACTTAGTCGGTACATGACGCATATCCAAACTCATAAGTGGATAGATGTACTCCCCGCTGTTACCAATAGCTACAACGAAACATACCACCGAACCATTAAAAGGAGACCAGCGAGCGTGAAGCCTGAAGACTCTGTGGCACTTTGGAAATTAATTTATCATTCCGCTAAAGCGAAAACCGGAATAAAATATATATTTAAAGTAGGTGATCTTGTCAGGATTTCCTTTCTACGCAGACAGTTTCAAAGGGAATATGACGAGCGTTGGACACGTGAATTATTTGTAATAACGGAACGTTATATGAGACAAGGTATTCCGCAATATAAATTAAAAGATTATTCTGGTGAAATTATAAAAGGTGCTTTCTATCAAAATCAGTTGAGCAAATCGTACGAATCAGACAATTATCTTGTGGAAATGGTTATCAAGTCTCGCAAAAGAAAAGGAAAAAGCTGAATATCTTGTTAGTTGGAAGGGATGGTTGAGTCCTAAATATGACTCATGGATTAAGGAGGGTGACCTGAAATCTATAAATAATGAATCAACAATAATCAACAAGTCATAATGACTCCACTCTTCGGCATAGTAAGATGGGTGTCGAGAAATATTTGGCATTATTTGAAATATTAATCAGAACGTCGGACGCACAACGAAAAGCAATTATAAGGACATTATCTGACAATCAGCTACATGCAATAGTCGAATCTGTATACAATGTACTCCTCGGTGTATGTCCTATGAATAGAGCGGATAAAAAGAAGTTGTACGAATACAGACGGGTTATTCGACGACTGGTGTCTAAGCGATTAACCCGTAACCAACAGCGACGATTATTGACTAAATATCAACATATATTACCGATACTCTTGAAGTCGATATTGCCGAGATTAAGATGCAGTCGGATTACTATATAACGATACGAAGCGACCAGAGTCTGAAATATTGGAAAGACAACACACCCTATCACTTCCGTATTAATTTGAACACTCCGCTCAAATTAGATGGATACTGGATGATCGCGATCGTGGGTATTGATGCGTCCTCGAAACAAAGCAAAACTAATAAAGGGAAATCACACATTTACGTAATGAGCGATATATGCACAGAGTCGATAGTCGGCGATGGGTTAGAACCATTGTTGCGAGCTGTGTATCCGTCCAGAAATGGCAAATGGAACCATACTTTTATATTACCTCAATATTTACCAGTCAAAGTGAAGGAGATTTATGATATAGAACTCTATATACAAGACCACATGAACAACCTAGCTTTATTTCTGACTGAGCCTTCCTCAATCACGTTACACTTGAAGAAATATCCATTTTATTTATGATGGACAACCTCTATGTACCGGATACGCAGAAATGGTTGAGGTTTTACAAGAATATCGCCAGCGGTAAAACCAACACTTATCAAGATCACGTCCAACGAGGTGGTGGTTTAGGTGACAGTCAATCAACCTATATGATACCTATCGAATCATATTCTACAGAACACCCTCCGCCTAAAAGTGATATCGACGTGACACTGGTATCTCCCTCCCAACAGGACGTGGAACGAGCCAAGAGTCAGCTACAGAGACGCGGTATAAAAACAGGTAATAAACGAACAGTTGTCAGTAAGCCGCCGAATATTATCAAGAGAAGGAAGCCTGATTCGTTCGATGATGTCGGTGTTAAACAAAGATGCGTACAGTGAGTCACAGCCCAGCTCCCTTAACCTTTTTGAGTTGCCGCCTCATCAAACGGGAGTTCAAAGTATAACTTTTGAAGAAATTCGTCCTGTGTCACAATTAAGTACCATTTCACCTATCGAGTTCCATATATCGGGACAGAATGCCATGGATTATCTGGATTTGAAAAGAAGTCGATTACACATAAAAGCTAAAATTACTAAAAAAGACTGATAAAGTCGGGCCGGTAAATCTTTTTATGTCCTCAATGTTTGAACAAGTAGACGTCTTCATGTCTGGGAGGCTGGTATCATCAAACACCAATAATTACCAATACAAGAGTATTATTCAAACGCTGTTGAAATACGGGGCGAGCGAGAAAATCACGCAGCTGAAAAGTCAGCTATTTTACGAAGATAGGAACGGTCATATGGACGACGCGAACACGAAAGGACTGAACATCGGACTCATAGAGCGTTCCAAGAGCATGTCAGAGAGCAAAACTATATACTTATGAGGACCGATACTGCATGATGTATTTTTGCAAAATCGTTATATACTTAATCAAGTGGACATTGTCGTGAGGCTGTATCGCACCAACCCGTCGTTCTGTCTAATGACAACCAGCGACGATGCAACGTACAAAGTACACATAGAAGACGCGATCTTAGAAACTTGCAAGGTCAAGGTTTCTCTATCAGTTATTTTGGCACACAACCAAACGCTCGAAAGCATCACAGCGAAATATCCATACAACAGCTCCCAAGTCAAGATGTCAATTCAAACCGGTCAGGTTTCATTATCTTTTGAAAATGTATTCCAAGGCTATTCTCCAGCCAGACTAGTACTAGGTTTCGTTTCGAGTTCTGCAGTGACAGGGACATTTTCGAAGAACCCGTATAATTTTCAAAATTTCGATATTCGTCAAATTAGTTTGACTCGAGACGGTATTTCGATCGGAAGATCAGGACCCACCAAGCTTAATTTCACTTCGAGCGAGGGTAAAATGTTTACAAATTCCTACGTAGATATGATGGAATTTAGCGGAGTATGGCGTCAAGATCGTGATAATGGTATTTCATTGGATGAATATGCCGATGGTAATGCATTATTTTGCTATGACTTGGAACCTAACTTCGGTACTGCGTCTTTACCACTACTTAAACGCGGTAACATCAGATTGCAGGTAGAATTCGGAAAAGCATTAACGGAAGCTGTGTCCTGTATAATTTACAGCGAAACGCCAGCATTATTTCAGATAGATCAGCAAAGAAACGTAATCACAGAATGAACACCAATCAATTACAGTGTTGTATCAGATCTGACTCGAATCTATCGAAATGTGTGGAGGGTGTATTTCCAGCTGATCAAATCCCCGCTAAGAGACACAAACGAGGACTTATTGTCAACACTGACCCTGCAGGATACGCAGGTTTTCATTGGCTAGCGATATATTTGAGTGATGATCGTGTGGAATTTTTCGATAGCTACGGACAAGCTCCGGGGACATACAGTGCAGAGATATACAATTATTTGAATAAACTGAAATTACCCATCGTGCATAATACAACACGACTTCAAAACTTCAACACGGATGTTTGCGGACAATATTGTATTTTATATTTATTAGCTAAATGTAATGGTGTTTCTATGAAAAACTTTCAGTCTATATTCGGTGATAATTTATATTCCAATGATATATTCGTCTATACATATATACAACATATATATCCATTTTGTATTTAAAATAAAATCAGAATTTTCTCAACAACACATTCTTGTCTCAATTCCCAGACAAATTCGAACCAGCACGACTATGATGGGCGCTAATGCATTTTATATCAAGCAAGATTGGTAGTGTTTAAAGATACGGGCGGCTTATGATGTTTATATTAGGTAAACATAAAGAGCGTTGAGTAAACTTCTGTAACCCGAGTAGTCTCTTGTTTCTGCAACCACCCCGTGCCATTTAAGCAATATCTATATGTGGACCCCGTACATAACATAATAATGTCCACGATGGCTCTCATACTTTATCTAGACTTGAGACTAGCTATATATCCAAACTATAACTTTTCTATCTATGAGATCAGTTATAGCTTTAAGATATATAGGTGTATTTCCCACCGTGAATTCTCCTTTTACTTTTTTTTCTTCTTTTTTTTTTTTCTTCTTTCTTTCTACTTCGGTGATAAAATAATATCTACAGGCTCTGTCGAAACACCATCATCCATAACTTTCCGCTTGCAGTAAAAATATGAAAATCCTATTTTTTCTTGAGTATATGTGTATATGGTATTGTTTCTGGCTCTAAAACCTCGATTTGTGGATGATTCCGATAGTCCCGTCCTGATAACCCTTCGAAATTTACTCATGGGTGCTGTAACTCTTCTTTTCGTTTCCCCTTTGGAACTAAATTTATATTCATTCTTAGTTCTATTTATAAATTTCTTCTTCTTCTTTAAGCCCATAGCTTTTCTTAGTAAAATATCTCCCACTATTTGCATGCTGGAGGGTTTGATATTTATGGATTTTCTAACAATATACGTCTTACTACACAAGCCTATGATTTCATCTCCTTGAAATTCTAATTTAAAAAGTCCTGGCTTCCTCTTGTCAAATTTCGATTGTTTTTCGCAACAAGTTCTTGGGAACCAACACATATCCTCTCCAACAATTTGTTTTTCATTATCGTTGCAATGATTTTTTAATCCATTCTCATAAGATTTCACCATTGTTGGTTTGATGACGTCACTCAAGCTATTTCCTGTTATAGCTATGTATGCTGAGTCAGTGTCCATTTCACAATATTGAAAATCAGACCTGTCAAGATATTTATCTAAACATTCGTAGTAAAAATTTAACATGTGCAGTTTCGCATATTGTAGAATAAAATAGCCCAATTGGATCGGAAGATCGAGTTTAATACGACGTTTGTTCATTTCAATTTCGTAAAAAGAGTCTACTTCGTCCAAACACTCCAGTTTACGAAATAATGGCTCGTTTATTTTCAAGCACGTCTCATGTTCACCTTGCATGTACTTGATATCCCGGTGCGTCATTTTATTCATAATTAATGATCCATAGCCAGAATTTCCGATTACTTTCATCGTATCTGCAATTATTTGCTTGTTAGGATCTTTATCACCAGCTCTCCTAGCGTCACTAACTTCATCCACGAATGATTGAAAACAGTAGTCAGATTGGTATTCAATCACCTGATAGATATTTGTAACTATCATACCGTGATTCAAATACCACTTTAAAAGCGGTGTGGCTATTAATATTTGTTCCGCTTTCATTCCACCAACTAGAAGACGTCGCGGTTTAGTTGACATCCCTCGTTCCCTGACATGGTTTTGCATATGTTGGCCGATTGCTTCGAATGGGACTTCTGTCGTGCAAAATTTCGGGGACATTTCTTGGAAATATTCATATTTATCTTCTGGGACGTGAATATCAATTTCACACATTCCGAACAAAGTCTCACACAACACAGCTCTTAATATTTGCTCTTCGTTCGTCTTCCCTCTGTGCCTGCGGTAGAATTGAGGTCTCTTTGAGTTGATAAATTCGTATATAGCCGGGTGCTCTATACAGTACTTTTTAAAGTCACATTCCCACATAGTTTCCACTTTATATCCTCGTTTCTGCAAGTATTCCATCTTTTCAATCGTTCGCTTACACGTAGCATCTCGCCTTTTCAACCATTTCTCATTTTTTATGTCTTTCGTTAGTTCGCAAGTATGCGCATGCGTGTAGCATCCATTAAATTCGATCACAGTTGGTTGATTTTGATTCGCCACGAAACCATCAACCGGATATTTACCGATCCTAACTTCATATCCCTGATTTAACTTATGGTGGATTGAGATTTTGTTAGTTTTTGCTATCCAGTCCATATAATAATAAGCAGACATGTATTTATCACGAACTTCCGGTTTGAAATCGTTGTTGGATATTCTGCGTATGTACGGACCAGTTGGTAATAGTTTTTCGAAGCAGTGTAGATACAACGCATTCGCATCGAATCCTAGAATAGACTTGCATAGTTTATCACCTCTAATTCTAGTTTTGTTTGCTTGCTGAAATCTATGATACACGATTGAAGGTCCCCCTATAACGTTTCTCTTCACAGTTTCATATAAATCAGTATCATGAAAGCCGAATAGTGCGAAATTTACATTCTTTTCTCTCGCCGCTGAAAACAGAAGCTGTCTCGATATTCCAGGAACTGAAATTGCAGTCTTTAAAACATCTATGTTCTTTTTTAAGTAGAATGATTGCAGTCGCTCAACAGCAGTCACGAAGGGTTTTACATCTAAATTGTTGTACCACACTAGATAGTCCTTGAATAATCTCATATTATTCTCATTCCATACTGTGACGCACTGTTCATATTCTTCCGTAGAAATATTACAATCAGTCATGTGATTATAAAATGATTCATGCGGTGGTAATGTGGTGGCAAATAATTTCGACTCATCGTCAAAACATTCGTATGGGAACTTCCCCTTATTTTCAGTCACGTCATACGCCTTCAGAAATTTTGAATATGATGAACCCTGCGCTAAGAAGTGTGATATATCCATAAATTTTAAATTTTCTGAGGCGATGCATAAGTATGAATTGTTTTTCTTCACAACGAAAGGTTCTAATTCAGTGCAGTGTAAATTCAAATGTTTAGCCACATATTTCTTTATCAGATTAAGGTCATAATTACTCGAATTGAATCCGAGTATCGGTGTTTGTTTTATATCGGAATTAAATTGTCCATATAATCTCGATAGTGGCGTAATTTTATCCTCTTCATCATCATCATCGTCATCATCGTCATCATCAGCTTCTTCTTCTTCTAGCTTATTTTTGATATCTTCTATCACCGACTCCCATTTAGCTATAGCCAATATTTCCACTGAAACTGCAATTTCACGCATTTTATTTATCATTTTTGAAATTAATGTATCCACATCAGACTCGACTATACATATGGCTTCTTCGTGACCGTCCACGTTACTGCAAATTGAAACACTTATCGGTATGTGTTTCTGGATCCAATTGAGGGAATCTGTCACTCTATCATCAATTCGTTCAATAAGTGCTTCAAAATCGTAGCATATAAACCAGGGAAATGTTCTGTCATTTTCGGAAACATAGATTCCATGTTCTTCTAACTTTTGGAATATATTTTGCATAGGTTTGTAAAAACCTCCCGGATATATGTACTTGGTCTTTTCGGAACATATTTTTTGATGTTGATGCGCGTTAAACGCCTTGTTAAAATGTCGATCACCGGTTTTACATTGGAATTTGGATGCATATTTCGAAAAATCTCGAATATACATCATGTGATTCTGATATATATTCACGTACAACGTAGTGTCATGCAGTCTTCTGGATTTGTATATGGAAACTGCATTTCCATTTTCCCCTAGATCGTACGCTTCCACGTTTATTTTGAATAAACTCTCCATTTCGGGAATTTCTTCCGCTAACACTCCTTTAAATATTTTTGATGGTTTATGCTTCATCCATTCGGCGTGTAATGTTTTGGTCATTACTTCCAGACTTCCAATTTCGCATCCTTTGTGTAATGCCACGCATCTAAAGGCACATAAATTATCTCTGTATTGTTTCCCATTATGTTCATTCTTAATTAGTAGATATATACTCTCTTTTCTTAAATGGTCAGGAATGTTCGTTATCATACCGATAGGGTACGATGTATCGAAAACATGAATATTCAAGTTAGTCAACAACACTGGAATCCATTTTGTATCCGGTCTGTTCTTCAAAATTTCTGAAGTTATATCTAGTTGCTCCAATTTAGATTTTATTTTCACTAAATCACTCCTTCTGGACACGTAAACCGGAAGTTCGAAAACTGCATTGTTGTAATACGGTATGTAATATCTGTAGCGATCATTTTCTCGATTTTTCATAATAAATCCAAACATTAAATTGAATTTGAAGGAATGTTGTCTGTCTTCATATATTTCTTCTATCTTTCCAATAATATAATCTATAGTTACTTCGTTCGATATTGGAAAATTATATGTGGTTTCGATCGGTCCTTTTCTGTGGCCTTCTAAAATGATGCCACTGTTAGCTTCATAAACAGTTTTCAATTTAACGTCTATCGAGGAGTCCTGATTTATCCAAGGTGCTTCATCATCTCCCCACGGTGTTTTCTGTAAACTTCCACCAGTTTGAAAATGTTCAATTCTTCTATGTAGATATAACTCATGCTTGTCAGGGAAAACTCCATTACAGAAGCGACATGAATATTCCTTTGAAACTTCCATCACTTCTTCAACTTGATGTGTTATCATATGTGCTTGCAGACCGCGCTTTGTAACGCATTTCTTATTGCACGTTACACAAACATGACCACCTTCTTCGCATGATTATTCGTGTCTACGTCGATTGAAATCATTGTTCAATGTTTTTGGACAGCTATTACATTTGACTCTTTCGTGTCGTTCTTTCACATGCTGACGTAGCTTATCTTTATCTATTACTTTCTGGTTGCACTCATGACATTGCAATTCCTCGCACGTCTTCTCATGTTTCTGCATATTGATCTTACTCGCGAATTCTTTAGTGCATTTGTTACAAACAAACACAACGTTTTGATGCACGCTCTTAATATGCGCATTCAGATTTTTCTTCTCCTTGTAACGCTTCTCACACTGGTGGCAACTGAATAGCTGTTCTCTATCACCAACCTGTAACAAACGTTTCATTCTTAATTTATATAAAAAAACACAATTATGGTTGTTTAAAACTCCAAGTCTAAATAGTCACATACTTACGGATAGGTTGCTTCCACATATCAGTCCAATTATACCCGTATGTAATTCTTTATGGTTTATTTCATCTTCATTTGATTCGAATACATAATCACATTCATTACATTTATTCGCCATCTTAAATAGTATAGCCCTCCGACAGAACTAATGCTGACTATTCACATTCCCGACCTCCCTTGATATAATCGTTGACTCGAGCAAATTCTTATATATCTGTCATTCAATTATAGATAAACCATTCGAAACAGTTTCAATCACCCGATTAATTTTTTGTATACTCTATCCATTGAATAATTAGACCACCCGCTAGATAAATCTATGACCCGATCTCGTTCGAAACAGTTGCAATGACCCGATTCATTCTTGTATACTCTATCAATTACAACCCATTCAACACACTCATTAAATTCAATGACCCGATTCATTCTTCTATCTTTCCCTTTAAATACATTTCAATAGCATCCATTTAAATTCAATTGTTGTCCCTTTAAACCCATTGTCTACCTTTAAATTTAAATACCCCCTTTAACAACACAACAAAGCAACGTGTTATGTAAACATTGGTTGAACGGTTGAACCTCGCTTGGGGGTGACACAGCTTGATATATACTACTAGTAGTTATCCCAATGTTTATATAATAAGTTCAACAAATCTTTTCGTTGAACTTATTAATATATTTGACTCAATAATAGGATAAAATTATACATCCTAGAGCCCCCCTCCCAGCAAATAAATTATGCAGTATTTTGGTTCAGGATATTCGCAACAAAATTACTCCACTAAGCTGTCGTCTATAACTTTCTTCACCATATTCCTGAATTACCTTCAGATACGCTTTGTATGCGTAATACGGGTTAGGCGCAACTATTTTATTGCCCTGGAGACTCACATCCACTTAAGATAAAAGATAAGGTTAGGTTATCATTTCTCAAACATCCTTTTCATCGAGCTTATCAACAACAGTGGAGTTCAGAAATATTTACAATTTATGAAAGATGTTATCGACAAATGATACCATTATATAAAATTAAAGACTATCACAAAGAAGTTATAAATGGAACGTTTTATGAAAGATGGGTTTTGCATATATTCTTTCAATATAGAACCAACTTTTGACCAAACAAATTAAACAACTTTATTAAAATCGGCAAATATTCGTATTGACTCATCAGATTTTCCCCAAAGGGAAGAATGCACGAGCGATATCGCTTAATTGTCAAATTCTTATCTTGTTTAAAAATAACCGAGACAAGTTACAGGTTACTTGATCGCTCTACGGTGACCAAACTCAAGGCAGGGAATTTTTAAAATTCCACTCCACTAACATTATGCAACACCACTTCAGTATAATATAAGTATTCAACACTGTCAAGGAATGTCTGATCCTCGAATAGAAGGGAATTTTCAAGCTCTCTCACAACGCAAACTTCCCCGAAGTCGGTAGATGAACACAGGGATATCAGAGATATTATAAAAACTAAACCGTTCATGATTGCGGGTACACTAAAACAAAAGGGGGGGCGTGTGGCGGCTTCGTAAATGGAACGTGACAATAAGGGGATTTCCCACGAAATTTCCATATGATATAGTTTCGTTTTTGCCGAGTATGCAATGAACGCGGGATAACTCTACAGTGATTGGAACTGCTTTTTCACAGTGTGTGGGCGGTCAATCATCAAAACACAATCGCCTCGGTGTCAAAGGTGTTGATGTATTTAATGTGCCGACGGGTGTCAAACCACTCAATCAGGTGGTGATATATTTGATGATGCCGACATCGAAAAGTGCTTGCGTTATCAATTTATTGGAAAGAGGCGCTCCAAGGGGGATATAATTACTACGATATTTCGTTTTGTTTTACAGGAGGCTGCAATAGCCGGAGTCAGTATTCCATATATTTAATTCGCAAAAGGCTTATTTTCCTTAAATATTAATCGACACAATTCGTCGGGTGAAACGATTACCGATCGCTAATTATATATTCATGGCGACTGCCGGCTTGCACAGGAGTGAGCGCGCTCATACCTGCAGGTGCTTTTGATTGACAGTAATATATTCACAACACTATCGGCACGCGTTGGGTAATTATAATTTCACGCTGGCGTCTGCACAGGAGTGGGCGTTAGCAGATTTAGCAGGTGGATTTGATTGACAGTGATATATTCACAAGACTCTCTATACGTGCTAAATCAAGTCTGTATTATGAGTTGTCAATAAAATTCACTGATGTATTGAAAAAAAAAAACATGTGTAGACATTTCCAGAGATTTGAAGTCGTTTTGTTTAATACCCGCACCATTAATATTATCAATTCTGACCCCTCTCTCTCTCTCTCTCTATGAACCAACCAGCAACACATGCACCAATCCCACAGGCAGCAGCACGGCCGTAAGTTTTTTTTCTTTTGACGAAAGATCAACCTTCCCACTTTTTAAAAACTAACATGAGAAGTTCACCACGCTTTGCGACATAAGAACTAACGTTGGGAGGAAGGGTGGGTATAATAATCAATGCAATATTGCTATTGATCATAAAAACTTGTCCATATATAATGTCATGGAGGCGAGCCACAGTCTTACACAAAGTATAGTAAGTAATTCTTTTTTTATTTATATATCTACAATTAATCGTACCTGGGATATTCAAATTCTTCCCGATCAATGCCGTTTGACAGTCTGTTTTGCCATAGACCGTTTCCTCGAAATAGATTCACATAACCTACTACTGCATTGCCTTTATTTTTGTAATCAAATTTTAAAGGTGAACCATCTACCGGTATACCATCGGCTAAAATTTATATGCTAGTTACATCGAAATTAGCGAAATCGTAGGTCGTTTCTTCTGCCGTTTTAACTATTTCTTCAAATACATTCTTGCCCATACATTTGATTGATTTTTTTGTTAACTTCCGCTGGTGACATATAGTTCAGTGACCTATGCGGTGTTGTATTATAACCTTTCACTAAGTCCTGTAAAATCTCTACATAGCGATATGTTCTATATCAAATGATATAGATTTGGATCCTTTTTGAATAAATATATTTTTTCTATTCTTCTTTATTATAATCATAGTCTTGTATTCGACATTTATTGTGATCTGCTTATCTTGTGAGGTATCCAATATTATCTGTTTCTCCAGCTGCGCTTGTGCCATTCTGATAACTAACTATTACTTTCTTCTATATATTTCAGGGCAAGATAGAACAAGACGAAAAGAAAAATAATTTAACCAGATTTCTCCTTTATACCTTTTCTTTGACCAATCAAATTAATTGAAACATAACTATACCATCATCATAATACCTATTTTTGACCTTAGATTTGGCTGTGTACTCATAATTGATAAAACAAATAAAATAATAATTTGTATTACATCACTTGTCAAATTGAACCTACTTTTACTTTGTTGAAGTGTTTAAATATAAATAGTGTTTTTGTTAATTTTATCATTTCATTTGTAAATTTTTCTTCCTAATTTAAATATTTTTGTTGAGATCGCATTTTTCAATATTTATCACACTTAGGTTGGTTAAAATTGTTAATCTGATTGTCAGTAGTTCTTTGCTGCATTGTCATATTAATTTTAATTTATAGTTTTCTTAAAAAATAATTGAAATCACATATTTAAATATTCATTACTTTCGTGGATAGATTGTGTACTTATACAGTTGATTTGATCAATACCGAAATATTTATTTACCAGGTTAACAATCTCTAGTTAAAAAATAAAAACAGCTTTAAATTTAAAATAAATATGACTCTGCACTTCATTCCTTTTCAATAATTAAAAAACATTTAATTTTCTTTTTTTCTTTTGTTGCATTCCCCTGTGGGACATACAGCTGTGTGCGACATTAAATATAATTCAATGCAGGTCAGTTATTATAATAGGATAGACAGTCACCTTAGTGCTGTTTACTCTAACTGTGTTATCGCACAAAATATATATCATACCGAGTAAACAGGACTATTGAATGAGTTTACTTATAGTAAATAGTATTGTTTATTCGCCCTGGGGATTGTCTGAAATAGAAATTAGGTTAGTAATTACAATAGGTTTAATGTTTACTCGACCTTGGTTAATGCCTAAAATAGAATTGATTTCAGGTATTACAATAGGATTAATGTTTTCTCGATCTGGGTTATTGCCTAAAATAGAATTGAGGCCAGTTATTACAATAGGATTTATATTTACTCGACCTGGGTTATTGCTTAAACTATGAATCATGTCATATATTACAATAGGAGGATCAGGTATTGTGTAAATACGAGAACAATGGATGAATGGGAGGATCAGATCTTGTGTAAACATGAGAACAATAGGTCTGCTATTGTTCTCGTGATACAACTTGCCTAGTCTCTTAACTACTTCTGCTCACAAATTGCTTGCTCAAACGAATTGTTATCTTCTTTTGGTTTGGCTGATGATTTTAACAGAAACTGATATCGTTCATTCGAAAACAGAATCATTTTCTTCACCTCCATACCCGCGGCTCGCTATCTCTTTATGAGATATATTATCGTATACGCTCTGATATATAACAGTATCTTCATCGGGAAATATTTTCGTTCTCACACGATAATAATCTACACCGACGGGTGAACAATCTAAAATAAAATATTCAAATTTCTCTGAGGTTGCATCTCTATATGCCTAGATAATAAATTTACCTTTTCCTAAAAATGTTTGGAGCGCCAAACATTGTAATTGAGTTACATCACGTGGATTGTTCATAAATACATTGATATGGGTGTTCAAGTTTATAGTTCTTCCATGGCGACCCTTGTTGAATTGGTTTCGATTCAAATAAATAATCGAGAGATTGCGATGATGCATTCCTTTAGTGAATAGACATTCCATTTCTTTTGATGATGTCACAGATTCCATTACATCATCTAGTGTAACCGCGTTGCATATAACGGGAAATGAGATATCTCCTAATTCGCCTTCAGTGGGAATACCCTCGTGAAATCTAACAAAGGGTAATTTTCTCGCCATTTCAACGTATATAGGCTGGTACATTCCATAGCAATACGAAATACGTTCTGGTGGCTTTATAAACATATCTTTATTTTTTAATAATCGATATAGCCAAGTTGTCTTTCCTGAACACGTCGCCCCTGTAATCGAAATAGACGTGTTGCTCTCGAAAGGATACATACTGTAATAACTCCTCACAAATCGCGAATAATATATTTATACAGGGGATGAACTCTACCTCTGTGGTGGAAACCACGTGATATGTGGTCGATACTGTTTAATTTGCTCGAGCTGGGAGTTCTAACCTAACCCGAGGCATTATGAAGTATAACTAATATTAACTGGATATTTAGGGATTCAAATGAACCCCAGGTTTTTGAATCTCGCTGAATGTTTTTCGTCATCGTCCGCTTCATACCCACTGTCATCTAATAAGTACTGATCTTCCCACGCAATCACTCGAATGTTCCAATCAGTATCCCATTCTATTTCACTCTCTGAAGCGGACGATATTGCCTAGTAACATTCAGCATCCATTCCACAGTCGAATTCAAGCCAGAAATCTGAATTTGATTCATATTCTGGTTCAAAATCCGACTCACTATCTGAGCTCAGATATAGTAACCGTATGCACTCTAGTGCTGTTTTTGGAAAGTTCATAATGATCAAATCTTCCCTAAAGATCATTCGGAATTCTTATATGGTATGTCACGTTATACTTTCATTCAATTTCCGATTACCAACTGTGCTAATATTATCGTGGGAATATACATTTTCTGGTTAAACCAATCTGATAGCCATCTTGTTTGATAGACCTCCCGAGCAGATCAATAAGTCTGTTCTCACCCGAAACATATTTTCAATAAAGCGGTCATTCAGTTCATCCTATCAATAACATACATTTGTTTTCCCTTTATATCTAGTTCTTTGATAAATCATTGACCCGATCATACTCCTCACCCGAAACATATATATCAATCAATGCATTGACCCGATTAATTAGTATATACCCTATATTATATCCAGTTGTGTACCTTTAGATCTAAACACGCCTTAACGACAGACTTCCCCGCCAGATAAATCGTTCAATACATTCAAATTCTGTTCTCACCCGAAACATACTATTCAATTCCTATGAATACACCAAATAATTCGCGTCGATCGATGGCATGCTTTTTTCCAATTCACTTTCTCTCTCGTTAGATATTTGGCTAATCCTTCACATTATCTGAGCTGATCACTAAATCGGAAACTGACGAGGATTCCTTAAAGAAACATATACCACTGCGCATGCGTGAAATTCTACCATCTGTCATTTCAAATTCTTATACTCCCTATCTTCACCACATACAACTAATTACCGGATCTCCACTGTGTGGGGGCATCTTAATATATAAGTCAACGCGGGCGGCGCTCACTAAACAGATATATTAGCGGGCGAACTAATATGACTCGATGTGCGTGACATTAAAGGTACTCAATCAGATTCCACGGTCCCCATACCATCAGATTCCAACAATATATTTTTGAAAAACCCGATTCAGTTATCAAAATCTGACACCAAAAAGCGACTTGATTTTAGAGTTTTCGATCTTTTATTGACTATCTTCTCGTCGACCGTTTACTGGGCCACTTAATATATTTCTGATAACTTATAGCTTTTGATGAATAGGTACCTCGACTCGAATCAAATATTTTTTACCCCCTAACGAAATATTAATTTGCGAGCGTGAATTGGGATTGATTACCTTTAAAAATCACGTGGCTAACAATGCCAAATCTAAGTCCGAATTTGTTTTATCCCCCACCTTCGATAGTATTCGCTTCATCATTTTGTAATGTTCGTTTCAACCTCACTGATAATTTGATCATCTGTATATATAACCCGTGTACCCTACCTATCAACGCTCAGAGTGATCAGATATCAATTTAAAAAAAAGTTTTGTTACTGGCCCAGAACACGCCATCAAAAGGATTCTCGCAGTCAAATTTGCGTTTTTAATACACTTTATTTTAGAGTTATCCATCTTCGTCTGTTTGAATAAGTGTTTCTGGGTAAATTATTAGTACACAAACCTCAAAAATCGATATCTAATAACTCTGATCTTTGATGGATGGGTTCCTCGACTCGAATCAAATATGTTTTACCCATGAAGCAATAGTAATTGCTTAATCCAATTGAGTACCTTTAATGGATACTCGAGAAGTATGGAATTACTAAAACTGTGTGTAAAACTGAATTTATTGTGAGATTTCCCTATATATATGAACAATATAGGTGGATTATAGTTATATTAATTTCCTCTTGTGTTAAATAAATTGTCATCGAATTCCTTCTCGCTTAAATCCATTCCTATTTTGTCAGATTCTACTTTTGCTAGTTCATATACTCTGTCTTTATCAACGTTCTGTATAGCTTCATCCATATATTTCTTTTCAGGACTCAAACATATATCATGGTCTCTTTGTGATCCGCAATTGTTTAGACATCCGAAACAGTCTTTTCTCACATCTTCGTCTGCTTGATTACTAATTGTTCTGATGTATGCGTTTTTTATGATATCTCATATCCCATTGGGAACATAACTCTCCTGATAAGTGTTTAGATTCTTCGTATTCGACGTGTGCATTTATATCATTCATTTGCTTCTTCAACTCGTCGTATTGACGAACATTTAACTGTATTCCATAAGGCGAATATATGAGTTCATTTTTCTTGTTGTAATATAGCTTTCGGAAGTCAATTATCACTCCATATTCATTCCTCGTCACGTATATACAGTTTGTATGTCCCAGGTGAATCGCACATTCTTGAAAACACTACCCAAAATTTCTTGTGCTCTGACAGAAATATTATTGTCTATTGCTCTCAGCTTGCTCTTGAACATGTTGAATTCATCAACGTCTAACGCTATCCCAGTTTTCGTCCGCGTTAAATTCTGTGTAAACTGTCTCACATGAATTTTAGATTTGTTGTTGAACTTCCACGAATATATCCTGCCCCAGATGAAACATCTTTCTGCAATAAGGTATTGATATCAATGTGAACTGATTTTTATTTTTCAATAAATTATATACCCATGTCAAAAAACCTGTTTAGATTTTGTTCCACGCCCATTACTATTAAATTCGTTAAATCAAGCGTCACGATAATTAATATAATTTGCTCTTAACTTGATTTTATTATGTCGTATCTGATTTCTGTTAGAACACGTCCCATCATGTTCTCACCGCGCCAATTTTTCGGATTCTTAGCCAACTCGTTATCAGATGACATACCAATTCCCCATGTAAGATCAAATATACTTGATTCACCAAGCTGTTTTGGATATGATTTAATCGATGCATTCTTTAAATCTTCATTTTGTTTAAATTTCTCTATATTTCCTGTTTTTATTATATCGACAGCTACATTCATCCATAATTTTCTATTGAAATTTTTAACTATTTTCCCAATTCGTTTTTGCATATAAGCCTCAGTTTTAGTCATAATATAACAAGCTCTTTCTACATCGCCGAAAAATATAGCTTTTGTTGGTAATACTGTTCTACACAATTATACCATATTCGACATATTTCAAATTCGCATGGATAAAAATTTGAAAATTTGTTTCCTTCGCCGTAAAACAACTCTACTCCTCTGTCGCCCATGCTGATTTTTCATTGTTCAAGATCCTATCTAATTCAGCGAAGACCATTGCGTCTGCACAAAGCTAATTCTTATATATCTGTCATTCAATTATACCTCCCGCTAGATAAATCACTGACCCGATCAATAACTTATTTCTCATTCGAAACATTTTCAATGACCCGATTCATTTTTGTATACTCTATCAATGACATCCATTTGTTATCCTACTGTTCGATAATTTAGACCTCCCGCTAGATTATACACTGACCCATTCAAAAGTTTATCAATACAGTCATTAAATTCAATGACCCGATTCATTCTTGTATCGATGACATGTTTTCCCTTTAAATCCATTGTGAACCTTCATCAGTAACATGTATTTAAATTCAATTGTTTTACGCCTAACCCGTATTACGCATACAAAGCGTATCTGAAGGTAATTCAGGAATATGGTGATGAAAGTTATAGACGACAGCTTGGCACTAAATTGTTCTACACCGACCGAAGTGGACACATGGATATAGCTGATACCAAAGGCCATAATACTGGACTGGTGGAGCGAAGCAAAACATTGAGTGAGAGTAAATCTTTTGAAGTTGAAGGTCCAATTTACAGTGATTTATGTAATCTTGATAGATATATTTTGAACCAAGTTGATGTACAATTGAATCTATATCGCAACCGACCATCGTTTTATTTAATGAGCGTAGTTGCGAATCCAGCATACGACATACAAATAGAAGATATTGTCTTCAAGGCATGTAAAGTACGTGTCAGTTTCGCTGTCATATTTGGACAGGCACATATGTTAAAATCGGTCAATGCAAAATACCCATTTACTAAAAGTGATATCAAATTACATTCCGTACCCTCCGGGCAAATGCATTTTGTATGGGATAACGTCTGGACCGCTGCCAAACCCAAGAAGATGACACTCGCATTTTGCAACAGTGAAGCAACCTCCGGCTCATGGACACTTAATCCCTACAATTTCGCTAATTTCGATGTAACTAGCATATCAATTTTAGCTGATGGCATACCGGTAGATGGTTCACCTTTAAAATTTGGTTATGTGAATCTACTTCGAGGAAATGGTTTATGGCAAAACAGAATGTCAAACTGCATTGATCGGGAAGAATTTGAAGATGGGTTTTGCATATATTCTATCAATATAAAACACAACTTTATTAAAATCGGCAAACATTCGTATTGATGTACAGTTTGGAACAGCTCTTGGCAAGACAACTACATGTGTTGCCGTCAGTGAATTCCCAGCTTATTTTGAAATAACGCAAAACAGAGAAATTATATTTGAATGAATAAAAAAAAGTGCGAACATGGTGATAATAAATGGTGGATAAGGAACAGCTTGCTACTATTTCGATCGCCCTCTAATATACTAATAAATGGACCTAGTCAGAGCGGGAAAACTTATTTTGTGAAGAAAATTCTACAGAATAAAGATGGAATGTTCGACAAGAAGATGGAGTCTATTATGTATTGTTACACTGCTTGGCAACCACTATACACCACAATGGGAAAGACGTGATTTTCCATCGTGGACTTCCATCAATGGAAACTGCAAAAATGGTTAAAATCAAATGACAAGGAGCACAAGATCATCATTCGAATAAGATTTATAAAACCAAAATAAATCCTAAACGGTTGAAGGAAATGGACTAGAGGAAGCATCACTACTCAAAAGACGCTGTGGCGACAATCAACCCAGTGGCCAGAATATTGTTTTCGCCTGTGGACAGCGAAAGAAAACCCTCTTTGGAATCTCTCATGGGATCACTTAATGTGAGTTGCGGAAATTCCACTCCTGAAGCCAAATTGCAGTGTTACAGATGACATCAATGTTCTGTGTGAGCTGCGATAGAGGAAACAACTCGAGACCAATTTACCAATTCCACTTGGAGGGATCAGCTAATTGGGCGGCTAACTGGTTCTAGTGCTCACAGTTTTCTGACAAAGGCAAGAAAGTTGAACAGTGGCCATGCTGTCAATATTAACAGTGTTGTTTCAGTAATTATGGGTAAAACACATGTCAACCCTGAACTCCCTGCACTGAAGTATGGTCGCAGAATGGAGCCTGCTGCGAGAGGACAATATGCTGCTGTTGTCACGAGGAATGGATACAAGAACTTGAAAGTCAGAAAATGTGGTTTCTTTATTGACCCTCAAAACATTTACATGGGAGCGAGTCCTGACGCATTTGTGTCATGTGATTGTTGCACCACCGGAATTCTGGAAATTATATGTCCACTGGGAATTTCTCACACCGACACAAAGAAGTGCCCACCTTCATAGCTTGTCAAGCCAAAGAGGTATGTAATATGTATCTTAGTTATGATACATGTACAAAATATTGATCTTCAGAGCATACACATAGAGTATTTGAAAATACGAAGCGTTTGTGAAGTAAATTTACTATTTCTTTCACACATAATCGACATATATATATATATATATATATACTAGAAGGTGACCCGACTTCGTCCGGGCTTTGACCTTGAATTGTCTATTTTGAAGGCCAAGGTCAAGTGGGGTCACGATTTGACCCGTCCAAAACACAGTGCCCGAACAAAAGTACCCGACAAAAGTACCCGTCGAAATCCATCCGGTTTTACCCGATTTGACCTTGAATTGACCATTTTGAAGGTCAAGGTCAGGTGGGGTCAAACACCAACACCCCAAAAATGGTGGAAATCGGCCCAGCGGATACCGGGAAATCGGCCCAGCGGATACCGAGATACCCTATGCATAAAATTGCGTCCGTAAAAATCCGCCAGTTTAACCCGATTTGAAAACAAGCCTCATATACACACGCTCATTAATTATCAAGTTTCAACGTAAAGATAAATTACCATCGGTGCCCGAGATATCGCCAAGACGTCTGAAACAGTCAAATGCATCGGCCGGAGAAGAGTTAACGTGATCTAACTTTATGACCTCTAACGACGTCATAGAAGTTACGCATTGTTTTTACCCTGATAGAAGATCGTACCACTTCTTCTTAATAATTGAGTCAGATAACTAAAACGGATACATACATATTATATATCGTTGGAAAGAGGAAACACGAAAGATTCTCATAGTGTCATTATTATGACTGGCATGTTATTATTCGCGCTGTTTCGAATCGATTTGTAAGCACCGAACTGAAATATATTAGCGCAAAACGGCGTAAAAACAGATTTGACCTCGGCACGTGAAAAGTTGACCTCGCACGGACAAATTAATAGGCCTATGTTGCTCCTGGCCCGAAAATACCCCCACATACCAAGTTTCATCGAAATCGGCTGGGCCATTTTCGAGTCCATCGATTACACACAAACACACACACAAACACACAAACAGATCTTCCAAAATATATAATAGATATATAGTTGCAAGTATGTATGTATCGACATATATATATCTATATATGTCTGTATATATATCTATATATGCTTGAATTTAAACTGTACTTATAAATATAGTATGATTAATTCGAATCAATACATTTTGTTTTCTTAACCCATTTTGAATTTTTTAAATTAAAGTTTCTATAATTTTTGAATAAATGTATCTTATCATTGAGTCACATTGTTAATACATCAACATGTACTGGTACTACCCCTCTATTTCATGACATTGACTGTCTGGTAGTTTATTGGTCACTCATTTAGTATGGTTATATTTTATGCTTCTCCATCTACATGTATATGCAAATGTCAGTCCTCATTTCCTATGGTACATGCATCCACTTAGTTAATTTAAGACATGCAGTTTAATATGATAATGAGGGTAGGCTTTGTGTGACATAAGATGTTGAAACAGGAATGAGTAGGAACTACTAATATTAGGAGGAACTACTATTGGGGTGGGTGTATTTGTGGGTTATGTATTGTATCCATTCATCTCCACAACTCAAGTGATGTAGCATACATTGGCAATATTAATGTAGTTCAGACAAATTGTGAAAAAAAATGATAATTCTGTTCTGTTTAAAGAGCAATATATTTTGGACATATAACAATATTATTATACAACAGATTAATAAATATTTTTGTATTCAATAGTGATAAACTACAACTGAAAGAAAGTCACGAGTATCACACTCAGGTCCTAACACAACTGGCTGTGACTGTTACGATTGGTGGGACTTCTTTATCTACACAAGCCATGGATACCACATTGAGAGAATGCCCCGCGATCCCTATGCAGAGAACATATTAGAAGTACAGCAGGCTGCTCAAATGGTGTTCACCAAGTTCATATTGCCAATACTTCGCCTGACTGACGATGGTGAGTATACCAGACTATACTAGAAAATTATTTGTGTTTTGGGCTATCAAACTTACAAACCAAAAACGGTTTCCGATCTGAGAGATAAAATATGCTTTCAAGACTTATAGCAGCATGTGTGAATTCTAAGTCGCGAAAGGGTCAGTTATCATTACATTGAAATATTTGCATATAATACCATTACCATTATATCAAAATTTGAAAGTAATTCATTACCATTACTATTACATGCCAACGTAATGCATTACCATTACATTTTGACAATTTATTTGGTTTGAAAAATTTAAACAAATATCTTCTGTTATATAAACTTGATACATCAACAGTGATCAAAGAATACAAATTATCTTGATGCTTGCACTGGAAAACTAATGCGCTATCTCAGATGGGTCTTCATGCTACATATGAACATGCATGTCCCAGCTGGCATGTCAAAATGATGATGAAGGAATAACATACTTTTTGATGACATGATGAACTAATGACGAATGTGATCACCTAGCCAACCTAATCTATCAGTATAAATCATATTTCCTTGAATTTGTTGTTAGTTTAAACATATGTATTGCATATAGAAGCATAGCAATGGGATTGGGGTAAAGTTATCAAAACATTACATTTCATTTGTTGTTCACACTATGGTCAACATAAGTTCATGAGCATGGACTATAAGTACTGCAAAATGTAATGCCATTAGCCAATTACTTGGGTTTTCGGGCAAGTAATGCATTACTGCATTACATGTAATGCAAAACAAGTTCAGTCACACATTGCATGGGTCCGATATACCAAATTTGGTTCTGAGCCGATAAAAAATGTTTGAGTTATCACACCATGTGTACTATGGGTACACATAAAATTAGAGTTAGCTGAAATGTCATGTTCTTTTTTTCTCCAGATGTGATACTCCTCAGCTCTGATTCTGATGATCCAATTCCATCAAAGAATATGCTTACTGCAAATGATCACACCAGTAATAGTATGGATAAGCCTCCTCCAGCAAAGAAGAGGAAACTGAGGAATAAGGTGGTAAAGCCCAAAAATGGACCCATATATCTATGTGGACTGTGTCAAAAACCATGTACAGACATGAGTGATAACGATGCTAATGACGTAGATCGTAGTGTGGGATGTGACAAATGTTACCAATGGTTTCACTGGGAATGTGTTGGTTTTGATGGACCGGTAGTGGATGAGGATGATGATGATCGGCTGTGTGAGCATTGTTTGCTGATGGTTTGAAAACATTACAATAACCATATAGTACTAATGTATATATACATATTGAAAGTCATTATTGATATTCATGTGCCAGTTCCATGCAAATATAGACAGAACGTAATACATGTACTATGTGTTGGAATTGAAGTTTTTATTTATTTAATTATATACATGTAGTTTTTATTATATGATTACATGTATATGATCATAAGTTCATAAGTGATCATAAGTGATGAACTATCAAATCTTGGAACTCAAAATTAACCTCCAATTCGATATATACAGATAATGATACCTTGCTATATGGAAGAGTACTCATGAAATACATTTTATACTGTTGAATTTGACTTTGTACTTTATTCAATCCCAAAATATTCAAGAGTATGACCAAAACCTATTGTCCAACAAGATGTGGAAGCAGATTACATAATGCCACACAAACAATAACAATGTCATCCAGAATGGGAACAAGCCTAATTGGCACAGTGTTTCTAAGTATAGCAAACCATTTCATCCTGCCAATAGCTCTTTCAACATGTATCCTGTCATTTGCTATTTTCTTAGTCTTCGAAACATCCGGGGCTGTTTGTTGAACCCATCCAGAACTTGGTGGGGGGATTTCAAGTTTTGCATAGCACATTAGGAGTTCTGCGTTTATAGTAAATCCACGATCTGCAAGGATAACGTCGCCTGGATCAACCAGATCAAGGAAACCAGACTCATTCACTATATGTTTATCTGACGTTCTCCCTCCCCAACCATCAGATAAGAAGCTGATAATCCCATTAGGAGCTATTCCAACTAGATATTTTGCAGTGTTATGTTTTTTGTAGTCCGACCATGTATGTGCTTGCAACTCCGTGTGTCGGGGGCGATCAATGAACACTTATGTACAGTCCACTGTGCACTGTTAACCTGTCAGGCCAGAATACCATTGGTTTCAATTCTGTTGCCAGAAAGCCAATCCAGGTGTTGATTATCTGGGAGCATGTTCCTTCGCTGATCTCAAATAGCGCACATAGAAAGTCATTGGTGACATCAAGGCGTAGCTTCATTAGGACCAGCACAAGTTCTTCTTTACACGTCAATTTTCTTTTCGGTCCAAACCTCTTAGGATCTTTTTGAACCTGCGCTGGACTTTGGTGCTGGTGAACCCAACTTGTTTGCACCCAGCCGAGTATCGCATTTTGGTGCCTTTTCCGATAGGTGATTCGTCAGTGATTGCAGAGCGTCGACCGTTGGTATTCCAGTATTTAGACGAACACTGGCATCCGTTGCAATGAATTTGTTGATGTTTGAATTAGATTTTTTAGGTTGAGATAGTTTGTTTAATAAGTTCTGATACTTGAGTTTCTTTATTTCACTGTTGAGTTGATCACAGTTATCACATTCTGGTTTGTTCATATCGGTAGTTGTATAATCATGATCGACGTGATCTTCTATTGGAATGGTATCTGGATTCAGTTGTATATTTACATTTGTCTCTTTTGTAGATTTGTTGATTTTCTTGGCAGTAGACACTCTCTATGTAGGGGCTTTCTGTGATTGTTTTGGGGAACTCAGGCAATATCCCATATGCAATACAGGATTTGGAAATCGGACGGTTGGCTGTAAATCCGGAAAAATGTCTCGAACATACACGAGAATAGCGTTGTGGTGTCCAATTCCGTCCAGTCTTGACATCTTTCATGTTCAGTAGTTGAACCCATTTCGACCTGGCTGAAGAATCATTTTCCTCTGTTGGAAAGGGGTGCAGGATAAATGGTGGTAGACACACACACTGACCCATTCTTTTCTTGTACCCTGGGTCAACTAAACAGTCAACCTTTTTCCATTTGTTTAGACCATATTCCCCATTTCCACAACCTTGAACTGCACAAAACGGTCATTTTTTAATTACTAATTAGCGGAAACAAAAAGAAAAGTACACATCGAGCATTCAATCAGAATTATTTGGGTCACCTATTGAACGTGGAACTGGAATTTATTTACAAAATAGTTTACAAAATTATTGAAAATACATTATTTTTACCAGCAGAAGTCGGCTAAACCCCCTATTGATGTGTAAAATATACCAAAATTGTGTACTTATCCTGATTGTCACAAAATGACTGTTGTCCTGATGTTGTTTGTGTGCTTTGACACTTGACCCGGAAATGGACATCTAGAGCTGGGAAGCTGCGCACACGGAACTCCGAGCTCGCTTATTCAGATCGAACAGAAGTGTTTTACAGCATGACGCATAACCTGGTGCATAACACGTTAACCATACTTCAAATCGTCAGTAGAAGATGAAGCATTTAACCGCATATATGTGAACAAGTATAGTGACTAGCCTTGTAGAAAACGATGTCATGAAGTTTGTTAAGCTAGCAGACCACACAAATCCAATCTAAATTCATAATGCTAACTTGGTTGTCCAATGGCGATCCAACCACTACAAACGCTCTTTATACGCACACATGTGTCAGTAAACGCTCCTTAAACTGTGGCATTCATTGTTTGGTTACTGGCGGTGAAGTCCATTGTTAAAAATAAACGCTCTTTTTGTGTTTTGTTATAATTGTAAACGCTCTTTTACAGCTATACTGGACAAGTCCCTCATCCTATTCATGTTATTGTTGGGACGCGGGTCAGACAAGAAGGCATTATTTCGCAGAATAATGTATGACCTCGTGTGTTGTTTGGTGTGGTTTTTTCGGAACACCTGGAAATCATTTTACCTGGACCAACACCATTTTCCTATCTACCTACAAAACATTCATTAAATGTTTGACACAATTCCGATCGAACTGAAGAATTGTTTTACAGTATGACGCATAACCTGGTGTATAACACGTTAACCATCCTTGAAATCGTCAGTAGGAGATAAAAATGAAGCAATTTACCACATATATGTGAACAAGTATAGTCACTAGCCTTGTAAAAAACGATGTCATGAAGTTTGTTGACCTAGCGGACCACATAAATCCAATCTCAATTCATAATGCTAACTTGGTTGTCCAATGGCGATCCAACCACTACAAACGATCTTTATGTATACACATGTGTGAGCAAACGCTCCTTAAGCTATGACATTCATTGTTGGTTACTGGTTTGGTCCATTGTTAAAAACAAACGCTCTTTTTGTGTTTTGTTATAATTGTAAACGCTCTTTTACAGCTATACGGGACACGCCCCTCGTCCTATTCATGTTATTGTTGGGACTCGGGTCAGGAAAAAAAGCGTTATTTTGCAGCATAATGTGTGACCACGTATATTGATTTTTATGTGTTGTTTTGTGTGATTTTTGCGTAACCTGGAAATCATTTTACCTGAAATGACACCATTTTCCTATTTACCTACAAACATTCATTAAATGTTTGACATAATTCAGATCCCACAGAAGTGTTTTACAGCATGTCGCATAACCTGGTGTATAACGCATTAACCATCCTCAAATCGTCAGTAGGAGATAACGATGAAGCAATTTACCACATAAGTAGTATATAAGGAGCTGTCTCGCCCCCACTCGAGGTGGAACCGTGGAAACAATGTTGATATCACGCGTTGCTATGTTGTGTTGTTATGGCGTGTTTATATTTAAAGGTAGACAATGGAAATAAAAGGGAAAACAATTGAATTTTAAATACATGTTATTGATGAAGGTCCACAATGGATTTAAAGGGAACACATGTCATCGATACAAGAATGAATCATCGGGTCATTGAATTTAATGACTGTATTGCTAAGCTTTTGAATGGTCAGTGTATAATCTAGCGGGAGGTCTAAATTATGGAACAGTAGGATAACAAATGGATGTCATTGATAGAGTATACAAAAATGAATCGGGTGATTGAAAATGTTTCGAATGAGAAATAAGTTATTGATCGGGTCAGTGATTTATCTAGCGGGAGGTCTATTTTTCAATGGAAGAGTATTATCAAACAAGATGGCTATCAGATCGGTTTGAGATTGAGGTAAATGGATGTCATTGATAGAGTATACAAAAATGAATCAGGTGATTGAAAATGTTTCGAATGAATCGGGTTATTGAATTGAATGACTGCATTGATTGAAAATGTTTCGAGTGAGAAATAAGTAATTTGATCGGGTCAACGATTATATCGAGGGAGGTCGGGAATGTGAATAATCAGCAATGAGCATTAGTTGCGTCTCTGTATTCTCGGTTTGAGTAGCGTTATTTCTCTTTTGTGGTTTCTGCTCACAAATTGCTTATCACAAAGTGTTATCTTCTTTTGGTTTAACAGAAAGTGATATCGTTCATTCGATAACAGAATCATTTTCTTCACCTACATACCCGCGGCTCGCTATACCATTATGATATATATTATCTTATATGCACTGATGTATAATAGTATCTTCATCGGGAAATATTTTCGTTCTCACACGATAATCATCTATACCGACGGGTGAACAATCTAAAATTAAATATCCAAATTTCTTTGAGGTTGCATCTCTATATGCCTAGATAATAAATTTACCTTTTCCTAAAAAGGCTTGGCGCGCCAAACATTGTAATTGAGTTACATCACGTGGATTGTTCATAAATACATTGATATGGGTGTTCAAATTTATAGTTCTTCCATGGCGACCCTTGTTGACTTGGTTTTGATTCAAATAAATAATTGAGAGATTGCGATTATGCATTCCTTTAGCGAACAGACATTCCATTTCTTTTGATGATGTTGCAGCTTCCATTACATCATCTAGTATAACCACGTTGCATATAACGGGATATGAGATGTCTCCTAATTTTCCTTCAGTAGGAATACCCTCGTGAAATCTAACAAAGGGTAATTTTCTCGCCATTTCATCGTATATAGGCCGGTACATTCCATAGCAATACGAAATACGTTCTGGTGGCTTAATAAACATATCTTTATTTTTTAATAATCGATATAGCCAAGTTGTCTTCCTGAACACGTCGCCCCCGTAATCGAAATAGACGTGTTGCTCTCGATAGGATACATACTGTAATAACTCCTCACAAATCCCGAATAATATATTTATATAGGGGATGAACTCTACCTCTATGGCGGAAACCACGTGATATGTGGTGCTCAGAGGTTAGGTTCAAACTCGTCGATACTGTTTGATTTGCTCGAGCTGGGAGTTCTAACCTAATGCGAGGCATTATGAAGTATAACTAATATTAATTGGATATTTAGGGGTTCAAAAGAACCCCAGGTTTTTGAATCTCGCTGAATGTTATTCGTCATTGTCCGCTTCTTACCCAATATTATCTAATAAGTACTGATCTTCCCACTCAATCACTTGAATGTCCCAATCAGTATCCCATTCTATTTCACGCTCTGAAGCGGACGATATTGCCCCGTAATATTCAGCATCCATTCCACCATTTGGTTTGGAGACATTGTGTGAACATTCTCTCCAAGTTCAGGAAGAATGAACAAATCGTACTGTATCAATTTCAGAGCGTATCTTTTGAAACATTTGTGAAGCCCTGAAGAGGGCCGTTTTGGATGGTTTCAAAAGAAACCGCACGATGTGTTTGGTTTTGAATACAGCTGAAAGTGGTCTTGGGAACGTCACAACCAAATGGCACAATTGCACAGCTGGCCTACCCCAGAGCGGCAAGAATTCGTAAACTCTATGCCCTGAGAAGATTATGATAGGCAAGAATTCGTAAACTCTATGCCCTGAGAAGATTATGATAGACAGCTGAAGTGATTTAGCCGCAAGTCGCACCATCAATCTTGATGTCCCCAACAATCTGGTGTGTCGGAACCACCGTGGTGGCAATCCAAAGACCCGATCTCTGTTGACCGTCATCAGCATGACGGTGTACCTGTAGATATCAAAGCAGTTATCTACAGTACCCGTTTCTGCTAAACTCAAAGCCTTCCATATCATCTGTGCTTCATCCCCAAACACACCTTCACCAGCATCCCATCCTCCAAATAGCTCCGATACAGATATCGATAATCTGTTTCGTTATGAACGAAGAATGGGGATATCTGTTTTTTGTTTATGCGCGGACGTCGCCGACGACGTCATGCGTTTTTCTACCAAATTTCTCCGAACGTCAAATCAGATGTGGTTCTTTGTCAAAAACATTTCTATGAATAAAACGCCGATTTGACTCAGAAATTTTTTAGCTGTTCCATTTTACCATTATCTCATAACATATTTCACTGAAAGGTAACTTCTACGAGTACATTTTACAACGCTAGCGTCTTCGAATTTATTCGAAGACTTTCGCTTTTGTTAAAAAATGCACTGGTAAAGTAGCACAATTTACCAACACATCTATTTTTTCTCGGTATTATTCTAAGTTCAATGTGTACAGTGAAGGGGCGCCCTTCGCTTACCACACTGGCATTATAATCCGAGAAAAAATCGATACATTGGTAAATTGTTCTCTTTTCTGTCAAAAAACCATTCGAAGCTTACCTTACTCTTTGGAATCTAACAACACAACCTCTGGACCGATGAATCCTACCCTGGGACCTGTCACTCTGGCCCACCCCCTCGCTGACTCTCACTCTGGCCCATGGGTCAGAGTGACAGCCCAGGTTCTGAGATCTGTCACTGACAAACCCCACATCGCTCGAAGTATTCTGGAAAAAAAGAAACACACTTGAATTGACATTCGGAGAAATTTGGTGTAATACGCAATGACGTAGTCAGCGGCGTCCGCACGTTTCATATAATATGGAGCGCAGTGTAGCGTTTTTTATCTTCAAAATGTTCTATAAACTAAAAGAGAAAATTTTGCTAAAATTCTCTGCCGATGTGTACCACTCTCTCGGGCTACTGGTTCCACAGGTTCTAACCATTAAGTTGGAATTCTTGGAAACACGTTAATGAAATTTATTATACAACTATATACAAGTTTACACAATGAGGTGGCGACGGAGAAAAGTATAATATCATAACTTCTCCCTAACGCGTTCGAATCAAGAGTCTCAAGTCAAGTTTCCTCAATCCAGTATATATGTAAATCTGAAAGCCACACCCAACCACGTGTAACAATCTTATCCATGCACGTACTGGCCTGTCCAACAGGTTAAGAATTAATACAATCTTTATATGATCACTAACCCGCAATGGAATAGCTCAGGCGATTCAATTTCGGGTCAGTTTCCCACGCATAAATTATGGACATATATGGCTAGGACTTCCAAATTAACCTTATATATGCCGGGTAACATTGAAAGTGTTACATAACAAAAAACTTGATAATTCCGTGATGGTAGATCCAAACTATCCCATTTGGAATATACATGTAACACAATAAAACATAAGTATTTAACACAGGAATGTCATACTCTGAATCGTTGATAACAGGAATTGTTCCGAACAGAGGAATGTCATAATCCTGGAATATTAGCTTCTGATTCCGTGTTGGGAGTTAATAGTGGCCTCCCTATTAACTCCGTTTGTCCTGGCTCCATTCCGAATACTAAGAGGATCCAGATCCAGCGATGGAGAACGTCGATCCCATCGTCATAGCTATGTTAAAATAATCGCCTTGTGTCGGTACGAAAATTGGAATGAATTTCAATTTGACCTTGAATTCGGGCGGCATTTGATAAAGGATCAATATGGTTTAATATCCAGAATTTGACTTCCTGTGGAGGGTTATATTTGCTTTCTTTCGATACGAAAGATGAATAAAGGTCAACTCGATCTTGAATTTGGGCATAAATAAAGGGTCAACATAGTACTGTCTAGTGGAAAGGACTTCATATACGTTGTGTAACAACTGAAATGAATTATCTGGGTAATGTCATTAGCGCGTTACATCACGCTTATACGTGTAGAACACGATTTCAACCTTGAAAATGACCATGTAACTGATTATCATTGTAATTGGGGCCCTACCTATACCAGCAAGTACAATTGATCTTGTACAAATGCTCTATAACATTAAAGTTCCCAATTTGTTGGCATTGGCATGTGGAATCACGCACTTCATATAAAAATCTCTATTTCATTGCCGTGACAATGCCGATACGTGTAACTCCACGTGTTTAACGAAATGCCCTTTTGAGCTAACTAAACACATTAGTTGAGCTTAAAGGTTGTATTCGAGCATATACGAATGCTCTATAGCATAACATGTTCCCAATGTGTTGGCATTGGCGTGTGGAATCACGCACTTCGTGTAAAAATCACTATTTCATTGCCGTGAAAATGCCTATAGAACATAACCTAACAATTTTCATGTAACATAAACAACTCCCACACCAAAATACATTTCATATAAATGCCATAGATTATATATATATATATAATTATTTCTTGTGAAACAACGGAATAAAATGTACAACTCCTGAGACAATTTGCTTGGCTTATAGGTTCACATAGCTAATTATATATGGGTATTTAATACAACCTACATTATTTTATTATCATGATATGTCCCTTTAAAACAATCAATAGTTCATTATACAAACTTTATTTTCCTGACATCAGCTAACTCTTAAACCTATTCCCAGTTCATCATATGTCCCTTTAAAATCTTCAGACAATGACTAACTTATATTTTCATGACCTCAGACAACTCTTAAACGAAATGCGTAATCTAGTCCTCAGTCATATGTCCCTTTAACTAAAATCAATAGTTCGGTCACAATACAAATTTAATTTTGCTGATCGCAGTCAACTGTTAAACCAAATGTGTAAGCTAATTTCTAATTCATATGTCCCCTGTTCCTCGTAAGATATGAATTCTCGATATGGTGAATGATACTTAATTTATATGTGATATGTATGAAATTTTACAAAGCAGTCAGCTTTTCAAATACATCCACAACACGCGTGGACATTCATTTAAATTGTTCGCCTGAGCGACTCCACTGAGGTGCAACATAATTTACTTAGCCTTGTATCATCTCCAGTGCGGTCAATGGAAAATCTACCATTGTCCCGGTTGGACAGTTTTGGTCAGTTTGCATGATTAATACCCTGGGGGCACAGTTTCATTTCTATTGAAGACGAAGTATGTTTTGGCTAAACGAGGGTCTCGATGTAGCATTCAGGAATTTTTGACCAAACAATTTGTATGTATCTTACAAAAGATGTAAATTTCTTTCATTGACAACAGAGGGCTTTAGGTTTCTACCTCGACCCAAGTTTTCTCGTAATTGAAGTCCTGCCCGGACGTATATATTCTCAATGACAATGTTGAATCACTGGTAGTTATTATGCTTATGTTCTGGAGGATTACATTGTCGTGACTTATTATTGTTCCAATTGTGTCCTAAATCCGTATAGTCTTCAATGGAATTATCTGAATAAAATTCATGTTCTTTTCTGCGATAAATCCTTAAAGGTAAGATTTTATTTTCTATTTTTGTTTTGTTCCGGGAAATTTTGTGCCGCCAACAAACATTTTAGACATATCGGTGGTTCGTCTGTTTGATTGTGACTCAAAGACACTCAAAAAATTCCCGGAACAGATTTAATTATGGCACCATCAGTTTTCTATGCATTCTTTCTTTTTTTGGTTGCCTATACCTGATATATATCTATAAATATTTTTTCAACATTTCAACCTAATCCGGGCGTATCGTAACACAAAATACCACTGACCATCCGTGTAGATGTTTTTGCAAAACATTGGAACCATTTGGCTAAATGGAACATTCCCAAACCATACTTCAAACCTCAATTGACTATAATGTCTTTAATTTTAACTTTTCGAATTACTTCAATTAATGTCTTTTGTTTAAAGATATATCTCGCTGGACGCAACCAGTTTCTTGACAAACTGTCATAAATAACTAATGTTTTCAAATAGATCTTCCGAAGCACAATACAACTATATTATACGCTTAATTGACGACAGAACAGCCTTAAAAATTGAACCCACAATACGTTCAAAACCAGAACTCATTAAAATCATACTGATCAACTTGACAACATACTAAAATCATTAGTAAATTTAATACCTATATCACCTGCATAAGGTGTAAATTTAGATCAGTGTGCATGTAACTAATAATACCTCGAAAAACAAACAATCTTTATTTCAAATCGACGCAACGATTTTTGAAACAACAATTTGACATAGAAAACTCTGACACAACAGTAATTTTCAAGCATACCTAATATAAAAAATTTGACGCCACAATTTAAACTATAACTGTGTATTCCCTGAAGAACTTTTTGCTTTACTCGCATATTATTCAATTAAAAAAACTAATATAATCGACAGATTACTCGATGTGAGAATTTGTTCTTCACAATATCTCTACCATGCATAATTTAATAATTCACTGGGAGTCATTCTCGCGTAGATTGTCACATCAATCTTATCCAATTCTTGGATACCATAGCGCTGGACACATGATTTTATCCCAGTGATTATTTCTTCTAGCTGATAAAAATTTTCAATTTTAATAATTACGGCCAATTTGCACAAAAATTTAGACCAGCGTACATGTAACTAATAATACTTCCATTGATAAACTCATATTTTGACAAGCTGTTTTAACTTTCTTCTCAACGGGAACAACTAGACCTTATCTATACGGATTTATTAGTTTAATCTACCAATAAAGAGTTGTGAACCAAGCCAAATAATTGCAAATTGTCTCATACCTTTTATTCCTTCCTTCCTTCAATTTTTTTCTTCCGTGACCACCAGTCCAAGAATTCCAAGACATGTCCTGCTAACTCGGCACCACAACGACCTGTACCACTCTCTCGGGCTACTGGTCCCACAGGTTCTAACCATTAAGTTGGAATTCTTGGAAACACGTTGATGACAATTATTATACAACTATATACAAGTTGACACAATCAGGTGGCCACAGAGAAAAGTATAACATAACTTCTCCCTAATGCATTCGAATCAAGAGTCCCAAGTCAAGTTTCCTCAATCCAGTATATATGTAAATCAGTTTCCCACGCATAAATTATGGACATGTATGGCTAGGTATTGACTTCCAAATTAACCTTATATACGCCGGGTAACATTGAAAGTGTTACAGATGCTCGATTAAAGTATTGGCAGAAGAATATTATAGATTCGGAGAGCCATAAGTTAGCCATTAGAGTCGGAGTTCAAGAGTTCCTGCAAAGACGGAGACCTAGTCCTCCCAAGGTGTATGTGGAATCTCCAGAGTGGAAACCCACTATAAGGAGGGAGCATTATATCCAGACTTGTCTGAATTTAATCCTCCACGGCCGCTACCAAGGTGGATTACCACTGAGGCAGCAGAATACGTGTCGGATCCGTACTGGAGACCCACATATAACAAGGGAGGATTTTATCCTGATTTGTCCGAAAAAATAAAACGTTCATTATCAAACAATCAGAACGCCCCCATTCAACCGTGAGTCATTAATGTTTATCAATTTAAAAATAAAACGTTCATTAGTAGTATTTATATACGTGTTAGAACTCTATAAATAGATCGTATGACGTCATAAGTCGGGAAAATCAAATATTTTCCAATTTAGAGTTAAAATATCAACAAAAATTTCGTCAAAAAACAAAAAAATGTAAAAAATTAATTAAAATATACCTGTTAAGCACCTTTAAAGTTATTTTGATGGGGAATAGGGCGAAAAATAATCTCAAAGGTGCACAGGTCCCTTAAAAAAATTCAAAACAGAATTAATGGTAAAATCGTTGTTTCCGTCATCTTTGATCATTTCAACAGTAAACAAATTATATTTAGTACGGGTGGGATTCGAACCCATGCGGACATACGTCCATTGGAACTTAAGTCCAACGCCTTATCCACTCGGCCACCATACTTTCGTAAAATGCCTATCGCCAACAACTATTTTGTCAGTCATGTGGTATCTTTTATTCTCTGCATGTTTATGATATGATTCATTACAAAGATATCACAAACACCCAGTAAAATGTTGTCCATTTTCTAAATATTTATGATATGTTTTCTTGCAAAATATATCACAAATAAATAGTATACAGAAACAGGTAATATGTTTGCAATAAAGCTGTGGGCAACTCCTCAATAGGGTAGAGATATATCTTAATAGTTGTTAATTGAAAAAAGTAAACTTTGTCTACGATTTCCTGAACTATAAGATTTAAAATGAGCAACGATGATATAGAACTCATTTTTTATATACACTAATGCAAGTATCTGTCCAGAAAAGCTAAATTCTCATTCTCCAATGGAGCAAAAGACAGAGGAGAGGGTGTATAATCCGGACTAGGTGGAGGTGGTGGAGGAATGTTTACCTTATTATCTTCGTCTTTATCGTCGATGGTAATATCTATTTCTTCCTTTACAATCGTACTGGCGAGCACATTTTCTCTTTTCAGTCTCTTGAATTGTTCATATCGTGATGTGCCCTCACACGGGTCATATTCTTCCACAGAGGGGTTATAGTCCTCTAAAACCCCTCTGGAAGCCTCGTTGTCACTATCTTCCAAGCCTCCAAAAGTTGGTATATAACGTCTTTTCAGATAATGTTCTTCAGCCATCAGTTCTGTTTTCTCAAAAAACAGTCTAAACAGGTCCTCCTTATATAATTCGTATTTAGCAACAGTTTGTATCCCATAGGTCCTGGCAGTTTCGCTGATTATAAACAGGTCGCTGAACGTTGATGTTGACTTGTCAGGCAGCCAATTCTGCATCGTGATGATCTCTAGTTGCATAATATTATTAACTGCAACTCTCATATCCAAACTGATCCTGGCTGCCGACTTACGAACTTCTGCATTTAAATCTTCTAACATATACGTGGTTCCCGACACGTCTTCAACAAGATTATCTTTGTCCAATCTTGTCCCCCCATACTGTTGGTAGTTTTTGAGTAAGAAATCGGTATTATTTACCAACTTTCCTGCTGTCTTCTGTCTTTCTTCAATAGATTCAATAGCTGTATTGCAATCTTTAAATTTGTGCTTCTATATCTGCAAGTTGTTCAGCTGTCGATCCATCTTGATTCTTTATTTTCTTCTCAGAGTTTGGAGCAATAATTGTCAATACATGAACATTTTTAAAAGAATTTATTCCAGCCGCCTTCCTGTTCTATCCATCGGTCGGTGTGCATTGTTAGCAAATCAATCGCAGGTCCATTCCACAATATAGTCATTTCTTTTGATAGCTTGTAAACTGAGTTTTCATGCAAACAGGAAGGCCGCCATTATCTTGTCCCATGTGTAGTGTCTCGCTAAAGTACACTCCATCAAGTCCATAAATATGAACGGAAAATGTTTTTCACCGTAGTTGTTTAATTTTGTGCCCAGTTCATTTAATAACTACTGGTTAGCTGTTTCCATCTGTTGCACCATTCGTATGCTGCAACTTCGTATTTGATCCAACTCCAGTATATAGAAGTCATCACTGTATGGGCAGTCATATCCTTCTCTTATGAGTATACATCGCACATAACTCTTGATCAAATCTTCTGACCCCTGCAAACTTCCATTTCTTCTGATACCAGTAAATTTCTTCTGATCTCTGCAAACTTCTTCTTGTTGTGAATAGCAATAGTATATGAGTGAAACAAGTATGAAAATTAGAGTCTTCACACACAAATTTATACAGATTATTGCGATGGGCTAGTCCATTTCTAACACATTGCGGTGACGATCGTTTGTGTGGGCTAAGATGCCTATCTCACCCCTTTAATCATTGTGACGACCACACGCCATTTGTGTGGGATAGGATAGCCTGCTAACATCCATATCACAAACCGTTAATCAGTGTCACGACCACACGCCATTTGCGTGGGAATGGAGTAGGATAGTAAACCAACATCATATCACTCCGTGACACCCACACATATAATACAATATTTGTGGTGAATTGAAGGACCATAGTCCATAATTAACGTATGATAGCAAGGGTCGGTTGGTGTAAACTATACGCTGGAAGAATTTTTTGTTTGCATCCCTCAATTATCTACAATACAAGTATGCCTCTTCTTCGGCACTTAAAGTTCAGCTGCGATTGGCATTGCCACCGCAGCTGAACTGCAACTACATCGCAGTTCTAGTCTCTAATTGCCGTTCGACAACGATCTACTTGCCATTCCGCATGGAATATTTGTGGAAGTTGACATTGGCATATACCCCTCTTGACAAAACAAAGTGACCATTGCTGCCATCACGGTGTACTTACCACACCACAGTTACAATCTCTCACACTGTGATTACAACCCCACACTGTGATAGAATAATAGCAACCACCCCGGTGGGTGTTTATACCTAAGGCGTGTGTGAATGATGACGTCATATAATTTTTCTATATATATTTCTATACGATGGAACGATTTTCAGGAAAGAGTGTATGCATTTTTTCGGAATTAACACGTGACTTCCGCTCGTCACTGCGCAGAACCCAGCAGAAACTACAGGGTGCTCAGATATAGATTATAGCGGTGGAATACTCAGACAACAACTGATCAAATTAATTCCCAGGTTCTAGGTCACAGTACTCAGTCTGTTCTTACCGAGAATTAAATACAGTTTTTTCATCTGATAAAATTCATTGTGATATTACAAGCATAATAAGTAAATAACTAATTATTCCCCGTCTAGCGACCGCCCTGCAATCCGGCTTACGAGTTACGGCAATTTAAGTGGTCCAGAAATTACTACCATATATCCCATAGCCTTCACCTTGAACTTCGCCGCCATAGCAAGATTACAACTTGATTTCGTGAATTACGTTTTCTCCACTTCAACACTGTCGACAATTACTGAGTTATGCTGCTGTGAACTGTTAGAGACAACACTGATAAAGATTCAAGAATCATTCAATCAACCAGTGAACCAAAACGTTCAACTTTCAACAGTTCAAGTTCATCATCATGGAAATTTAAAAAAATCAAACGATTCAAAGAAAGAATTCTGTGTTGTGCCAACTTGTGGCGTGCAATGTATATTGCAATTGTAGTATGTTTCCTAATTCATAGTTACCGTCTTATCATGTGTGATTCAATCAGTCCATAACTGATTACAATTCAAGGAAGTGATATCTGATGAAAATTTTGGCGGTGCTGTTGTGAACACATACATGGTCCTGGAGCCGGAGGCATTTTTATTCAAATCCAAGTTTTTTATAGGTAGGTCTGTTTGCTTAAAAAATTAAATTTTGATTTAATGTTATTCATTTAATTGTTTTTCATCATTTGACAATTTGTCGTCATTCGTTACTGTCGTCAGTGCCACAGTCAGTGTGTACGTTTGTCGTCATTCCTGTTTGGTTGTCGTCTATCGTTTTTCGTCCTTGGTAGTTTGTCGTCGTGTTTATTGTTGGTCATTCGTTTTAATCCTTTGTAAAGTTTGTTTATTTGTCATCAGTCGTGTTTTTCGTTGCAAGTACACTGCGACCCAACTGTAGTGTAGTTATCCAGTGGAGCCGCGGCGTACAATGTAGTTGCATTTTGGCCACGGTGGCAATACTATTACTAACTGCACTGTGGTTAAGTGGAAACTAGTTTTGTCCAGCAGGGTACTAGTACATTATATCCCGTAGATTTTCGACTAGGATCAATGCCTATTAAAGCACAAACCAGGCGAACGAAAAATACATGTACCATAGGTTTACACATAATTTTGAAACCTGCAGTCCTGGGTCGATGTGTTTGTCGACCAGACATTTTTCGTCGTCGATCATTCGACATTGTGTTTATCGTTGGCCGTTTGTTTTTTCGTCATCAGTAATTTTTGGTCATCGATCGTTCGATATCGTGTTAGTCATTGGCCGTTTGTTTTTCGTCATCAGTCATTTTTCGTTGTCGGTCAGTATTTTACTTTGTTGTTTTTTGTCATTTGTCATCCTCGTCATTTATCGGGCATTTGCCACCATTCGTCAGCCAGTGTGTTTTTTCGTTAGTTGTTTTTTATCGTCGTTCATTTGACGTTGGTTGTTTTTCGGAACTTCTGCAGTCCTTCGAATTTGGAAAACGTAGGTGCCCGATATATCGCTCGGAGCTTTTGGGATTTGCGCCCGCCTTTTTTGAGGGAGCACAATTCAAATTAACATCGATGAAATTATTACTGAATAAAGACAAACACAAGTATAATGGTATATTGGTATGCACACGTTTAATTCCAAGTGTGGCAACAGAAACAGAAATAAAAACATTTGTTTATATCGTACAATAGTCCACATGATGATAACATCAACAATCCCGGTGAATCTGATCATGGTAATTAGTCGGTTGGCGATCATCGCAATACGATAGGGGAACACATTGTGCGTAACGTAACTATCACAAGTATAACGTACTCTGATAACATCGCCAGTTTCATGGTTCAGAAGTTTTAAACAAATCATATTCGGCTTGTTTTATTTTATGTTTATGAAAAAGAATAATAAACGAGGTGATATATATATAACAACAAACAGAATCAAATTAGCCATTTTCCTGTGAAACCCAGAACAGGCAAGCTACGGTATGTACAAAAATTGGTGATATCTGAGTACGAATGTCGGAGTGTTCCCCTATCGTATTGCGATAATCGCCAACCTAATTGGTTGACTTCTGCGTCTGAGAGCGCATGCTCATCAGACTCGCTTAAAGTTTCGGAAAAGGCTGAATGGAATCAGGATAGGCAGGTCCGGTCTATGCATGTGTCATTTTTTGATGCGCACGACAAGAGGATCGAACACTTCCACAACTGTTCTAGTTTGGGTCAAACACGCACAATGCGTTGTCAAGCTGATCAAATTGACCATATGGTTTACGGAACTTTAGTTAAGTCGTTCCGCTCAATTTTATTCGACAAAATATTATTACATTAAAAACTCTACATGCGCCGACCGGACCTGCCTATCCTGATTCCATTCAGTGCCCACCTAAAGGTTCAAACTCGGAAGTGTAATCCTAATCGTATCACTGCTGAGAAAGATACATGGTGAATAGTCTTGTCGGCGTTTAACCATTGGTGTGTTTTGTTTGTTAAAATCTCGTTCACTGGTTGCAAATTTCGAGGTGCGCATTTAATAACTCGCTGGTTGCGCGCGCCTCAAAATCGAAGGACTGACTTCTGTCTGTGTGTGGGTCTTATAGAATCAAAAACTGCTCAACTATCTTTCCCACTAAAATTTAGTATGTGCATGTATTATATGTCTACTTTGATCCCAGAAATGAGCGGGTCCAATTTCATGAGTGACCATGTCCTTGATCATGACCTCGCTCATATACATGTACATGTAGGTACCCTGCTGGACAAAGCAAGTGTCCACTTAACCGCAGTGCGGTCAGCGTTGCCACCACAGCTGAAATGCAACTACACCGCGGCTCCACCGGCTAACTACAGTTCGGCCGCGGTGTACGGTACTTACCGTTCGGCCATGGTGTAGTTGCCACAGTGTACATGTACGTCATTAAACTGAAAAAATATGATACAAATCAGAAATCTAACCACGGTTTACATGCCATTCAGCCGCTGTGTAGTTGCCTTTCAGCCGCAGTCACGGCGCAGTGTACTTGATATTCGGCCACGGTGTACTTGTCGTTCAGCCGCGGTGCTCAACTGCAGTTACGAACTCTGACACCGCGCCCGAATGGCAAATACACTGCGTTGCCAATGGACACTTGATTTGTCCAGCGGGGTATACTAGTATGCTCATACCGGTATACTATTGGCATGTGTCTGGACCTCAACCAATTGATTGGTACATGTACATTTATGCAGCCCTTTTAATTCAGATTGTTTGGCTTCGGCAATCCGCTACGGCAACACTATGGTCCAGTTTTCTGCAGCAAATTGCTTCGGCAATGCTGATTGCCGTACCAGTAGCTAATCATGAAAGCTGTGTATGTAGGCTTCTTTCATCCTGGAAACAATATGGGCAGACCTGTCTAATTTCACATGATGCGACTGTCCTTGACATTGACCTACGGTACTGGTAGCACACATACGCGCATATGTTTCTGGACCTCGACTGATCGTTTGTCCAGATGCTGTATATTTTGTCCAAACGGAGACGATCATAGAGAAATCCCAAAATAGAGCGGAAGAAGTCAGTCACATCACTTGGTCTATTATATTATATTATATTTTGGAATTTCTGTCTGTGTGTTATAGACTCGAAAACTGCACAACTGATCTGGCTAAAATTTGGTAATGTACCAAAGGTCTACTGTACATGTACTTTGATCCCGGGAACTATATGGGTAGGTATAATTTCATGTGCGACTGTGTCCGTGACTGCGACCTCGATATATACTCATACATTGATACCGGTAGGCAACGTTGTTCCCTAAATAGCCTGGATGATGCCAGGCACATCAGCTACTGTATATGTACATATATACATGTAATAAATAATAATTTAGAAATAACAGTTACCAAATTATGAAAATTTCCTCAAGAATATACTAATAGTGTGAATATTGATCCTATTATGAATGCGTTATTTTCCACGGAGCGTTTGTATATATACAGCCAGACAACGTGGCGATTGATTAGGTCGAGAGTGATTGATGGTAACCCATTCAACACCAAAATATGAGATTTACTAGTAGCTTATTGGCTATACCGGTAATGCAGTATGTTGTAAACAAACAACAAAAGTTCATATACTGGTACTAGTACATGTACATGCAGTGGGGGTCTACTCGGTGTTGAGTGTTTTGCTTATCGCATACTCTTTACATACATGTACATGTACATGTAATGTTTGTTTACATAAGATGACGTTTGCTTACAAACAATGTAACACAAAGTACTAACATAACATTATGATAACAACATGCTGAAATTAATGTGGTACATGTATTTATGATTTGTATAAGAACAAGGTTTGATTATTATAATATTAATTCTGTATTAAATATGGCGGTTTTAATGGATCATGGATGTGACTATTTTAACACAATAGCCAGCGCCAACACTTACCCGACCTTTAGAAAGATCCTCATGGACATATATCATAATTTTCTTCAACGTCTAATACCTGTAGACCGTGTTATCATAACCGAACGGCAGTGACCGTTTACATACCACTGTCATCATGTCATTGCCAATTCATTCAATGCGACACATCACATATTCATTATTAGCTCATCTTACTTTGTAAGTTTGAGCTATTGCCATGGATTGGCACCCGTCGTACGTGTGTGCGTGTGTACATGTATGTCCGTCAACAATTTCCTTTGGCGCGGGCTACAGGTCGTACATTTGGTCTGATCTTTAGGAAATTTGTCAAGAATGTTGACATTGACATGTAGATGGGAATGAGTCATTTTGGGGTCATTGGCCAAAAAACATGGCCGCGACGGCCATCTTTGATTTCAAAATTAAATCAATTGGCTCGGTCTACGGGTCGTACTAATCATCATGAAATTTTTCATGGATGTTAATAATGACATGTAGATGGGAATGAGTCATTTTGGGGTCGTTCGGCCGAAAAAACAAGGCCACCAGCAGCCATCTTGGATTTTACTATTTGCATGACTAAATCCTTTGGCACAGGCTTCAAGTCCTTACTTTGATCAGATCATTATGAAATTTGTCATGAATGTTGACATTTACATGTAGATGGGAATGAGTCATTTTGGGGTCATTTGGCAAAAAAACATGGCCGCTGGTGGCCATCTTGGATTTTACTCTTTGCATCATTAAATCCTTTGACACATCCTACAGACCACATCTCTTATCCCATCATCACCAAACTTCATATGAATCATCGGGGTGACCTCTAGATGGGAACGATTCACTTTGTGGTCATTTGGCCAAAAAACATGGCCACCGTCAGCCATCTTGAATTTTACTCTTTGCATCACTAAATAATTTCGCGCGGTCTACAGGTCGTATCTTTGGTCGGATCTTTATGAAATTTGTCATGAATGTTGAAATTGACATGTAGATGGGAACGAGCCATTTTGGGGTCATTCGGCCAAAAAACATGGCCGCTGGTGGCCATGTTGGATTTCAAATTTGAATCCATTATCGCGGGCTACAGGCCGTACTGTTTATTTGATCATCATAAAATTTGACATGAATTTTGACATTTACATGTAGATGGGATCGAGTCATTTTAGGATGATTCGGCCAAAAAACATGGCCGCTGGTGGCCATCTTGGATTTTACTCTTTGCATCACTAAGTACTTTCACACACTCTACAGACCACAACCCTGATCCGATCATCACCAAACTTTATATTCATCATTGGGGTGGCCCCTAGTTGGGCACAAATCATTTTGGGGTAATTCAGCCAAAAAACATGGCTGCTGGTGGCCATCTTGGATTTCAAAATTGAATCCATTGGCGCGGGCTACTGTTTATCTGATCATCATAAAATTTGTCATGAATGTTGACATTTAAATGTAGATGGGAACGAGTAATTTTAGGATCAATCAGCCAAAAAAACATGGCCGCTGGTGGCAATATTGGATTTTACTCTTTGCATCACTAAATCCTTTGACACATCCTACAGACCACATCCCTGATCCGATCATCACCAAACTTCATATGGATCATCGGGGTGACCTCTTGGTGGGTATGAGTCATTTTGGGGTCATTCGGCCAAAAAACATGGCCGCCGGCAGCCATATTGGATTTTACTCTTTGCATCACTAAATACTTTGACACACCCTACATACCACATCCCTGATCTGATCATCACCAAACTTCATATGGATCATCAGGGTGATGGGTATGTGAAGGATGTTAACAATGACATGTAAATAGGAAGGAGTCTTTTTTGGGTCATTTGGCAAAAAAAACATGGCTGTCGCGGCCATCTTGGATTTTAATCTTTGCATGACTAGGCCTTTCAACTTTCCACATTCCTAATTGCTCCATTAACTGTAACACGTGAAATTATTTCCTTTCCACATTGAGCTACAGTGTCATTGACACTTTCATAATTACATTTCAGTCAATTCACATTTTCAGCTGCATATACATGTATATGTAAACCAATTTCATCATTAAAGAAATTGCAAATTCATCTTTGATCATCATCTCAACATTTCATTAAAGTGAGACTTTATGTTCACACATCGATTCATTCAGGCAACATTTTTTCCATTTCTACACTGGTCATTGCATTGATCGTCTTCAATGGGGATAATATATAATTCTATATGTATATCATCGTTAACTATTAAAGTGAAATTTCTCTTCCACCCAATCGATATTGCATTAAAATGACGCTTCATATTCATTACACTTCATTCAATAATTTCTGTTTCTACATGTACATCGCTTATTGCATTGATTGCCTTCAGGTAAGGTAATCTATGTCCGACTCAAAATATTAAAGTGACGCATCATATTCACAACACTTCATTCCATAATTTCTTTTTCTACATACTTGTAGTTTACATGTATTGCATTAATTGCCTGCAGCTAAGGTAATCTAGGACCGACTCAAATAATACAAATATTAAAGGCATTCCATTTCCATCCATTAATATTAATTTAATTCTAAGGAAACTTCTGCTGTGATATATATATGTACCTGTATATATACAAACAGGGTACTACATGTGCTACACCACTCGGAGAAATGTCTGTGTCATCACACTAAAATACCATGTTAGAACTTGAATTTATATATTCGTAATCGTATATAGTCACCAATAGCCAGGATACTACCGTAGTACCTGACATTGCCCATCTAGTGAACTATTCAAACCCAACAGGCCTGGTTGATTTCGCTGTGGGATGATGGTTCACTTCCATCCTCAAGCTATGGCATAATTTTGTTCTGACGTGCAGGGGTAGATATGCTTGAGGCCCCACCACAGTTCAATCTACACCAGGTTCTCAGCTATTATGATCTTATGTTCGAACTTTACTTATATGTTTGGACTGATCATAACCATGATTTTAATGCTGGGTTTGAATAGTTCACCAGATGGACAATGTCTGCTACTACCGTAGTAACCCGGCTATTGGTGACTATATACGATTACGAATATATCAATCCAAGTTCTACCATGGTATTTGTGTGACGACACAGACATTTCTCCGAGTGGTGTAGCACATGTAGTACCCTGTACGGAACATCCTATAATTATTGTAATATTGAATTTAATGATCAACTTGGTGGTTGCTCCATTACGTGTCACGTACGATCATATTATACATGTACACCGTGATGGTGGCAGTAGACACTTGTTTCGTCAAGATGGGTAGGGGAGACTGGGGAGAACTGTGAAATCAATTTGCCATATGCATTACATGTACATGTACATGCATATAGTCAAATGTATATTAGTCAAATAAATGTAAACTAATCATGTAAACTATTTACATGTATAAATAGATATACATACATACCGCTACTCTCAAAGTAGTTGACCAGAAAAACGGGGCGATATCCTGGTCATGACAGCGGTATCAAAGGCTGTATGCGGTGGTCACAGCGGTGAAGGGGTACCACACGGTATCATAACCACGATCGTCAGATCAATTAAAGACACGGTTGGCCTTGGCGGTGGGTATCCTGTGAAAATATCTCCACCCGTCAAAAACCGCCACAAACAGAAAGAACATCAAAATGTAGATAGACTTTGTCCGTATACAAATAAGAAATATCACATAAACAGTATGTTATGGTCATATGTTTGACCATTGTTATGTAAACAAAAGCGTAAAAAGTTACTTTTCTGGTGTTTGTTTATATTATGATGGTAAACATAAAGAGCGTTCTTTGTTGGTGAATACCTGATATGGAACTAATAAAGAGCGTTTATGCCATTTGTGTGTGATTAGCCAGTAGCATGGTGCTGTCTTCTGTAACACAATCAGTCTCTTGCTTAGGTAAAATATAGCATGTCTCTATGATACGCGATGGTCATGGTATATATGAACGGAACTGTATGCGTTTTGACTGTTTTTCTGTTTACGGTGTTTGGAACAAAAATGAATATTTTCGACAATTAAGGCCGCACGTGCCTTTAAGATGAAGAAAATAATATTTCTCGTGTGAATCGCATTAAGTTCCGCATAAGTAATGTTAAAATAAATACGATCTGACACCAGACGATGAATAGAGTTTATAATTTGACAATCTTAACAACAAATGTGATTTTTGACTAAATAACGAGTGTACAAATACTATTATAAGTTATATTTCTTTGAAAATCTCAAAACATTGGACAACAGTGGGGAAGTCTGGGGAGTCTATCATACTACCTAATTATCCATGAAGCAAATTCTCCACACATCAGTCATGGACACTGAATATATAAACAAGATTGTAATATTTATAGCTACCTTCTTCTTCTTGAAGCCCTCCATACATTGGTGTAACATGTATAGTGATCATGGTAGATTCCTGTCTTGTTTCAGTCTCAGGGAAATGAGTGGTTATTGGTGTGACTTGATCATGCGTGGTCATTCTTACAAGTGATGTCAATTCCTCTCCGGTTGTTTCAGTCGGTCTTGTTGTTTCAGTCTCAGGGATATGAGTGGTTATTGGTGTGACATCATGATCATGTGTGGTCATTCTTACAAGTGTGGTCAATTCCTCCCCGGTTGTTTCACTCTCAGTCTCAGGGAAATGAGTGGTTATTGGTGTGACATCATGATCATGTGTGGTCATTCTTACAGGTGTGGTCAATTCCTCCCTGGTTGTTTCAATCGTCAATAGTATTTCAAAGTTGTAATCACATTCATTCCCATTTAAATATACGGTGACACTTTTATCCACTTTGATGTTTTCACAAATAATTCCATCTCCACCTACTCTCACCATTGGAGATTTGGGAAATATTCCTTGACAAGACTAACATCGGAGATTGGATTTATGATGTTAATAAATCTCACATCGTACACGCGCGTAGCTATCACATTCGGCGCGTTCACACATATGATGTTATCATCATCGATACTGTAGTCATCTATCACTTCACAATCGGTGATACATGTGAAAAGTAAACACAAAATTATGCGTGACATTTTTGTTGGAAAGCTTCAAACGGAAAACAACGAGGTGTGGCTATCCCAGAATACATTACAATGCAACACAATGTTGAGTGACAGAATATATATGCCATGCCTGACAGCGTAAGTGGTCAACATTTGGTGGTCTCCGACTGAATATGATGACACACAATCAACCTAAAAACTATCAGTAACATGGTTGTTGTATTTTGTTATCATCAGCATCATTTTTTATCCCGAATATATAATCTTCGAGGGATGGGTGCCTCTACTGACCAAATCTTAAAGGAATGAACATGCATTTGTTCCCTGTACATACTGAAACTCATGCAACTGTTGCAGAAAGAGTTAACAAATTTATGGATATTTTGGAAAAACTTAAAGATATATATAATTCAACACCACATAGAACTTTGGGATATGTATCACCCAATCAAGTCAATGAAACTAACCAAGGCAAACTGTGGGTATCTCGATATATAAAAAATAAGGAATATTCAAATAAAATTAAGTATAAATTCAATAAAAATTATCTAGTAAGGATCACTTACACAAAACATATTTTCCGTAGATCACATCAAGAGCAATGGACTGAGGAATTATTCAAAGTAGATAATAAAGTTCATTCCCTTGACATACCATTATATCAACTCAGAGATTATCTGGGTGTACCAATTCAAGGTTGGTTTTATGAGAATGAATTAGCTTGTTGAGCAGGATGTTAATAGCCTTTGGTTGATTGAAAAAAAAGATCAAGAAGCGTGTAGTGAATCATAGAGTGCAATGGTCTGTAAAATTCAGAGGTTAAGATAAAATCTATAAACACATAGAAAGAAAAATGGATGTTTTTATTATTTAAAAATAAAATATCAATCAATTTTTATTATCGGTCTAATTCCAGTGGTTGGAATTTCATAATGTTGTACTTTTTTCATCAGATATTTTCACTACAGTATATTGACGCCTTTTCTTCTTGAAGCAAGATACAAATATGGCGATAACAGCGACACACTTTTATTAAGGCACATATCACGATTATCCTTCCTGAAGAATAAATATTGAGCGTTAGTCTTACAACATTTAAACATAATTCGTAAATTTAGATGGTGTTGTGCTTTCATTGTAGTTAATATGATAATATGATCGTACGTAAACCTAATTTGCACCCGCTTGTCAATATGGGGATGTCAGATTTATTTTTATCTTTTAAAGCATTTGATGATTAACATTAACAGAAAAAAATCATATATGTAAATGATCATACATACTGTAAATGTAAATGTTGTTTTTGCAAAACAGTCCAAAATAAGTTATTTTTAATACATAAAAAGTTCATATAAACAATGTGAAAACAAGGCATTTAATTTTCTATTGCCCGTTCCAATCTGGCATGCTGTGGGTAACTGCTTCACATGCATAATAAATACACTCATGTCCTCTCCTAATATGGCTGATTCTGCTGCGCTCACGTAGGGAATATAGGCTTTCAGATCAGACATGTTCCTGTTGTCAAATATAAATATTAATCAATTTGTATTATCGGTCTAATTCTAGTGGTTGGAATTTCAAAGTGTTGTAATTTTCATCAGACGTTTTCACTAAGGTATATCGACTCCATTTCTTCTTGAAGCAAGATACCAATATGGCGAGGATAACAGCGACACACTACTATTATGGCACATATCAAGATTATCATTCCCGAAGATTAAATACTGAGCAGCGTTAGTCTCAAACAAAATATATAAAATAAGATCACAACAGTTAAACATAATTCGTAAATTTAGATGCTGTTGTGCTTTCATTACAGTTAATATGATTATACGTAAACCTAATTTTCACCCACTTGTTAATCTTCACGTGGAAGTCAGATTTATTTTTATCTTTCGAAGCATTTGATGGTTAACCGTAACAGAAAAAAAATCATCTATGTAAATGATCATACATACTGTAAATGTTTGTTTCTGCAAAACAGTCAAAAATAATATATAATCAATACATAAAGAAATATATAAAATAGTAGTATACATGGCGCTATCCGGACAATTCTATCGATTTTTGCCCCTTCGTTTCACCCTATTGTCTTGAGGGGCCAATAGTAGGGCTTTATTAGGGGTCCTTATTGTATGAAAGCCCCTCCTTTTCCTTCTCACTTATGATAGATAGAATGAATTAATGAAGCCCCTCCTTTTCGTTCTTAATTATTTGATAGGTTTTAATTAATTAAAGTCGCTGATTCTTAATTATATGATAGGTGCCGAAACTCCTCCTTATTCGACCCAACAATGGCCACCATAATTGTCAGCAAGCCTCGTGCACCTGTTTGGACCTTTTGAAAACAATGGAAGTGTGCAGGTGTTTGGACCACGCTATCCTGAAACAATGGAATCGTGCACCTGCAGAGTCACCTGGTTAGACCACGTGCCGACGCCTTTTTAATAATCCCGCCACAATTATTTAGCGTCACCATGCTTCTCGTGCACCATTTGAAAACAAAGGAAGCATGCACCTGCAGAGTCACCTGGTTAGACCGCGCGTTTTCGAAAGCCTGTCCAAAACCTGACTAATTTATTCATCCATACCACACGTTCCCCGAACAATGGAATCCCGCCCTTAAATTATCATTATCAAATCCGGAAATCATACGGGAATCAATCAAAAACGACTTCCGGATTTTGATTGACATCTAATGGACAAACATATTTACTCTATAAAAGGTGCACCCGCTTATTATACTGAGCATTGATCTACAGATTACCAGACAAATGTAAGTTCATATTTAACAACAATAATTCTAAAATGTATCAGTGAAACGTCATATAATCACTACTGTTTTTAATTTAAATAATATTTTCACTCTTTTAAATAGTTTCGAATTTAAAATAATTTATCACTGTTTTCCAGAGTTGCTCTTTAACACTTTATCACAATGTTATTTTAAAAAGCTTTTCTCATATATCAGTTTGTTTTTCACATGATCAATTTTAGAATTAATGATATTAACTACATTACCCCTTCAAAGAATAACGAAATAATCCAGGTGAATTTTCTTTATATCGATCAATAATGTTTTAGTTCAGTCGAGGTCTTTTTTTCTCTGGTTCGTTATCGTCCTCACTGTCCTCATCATTGTCTGTATCATCATCGCTCTCCTCACTTATGACGATGAGCTCGTCCAAATCCTCATCAGTCTCTATCCATTCTATTTCATCTTCTGCTGTTACCAGAGGATCGACGATTGGAGCATCTTGGTCCTCGTCCGATATGACAATGGTTTCATGTTGGTCGTCCTCTATATCCCACGGGATATTTATCATTTTGATTGTGTCATCACTGAAATGCTGAAAATAATAAAATAAAAAATACATTAGTCGTCTTCTAACACATTATATAAATCAACAAAGTGTTTAAAAATAATCTCATTTATTATTAAATAACCATTGGATACTAAGAATTAAATGAAAATTTTCCGAAACTAATCTTGCCTCTGGGATAATCTGTGGAGAGCATTTTTGAAATTATGCTAATGTTTGTAATTCGCCACGTTATATACACCCCTATATTTCACACGTTCATTTGACATTCAACTCAATGTTAACACACGTGTCAATTACACCACAAGCTGTTTTTTTCAACGAGCTAGACTTATTCACTTATTTTCTATTGCCCGTTCCAATCTGTCATGCTGTGAGTAACTCCTTCATATGCATAATAAATACACTCATGTCCTCTCCTAACATGGCTGATTCTGCTGCGCTCACGTAGGGAATATAGGCTTTCAGATCAGACATGTTCCTGTTGTCAAATATAAATATTAATCAATTTTTATTATCTTTCTAATTCTAGTGGTTGGAATTTCAAAGTGTTGTAATTTTCATCAGACGTTTTCACTAAGGTATATCGACTCCATTTCTTCTTGAAGCAAGATACCAATATGGCGAGGATAACAGCGACACACTACTATTATGGCACATATCAAGATTATCCTTCCCGAAGATTAAATACTGAGCAGCGTTAGTCTTAAACAAAAGAGATAAAATAAGATCACAACAGTTAAACATAATTCGTAAATTTAGATGCTGTTGTGCTTTCATTACAGTTATGATTATACGTAAACCTAATTTGCACCCACTTGTTAATTTTCATGGGGATGTCAGATTTATTTTTATCTTTCGAAGCATTTGATGGTTAACCGTAACAGAAAAAATCATATATGTAAATGATCACACATACAGTAAATGTAAATGTTGTTTCTGCAAAACAGTCAAAAATAAGTTATTTTTAATAGATAAAAAGTTCACATAAACAATGTGAACACAAGGCATTTCATTTTCTATTGCCCGTTCCAACCAAGCATGCTGTGAGTAACTCCTCCATATGCATAACAAATACACTCATGTCCTCTGCTAACATCGCTGATTCTGCTACGCTTACATAGGGAATATGAGCTTAGCAATTGAAAGCCAGGACATAAACTAATAAAAACAATATTTCCTTTTCCTTGACCAATTGATATAGAAGTTTGGTAGATTGACTAGAGTAGTATATGGGACGCTATCCGGGCAATTCTAACGATTTTCCCCCCTTTGTTTCACCCTATTGTCTTAAGGGGCCATTGGTAGGGGTTTATGAGGGGTCCTTATTGTATGAAAGCCCCTCCTTTTCCTTCTCACTTATATGATAGGAAGAATGAATTAATGAAGCCACTCCTTTTCGTTCTTAATTATTTGATAGGTTTTAATTAATTAAAGTCGCTCATTCTTAATTATATGATAGGGTGCCGAAACTCCTTATTCGACCCAACAATGGCCACCAGAATTATTTAGCGTCAGCAAGCCTCGTGCACCAGGCAGGACCTATTGAAAACAATGGAAGTGTGCAGCTGTTTGGACCACGTGCCGACGCCTGGTTAATTTTAATAATCCCGCCACAATTATTTAGCGTCACCAAGCCTCGTGCACCAGGCAGGACCCTTTGAAAACAAAGGAAGCATGCACCTGCAGAGTCACCTGGTTAGACCGCGCATTTTCGAAAGCGTGCCCAAACCTGACTAATTTATTCACCCATACCACATGTTCCCCGAACAATGGAATCCCGCCCTTAAATTATCATTATCAAATCCGGAAATCATACAGGAATCAATCAAAAACGACTTCCGGATTTTGATTGACATCTAATGGACAAACATATTTACTCTATAAAAGGTGCACCAGCTTGTTATACTGAGCATTGATCTACACATTACCAGACAAATGTAAGTACATATTTAACAACAATAAAAGTACTTACATTTTGACATACTTCCCCGTTTACTGTTAACTCGTAATCTTCGATAAACTCTGCCAAATCACCGCAATTGATGTCACCATGCAAATTAACTATCTTCAGGTTCGGTAGAAATTTCCTCGCAATCAACAAATCATCGCTGACTTCTTTCTGTGTATTTTCCGCAATAAAAAAATGCATATCTAGTTGGTCACTTTCAATTTCAATCCACGACGTACACCTGTAAACAATGCCCTCTGCAAAACAAGTCTCAGAAGACACATTTGCAACCAAAACTACGAAGATAACGACTAAAATTAATGAGCTCATTATTATTGTTACAACTATGCAATTGAAAAGATCCGGGTCTGCTCGATTGTAAACTCGGAAGAAGCTTATCAATAATTGCACTTCCTTATCCATGAACAGTTTCTGTACCGGTGCAAACAGCGCCCTCTATGCTATCACTGCTCAGCGTAGCGATGGGGATAACTCTATCAGTTTGCAGTGCAATGTTAAATAAACTAGCTCAATATTTAGAATGAGAATAAATATATATTTTTAGTGTAGAAATGTATTTCTTTTGCAAACACCATAATATAGATAAATTTAAATCAATTGCACTTATTTAATAACAATTAACACACACGCACATGTTTTCTGTAATATTACTTAAGTGTGAATAAATTTTGTTTTTGTGAATTACGCCTCTATTTTAAAATCAGAGAAGGGACAGCAGTTGGTATTTCATAATTGGAGAACAGTTAAGTGTATGGACATGCAATATTATTCTTTTCACAGCATATTTATTCTTCAGTTATGAAAGCTCAAAAGATGCTGTTCTTACACTATTATACACTGGGTATACCAATATCGCCGCCGCCCCTTCCCTCCCCCTTTTTTTGTCGAGGGGGTGGGGAGGGGTGATATTTAGGAATATAAAAATAAAATTCAAATATTACCTTATGAACATTTAATCCATATAATAAAATACATCTGTATTGTTCAATGTGTGGTAGATTATTTCTACCTGATTGTCACTGTTCACTAGTCCACCACAATGAGTTCATGTTCATTTTCGTAGATCACAGTGGAGGGTGGATCCCCAGTTGCATCATCATCATCCAGCACAATCACTTCGAATGCTGTGGGTTTTACATTGTCCAATTCTTCTCTGAATGTTGACACATCAGTAGGATTGTTATTGTCCAGCACAATGACTGAAGAGGCTCCTTTTTCGATTGTTGATGGACAATGGTTATTTCCAGAAGGATCAACATTTTCCTTATCACTATCATAATCAAGTGTGTGCTGAAGAGCACCTTATCCTCATCTTCACATATCACTTCATAACCAGCAATTAGATCAGAATCACCTAATTTTAAATTGGCACCTTGCACATAGAACAGTTTCTCCTGCAATGTCATTTTGTCCATTGGTATAATATTGTCAATGTTCTTCCTCATGTTCCCCATTTCCTGGAGTGTATTGAATGCAGCAATACTTGATGTTCTGATCTGTTATTCCGTCTCCTTCAATCTGAATGTGCGTACATTCAAATCAACTAGAAGGGTTTCTTTACTGCCTCCATGCTGTTGGTAATTATGAAGATTATTGTCCATACCCTCACATGTGCCCACGATCCATGGAATGATATCTGAAAAACAGAGGGTATGATATCAGTGACAGATAAATAAATAGGTAAAAAATATTTTGAATTTGTTAGTTGGGGAAAAAACACCCCCTGCTGTCATATCATAGGTATTTCAGTTGCAATAAATAAACATAAGTAAAGCTAAAAAAAATAAATATATATATATTTCCTTTCAAATACCAAACTGAAAATGATTCACATACCTTCTACATCTTGAAAATATCCCTGACATTTAGCCATCATATCCTTCAACTTCAACAGTGTGAGTGCTTGGTCCACATTTTAAGTGTAGTCTTCAAATTGAAATTGCAAAGTGAACTAGAATAATCCAAATTTATTTATATAGTACTCACTGTCTGCCAGAATAGCATATAAATCAATACAGACGCTTAATGTGTACAGAAACATTGATTTCTGTTGGCAGCTGATTTCCAAAGAGCAACGCTTTCCTGAAATAATTCTTTTGAGTCCTAATGAATTAATCACTTTCATTGGCACTCTGTCAGATAGCGTCCACACTATTATAATTATTCCATCTTATTGTCATACCAATACCATCTGCCAAATTGTGAGCGTTGTTTGATTGTAATGGCTCTGCAGAACCATGCTGCCTTAGCGTCCATGTCATCATAATTATTTCCATCATTGTTATACCCACGCGATCTGCCAAGGCGAGGACAAAGATTAAGTATTGTTCCATTGTTATTACTCTGCAGAGCCATCTTGCCTCTGCACTAGTTATCGATCATGCATGGTCTCTTTGGTGAGGAGTTGCTTTGTTTGAAATCTTTTCTTTGGGTAACAAGTTAAACATGCGTGAAATACACAACCTGTAATTAGAATGTATTCTATTTACACTATATGACCAGGATAAGAACAGAAATAAAAATGTGCACTGTAATATCTTAACTGTACTCACCATGAAATTCGTAGCAGGTGTTTGTTGCTGCACAGTAACCACCAACCTTCATTCTTGTGCCAGGTAGCTTATACTCCCCACCATTCCGGGCATGCTGTATTTTCCCCCAATTCTTTGGCCTTCCATTCCAACCACTGGATAGCTGATAGAGAATGATTCTCTATTGCCACTGGTGTCACCTTTGCTAGGGGGTGCTGACAAATATTTCTTTTGAAACTTCTGCATCACCAATATTCTGCCACTCCCCACCCAACAAGACTTTACTCTCCCATCTACTTTTTTCAATTGGATATTCTCTACAATATTTCCATCTGGCATGGTGAGTGTGGCAGTATATGTCTCTCCACAAACATAAGTTTGTATGCGGCCATGCATGCACTTAAAATTGTTGTGTATTGGAAGGGGTCAACAGCATCACCAGTATGTTCCAAAAACATTGCTCGGAATTTCAGACAAGCCTCACGAAGAACATTGATATCAGAAATACAATACTGAAGAAGTTCTTCTGAGAAATTAAATATCTCATCCTTTTTCTGTCATACCATTCCAAGAACTTAGCCCTGGCTATGGATGACATAGTATCAGCTCCATATTTCTCAATTGGGGGCTATGGTCCAATGTAAGACTGGTGACTCATCATTTAGGAAATGTGGAAAATAACCTGAAATTAAAAAAAATATAAGATAAATAGCAGATATTTGAAGAAAAAAAAACAACTATATATATATATATCACAAATAGCCTATTAACATAGATATGTAAAACATACCTTTCTTCAATTCTGTCAAGCCAAATGCTTTTGGAAGACTAGCCAGCCGCATAGACCGGAAATTCAAACTATCAATAACATGGTTGTTTTGTTTTGTTATCATCAGCATAATTTTTTATCCAGAATATATAATTTTCGAGGGATGGGTGCCTCTGCTGACCAAATATTCCAGTAAAAATACAGCATCATAGCCTGGACAAAAAGGTGTATATATATATATATATATATATATATATATATAAAGCATGGTTATAAATAAGGAATAAGAAATTAGTCTCTTGTAGATGAGTAACTGCTTCTTACCTTTACTGTTATGTGGAATGATGGTGAAGTCCCGATGAGACTCTGTAAAAAGCCAGTCACCAAATTCTTGCAGTGTTGATGCCACTCTGAATATGATCTGGCGTTTTGCACACCAATTACATGGTAGTGATGCAAATTCTTTATTTGTGTCTTTCTTGGAACACTTATTGCATCGAGCACCACATTCATGACAAATAGCATCGCCACCTACAGTGAGTTCCTCACACACTTTACAGGCACTGTGAGCAACTACGAGGTTGGGTACATGCATATTAGAGCCACAATATGGTAGTTTGCATGACACACACTTTAAAAAATACATAGATACAAAACCAAATAATATACTTTTTTTAAGAACAGACACAGTGCCTCTCAATTAGAAACAAAAATAATATAATTACTGTCCTGATACTTATGAGGGCTCTATGGAATATCATATTTTAGTGTAAACTATGTTTTTTATATATAAATTACATTACCAACTTATAAATATACCTTTATAGTTCATTACGTATATTGTAAAAAAAACAAAAAAAAACACATAAATAAAATCAAATAAACTTACTTTTTGCAATCACTGCATTTGTTTCCCTCTGTACACTGTGCACATGGACCTCCTGGTGTGTAGTCTGGACATTTGAACCGGGCTTCCTGACTGGCTTCAAAGTCAAAAAATATGTATTTTGACTCCTTAGTCTTTTGTTTTGGTGGTCTCAAATAACAGTTGTGCTCTCCAACGACTAGAATTTTGCATGCTGAACATTTGAACTCGCCACACCTATGGGGATCTTCAATCAGGTCTCTCTTGGTAATGTTTATAACTTACAGGCTGTGCACACATTTGAAATTTTTTTGCCACACGGATTTATTACCAGTTATGTGTCGGTCAAAACATGCCTGGCTTTTGAATGTTATATGGCATGTTCGGCATGACATCTCATTACCTTTCACACAGTCTGTTGACTTAAATGCAAAACATGTAAATTTACAATTGTGTAGTGCTTTATCACAATATGGTCTTAAACACATTTGACAAAAATATGCCACATTGAAGAATCCAGTGAGCGATCCAATTACATCAAAGTGGTTATCATGGTGATACAGGAATACGTTACGTTTATAGGTACTACTTGCCCTGATTATTTTGTTTCCAGCAGCTTTACCCACTACTATAATATTCACTTCGAAAAAGTTTTCATAGGCCTGCAAATCATTAATATTGCCTGGTTTGTCCACTGGTAAATCCAACTTGTTCAACAGCAAAGTGGTAAATATGTTTTGACATGGGCGCTTCGAATTAGCAAGATCCATGTAGTACCAAGAGGAAACTTTTGTGTTGTTCCAAGAATATTTGGGCTCTGGTTTTGTTTTCATTTTGCTCTTTGATATTTTTCCATTCATCATTTGTAACAGCTACAACTATTGCACGAGTCATACATAAAACATCATTATTTTGAATAGTTATCATTGATCTTTTAGCCATGACAGTCTCTGTGCCATTTACAAACAGAGCACCTTTTCCTCCAGTAATAGTGCGAATACACCCAACTGTAATAAGGAAACTGTCATCAAGTTGAATATCCTCATGCGATTGTACACTGCATTTATAGTGTCAACAATATTCTGAGGCTGGATATCCCTCCACTTTTTCAAACCCGTTGTTATGGGTCTGTCCAAATAATGTGTATGAATTGTGACCCTACATCGACCACCTTCTGCTCCTTGGATTTGACTGATGACATCTTCAAACATCTGTAGTATAATATTTTCCAAATCCACCAACTTTTTACTAATATATTGTTCATTAAATTTGACATCATATATATATATTCTGTTGCTGCTCCATTCATGAACTGTTTAATTTCCCTGATCTTCACAGTATAAGGTTTAGCTTCTTGTTCAGATAATTCTTCACTATTATTGTGGTCTGAAGGATGAAACTCATTAATCCTGTTATCGTTACTGTTATTAGGCGCCACCTCATTTCTCGCCTATTTCCAAAGGTTCCTGGATTTCCTGGGAATCTGAGCTCTCAAACAGTGATTGTCCCCCTTCTGCATGTGGTTGCTCTTGATTTAAATGCTCTGCTCTGAGTTGATCTGATACACTTTGATGCTGCACCATAGGGGTCTGCTCCATTTGTAGGAGGCTATTATATACATCTGTATCAAAAGGATGTCCGATTATGCTTAGGTTAAAAGCAAACTATTGTGCACTGACACCATTGAGATGAAGCAGTTGTGATGTCCTTTGAGTTGCCATGCTGTTTTAACTGTAAAGGTAATTGGTAGTGATAGGAAAATAGATTTTTTTTTCACAAATGCATAAACAATAATACTGTAAATAAAGACTACTGTTGTCAATTCTGGAAACATAATGTACGGTGCTATCTGATTGGATTACGGTTGAGATATAAGCCTATACATATGATATAATATATTCATTTCGTAGATACATTTCAAACAGGATGGACACAACATTATACAGTCAGCAACTTGGTTGTCAAAAGTTTGTCACAGTTTCCAATTTTATGAATGAATATAGAGTAGACATCAGACTTTGGATAGAATGCATTCATCGTAGACGAAATGGAATTTTAATGAACAGAAATGCATGGTATAATTTCTGTTCTTTTATGGAGGATATTACACTCGCTATATCTGAGACACAATCAGTAAAGTTCCATTTAGGTAGTGGTTTATTGCTATTTTACAGTTCAGAATATAAATTAGTGCATATAGGATATTTTCAAAGATATACACAGGAAGCTTGTGAAATAATAAATGGGATCAGTTTAACTCACCATGAGTTTGCAGTTTTGACAGAATTGAAAGCAGACATTGTGGGTACAATTCCAAATTGGAATTATTTTACCCCATGTGCCTTCACTCACAACAGTCAACAACAGCTTATCGATTGCAGAACATGTGGTTTTTGCATCAAGTTTTACCAGAAAAATCAATAAGAGAACTGTTTTCAATAACATTATAAATAAAGACGCCTCCACTAAATGGATATTTATTGATTGGATATTTCTAGGGATGCTGATTGGCTAATAACATATGAATCAGCAGCGTTCATGACACTATGTGTTTTTTTCCTATAAATAATATCCCCATGCTATTTGGTGCCACTTTCTGCAGCTCATTTTCGTTTGAACATGGACACTAAAATTTTCGCAAAACACTTGGGTCGTAACAGATATCTCACAATCAGTGAGTTCTTGGGGACAAAGTATGTAGATCTGAGAATTTAGGAAGAAGAAAGGATTCCAACGAATAAAGGAGTTAGCCTAATCATTCAGCGCTGGCTTTGTCTGACACAAAACCTTGAATTAGTCGGACAGCATTCAAATTCCAAGGGGCCATTGGACAGGATTCATTTGGGTCATAATGTTTACATGACTCTGGATTATGAACATGCAGTGGTGCATATCAGACAGTATTTTTATCCAGAAAATTATGACGTTGCCACACCAACCAAGAAAGGTGTCACTTTAAACGGAGCAGAGCTGAAAACCATTGCGGATAACGTGGAAAATGTCAATGGGTTCATTCCTGAAACAGTAAACTTCATACCATGTTACAGTGAATATATGTATCAGGAAGCAGCCTTAAAATGTTCAGAATGTGAACCTGGTGGATACAACAACTATACACAGGACAAGTCTGATGCAATAACATGACATTATGGAAACTCTCTTGACTTCACCCCACAATATTAATTTGTGTGACACTGACTTCAATATAACCTGTTTCTTTTGGACAATTTTTAATTCACTGTTGTGTGCATGTGTTTTCATAAAAAGGTAGTATATAGCAATAAATAACACCAGTTAAATGTATCCAATGGGTTGTTTTCTATCATATAGTCCATCAATTGGTAAAATTGTCATGATTCCCCTAACTAATATATATATATATATATATATATATATTTGTGGTTGTTGATAGTATAACAAATTGATCTAGAATTATAAATCTCATCCAGAATTGTCGGCGACTTTGAACCATTATGTTTGAAAGAAACCGCAGTGAAATTAACCCAAAATTGACGAAACTACGGCACATTTGTTGTTTTATAGATATCACGTGCCTGCTATCTAAACACCCATTTTTCTCAGATCTTTGATGAGCTAGAACAATATGGTTTTCCCCATTGTGTACAGTTTCACACCAGGCATTAAATCCATCGAAAATATAATACGCATACATGTATATTAACAATTAAACAAATATTATATTTTCAACCTTGGCACTTTGAAAAATAGCGGGTTAATCAGAAATATTTTTGAAAACCATTTGTCATAGAGACAAACCGTTTTCGCCGTCATGAAGACATTTCAAACGTCCACATTCTAGTATATGTCAAATACACAAGAAGCTAACACATAACAGTTGATTCACCATAAATGGCGATTTGATTGATAATCTAACTTTAAGGAATTGCTCTCAAGCCATTTATTTCATCCAGAATTGTCGGCGACTGAACCATTATATTAAATAGCCATTTATTTCATCCAGAATTGTCCGCGACTTTGAACCGTTATGTTTGAAAGAAAGGCAGTGAATTTACACAAAAAATTTATATTAACAATGACATGTAGATGGGAAACGACTCATTTTGGGGTCATTCGATCGAAAAACATGGCCGCCAGCAGTTATCTTGGATTTTACTCTTTGTATGACTAAATTATTTAGCACGGGCTACAGGTGGTACATTTAGTTTGATCATCATAAAATTTATCATGGATGTTAACAATGACATGTAGATGGGAACGACTCATTTTGGGGTCATTCGGCCGAAAAACATGGCCGCCAGCAGCCATCTTGGATTTTACTCTTTGTATGACTAAATCCTTTAGCACGGGCTCAATGTCGTACCTTTAGTCTGATCATCATAAAATTTGTCATGGCTGTTGAAATTGGAATGTAGATGGGAACCAGTCATTTTGGGGTTCCTAATCGCTCCATTGACTACTACATCAAATTATTCCCTTTCCATGTTGAGCTACAGAGTCATTGACACTTTCAATCCAATTCACTTTCTCTCTGGTTAGATATGCGGTTAATCCTTCACATTATCTGATCACTAAATCGGAAATTGACAAGGATTCCTTAAATAAATATATACCACTGCGCATGCGTGGAATTCTATCATCTGTCATTTCACCACATACAACTAATTACCGGTCTCGACTGTGGGGGCATCTTAATGTATAAGTCAACACGGGTCGCGCTCAATAAACAGATATATTAGCGGGCAAACTAATATGAATCGATGTGCGTTACATTAAAGGTACTCAATCAGATTCCACGGTCCCCATATCAGATTCCAACAACATGTTTTTGAAATACCGATTCAGTTATCAAAATCGGACACAAAAAGTCGACTTGATTTTTTTTTATCTTCTCGTTGACAGTTTACTGGGACACTTAATATATTTCTGATAACTTCTAGCTTTTGATGAATAAGTTCCTCAACTCGAATCAAATATTTTTTACCCCTAAGAAAATAGTAACTTGCGAGCGTGAATTCGGATTGAGTACTTTTAAAAATCGCGCAGCTAACAATGCCAAATCTAAGTCCGAGTTGGTTTTATCCCCACCTTCGATAGTATTCGCTTCAACATTCTATAATGTTCGTGTCAACCTCACTGACATTTTGATCATATAACCCGTATAACCCGTGTATAGTGATCAGATATAAATTTTTTAAGTTTTGTTACTGGCCCAGAACATGCCTTCAACAAGAATGGTCGCAGTCAAAATTGCGTTATTAATACACTTTATTTTAGAGTTATCCATCTTCTGGGCAAGTACACAAACCTCAAAAAAATCAATATCTAATAACTCTGAGCTTTGATGGATGGGTTCCTCGACTCGAATCAAATATTGTTTACCCATGAAGCAATAGTAATTGCTTAATCTGACTGAGTACCTTTAATGGATACTCGAGAAGTGTGGAATTACTAAAACTATCTGTAAAACTGAATTTATTGTGAGATATCCCTCATATATATATATATATATATATTCAATATAGGTGGATTATAGTTATATTAATTCCTCTTAGAATAAACCATTAATTTCCTCTTGTGTTAATAAATTGCATCGAATTCCTTCTCGCTTAAATCCATTCCTATTTGTTCTGATTCTACTTTCGCTAGTTCATATACTCTGTCTTTATCAACGTTCTGTATAGCTTCATCCATATATTTCTTTTCATGACTCAAACATATATCATGGTCTCTTTGTGATTGTTTAAACATCCTAAACAGTTTTTCTCATATTTTCATCTGCTTGATTAGTAATTGTTCTGATGTATGCGTTTTCGATGATATCTCGCATATCCTATTGGGAACATAACTCTCCTGATAATTGTTCAGCTTCTTCGTATTCGACGTGTGCATTTATATCATTCATTTGCTTCTTCAACTCGTCATATGGACGAACATTTAACTGTATTCCATAAGGCGAATATGTGAGTTCATTTTTATTGTTGTAATATAGCTTTCGGATGTTAATTATCACTCCATATTCAATTCCTCGTCATGTATATATAGTTCATACGTCCTAGGTGAAACGCACATTCTTGAACACTATCCAAAATTTCTTGTGCTCTGACCGAAATATTATTGTCTATTTCTCTCAGCTTGCTCTTCAACACGTTGAATTCATCAACGTCTAATGCTATCGCTGTTTTCGTTTTAAATTTTAAACTGTCTCACATGAATTTTAGATTTGTTGTTGAACTCGCCAACTTCCACGAATATATCCTGTCCCAGATGAAACATTTTTCTGCAATACGGTATTGATGTCGATGTCAAATATTGTTTACCCATGAAGCAATAGTAATTGCTTAATCTGACTGAGTACCTTTAATGGATACTCGATAAGTGTGGAATTACTAAAACTATGTGTAAAACTGAATTTATTGTGAGATATCCCTCATATATATATATATATATATATATATATATATATATATATATATATATATATATATTCAATATAGGTGGATTATAGTTATATTAATTCCTCTTAGAATAAACCATTAATTTCCTCTTGTGTTAATAAATTGCATCGAATTCCTTTTCGCTTAAATCCATTCCTATTTGTTCTGATTCTACTTTCGCTAGTTCATATACTCTGTCTTTATCAACGTTCTGTATAGCTTCATCCATATATTTCTTTTCAGGAGTCAAACATATATCATGGTCTCTTTGCAATTGTTTAAACATCCTAAACAGTTTTTCTCATATTTTCATCTGTTTGATTAGTAATTGTTCTGATGTATGCGTTTTCGATGATATCTCGCATATCCTATTGGGAACATAACTCTCCTGATAAGTGTTTAGCTTCTTCGTATTCGACGTGTGCATTTATATCATTCATTTGCTTCTTCAACTCGTCATATGGACGAACATTTAACTGTATTCCATAAGGCGAATATGTGAGTTCATTTTTATTGTTGTAATATAGCTTTCGGATGTTAATTATCACTCCATATTCAATTCCTCGTCATGTATATATAGTTCATACGTCCTAGGTGAATCGCACATTCTTGAACACTATCCAACATTTCTTGTGCTCTGACCGAAATATTATTTTCTATTTCTCTCAGCTTGCTCTTCAACACGTTGAATTCATCAACGTCTAATGCTATCGCAGTTTTCATTTTAATTTTAAACTGTCTCACATGAATTTTAGATTTGTTGTTGAACTCGCCAACTTCCACGAATATATCCTGTCCCAGATGAAACATTTTTCTACAATACGGTATTGATGTCGATGTCAAATATTGTTTACCCATGAAGCAATAGTAATTGCTTAATCTGACTGAGTACCTTTAATGGATACTCGATAAGTGTGGAATTACTAAAACTATGTGTAAAACTGAATTTATTGTGAGATATCCCTCATATATATATATATATATATATATATATATATATATATATATTCAATATAGGTGGATTATAGTTATATTAATTCCTCTTAGAATAAACCATTAATTTCCTCTTGTGTTAATAAATTGCATCGAATTCCTTCTCGCTTAAATCCATTCCTATTTGTTCTGATTCTACTTTCGCTAGTTCATATACTCTGTCTTTATCAACGTTCTGTATAGCTTCATCCATATATTTCTTTTCAGGACTCAAACATATATCATGGTCTCTTTGCAATTGTTTAAACATCCTAAACAGTTTTTCTCATATTTTCATCTGTTTGATTAGTAATTGTTCTGATGTATGCGTTTTCGATGATATATCGCATATCCTATTGGGAACATAACTCTCCTGACAAGTGTTCAGCTTCTTCGTATTCGACGTGTGCATTTATATCATTCATTTGCTTCTTCAACTCGTCATATGGACGAACATTTAACTGTATTCCATAAGGCGAATATGTGAGTTCATTTTTATTGTTGTAATATAGCTTTCGGATGTTATTTATCACTCCATATTCAATTCCTCGTCATGTATATATAGTTCATACGTCCTAGGTGAATCGCACATTCTTGAACACTATCCAAAATTTCTTGTGCTCTGACCGAAATATTATTGTCTATTTCTCTCAGCTTGCTCTTCAACACGTTGAATTCATCAACGTCTAATGCTATCGCAGTTTTCGTTTTAAATTTTAAACTGTCTCACATGAATTTTAGATTTGTTGTTGAACTCGCCAACTTCCACGAATATATCCTGTCCCAGATGAAACATTTTTCTACAATACGGTATTGATGTCGATGTCAAATATTGTTTACCCATGAAGCAATAGTAATTGCTTAATCTGACTGAGTACCTTTAATGGATACTCGATAAGTGTGGAATTACTAAAACTATGTGTAAAACTGAATTTATTGTGAGATATCCCTCATATATATATATATATATATATATTCAATATAGGTGGATTATAGTTATATTAATTCCTCTTAGAATAAACCATTAATTTCCTCTTGTGTTAATAAATTGCATCGAATTCCTTCTCGCTTAAATCCATTCCTATTTGTTCTGATTCTACTTTCGCTAGTTCATATACTCTGTCTTTATCAACGTTCTGTATAGCTTCATCCATATATTTCTTTTCGGGACTCAAACATATATCATGGTCTCTTTGCAATTGTTTAAACATCCTAAACAGTTTTTCTCATATTTTCATCTGTTTGATTAGTAATTGTTCTGATGTATGCGTTTTCGATGATATCTCGCATATCCTATTGGGAACATAACTCTCCTGACAAGTGTTCAGCTTCTTCGTATTCGACGTGTGCATTTATATCATTCATTTGCTTCTTCAACTCGTCATATGGACGAACATTTAACTGTATTCCATAAGGCGAATATGTGAGTTCATTTTTATTGTTGTAATATAGCTTTCGGATGTTATTTATCACTCCATATTCAATTCCTCGTCATGTATATATAGTTCATACGTCCTAGGTGAATCGCACATTCTTGAACACTATCCAAAATTTCTTGTGCTCTGACCGAAATATTATTGTCTATTTCTCTCAGCTTGCTCTTCAACACGTTGAATTCATCAACGTCTAATGCTATCGCAGTTTTCGTTTTAAATTTTAAACTGTCTCACATGAATTTTAGATTTGTTGTTGAACTCGCCAACTTCCACGAATATATCCTGTCCCAGATGAAACATGTTTGTGCAATACGGTATTGATGTCAATGTGAACTGATGTTTATTTTTCAATAACTTATATAGCCATGTCAAAAAACCTGTTTAGATTTTGTTCCACGCCCCTTGCTATTAAATTTGTTACATCAACCGTCACGATACTTAATATAATTTGCTCTTACCTTGATTTGATTATGTCGTATCTGATTTCTTCCTATTTAGATTTTGTTCCTCGCCCTTTACTATTAAATTCGTTACATTAACCATCACGATACTTAATATAATTTGCCTTTACCTTGATTTGATTATGTCGTAACTAATTTATGTTACAACACGTCCCATCATTACGATGTTTTAAATGCCAGGGCTATGGCCAGGAACATTGTATGAGTAAAGAACCCATTTGTGCACGCTGCTCTGTTTCTGGTCATGATTATAAGGATTGTACAAATCCTAAAAAATGTTCGAACTTTCAAGGTTCACACGCTGCAATGGATCGCTCGTGTCCCATCTGGGACTACAAATTCAAGATCCAAAGATGTAAGGTAGAGCAACATTTATCGTACATGGATGCTAAGAAATTGGTTGGTGCCAGACCAACAATTTCTCAAGTCAACTACTCGGCTGCCGTTTCTAAGAAATAGTATGTAAATGCCAGCACTCAGACAGAGAATCAAACAAAATGCGTCAGTATATCATTAGCAACACAAGTTCAGGAGAATGATCTTTCTCCTGTTCCTGAACCTGCCTCACAGGCAATGGATACAGCTCCTGCAGTTTCTACGTCTGCTCCGAAATCAACCAAGGATGTTGATCCAATTGTTCCAAAACAAAAATCTCCTAAATCTGTCAAGTCTTTTGACTCCCTGGAGCAGAGGTTGAACTTTGAGCATTCAAAGTTTCATACGATGTTTCAAGAAAAGGCGTCAGCTTATGACGAGCACAATATTGAAATTTGGAATAATACTCGGTATTGGGCGAGAGATCACATACGGACGATCCAGCCACCATATTGTCAACTTGACGAGTTAATTAAAACTCATGCCAGATTCATCAGATATCATAAATATCTGATCAATCTTCCCAGTAGCGAGTATCCCAACCGACTCACCTACTGGCAATACTTTAATATACGTAAGTATTAAAACAGTATTCATCTTTGATGAAAACATTTCATGTCAGTTTTACGTTTGCTGTTTTCTAAGTACTATTGCTATGTGTTTTGATATTATGTTTTATATGTATTTGCACAATGGTCAGTTTCTAAATGAGTCTGGCCCCAATCGAGCACACGCGCTCTGATTTGGGTGTTTTTATATATATTTTGTTACGTTTTAGTCTAATTCACTGGTTACGTCTATTCACAGTTGCTTCGCTTGATTCCGTTTCCTCAGTCGTGATGTTGCCTAATGGCTAAAATAACGTAAAACCCTAACTAAACAAACAAACGGAGGCTGAGGCATTGAATGGGAGCTACATCAAAAATCCGTTTAATATTTAAAATTATGATGTAAACCATTTAGCTCTTACAGTAGATTGCGAATCAGTACCGAGTCGCCGCCTAAACATGAACTTAAAAAAAAATGATTATTTGGGTGCTTACCATAGCTTGGTCAAACCTTTCACAGAAACACCGATCAATAGAGAATACTTTAAAGATGGTTACACCATAATTTGTATATGACCATACGGCGAAGACACAGCATCCATAAATAAAGGATTAGTACACTAGACATCAGGTTCAGCAAGGCTTTGCCTGAAACTGCAGTCATCTTAGTTTATGGAACTTTCCCAGCACACATGATCATAGACAAGGACAAAAACGTTCTTCTACCAATGTAGCTTCTTAAATAAAAATAATTGTATGGTGACTTTTTTGTAGTTGTTAAACGGCACCCCATGTGGATCTAGATGTGGGAAAAAATGAAGATTGTTTAAACATATTTATATACGAGCAAATAATCATAATCAATATACAAAAAATATATAGTCATAATTGTGTTAATATCCGAAAGGTAATGTTGAATAATCGTCCAAAACAACTCTTTTATTGTAAACGAAATCGTATCTTTTGTCCTGAATACAATTAAATATAACGATTCTATATAAACACCTTTCTCGGTGATTCTTCTTTCGTTTCCTCGAAATCATTTGATCCATGACCGAAAAGTTTATAACTTTAGAGTTTTTATAGTTCAGTGTAAAACTGCGAACTTTACAAACTCTCTCCTTTTAAGGTGTTATTACTGCAATTTTTAGCACCTCCAGTTCGGAAATTTGTTATATAATCCTCGGGTGCTGTTTCCGATGTGAAATCTCCCATATAATCACCCACGGGTATGTCAGGACATCCGGGCCCTTGCACGTATATGACTGAATCTGAAAGAAAATCTAGAATATAATATAGGTACATGCACGCACATAGACGCATACACACGCACATACAAACATATACACACAGACATATAGACATACAGATAAACAGATATATAAAAACAGATGCACACACATACATACAGACACACATGCATACCGACACACATACATGCACACAGATATACCAACATACGAACATATAGATGCACACAGACACATACATGCACACAAACGCACAAGCACACATACATACCAACATACAAATATATAGATGCACATAAGTGCATACTTATTATAGATTATGCTTACTTGTATCAAAATATAGCACCCTGTCACCCAGAATATTGAGAACGTCGTACAACTTCAGTCGAGCGTTACATGTGGTGAATAAAGCCAGATACACGTTCGAATCATTTTGAGGGACGCTATGATTCTTGTATGAAGCACTAATTTGTTTTGCAATTTTTACCGATTTTTTAAACAATTTTTTAACGACTTTAATGAATTTTTTTTATTTGTTACTCTAAGTTGTCTGAACATCTCTATTATACAATTTATACAATTCTATATAAATAGCTGTGCGTCCATTTTTCTTAATCAATTTTGTTACAATTAAAAAATATTTTTTTAGGTTTTTATACAAACGCTCCTAAGTCCAGGGTTTTTCTCTATTTTCCCACTATCCAACAGTATTCCTCATTTTTCCAGATAGTCAGATGTATATTTAGCTTTATCACTTTCATCATGGCACCAATCTGGCCATCCACTAGCTGACTGCTTCACCTTCAGGAATCTATGAAATGATACAAAGCGATTTTTTATAGTCATGGATTAGATTTAAACTTGTGGAAAGAGGGTTGAATCTGTGGATTAATAAAGAGCGTCGTTGAAGCAATATTAAAGAGCATTTATGACTCACCTATCTATGTATGATGCGAATAGCCCACCACCTTCGCCCGTTCCCTTGTGATATTGAGCTGTTTGGGACCAATGAATTTCATAATTTTTTATTATCTTATATCCTTTTGTAACACCCACCTCAATCTCTGGGATCGCCCACGTACCAGTAATCGCCCTAAGAGAGTCGTCATGGACACAAGGATGTATTTTCAGTCACCATACACGTCATACGTAATCATCCGAATTTCAGCTTACCATTAGACCTACACAAAATATGAGTTCTAATGTATTTTAGAATGAAAGTGTTGTAAAGTATAAGTTCTAACAGTTTTAGAATGGACGTGTCGTAAAGTAATATCGTAAAGTAGATTGATTGTCACATGCACCTCATAGGTAGCACGGGGTGAAACAGTTTTCTCGGTAGTTGTATCTTCACACTGGCTACGCCTTCACTCTGTTCTTCCGTAGAAAATTGTTTTTTCATTATCCGTTAGCAACCAAAAGTATTTAGCAATATCTGCTCTATCCGACGTATTTATGACATGTGCACACGTATATTTGCACTTTCCCTGGCAGTCCTTCAAATTGTTGAGTGTTCTTTCAGGGTGATATTTTCCTTTGGAATCCGTAAAAGAAAGGCCCGACTGTCGTCTCCTTTGGAAATTGTATTTTCGGTACTTTGCGCACTAACTATATCGGCAAAAGTTGTTAATACCCGACGCAGCAACAGAGGCTTCCTTCGGAATGCTAGATTGTTCCGGAATTGGTTGAACGGCCATTATAACTGGTGGCAGAGAAATTAAATCGGACGGGGTAGTGTCGCCGGGGACCTGCTCCACAAAGTCCCGTTCACTGTTAAACAGAACCGGACTTATCCGGCTGATATCAGGACAAATTTCTGGGACTGCCTCGGAATCAAGGCCTTCCCCATCGTCATTTTGATTACGGGTTCCATCCTTACTTCACTGAAGTTGTCATCGGGTTCAGACGATATGTCATCAAAAAAGTCGACTGCACCGTTCACGTCCATTTTTTTTTCAGACTAGTTTGAAAGAACAATTTCGATAAGCAGGACATACATTATCTTTAGTATGCTTTAGAGTCAGTCCACGTTGGAGTCATAGCTGGACATAAGGCATGGAACTGTGGATTTCGTTCATAATTTTCAAACACGATCTGAGGTCTAGAGAGATTCCTGTGATATCTAACAGATCCAACACTTGCAATTCTGTACCTATTGTTATCAATGTTTGTGCTGTCCCTTTAGTGAAAGAAACGTACACAGAACGTAGTGATGAACAGTTCTTGATGAATAGAAAGTTTTCGTCGGATATGTTTAGACAGTCTGATATATCGAGGAACTCTAAGTTATGCAATGCTGGTAAAAAACAGTTTTGATTGCACATCCAGCTATATTTAAAGAAATCAGTTTATTGGCTTGAATTAAGCCGCGGATGACACATAATTCAATGTCCTGAACAGGGGCGTCTATCGTTGCGTAAGCTATCTCGAATCGACGGAATGATTTTGAATGTCTCATTATGATATGAAGGTCCTGTGCACCCAACATCAAAACATGCGGGAACTCGAAGATTTTCCATAACTGAGAAGAATCTCTTACGGTACTGTTGATGCGTTTGCAAGTCAGTGAAACATTGGTCACAAGCTCGTACAAGATGTGTTCTAGAATGATGATTTCGTCAGGAAGATCTAATATACCCGGCTCATCCGACCTGGAATAAAACAACGAGAACATCACTAGTGCGTGGCAACACACGCATGTGATAATTATCAATAAAGGGCCATACCGAGTAATCTATATGCGGGTATCACCCCCTCCCCTTGAATCCTGAATACCATTTAGTTTTGGGAGGTGAATACTGAATACACGTTTCCTAAGCCCCAGACAAAAAATGGGCAGTATTCAGTTTCTATGCGGTTTCCACGATATTTTGCCCAACCCGTTCCCAAACAAAATCACCCCACCCCCAGAATAAATAGATAATTCTGTATCCTAGGCCCCAGAAAAAATGGACAGCATTAGTTTCTAGGCATTTGCCAGGATTTCTTGCCCACCCGTTCCCAAACAAAATATCGCCGTCTGGGGGCTATGACGCCGTTATGATATGATTAATGATACTTTATGATGGCATGGTGGTCGAATATGCCCAAGAAGCTATTTTACCCACTCAAATACCAATGCAAGCATTATAAATGCAAAATACGCTCTTTTTTGATACCATATGACTAGCACACAATATTATTTTGCGCCATCAAAACATGCGTCCAAGATGTTTTGCTTGAACCCGAATACCAGTTAATTCGGGGGTATGAATCCCGCGTACGGATTCAAATCACCCTGAATCCCGCGTACTGAAAATGGGGGAGGGGCGATACCCTCCTATATGCCACATTTGAAAAAACAGCTATAACCAAAGCAATCACAGAGAAACCAACATTAAATAATATTCAAACTATAAGTCAACAAGGACCAATTATCCAGTTAAAATAGACGGATAGAACCTAAAGTTGAACGACCTGTATTTTCATATACATGTACCAAATTATGTGGGCAATAGCCTCTATAGGGGCGCATAAGATACTATGGGTGGCGGGATGGGGTGGTGGGTAACTAACCTCTATACTCTAATGATCGAGGGGCGCCTGCGCAGCATAAGATACTTATACCTATTATTTATGTGGGCAGTATCCTTTATATGGGCCCCTGCGCCGCATAAGATACTACGGGTGGCGGGATGGGGTGGTGGGTGCATGTAGTACAGAGAACTTTTTAACAGGATCACTATACCAGTACCAGCTCGGCCCTCATACCTGTATATAGGTCAAAGAGTCGTGACCTTGAACTATCTTTCTATGGGTCGTCCTTTATATTAGTATATTTACTTTTGTTATAGCCTTTTGTGTCAAGTAAAAGCCAATTAAATTTGAATGAATGGTATTGCTTTAAATCAAATATTTGTAAATTGGAAATAAGGTAAAGTTAATATCACGTGCTGTGAACGAGGTCACTGGCTATTCATTAGAGTATATGGCCCAGAGGTGTGGTAAATAGATAACAGGTTCTTAATAGGTCAAAGTCTCAATGACAACCGGTTTAATTTTTGTCAAATATAATCTCAGTGTTTTCCTGACCTAGTGGAGATATAAACTTGGTTGTAGTGAATTAATACAACCCTGTTTGATATTTGTTCAAATTGGTTACTCAGTCAATGTTTGTCTGTCCTCACTATTTGTAATTCGCAAATAAGGTTAAACTAATACCAGGTACTGTCAATGACATCAATATCTATTTATGGGGATATTTGCTTATGAGGGGCGTTACGAACTAGTTTAAACTGGTTTCCATATCTACAAAACATAATATATAAAGTCTCATCACTGAGGCCAGCTAGAAGACAGTTTACATTCTGTGGATTAATATAAGAAGAGACGACAAGAGTAAGCTTTGTTGAATGGAAATGAATAAGGTAAGTGGCTAAGTACTTACTGTTTTATATTAGTCCCATATCTCTCTGATTTTTACACAGTATTTTAACAGTATATGATCCGTAGGAAGAATATGTTAACAGTATATGATCCGTAGGAAGAAGATATGTATAGAAATTCTGTTTAAATGATCTGGCCGCTATTATTATAGATGTTGGTTATACTTGTTGTTTATAATCCATATGATGCTGCTTCCAATGAGTTTATTATCTACAATGTGATATGTATTACTGTGTTGTTTCAGTGTTTCCTTCATCAGGGAAGAACCATCTGATCTCACAACCAAAGTCTGCTATATTTGTAAAGTTTGGACTAAATAATTCCCGAAATACACTCTCATGGAACGAAACTGCTCTTGAGTGGTTAACTTTTGTATACCAGCTCTTGTAAAAATTATACAAAACCAAATCGGGGTCACTTGTAACACCACCAGCAATTGGTTCTGTCAGCCTCGAAATATATTCTAGCTCGTTATAAGACTTGAATCCACCACTGTCACTATGGTATCGTTGATAGTGACAGTCTGGTCGTTCTTCTGATCCCAAATGAGCTAAGACAGGATAGATGCTATTATCTAACAAGATGAAATTGTTGGGAATAACGGACGTGTCGTCTAGCCAGCGTTCTAAAACATCAGGTTCCAAATCTTCATTCTGATGATCACAATTTCTGTATCCTATTGGATTCCCTAGTTTTAGTCTGCCACCATTTTCATCCATATTGCTAACCCAAACAAAAGTTTTGTTTAACCCGTTTACGAAAATCATGTTTGCGAGCTTATATAATGCTCGCCGTCGTCATGGAGATAACGGAAACTTAATTACTCGGATGGTATCGAAAATATTTTCATTTAATGTGATGTCTGAAGGTTTCCACTCTTCGGATATCCATGTGTGGACCCAGGAATCTAAGAACGACTGTCTGTCAATAAGAAATATTGTGTCCATTGGAAGGTGATTGTATAAAAGTATAAGTTTATTTCTACTTTGCGAAAGCAGAGTTTCAGCAATATTCTCTGTATTATATGCCAAATCGAGAGGTAGCTCATCAGGGTCTTCTTGTGTCAGTATATCCAGAATCCCGTTATCATTTGGAAGACTTGTTACATAATCTTCCATATCTGCTGATGGTATCCTCCGGAGGCAGAATGTCTGCAATGATCTATGCATATATGGAAACAAGTTGACGATGTCGCTTAATACATGCTGTGGTTGGCTTATAGTTGATGACCTGAGATGTTGAACGAGGTTGGTTATTAACTCGTCCTCTCTCACCATGTGCTAACCAATCCATGTCGAAAATTGGGTCAGACTCCCCGCTATCTGAAGTTGATGCTTCACTAGTTGACATATGTAAGTTCTCAGATAATACACAATCAGATAGCAGTGCGAGATGATCAATTGGTGGAGAGGATGTTTGATCTTCATTTATAGCAGAACTATGAGCACGAGTATATAGTGCCGATCTATCATCACTACTCATTGAATATATGTCGTGATCGCTCACGCTAACGTTATATAAATGTCCCCACCATCTCAGCGCCATGTTGCTTGATAACGTATGAATGCTGTCTAAATCTATGTTATCAGTGTTTAAAATGCCAGTTAAGTCGGGATCATCTGGACGTCATCATCAATGGGTGATGGTGGTCGTTGTAAAATATTAGCAGATGGTTGAACTATCCCTACTTGAACAAATGTTTGCCGATTTAACGTGGGCAGACTAAAGCTTGGTCTCGGCAGCATGACATGTATATTAGATGAAGTGCTTGGGAAATTTCCTGCTTCTAACTGACGAACTACACTGTCCATAGAAGTTAGTTCTATTGCGATTGGAGTGGATGTTATCTGTATAAGATGGTCAGATTCCAAAATAGTCCATCTGTCACTGCCTACAAGAGCTGCGTGTGGTCGAAAGTTGGCTAAGCACAGAACAGCAGGTGGAGTAAAACGTTTAGACAATGTGCTGTTCTTCGAAAATAACCGTCCATTCACAAGGCACTCTATATCTGTATAGTTTATGAACCTTTGGTTCGAACGAAAATCACAATAGGCTCAAAATTATAATGTGAGTAGAGATATACCCCAAGGAGTAATACTAGCCCATCCTTAGAAGCCTCTAAATAGTTGGCCAAAGTTGTTTTCCTTGTATTTCCACAGGAGTCCCACACCCAAGTAACAGTCCGCTGACTAAGATCACCGAGTTGTCGGTTTATTATCTGGCAAATGTGCGACTGCCAAGGGCGAAGTGTTATGCCAAGAACTTCTTCCCGTTTTTCCAAATGTTTGTTCTTTATCATAGCAGCACCACATGATTTAACACACTTACGCTTAGGAGGCATAATCCGTTACGAATTTGTTAACACTAACTGCTAGTCAATTGCGAAAATGATCAGAATGTATGATTTTGTGACCAGTATTCAATATAGAAATATCATGAACAAACACGACATATAGCCTGAGCAATATGACGAAATTTTCAACTCTGTCTTGACAAAAGATAAAAAAAAGATTGCAAATGGTGGGAGCCATTATGACGCATCTATATACTTATGCGGTATATTTGACAAGACGATTGCAAATATAGGTATAGGGATCTGCACAACGCTATGTTTGCTCACGAAACTAGTTTGTATATAAAATGGTGTATGTATATCCAACCGTAAGCCATTGATTGGAGGTAGCGTTATGTAACGTGGTGCCCGACACTATGCTATGAATTCGGATAGTCACTATAAGCTGGTGTTTCGTGTCTATTTCTATTCGCCGACTACTCGTCAGGGACAGGCGATTTAATTAGATAAGTCGACATTTTATATGTCTGTTAACATGTATTACATGTGTATATAGTTTGTGCCAAGTTGTGTGGAATCGTTGGATTTGCAACATTCATTCAATCATTTTGTATCGACGGAATGCATAGGATTCCAATTGGTCTTTGCCACATTTGTGGTAGGTTGGATGGTCTGTAGTTTGTAGTTTCAAACTCCCCGCGTTCACTGCCGATGTGAAGACTGCATGTCGGGTCGCTTTAAGATATAACTCAATTCAAACCAGTTTAAGCTGGTTAATCTCCGAGGTTAGCCGATTGTATGCGAGTTGTGATAAGCAGCAAATCATGCTGGGAAGGTAATGTTACCGAATAGCGCTCCACGACATGCGGTATTCCTTTGTGGTTACTTCACATGTGCGAATATTTCAAGTGTGAAAGTTTTATCCGTAATTAATCACTTGTTAATGAATCGTTAGGACAATTGAAGTCTCTTTGTATCAGAGGGTTTTCGCTGTTGCGTCAAGAATTAATTGATCAATATGAATCGGCTTTGTTCAAAATTTAACGTCTGTCAGTGTAGCAATTGAGGAATTTCTCGTTCCTGTATTTGAGAGCCGAACTCTGTGACCATCTCACGGAGGCCCGGTTCCATTACGTAACAGGTTGTGGCGTTCTGGTCTTGTCGGTATTAAAGACGCTTGACATTTTTATGAGAAATTATCAGCTCCCGGCCATTTCCCGGCAAAATATTAACCTTTGACTTCTAAGGAACGCACCTTAGTTAGGCGTTTAGATTGAATAAAGAGCGTTTTTTCGACAATATTTCACCCAATTTACGGGTACGTCGAAAGACAAGACGTGGTGGTTCCTCAAATATTTCCTGCATTGAGGCTTCTTTAGAAAGAATTCCCCAGTTGTCCTTCAGGATATTACCAATTCTTTTGGCGCCTGAGTGGTATATCGTGCACATTGTCGATTTTATATTTCTTTTGTTTACATTTTTTGTTTTGCATTCCAAAAGTTCATTTCGTTTGTCAAATGTGACAGTATTCGAATATTGTTCTATTTCTTTTACGCTGTAGCCCCTGTTTCTGAGCTTCTCGGCAAACATTTCGTGTTTAATTTCAAAATTCTTCTCGTTGTTGGAATTTCGTAGGTATCTTGTGCATTCACCAATGATGAATGATTTAAAGTTGTTCGTTGAGTGACTCGATTCCCGATGTAAATATTGAAAGGAATCTGTCGGTTTGGTGTGGCATTTTAGATCCAGAATGTGCATTTCTTCAAATCGCTTCCCTTTGTAGATATCTAGGTCTAGAAATGTGCAGTTTTGCTGGCTGATATTGAATGTGAACTTTAGTAAGTCATGTGCTTTGTTTGCTATTTCAAATAGGGCTAATATTTCCTCAGTTTGACCTTTGAATATAATCAGGCCATCATCTCTAAATCTGTTATGGAAAAGTATTTTGTTTTTGTGAGGGAATGCCTCAATCAGTTGGTTTATATGTCTGTGAATTGCTATATCGCAAATTTCAGGACTAGGTTTAGCTCATTGGGCAGCTCCAACGATTTGTTTAAAGCATTTACAGTTAAATGTAAATTCATTGGTTTCTAGAATGAGTTTTGCTATCTCCACCAAGTCATGTGTCAGTGGCCTCTTTACTGGGAGCGTGTTTTCCATATATTCATCAAGGTCGATTTTTAGAGCCTCCAGTAGTTCACCGAATCGTAGGTTCGTATATAGACTAGTAATATCATAGGTTACTAGTAGAGGGTTTTTATCAACAGTAATGTTTTCGAGTTGATTAATAAGGTTAACTGTGCCTTTTATGTAAGTTGGTTGTTTTTGGACTATTGGTTGTGAAAAATAGTCAAGGAAGTGTCCGATTTTTTCGGTTGGGCTGCCTTTCTGAGATATGATTGGTCTCGCAGGTGGTATTATTTTAACCCCTGTGTCGTTGAAAGGCGGGTCGATGTTTTTGAGTTTATCCCCAATCTTGTGGATTTTCATCAGGAAGTATATGTATGGAGTGTTGAGTTGTTCATTCCTGTTGAATAAAAATGATCAAGTAGTATCATCTATCGATTTTTCTAAGTGCATCCTATGTACCAAGGTGAGCACTTTGGAGTGAGTCAATTTCCCGTATTTCCTCATAGTGTATACCGTCATACATTTGTTTTAAGCCTTCTGATATGTAATCAGCCATGTCAAAGACCAATTGGAATCCTATGCATTCCGTAGATACAGAATGATTGCAAGAAAGTTGCAAATCCAACGATTCCACACAACGTGGCACAAACTATATACACATGTAATACATGTTAACAGACATATAAAATGTCGACTTATCTAATTAAATCGCCTGTCCCTGACGAGTAGTCGGCGATAAAAATAGACACGAAACACTAGCTTATAGTGACTATCCGAATTAATAGCATAGTGTCGGGCACCACGTTACATAACGCTACCTCCAGTCAATGGCTTACGGTTGGATATACATACACCATTTTATATACAAACTGGACATCGGCAGTGAACGCGGAGAGTTTGAAACTACAAACTGCAGACCACCCAACCAACCACCAAATGTGGCAAAGACCAATTGGAATCCTATGCATTCCGTAGATACAGAATGATTGCATGAAAGTTGCAAATCCAACGATTCCACACAACGTGGCACAAACTATGTACACATGTAATACATGTTAACAGACATATAAAATGTCGACTTATCTAATTAAATCGCCTGTCCCTGACGAGTAGTCGGCGAATAAAAATAGACACGAAACACTAGCTTATAGTGACTATCCGAATTGATAACATAGTGTCAGGCACCACGTTACATAACGCTACCTCCAGTCAATGGCTTACGGTTGGATATACATACACCATTTTATATACACACTTACGCTTAGGAGGCATAATCCGTCACGAATTTGTTAACACTAACTGCTATTCAATTGCGAAAATGATCAGAATGTATGATTTTGTGACCAGTATTCAATATAGAAATATCATGAACAGACACGACATATAGCCTGAGCAATATGACGAATTTTTCAACTCTGTCTTGACAAAAGATAAAAAAAGATTGTAAATGGTGGGAGCCATTATGACGCATCTCTATACTTATGCGGTATATTTGACAAGACGATTGCAAATAAAGGTATAGGGATCTGCACAACGCTATGTTTGCTCACGAAAGTAGTGATCATACAGTTAATTATAATTTTATTGTAATCCCTGTTATTGCTGGCTATATAATATGACCATACGTAAACGTAATAAAGCCCGCGTAGATTAAATGAACATGCATGGCGGTTTGCGTTCCAAAGTATTATTATATTAATAATCGCTTTTAAATAATCCCGCGGTATCAAAACAAGTCGTCGCAATTGCATGCTTTGGCATCGATACAGAAAATAATGACATTTCCTTCCGTGTTCGAAAAGAACATTACAAGAGGTTGTACTTTTGTGAGACACGTTTCCCATAACATCTACACTACATGTATATATCTAACAATATATTCGCGTTGGTAACCCTGAATATATGGCCTGCTTAGATATAAGAAATTTACTTTGCTCCATTGTGTGTTGAAATTCGGCAACGTTGGAAATATGCACACCGACAATGTGATAAATAACTAATGAGAACATGATGTGACACAACCGCATTATACAGTGTGATGTATATGGCTCAGGATATGTTGATACACTGAATCATATACAGTAATGCCATAAATAATCGATTCCTTAACCACAGCAGAATTATGGGTAATTTTTCAGGATTTAGTCAAAAATATAGCTTGTTGCCCATAATTCTGCAGAGGTTAAGGTGTCGATAGTTTAGGGCATTACTGTAGTCCCAACATATTCAACGCCTATTGAATTCTGAGTGGTCTGTGCTTCTGTGCATAAGTTGGAGGGAGTCGGATGAGTTCATGGCAACTTCACATACAATGTGGTACAGTACAGTTCACAGTTTGACAGAACAACGCCATGTTACATGTCGCAAGCATATGGGCACTCTTCCCGGAATATCAACACATTCAACTCGGAACGCATTGTGACATTAACAAGACAGTCAATGACTGTGGGTCGCTACTAAGACTGAAAAGACTGATAAGACTGGGACTCTGGAGACCACAACAGTCAGAACTTTTCATAATCACTTTAAATGAAAGAGCTCTAAACAGGATATGTGGTTAGAGAGACTTCACGTATATATAGATTGGTGAAAATCCACCTTGAAATTACCAAATGTACACTACTGATCACCCCCCCCCCCCTCCTCCAGTTCAACAAGTCCCCTCCAGACCGGTCTACAGACTCCCAAGTCTTAGGTTGGAATTTCACAACTGACACCTCAAACTTTCTCACTTGTTGGAAATTTTCAATCTCACAAGCGCCTTTTTTCTAAAAACCATTTAGACATGTCTGAAGCCCAATTATCCATGGACCCAAAACACAATACATGTATGTCAGATTAATCAGTCAGGTGGTTCCAAGGTTGATGTTTTAATGAATTTGGTATTTCAATGATTTAATTAGACACAAAAGTGTTAACTCCCCATAGCCCCGCCATTTCTTGACAGGTTGACCTCATTTTAACAAATCTGAATCTCAGTCACTAACGGATCCTCCTGATTGCTCCATACATATAGTTATGTCCCTGGTCCCACCCTATTTAACCTGGTGACCCCATCTGAATAAATTTGAATCCCAGACACCAAAGAACCCTTCATACATATGATAAATATCAGTAAAATAGACCTGATGGTCCTTTTGAAGGAAGCATATTAAGAGGGAAACTGTCCTTCGTTTGGTTCCTATTTGACCAGGTGACCCTATTTTTTAAAATCTGAATTGCAGTCATGGAAGAACATTCCGTGCTAAATAAGCCAACTAGTTGTTGCAAACATATTTTAAGAATTACTATGTAGTGAAATAGTTAAGTCTCTGGCTCTGCCCTTATTTTACTTTGTGATCCCATTTTCACAAAGCTGTCACCCAAGGTAATTTCGTACCAAATATAAGCAAAATAGGCCATTTTATTCTTGCAAAGAAGACACATCATGAATTACTATGGAGAGAAAGAGTAATGTACCTGGCCTTGCACCTACTTGACCTTGTGACCCTGATTGAACAAATATCACAATCACCAAAGAAGCAGCCTGCAAATAGTGTGCTATTCCTACATTGTGTGTGCCTGGCCTAAAGCAACACAATGTATTGTACAACCAAGCCTTGAAATAGTGTGATAGTGTGTCTGTCATTTGCAGAATGAGGTCCCCCAGAGGGTGACTTTAGTGACGCTATAATGTACAGTGGCTAGCATCACTAAATTCACCCTCTGGGGACCTCATACTGCTAAGGCCCTGAACTGCTATGGCAGACCTAGGATAAGATTGATGTTCCGCAGTTGGAAGTTGATGTTCACCCATTGGGCACCTCAATTATGAATTTTATCTTCTGCAAATTAGGGGAAATAGAAATTTCCTAGAAGGGAAATGTAACTAAAACAATGTTAATTTGATACTATAGATACGTCCCAGAAGATGAGGCCTAAGCAAAATGAGGTCTACAAAGGGTGAATTTGGTTATGCTAGCCCACTGTCTGGGACAGCATCACTAAATTCACCCTCTGGGAACCTCATTCTGCAAATGTCAGACACACTAAATTCAGGCAGTTTGTTTAAAATTGCTAGCAATATGTTTATACAAGCTGTCGGTGACATATTATTCTAATCTAGATTAATGACCTGTGTTTCTCTCTGTTTATCCACAAAGAGATATCTGCAACTTTAAATAGAACAGTCTGGAAATGATATCCGTTGGAAGGGATGTTGGTTGGGTGCAGGCCACTGCAGGGTGTGGTGGGTCTGGGCCATCTCGGAGGGGGGATGGGTAATGGAATATTTCTATAATTTTAGAAGATTAAAGTTTCATAACTCTGCAGATGTTATAATGGTGTCACTTTTTTCAAATTTTATAAAATGATTAAAAAATATTTGTTTGTTATGGTGAAAATTCAAAAAACCTGACCAAATTTTTTTTTTAAAGTTATGTCACTGGCTCCGCCCACATTCGACCCAGTGACCTCATTGGAACAAATCTGAATAACAGTCCCCCAAGGACCCTTTGTACCAAATATGAACCCATTCGGCCAAATGAAATCGTAAGAATTACAGAGTTATGGCCCTGGCTTCGCAACTATTTGACCCAGTGTCCTCATTTGAACAAATCTGAATGACAGTCACCTAGGGAACATCCACACCAAATATGAACCAATTCGGCATTACGGTTTCAGAGGAGATGTTCAAAGAATTGTTCACGGGTGGACGGACAGACGGACGGACGATGGATGAGGAGTGATGACTATAGCTCCACCGGAGACTTCGTCTCAGGTGAGCTAAAACTAACCACGATTGAACATAGCTTCATTAACGGTCTGACAGACTCATACATGTATGACAGACTCATAGTGTATGTCGCAAGCATATGAACGCATGCATACACTAGATAAATATATCAACATCACTTGGTGTGGAATATATACACAAAACCGCACGGTTGTGGTACTGTTGTTACTGTTACTATCAGTATATCGGACGACTGCAATGAGTAAGGACAGCACGATGTGTGTGTCGCTGACATTGAACCAATACCGCACGTTTGGGATGGAATACATACACAAAACCCCATTCGCGAGTTGTTACTGTTTTCAGAATGTTATCCTTACGCAATTGCGTGGTCCAAGACTCATATATTTAACCACAAAACATGGAAATATTAAGCATTTTAGCGACAGTTATTGTAATTTTCTTGCAATAATTGACATATCTGTTTAAATTTAAAAGACTCCAAACACCATCGGCACCAAAACTCATGGCAGTCATACCAGGCAGCATCGAAAACATTGCACCAAATTACTGGTTGTCACAACTTTAAAACTGGATTTTTTTAGATTTTTTTCAATACGTTCCTACATCTATCATTTTTAAACTGTGCTACTACATCAATAAATAACTTCAGTTTGTATTCTAGGATGCGTTGATCAATGTCGCTACCATGTGGACACTCCTTCCGGAATTTCGATAGATTCCTACTTAGGAACGCATTGTGAGATTTGGATATAGCCATGATTAAACTATATTAACGGATTAACAGATTATTGCCATAGTGTATGTCGCAGGCATATGGACGCACTTGCCATTGTATCAATACCACATGATCGGTATGAAATATATATACAAAAACGCATGTCTGTGTTCACGTCGCAAGTTGATAGGACAAGTGTAATGGCGTAATGATAGCTTGACACATCCCAAGTCTAGAATGCATTGTGAAATTAAGAAATAGCAACGCCTTACAACTTAGCAGAATCTTGCCACATTTTATGTCATAAGCATATGGACGCACTTGCCACTATAACAATATGATACGTTGGTATGAAATGTGTACACAAAACGGCATGAGTGTGTTACTATCGCAAGTTCATAGGACGAGTGCAATTGCGTAAGGATAGGACAATCAGTGAAATACCCTACGTGGTATCCTTACGTGATCGCACGTCATAAAGTTTCGGCCAGTAACACACTGTACTGTTGTGATTACCACACACTCTGCACACATCTCCAACTGACCCCCTGTCTCTACATTTCTGCAAGACGAGCGCTGGCTAACACAGTTCCTTCAGCTGAATCGCGAAATTTCATCTTGGCAACTCATCGATTTAACCAAAAACACTGGACATTTTAAGCCGTGTAGTGATATAAAATCACTACAATGCTTAAAATATCACTGATATTGTTTGTATTTGTCCTGGGATAATTTCCATGTCTACAACCATCACAAATTCATACCATCTAAAGAAGTTCAACACTGAACTAAATTACTGAGAAATCAACACATTTTAATACTTTATACACCTGTCACCAAGGCGGGGGGGGGGGGGGGGCTCGTCCACGTTTTTGCTAAAAAAAATGGGTACTGGGCTTACTCACGAGGACCCACCCCCCATGTGCAAACATTCAGTTAGCCTTCATGTGCCAACCTACATTCATATTTTATACCAATACCACGTTTTGTATTGAATAAAGTTATAAATAATGTGTTTTATTTATATTATTGAGAAGATAAAATCACATGATAATAACCAGAAACAGTGATAGACAGATAAATTTGGGGTCAATTTGATTAAGGTTGTAAATTTTGGGATTAATTTGTTAACACAATAGGGTTGTATGATGAGTTCACAAGTTAATTGTGTTACACTAATGCTTATTATTATTCAAGCTACTTGTAATTCTTATAAAAACAAAACAGTGAGATGCAGGTGAACAGTAAGTGACACATCCTTTGACTTTATTAATTTGATGCCTCTGATTGATCCAACAACTAAGAACAGAAGAAGATGTGTATAATTCACAACAAAATTAACACAAGTGTGTACTATTATTCATCTTTATTATTTAAGAAAAACAAATGGAAAAAATAATAAAAGCACAGATGTGCTTGAGTATATTCTCCTATTATACAGGATAGAAAGATGTGATTGTATTCACCTTCCAAATGCTCAAAAATGAGGGTGGGCTAGCCTTATCTACGAGGACCACCCCATGTTTTATTTAGGGTAAAACCCCAGATTGGGCTTATCTTCGAGGGTGAGCTTACTGACAGGTGTATATAGTATGTGTGCTAAACTAGAGTTTGGTGGGGGTAAACAGGTTTGGTAGCGAGGCCCAATTACAATCAGCTTGGCCTATTGGTATTTATGGCTCAACTCAGTCCCCTGGAACATGACAAGCATGGCAAGAATAAAAATAATACTACCGGTATTTCATTCTAATAACAATATACCCCATTGTGATATTCTGGTTTGTTGGTCATTTTGGAATTAGTTTAAAATATTGTGATCATATTGTTGGAACCAATATTTTATTAATCAGAAGGCAATCACTTCATCTAGGAGTCTTTGTGTCTTCTTTGATTACACTTTCTGTAAGACATACACCTTCAAGTGTAAATTACATGGCGTTTTCCAAACGTTATACAACAAGAGTTATGCTCTTCAGAATTGAAGGGGTGTATATTTTCTTTACAACAAGTGAATAAATAGCCTGTATATTTATAAGATGTTTTGCACTGGAGCAAAGAAATATGCATCAGCGTCCTGTGTCATTTCATTTTGTGACGACAGGTTCAAGAATCACAATATGTGCAATGTACACGTGGAAGCCTGGCATTGCCTCACCACAAAGGTATCCATTGCACATAGGCCAATTCTTTAACAATCTCGGTTCCTGTTTTGTCAGTTCATGTCGATATTGTCTTTGCCAGAAGCACACATTCCATCATGAGAGCTCATAGGGACACATAGAAAATATTGGCTTTGACCTGTGTGTCATCATAGTCAGACATGATACGACAGTTCCATTTAATCACTGCTTGAGAATGTGAATTTTACACCGGTTCAATGAAGTTGTCTGACACCATTTTGCAAATTTAGTCAGGAACCAGTACATGTCAGATCAGAGTTGAACTTCTGATAGTTTGTGCGATATTAAAGCAGCTTGTAGATCTGAAGTATCTGATACTGAAAATAGAAATAAAACACTTTAAGTATACAATGCACATATATGTACAACATCAATCTGGACATGAATTTACTAGTCTGATTGAACAACTGATCAACTGTATGCGGCATTATAAGTCTAATAAGTGCTATGGCTTCTTTTCGAGGAGTCTGAACTGTTAAATAAAAGGAATGACTAAAAGTACTTCCTGCTTAGCTGACCGGTTTGAACTATTTAGTACATGCAAATGATTCAGGTTTGTTTTAACATGAAAAATTAATAGTATTGCTGTCTTCATTTAAAACAACATTAGAATCATTACTAGCTGGGTACCGAGCGTTGCTCAGTTAAATGCGGACTAAATTATTAGTTTGCATTCAAGACTTCTATCCAGGTCATTTACATTGATTATTAGTGATTTTTTGAGTCAACTGAGATAACCGGACCTATTCCATGAGACACCAGGGGAAAGTTCCACTGATTCTCCCTCCATATTATCTAATCTGAAGATAAACACTCTTTGTTGCTAATTATTAGTGCCACTTTAAGTCATCTGAGCACCTATCCCATGGCAATCCCTTTGGTCAAATTACCCATTTGAATAAATTCTTATATATCTTCTAATCTGATACTAAATACTCTTTATTAAAGGTGGATTATCTCTTTGTAAACAAGTATCATATAGTTACCGGGGTATAAAATATTATATTTGAATCGAAGACTCCTGTCCGGAAATGCTTCTATCGATTAATATTAATTTTATTTCGAATATTTTCTGGTCTAAGAAGGTGTGTTTGTTCAGCTAACGAACAAAAGTGGTTACTGTTAACAGAGACCAGAAATTATATTGTGCAATTTTGTCACAAATAAACGTTAATTATACTCATTATCGCTTATATATGTGGAACAAAACAACACAAACAACCAATCTGTGACATTTGACATTCGATGCGTAGCCGTAGGAACAGCCCAGTGCTCTATATCGCAATACGGTCTCATCCGAATGGTCGGTTCTAAAAATAGTAACATAAACGGGCCCGATTTAATATTCGAAATAAAATCAATATTAATTGATAGAAGCTTTTCCCGACATAGGTCTTCAGTTCATATCTATTATTTTATACCCACGCAACTATTTAAAATTTGTTATTTAAAGAGATAATCTATCTTTAATCATTTATCTTTGTTCATATAATTTATTAGTCCTCTTTTATATCATATGAGGTCAAAGGGACCTATGACATGACATTCCCCTGGTAAATTTAAACGTGTGTAAATATTTCAGCTTGATGGGTCCAACCATTTTAGGTATGTAATTATTTAAAATAAATCATGAGAGCCCCTTTAAAGATGGATTATCTCTTTAAATAACAAATTTTAAATAGTTGCGTGGGTATAAAATAATAGATATGAACTGAAGACCTATGTCGGGAAAAGCTTCTATCAATTAATATTGATTTTATTTCGAATATTAAATCGGGCCAGTTTATGTTACTATTTTTAGAACCGACCATTCGGATGAGACCGTATTGCGATATAGAGCACTGGGCACTGGGCTGTTCCCACGGCTACGCAACGAATGTCAAATGTCACAGATTGGTTGTTTGTATTGTTTTGTTCCACAGATATAAGCGATAATGAGTATAATTAACGTTTATTTGTGACAAAATTGCACAATATAATTTCTGGTCTCTGTTAACAGTAACCACTATTGTTCGTTAGCTGAACAAACACACCTTTTTAGACCAGAAAATATTCGAAAAAAAAATTATATTAATCGATAGAAGCATTTCCGGACAGGAGTCTTCGATTCAAATATAATATTTTATACCCGGTAACTATATAATACTTGTTTACAAAGAGATAATCCACCTTTAAATCAGCTGATGGCAGGGGCAAATGTATCAATTGACCTATTTGTAAAAAAATTCAGCCCCAAGGCCCACCCCTCCATGGATGAAGCGCTTGGTCGCAGACAAAGGAACAATCAAAATTGAGTTTTATTAGCATACTGATAATACTAGATATAGGTAAGTAGAATTGTTAGTAGGGAGTCTCTGTACATTTCAGACCCCATGCCACATGTCAGCATGACAGTTTTAAGGCATCATATTGTTCAGTTTTTTATTATTTCTGAGCCAGTTGACAAATTTGATGAAATTCAATCTGAATCTTCTTGATTTGTTCAATATCATTGAAACTATACAAAAGAAAGTGTGTTAAAACTGGTATCTATACTAGTGTGTAATTGTGGTCTCTGTTGGAAGGGTGTCCAATCTGAAATTTCCAACTGCGCCTACACAGGGACCCCCCCCCCACCATAAAACAGATCAACCTCCCATATTCACTAAATTCACTAAAGTTTCCCCATCTGTTTGAAATTTCCAACCTAACACAGCGACCCCCCCCCCCCAGACCCAGTGTTGGTTTAAGTTAAACAATTTCTCACTAATTACTAGTTTTTACTTGTGTGACTAGATTTTTTTTTTTCAAATGTCCAACTTGGATATCCCCCACCCCACCCCAGCACCTGCATGATATGACAAAAAAATCATCTTATGGTTTTATCGCTGATTTTGCTTTATATAGTAATGAAACAGCGAGAAATTAGCTTCGTCCGAGAAAAAGTTGTTTGAGTCGTGGTTTGGGGTGGGGGGAGATGTCCAGGTCAGGATATCCCCCCCCCACCCAGCACCTACATGACAAAAAAATCATCTTATGGTTTTATCGCTTATTTTGCTATATATACTAGTAGTCATGAAACAACGAGAAATTAACTTCTTCTGAGAAAAAGTTGTTTGAGTCAGGGCTTAGGGTGGGTGGAGATGTCCAGGTCAGGATATCCCCCCCCCCCCCGGCCCAGCACCTACATGACAAAAACATTATCTTATGGTTTTATTGCTTATTTTGCTTTATATAGTCATGAAACGGCGAGAAATTAACTTCTTCCGAGAAAAAGTTGTTTGAGTCAGGGTTTGGGGTAGGGGAAGATGTCCAGGTCAGGATATCCCCCCCCCCCACCCAGCACCTGCATGACAAAAAAATCATCTTATGGTTTTATCGCTTATTTTGCTATATATAGTCATGAAACAGTGAGAAATTAACTTCTTCTGAGAAAAAGTTGTTTGAGTCAGGGTTTGGGTGGGGGGGAATGTCCAGGTCAGGATATCTCCCGCCACCCCCCCCCCCACCCAGCACCTACATGACAACAAAATAATCTTATGGTTTTATCGCTTATTTTGCTTTATTTATTCATGAAATAGCGATAAATTAACTTTTTCTGAGAAAAAGTTGTTTGAGTCAGGGTTTGGGGTGGGGGAAATGACTCAAACAACTTTTTCTCGGAAGAAGTTAATTTCTCACTGTTTCATGACTATATGAAGCAAAATAAGCGATAAAACCATAAGATTATTTTTTTGTCATGTAGGTGCTGGGTGGGGGAGATATCCTGACCTGAACATCTCCCTCACCCCACCCCAAACCCTGACTCAAACAACTTTTTCTCAGAATAAGTTAATTTCTCGCTGTAAAGCAAAATAAGCAATAAAACCATACAATGATGTTTTTGTCATGTAGGTGCCGGGTGGGGGGGGGGGGGGGATATCCTGACCTGGACATTTCCCCCCCCACCCCAAACCCTGACTCAACACCTTTTTCTCGGAAGAAGTTAATTTCTCGCTGTTTCATGAATATAGAAAGCAAAATAAGCGATGAAACCACAAGATAATGTTTTTGTCATGTAGGTGCTGGGAGGGGGAGATATCCTGACCTGGACATCTCCCCCCCCCCCCCCACCCCAAACCCTGACTCCAAAAACCTTTTCTCAGAAGAAGTTAATTTCTCGCTGTTTCATGAATATATAAAGCAAAATAAGTGATAAAACCATAAGATGATTTTTTTTCATATAGGTGCTGGGTGGGGGGGGGGATATCCAAGTCTGCACATTTGGAAAATTTTATTAAAAAAAAAGAAAAAAGTTTTCTGGCCATTTCAGTAACAATTTTTTAGTCGTACGTGGGGGGATATACAGGGTGGGGGGATATCCTGTTACACCGGTACCAGTAATATCAGAATATTGTGCAAATTTAAATACCAGCAAGGCATTATTAGGATGAAACTATAATAGCGGAATCCAAGACAGAACTGTAGTTTCCCATATGGTAAATTACCCTTTGGCGTTAAGCGGGTGGCACACGAAGCGATATTTGTTGCACGATATTTGTCGCAGACCCTTGCGAGGATCAGAGTGCGCACACAGTTCGATTTTAGTCTTGCGACTTCTATTTTTATCACTTATGGTAGACCATTGTACGATCTGGTTGTTTACTTTATCATTAATGCAATGGGTTATATTAACAAGGTATAGGCTATAGGTATATAATTATGTGTATTTATCGCAGATATTTAAAACAAATTTCCAATACATATTAATATTACAAGTGTTTGTAGTTCTACAGACAAGTATGTCCTGCACTACAGCTACATGTATATGTAGAGCTCTATTGTAGCTTGAATTGACTATAATAAAAACAATATTTTACCAATTGGTATGGCACGTAAGCATTACAGCGAGTGTTACAACTAAGGGTGAGGGGTATTATTTTGTAACAACGTCTGAAACCACTGGCACTGCCGATGTCATTTCAAGCTATACATGTACCTGATTTAATTCCCCACACAAATTCACAATTAGCTGAATATTACATACCCCGCTGGACAAAACAAGTGTCCATTGGCACAGCAGTGTATTTGTCGTTCAGACGCGGTGTCAGAGTTTGTAACTGCAGTTGAGCACCACGGCCGAACGGCAAGTACACCGCGACCGAACAGCAAGTACACTGTGGCCACAAGGCAACTACACCGCATCCGAACGGCATGTACACTGTGTTAGATTTCTGGTTTGCATCTTCTTTTTTCAGTTTAATGAACGTACACCGCGGCAACTACACCATGGCGGAACGGCAAGTACACCCCGGCCCAACTGTAGTTAGTCGGTGGACCCGCGGTGTAGTTGCATTTCAGCCGCGGTGGCAACGCTAACTGCACCGCGGTTAAGTGGACACTTGTTTTGTCCAGCAGGGTACATGTAAATGTAGACACCAATTTGCTGATATTCAGTCCACTTGTTTTGCTTTGTATGGATGCCATGTTGTTGTGAAATAAAACATGCGATCACCGGATGATCATATTTAGAGTTGAATCTGAATCTGATTGGCTACTTCGAATAAATCGCACGACTCGATCATAGAAAATCAAAATTATTTGATTCCTTGCGGGGCCGAACGTGCGACAAAATGTCATATGATTTTCCACGGCACACGCTAGGCCTACAATTTGACCCGTAACTGGTGCCCGATATTTGTCTTACGATACATATCACATCATGTGCGGCGCGCTTTATCATGTTTAACTCGAAGTGCATCACCATGTACCGGAGTTGAAGATGGTGTGCCATTTGGCATTACAATTTTAGCAAATGTTGTCAATCATTGAATCAATTTACCAGATTGTTTTCTCAACTTTCAACACAAACTATCAATAAACTGTCCTTACTGTGGTGTAACAGTGCAGACCAGTGTGTTGTATGATACTTTCCCAACTGCATTATCACGGTGAATTCAATTTTACCATCTTCGTATGGCAGTTTTCTACCAGTGGAAAAGTTAACAATATCGATTCAATAGTGAATCGGTTTCAGTTTGGTCTACAAAAAAAGGCATACTACCGGAACAGCACCTATGACCTTTCATGTGTATTCATGCGCACAACACATTTTGAATCGGTAAAAGTGTGTTTTGTAGGTCACATGACACCAACATGTGGTGTTATTTTAGCAGAAAAACAGTTTTCTGTCGTATATATATACTACAGGAACACATCCTATTTTACGGTTAAAAGTATGGGAAATAGGATGCGTTCTGGAAGTATATATTTCGGTGGAAAACATGATGTTCTGCTAAAATGTTGGTACCACGTGACCTAAACAACACGTTTACCGATTCGATTGATGCTGTCCACATGAATACAAATGAGAATACATAATATTGAAATCAATTACCATATATCACATGCCATTGTGTTTATATTGGCTATATTCATATACATCGTCATCTCGATTAAATGTGTAGTAACTAGTAAGCATGATGAAGATTGTAATAACATTTTGATGCCGCGATGTTCTTTCTGTGTCAAGTGTGTTTTGTCACGTGATACGCCATGCATGATGGGTACCTAATTTCATTATTTAGCCGATTCAAACAACCCTTCGCGATTGAATAAATAATAAAAAAGATTATGACGGAAATCTCACATTTCTAAAAATTATACTTATCAACAACGAATAGAATATCCACATAAATATTAATTCATATCCGCAGCTTAATGATCCATACAAGGAAAATGCAAGATATGTTTTTGTCACGTGACGTGGGTCATCTCTGAGTGAAAATGTTTTCATTAAATATCTGATGTGAATATAAATGCATATAACATATATACCAAGTTACTACTTTTATAAAGACACTGCTATCTTCCACATGGACTGTGCTATGAAATTTCATAAATGAACGTACCTTAATAGTCGAATTAATTAAAATCCCATCACAGAGTTATTCCAAAACACTGAAAAAGTCACATCTCAAACAATACATGTCATACGCATGTGAACATCACTCAGTAGCGGGGTCATATGTCATGTCAAAGGTCGCGCAAGTGTTGTCATAGTATCAGAAAACCAAGGTGCGAGAATCAAATTTGCCCCGCCTTACTTATATATATATCAGTACAACTTTTCTATACCACATGATGTTATTCCCACACAAATGCAATTAATCGCAATTTATAAATATGTAGGATGCGGGCCTCACACCTATTTATTGATATCTCTATATATTATCTTTATGTATATTAAACCACGCATTAATTCATAATGCACGAAGTGTCAAACAGGGGGGGGGTTGACATAATAGGAATTCTCGCTCATCACCTAATTATTTGATATGTTTGTCTTTACGTATAACCCCCTAAAATATCCAAGCCCCTGTTACGATATCTCACCCCAAAAAAAACCTTTACTCGGCAGGATTTAGGGTTGTTTTTTATTAATTATTTATATATATATACTACCGGATCAGAACCTATTTTTTGGTTAGAAGTATGGCAAATAGGTGCTGTTACATCATTTAGATTGATTTAAGATATACATACAGCATATACATTGACAATATGTATATCCCGTCGCTCTATATATACTACCGGAACAGCACCTATTTTCTGGTTAAAAGTATGGGAAATAGGTGCTGTTCCGGTAGTATATATAGATCGAAAGGATAGATATACTGTCTATATATGCTGCAAATGACTTTTAATTCAAGATAAATGATGTAAATAATAGCAATAAACTCACTATATCGACGTCCTTCGCTATATATATACTACCGGAACAGCACCTATTTTCTGGTTAAAAGAATTGGAAATAGGTGCTGTTCCGGTAGTATATATATAGCGAAGGACGTCGAAATAGTGACTTTATTGCTGTTATTAACATAATTTATATTGAATTAAAAGTCATATATAGACAGTATATCTATCCTTTCGCTATATATATACTACCGGAACAGCACCTATTTCCCATTCTTTTAACCAGAAAATAGGTGCTGTTCCGGTAGTATTTATAGAGCGACGGGATATAAATATTGTCAATGTATATGCTGTATGTATATCTTAAATCAATATAAATGATGTAACAGCACCTATTTGCCATACTTTTAACCAAAAAATAGGTTCTGATCCGGTAGTATATACATATAAATAATTAATAAAAAACAACCCTAAATCCTGTCGAGTAAAGGTTTTTTTTGGGGTGAGATATCGTAACAGGAGCTTGGATATTTTAGGGGGTAATACGTAAATACAAACATATCACATTATTAGGTGATGAGCGAGAATTCCTATTCTGCTACCCCCACCCTATGTATATCTTAAATAAATCTAAATGATGTAACCGCACCTATTTCCCATACTTTTAAACAGAAAATAGGTGTTGTTCCGGTAGTATATATATAGCGACGGGATAAAAATATTGCCAATGTATATGCTGTATGTATAACCTAAATCAATCGAAATGATTTAACAGCACCTAATTGCCATACTTTTAACCAAAAAAAGGTTCTGATCCGGTAGTATATATATATAAATAATTAATAGAAAACAACCCTAAATCCTGCGGAGTAAAGGTTTTGGGGTGAGATATCGTAACAGGGGCTTGGATATTTTAGGGGGTTATACATAAAGACAAACATATCACATAATTAGGTGATGAGCGAGAATTCCTATAATGTTACCCCCCGCCCTAGTTGACAGTTTCATGTGCATAAGGAAAATATATAGAGATATTTAATAACAATGTGAAGAAGCTCGCATCCTATTTTGATTAACATGAGTGTGCTATCAATGAATGCCTTGTTATAAAGGCGTGCCTTTTTAGAAAAGCTGTAATGCTATGATCGAGTTATATATAATGCTCGGCTATTCACACAATTTTAGCTTTTCTGAAGATTACCTTCTATGGAATTCCATGCATTCCTAAAAACATATTCTGTTTATAATCCGGAATTTAGAAAAGCTAAACTGAATTTAAAAAGTGGATAGTTAAAAGAGTGTTATTTTACACAACATTGTCTTTTCTAACATCCCCTGTTTAACCCTGCGTGTGCTATCAATGAATGCCTTGTTATAAATGCTCGGCTATTCAAACAATTTTAGCTTTTCTGAAGATTACCTTTTATTGAATTCCGTGCATTCATAAAACATGTTCTGTTTATAATCCGGAATTTAGAAAAGCTAAACTGAATTTAAAAAGTGGATAGTTAAAAGAGTGTTATTTTACACACATTGGCTTTTCTAACATCCCCTGTTTAACCCTGCGTGTGCTATCAATGAATGCCTTGTTATAAAGGCGTGCCTTTTTAGAAAAGCTGTAATGTATAATGATGCAGTTATATATAATGCTCGGCTATTCACACAATTTTAGCTTTTCTGAATATTACCTTTTATGGAATTCCGTGCATTCCTAAAAACATATTCTGTTTATAATCCGGAATTTAGAAAAGCTAAACTGAATTTAAAAAGTGGATAGTTTAAAGAGTGTTATTTTACACACATTGGCATTTCTAAAATCCCCTGTTTAACCCTGTGTGTGCTATCAATGAATGCCTTGTTATAAAGGCGTGCCTTTTTAGAAAAGCTGTAATGTATAATGATGCAGTTATATATAATGCTCGGCTATTCACACAATTTTAGCTTTTCTGAATATTACCTTTTATGGAATTCCGTGCATTCCTAAAAACATATTCTGTTTATAATCCGGAATTTAGAAAAGCTAAACTGAATTTAAAAAGTGGATAGTTAAAAGAGTGTTATTTTACATACATTGTCTTTTCTAACATCCCCTGTTGAACCCTGCGTGTGCTATCAATGAATGCCTTGTTATAAATGCTCGGCTATTCAAACAATTTTAGCTTTTCTGAAGATTACCTTTTATTGAATTCCGTGCATTCCTAAAAACATGTTCTGTTTATAATCCGGAATTTAGAAAAGCTAAACTGAATTTAAAAAGTGGATAGTTAAAAGAGTGTTATTTTACACACATTGGCTTTTCTAACATCCCCTGTTTAACCCTGCGTGTGCTATCAATGAATGTCTTGTTATAAAGGCGTGCCTTTTTAGAAAAGCTGTAATGTATAATGATGCAGTTATATATAATGCTCGGCTATTCACACAATTTTAGCTTTTCTGAATATTACCTTTTATGGAATTCCGTGCATTCCTAAAAACATATTCTATTTATAATCCGGAATTTAGAAAAGCTAAACTGAATTTAAAAAGTGGATAGTTAAAAGAGTGTTATTTTACACACATTGGCTTTTCTAAAATCCCCTGTTTAACCCTGCGTGTGCTATCAATGAATGCCTTGTTATAAAGGCGTGCCTTTTTAGAAAAGCTGTAATGTATAATGATGCAGTTATATATAATGCTCGGCTATTCACACAATTTTAGCTTTTCGGAATATTACCTTTTATGGAATTCCGTGCATTCCTAAAAACATATTCTGTTTATAATCCGGAATTTAGAAAAGCTAAACTGAATTTAAAAAGTGGATAGTTAAAAGAGTGTTATTTTACACACATTGGCTTTTCTAAAATCCCTTGTTTAACCATGCGTGTGCTATCAATGAATGCCTTGTTATACAGGCGTGCCTTTTTAGAAAAGCTGTAATGCTATGATCGAGTTATATAATGCTCGGCTATTCACACAATTTTAGCTTTTCTGAATATTACCTTTTATGGAATTCCGTGCATTCCTAAAAACATATTCTGTTTATAATCCGGAATTTAGAAAACCTAAACTGAATTTAAAAAGTGGATAGTTAAAAGAGTGTTATTTTACACACATTGGAATTTCTAAAATCCCCTGTTTAACCCTGCGTGTGCTATCAATGAATGCCTTGTTATAAAGGCGTGCCTTTTTAGAAAAGCTGTAATGTATAATGATGCAGTTATATATAATGCTCGGCTATTCACACAATTTTAGCTTTTCTGAATATTACCTTTTATGGAATTCCGTGCATTCCTAAAAACATATTCTGTTTATAATCCGGAATTTAGAAAAGCTAAACTGAATTTTAAAAGTGGATAGTTAAAAGAGTGTTATTTTACACACATTGTCTTTTCTAACATCCCCTGTTTAACCCTGCGTGTGCTATCAATGAATGCCTTGTTATAAATGCTCGGCTATTCAAACAATTTTAGCTTTTCTGAAGATTACCTTTTATTGAATTCCGTGCATTCCTAAAAACATGTTCTGTTTATAATCCGGAATTTAGAAAAGCTAAACTGAATTTAAAAAGTGGATAGTTAAAAGAGTGTTATTTTACACACATTGTCTTTTCTAACATCCCCTGTTTAACCCTACGTGTGCTATCAATGAATGTCTTGTTATAAAGGCGTGCAATTTTAGAAAAGCTGTAATGTATAATGATGCAGTTATATATAATGCTCGGCTATTTACACAATTTTAGCTTTTCTGAATATTACCTTTTATGGAATTCCGTGCATTCCTAAAAACATTCTGTTTATAATCCGGAATTTAGAAAAGCTAAACTGAATTTAAAAAGTGGATAGTTAAAAGAGTGTTATTTTACACACATTGGCTTTTCTAAAATCCCCTGTTTAACCCTGCGTGTGCTATCAATGAATGCCTTGTAATAAAGGCGTGCCTTTTTAGAAAAGCTGTAATGTATAATGATGCAGTTATATATAATGCTCGGCTATTCACACAATTTTAGCTTTTCTGAATATTACCTTTTATGGAATTCCGTGCATTCCTAAAAACATATTCTGTTTATAATCCGGAATTTAGAAAAGCTAAACTGAATTTTAAAAGTGGATAGTTAAAAGAGTGTTATTTTACACACATTGGCTTTTCTAAAATCCCTTGTTTAACCATGCGTGTGCTATCAATGAATGCCTTGTTATAAAGGCGTGCCTTTTTAGAAAAGCTGTAATGCTATGATCGAGTTATATAATGCTCGGCTATTCACACAATTTTACTTATATATATATCAGTACAACTTTTCTATACCACATGATGTTATTCCCACACAAATGCAACTAATCGCAATTTATAAATATGTAGGATGCGGGCCTCATCACCTATGTATTGATATCTCTATATATTATCTTTATGTATATTAAACCACGCATTAATTCATAATGCACGAAGTGTCAAACAGGGGGGGGGGTTGACATAATAGGAATTCTCGCTCATCACCTAATTATTTGATATGTTTGTCTTTACGTATAACCCCCTAAAATATCCAAGCCCCTGTTACGATATCTCACCCCAAAAAAAACCTTTACTCGGCAGGATTTAGGGTTGTTTTTTATTAATTATTTATATATATATACTACCGGATCAGATCCTATTTTTTGGTTAAAAGTATGGCAAATAGGTGCTGTTACATCATTTAGATTGATTTAAGATATACATACAGCATATACATTGACAATATGTATATCCCGTCGCTCTATATATGTGCTATCAATGAATGCCTTGTTATAAAGGCGTGCCTTTTTAGAAAAGCTGTAATGCTATGATCGAGTTATATAATGCTCGGCTATTCACACAATTTTAGCTTTTCTGAATATTACCTTTTATGGAATTCCGTGCATTCCTAAAAACATATTCTGTTTATAATCCGGAATTTAGAAAAGCTAAACTGAATTTAAAAAGTGGATAGTTAAAAGAACCCCTGTTTCAAATGTATTCTTCCAATTCATTCCATTCAAGCTCACGTACAATCGCCATAAACACATGCATGTATAACAAGTTTTGGTGTGATTAATTCACAGTTCATGTGTACAATTGGCCTTTATGATTAGTTAACGATATTCATCAGTGCATCGTTTGCATGTAGGCATACCACGAAGTGTTCACCAACATAAATTAAGTCTATTGACAACAAAGCAATTAACATGTTATAACATCGTTCACGTGTTGTAGTTTTACGCACTGCTCGATGTTATACTCATAACAAGCTTTGACCTATTTGTATTTAATGTTGTGAAGAGCACTAGATACTAGTTTCCACTTCCTTATTGTTAATGTTATGATAATATATGCTAATATATGCTAATATATGCTAGTATTGCCATATTGGAACTATATATTCACGCGTCTAGGGTGCAAATGGTCGTGACACGAATAGGTGCTATTCTGGTACATAGCCCAAACAAATCTGGTTTCGATAACTGGCACCCAGACTTTGTAAGTTTGTTTATAAATTAACCCTTTAATTGTTAACATATAAATTATAATAAGATATAATGAAATATATAATTAATTCGTTCAGAATTGAATTTCGAATTTTATTGCAGGAGTGATGAGGGACTCAGTCAGTGACTGAGTAAGCTGAGCAACTCAGGTCAGGTCAGATTCAGTCACTGCATGAGTCTAACCTGGCCAGGAATTGCTGAATCAGTGTGAATGTGTTACATTCGCGGACAAACCAGGGCGACTATACTATATAGTCTATATACTCATAACTCACCTTCTATAGCATGCGTAGGCAGGTTTTTTTCGGTCATATCGTGTGTGGTAATTCCTCTAATGGGCGAGCAATAACGCCGAGGTGGTGCATGATTTTCAGAAACTGTTTGAATGTTATTATTTATCTAACAATCGTCCGTGACTGGCGTGACTAACGTTAATTCTGATTGGGTTAGATAAATGCGATTATCCAATCGCTGCATATGTGACTCGGAAAGACGAAATCAAGAGTTCAAAGAGTGTGTCAAAGGTCAGATATTTTTAGAAACACATTTTTTCGTTTAACAGTATTGCAGATTCAATGCTCTCCCATCGTCGAGTGTATGTATGCCTTACTTACAGAGCCCACTACGGGCTGGGCCTTCGGCCCAGCCCTACGTGGGCTTATAATCTAAGCCAGTGGACATTAGTAAATAAAGGACTACCTATGTTAAAGTTTATAACCAGAACCTTGAACAATAAGCTTGATCGCTTACCAACATATGTGTTTATAGAATATATCCCTTGTCATTAACGATATCATATCAGCCCAAAATTAATATGGGCACATAATACACGGGAGTAGTATATGTATTGCAACAAACAAAACAATAACAATGCGTCACGTGATATATCAACACAATGGGGCTTCCGGGGATTATGCCAGGACTTGTCTATTGGATTAGGTATGGGCTAAGATACTGAGAAAGAATAGGGCCTCAGTAACCACTGCCTGACGTAAACGTCTCTCTAAAAGTGGAACAGAGACGTAAATAATACTATTGTCAGACTTTGTGCCTCTGTTTTGTCAAGATATGAAATGTATGCTTAAAGTGACATAAAACACCGATCAATCAATCATCGTGATATAGCAAAAAATATATATATATAATTTTCATGAGTCACCTATCAAATTACTTGGAATAAAAAGACGAATTGAATGGTAAAAGCACTTTTAATTTTGGATAAGTATTTGTTTTTTTTGTTGTTGATTATTTCTGTCTAGTAAGTAGTGTTTGTTTGTTTGTTTGTTTTTTAGAACCCAACGACATACTTTGCCTGTACCCAGTGCTCTAAAATATACAAGTATAAGAGGAACCTGGTTGAACACGTCCATACTGAGCATGATGGGATCACACACCCTTGTTCCAAATGCGGGAAAGTATTCTCACACAGAAGTGACAAACACAAACACGAGAAATCATGCAAGGGAGTACATCAAATAGCTGTGCTGAAATATTTAGCATGCAAACAATGTCACAGAGAATTCAAAGATAGAAGCAACTGTAACAAACACGAGAAAAATTGCAAGGGAACAGATCATGTGAGCAATATCTGTCAGATGCGATGTTTCACAGCAGGGGGTCTCAGACAACACATCATGGCCCACAATCGACTTTCAAAAAGAAAAAAATAAAGACAACACTCCTGGGGAAGGTGATAAGCGATCCAAGCACACTGCACCTTATTCCATTTATTGCTGTTGACAATGTAGCGAAAGATTTGCAGATAGGCATGAGTTATACTTGCACAAGATGAGGGAACATTTCCAGACAGGGGCCGGTTTACAGTATCTTCCATGGGGAGACAATTCAGCACCCTGGGTTATTGAAGACGAATATGTAGACTACAACCTCCAAGAAGTATATGAAGCAAATGCACCACTGATATTGGAACCCCACAGGAAAGAACCTATCAAAAATATATACAATTTCCCACTGACAAATGAATTCACTGTGGATCAATTGATGGGATATGTTACAAACCTATAATATGAAGAGAAGAAAAATGCATTTCGACTGAATCTGATGTTCGGTGTGATACTGAGAAACAGAGAAAATTACAGATATCGGTACTATGCTCCATATGGTAATAATGCAGAACTGGACGTTCCCGCAACTATTTCAAAAAGGCTAGATATAAACAAGCTAAAAGACAGATTGGACAAAATCGATGTCACGACAAGCTTAATGAGAAACAGACCAGACACCAAATGGGTACCTGTCTTGATCATGAATGTCCATTTCGAGGTATATGACACAAGATAACCAATTGGAAATGGAGAAATTCCGGAGTATTTGCTGATGAAGAATAGTATTTACCCCCTGATCAATGATCATAATCATAACAAGAGATACACTGATAATCTTTGTGCTTTTCGTTGCCTCGCTCTTCACAGAGGACACCAAATCAACAGCTTGGAAACACCCGCAATTCTTCCAACAATGGAAGAACCACAAATCTATTGACAAGAATTTCCTTGGCTATGCTTTGAAGATTTCCCAGAATTTGAATCGATTTTCAAAGTCAACCTGGAGGTGTATAGTTTGAATGAAGATGGATTCGCCTTGTCCACATACAAGTCCAGAGTCAAACACGATAATACATTATACGTCAACCTTTTCGAAAACCATATGATGTATATCAATGATTTCTCTCTCTTTTCTAGCAAGTTCCAATGCAAGAGCTGCGAAAGACATTTTCGAACATCTCAGCTTGCACGGCGTCATGAACTAATATGCATCAACTAAACGAAGTTGATCTACACAGGTGGCTTTCATAGAAATTTAGAAAGTATTTTTGAACAATTGGATCTACACGGGATACACGTTCCAACTGACGATAGAACGTATCCTTGGTTTATCTGTTTCAACTATGAATCGTTGCTCCAGAGTAGATGACAGGCCTACTCAGTATTTAGAATGGATTCAGCAGCACGTGCCTATCAGCGTCTCCATATGTAGTAACGCTGATGTTTATACAGAGCCTTTATGCATCGTGGAACCTGATATAAACAAACTGGTGGAAAGTATGGTACTGGCTATGTATGAGATTGGAGAAACTGCAAAAAGGCTAGTAAAAGATAAATGAGGTGATTGAGGAAATAAAAGAGACAATTGATGATGATGATGATGATGATGATGAGAAAGAAAAATCATCACCACTTGGAAATTTATTAGGAAAATTAACGGGATATATAATGCAAGTCCCAGTCCTCGGATTCAACTCATCATCATACGATTTGAATTTAATAAAGAAATGTTTGGCTCGATACCTTGATCTGCACAATGAAGAGAAAACTTTCGTAGTTAAGAAGAATAACAGTTATATGTGTCTAGCCTAAGAGAGACTAAAATTCCTAGATATTTCGCACTATCTGGCTGCTGGTTCATCATACGCCAAGTTCCTGAAAGCCTACGACGTGAACGAAAGCAAAGGATGGTTCCCATACGATTGGTTCGATAACATCGAAAAACTGGATGCGAAAGAACTTCCACCACATGACGTATTCTACAATCAGATGAAGAAATCCAACATCAGTGATGCTGACTATGGATAATGTCAACGAATTTGGCGAAGCAACAACATGTCAACCTTCAAAGATTTCCTCATCTGGTATAAAAACAGAGACGTCAAGCCTTTCGTAACTGCGGTCGAACGTTTGCAAGAATTTTATTTCGAGAAAAACATAGATGTTTTTAAAACTGCGATTTCAGTTCCCGGTGTTGCGAGACAATTGGTTTTCCAAGCAACGAGAAAAAATAATACAAACTTTGCTCTTCTCGGAAAGAATGATGCTGACCTTTACAAGACGATCCAAAATAATATCGTGGGTGGTTCCAGCGTGATCTTCACTCGACACCATTATGCCGGAAAAAGTCATATCAGGGGACAGAAGCTTTGCCAATCTATTCAGGGGTATGATGCCAATGCCTTGTACCTTCAATATTTCGAAAAACCAATGCCAGTTGGGCCGTATATCCGGCGAAAGTCTGAGAATCAATTAAAACCCGAACTACGTGACAAATTCATGTCAGCCTACTACTGGATGGACTGGTTAATACGCTTCGAAGGAATTCAAATTCACCACAAGCTCAACCGAGGTTACGAAGTGAGAATCGGCAAATATCCAGTAGATTGGTTTTGTGCTGCCAAAGGACAAATACTACAATTTCACGAGTGCTATTACCACTGACACGAATGCTCAATCACCCAAAAAATTAACAATCAGAAATGGCTCAAAAGCGGAGAAAAAAAGCTGAAAACAACTCGAAAACAACGGAATATTTCAGAAGTTTGGGATACGAGGTTAGAGAAATATGGGAATGTGAATATAAGGAGTACTGCAAAGAACATCCAGCTATCTACAATTTTATTAATGTACGACGTCCTCAGTTTTTTAGAAAACACAAGCGAGAAGTCACTGAGAAGCATATACTGGAAGGCATGATTGACGGTCAGCTTTTTGGAATGGTAGAAGTAGATATACATGTTCCGGAACAGTGGAATAACTCAACAATGTCGCCTTTTCAGTATTTCGAAGAAATGTCGCCTTTGTTCTGTAACACAGATGTACATTTCGCGGCAATAGGGGAACACATGCAAAATCACGTGCGAACACATGATTTATCAAAACAACCTCGTCGGTGTTTAGTCGGAGGCATGAAAGCCAAACAGATGTTGATTGCTACTCCCCTTTTGAAGTGGTACTTGAATCATGGAATGGTGGTAACAAAGGTTTATCAGGTGGTCGAGTTTCAACCACAGTGCTGCTTCCAGTCTTTTGTTGATGAAGTCAGCTACGCATGGAGAGCCGGAGATCATGATCCAAACAAACAGATTATAGATGACACAATGAAGGTGATAGGTAATTCGGCATACGGTTCGATGATCATGAATAAAATGATGCATCGGATCATCCAGTACTTACAAGGAGAAAATCAGACGTGTCTAAAAGTAAATGAACCACGATTTCGTAAGCTCGATTGCCTGGAAGCCGAGAATGAAGTTTACGAAGTTGAAATGGCGAAAAGGTCAATCAAACTCGATCTTCCGACTCAGCAAGGGTATTTTATACTTCAATATGCCAAGCTGAGAATGCTCGAATTTTATTACGACTTCATGGATGTGTACGTAGACCGATCCAATTTCGAATACATGGAAATCGACACGGATTCGGCTTACATAGCTCTCTCTGGGAAGCTGCTGAGGGACGTAAAAAAGCCAGAGATGTTGGACCAGTATGATACGGGACTAACCGGGTTGTGTAGAGATGAAGAAAATCACTCTGATGGACGCTGGTTCCCTAGAATATGCTGCCCTAAACACTCTGCTTTCGACAAAAGAAAACCGGGTCTATTCAAGCTCGAGTATAGTGGAGACGAAATGATCGGGCTTAGCTCGAAAACTTATATCGTACGAAGATCGAAAGAAGTCAAGCCTAGTAACGGTGGAATTGCTGCATATAAATGTCTACGTAAAGCATGCGGGATGAAAAGAAAGAAAGCAGTCAACCTTCGATCTGCCGTAAAGAATGAATACAAATTCAGCTCCAAAGGAATACGAAAATGCAGCGTGAAAGCACCAATGTCTATCTACAGGAGAGTATTGCAAAGTGGGAAAGCTGAGTCAGCAGTCAATCGAGGGTTCAGGGTGCGAAACAATACAATTTACACGTATACTCAAGAGAAACAAGGCTTTTCATACTTTTACTGTAAACGGAAGGTGTTGGATTGCGGGATTCGCACAAAACCATTTGATATCACTCTATGTCCAGTTTGAGTCAGGTATACATTAAAAACTAAAACAAAAGTGAGAAAGAAGAAACGACGCTGGTAAATACGCCAACTAATAGGCTTCATCCCACAACTCTCACTCTCTCTCAAGAGAGGGAGAGAGTTGGATTGCCATTGTTGTCAGTCCCAAGCTTGAATAAAGTATGAGGGCCAGCATGGGGAAAATTTTGTTTCTTATCTCGCCTCGCCGCCGCCGCCCAGGGGGGAAAAGGCACCCTTGTTATACTTCTAGAAGTTTTGTTTTTTTCTTTTTCAAAAAACATTATTTTGATAGAATTCTTATTATAGTCTTTCGATAAATTTGTTTTGTTCATATGTTATGTTTTGGAATGTATTATTATATTTATAAGCAAATATAAAATTTCAAATTCAGACTAGTTCATTTTAATCCTGAGGACATCGTTAGGAGAAAGAGGCGAGTGGCGTCCATCTTATATCTTGACATTTATCACGAGTCGATAAACTAATATTGATGCTGTTTCCAGCACATGTAACAGCACAGTTACTCCCTTATTAATATGATTTACATCCTGTTTTCAGTACAGCTGAACTACTTCAATTGATAATCAAGGGGTACCTGTTTGGTCAGGGTCCTTTGAATATTAAATTGAAATATTTTATGTGTACTGAATGCAAAGTATACAGCAACCCTTTGTGGTGATTGTGCTGCTTTAGGAAACTGAAATCTTACAAATGAAGAATTATAAGTAAAGAGACAAATTATATATAAACATTATTTATTGATACACATAGGATAAATATGTTGTATGTACTAATATACAAATAAATCGTTTGCATACAAATCATCTCCAAAGAGAGATTGGAATTCATTCATCGAGCGTCCATGGCACTTCCACAATAAATACATAATACAGTAATGTCCACTTTACTGTCAAAACTTTGTAAATGTCTCGAATTATGGTAGAACGATTTGTCACTCAAATAGTTGCCTATATAGGTGCTGTATGTCTCGGGAGTGTTACCATAACTGTCAAAATATTCTATTCTATCGTCATGTCTATATATAGCTAGCCAATGAAATCCTTCACTTCCTCTAGGGTCAGTGTTGACAATAAGTCTTCGTTTGTGTCTCTTAATGGGTATTTGATCAGCTGCAAATACCCCTCCACGCATTTCGATAGATTCCAGTCAGATATGATACAACACTGTAATTGATTCATGTTCATTCTGTGATTACGTTTCTTTGCGGATCTATCTGAAATAACGCTGGCGTTTCGCTGTAAATTATACAGGACACAGCTTCCGTTAAGGCTTTTCCGAATTCTACCTGCAATCTGACGATACCTCGTTTAAGTAGTGGTAAAGACGCAGTACCGAAGTTAGGTTCAAGTCATAGCAAAATAATACATAACCGTCGGCATATTCCTCCAATGAAATACCATTATCATTTTACCCTCGCTCGAAGTGAAATTAAGTTTGGTGGGGCCTGATCTTCCGATCAAAGTACTGTCTCGAGTCAAACTAATTTAACGAATATCGAAATTTTGAAAATTATACGGGTTCTTCGAAAATGTGCCTGTCACTGCAGAACTCGAAACGAATCCGATAACTAGTCTGGCGGGGGAAAAGCCCTAGAAAATATTATCTGCCGTAAATGAATTGCGACCTCTATAAGTGGTTATCGTCTTAACCTTGGAGCTGTTGAATGGATATTTCGCTGTGATACTTTCGAGCGTTTAGTTGTGCGCCAAAATAACTGACGGAGAAACCTTGCAAGTTTCTAAGATCACGTCTTCTATGTGTACTTTGTACGTTGCATCGTCATTGGTTGTCATTAGACAAAAGGACGGGTTGGTGCGATACAACCTCACGACAATATCCACTTGATTAAGTATATAACGATCTTGCAAAAATAGATCGTGCAGTATCGGGCCACATCAGTCGCCAGTTTTGCTCTCTGACATGCTCTTGGAACGTTCTATGAGTCCAGTGTTCAGTCCTTTCGTGTTCGAGTCGTCCATATGACAGTTCCTATCTTTGTAAAATAGCTGACTTTTCAGCTGCGTGAATTTCTCGCTCGCCCCGTATTTCAACAGCGTTTGAATAATACTCTTGTATTGGAAATTATTGGTGTTTGATGATACCAGCTTCCCAGACATAAAGACGTCTACTTGTTCAAACATTGAGGACATGAATAGATTGACCGTCCCGACTTTATCAGTCGCTGCGATCGACGTGCCGTCTTTTTTGGTAATTTTAGCTTTTATGTGTAAGCGACTTCTTTTCAAATCCAGATATTCCATGGCATTCTGTCCCGATATATGGAACTCGATAGGTGAGAGGTCAGAGAGTTGAGACACTGGACGGTTTTCTTCGAAGGTTATACTTTGAACTCCCGTTTGATGAGGCGGCAACTCAAAAAGGTTAAGGGAGCTGGGCTGTGACTCACTGAATGTTTCTTTATTTAAGACCGACATTGTCAAACGAGTCTGATTTCCGCTTCTGCTGCTTCTGAGCGACCTGAGGCTTACTAACGTGTTTGCGTTTTTAAAACTCCTTTTATAGATGCCTGCCTCAGGAGTTGACTTTTGGCTCGCTCCACATCTTGTTGGGAGGGAGATACTAGAGTCACTTCAATTTCAGCTTGAGGCGGAGGCAGTTCCACAGAATATTTTTAGATCGGTATCATAAAGGTCGATTGACTATCACCTAGACCACCACCCCTCTGCACGTTATCTGCATATGTGTTAGTTTTACCACTGGCGATATTCCTGTAAAACCGGTATTTTGAGTTTATCCATCTTTAGATACCTTTTCAGATGTAGGGTCAAGGTCGACGGTTCTGTTAAAAATTAAGCCGGGTAACCCGTTTGATCTCTTATATAGATTTCCATGTCATATATTTCTTTCACTTTCAAAGGAATATATTGAGGCAGTGAAAAAACGTGCGTCAATTTCCCGTTCTTAGACGGGTAAACAGCTCGCATCAAAGGCTCCGAATTATCACTGACAATTGACTCAGTACACACGTCGCACATCACGTTGAGGTGTGACTTTCCTTTAGCGGTTTTGGAACTTTTCATAGAGGCATCAATATCAGCGATCGCAATCATCCAATATCCCTATAACTTCAACGGTGAATTCAAATGGACAAGAAAATGATAAGGATTGTTGTCTTTCCAATATCTCAAACTCTGATCGCTCCTAACCGTTACATAGAAGTCAGATTGCATCTCAGTCTCGGCAAAACTGGTTTTAACAGCAAAAGTATTATATGCTGATATTTAGCTAACAATCGATACAGTTTCTTTCTTGTAGTCTGCTTAGATACCAATCGTCGAATAACATTTCTGTACTCGTACAACTTCTTTTTGTCTTTGGTAGTCATGGGGCATACATTATATATAACCTCAGTCAAGGCATGCAGCTGATCATCAGACAAAGTTCTTAAAATAGCTTTGCGTTGGGAGTCAGTGGTTGATATTAATATTTGGAATAATGCCGAATGTTTCTTTATACCCATGTTACTCGGTAGAGATGTATAGTCATTATGGCGAGTTAGTAACGTTTGACCTGCTATTTATAGATCTCAGATCATCTTCTTTTACCCAATCGTATTTGGGACTAGGCCAGGCTTTCCAACTCACAAGGTATTCTTTTTGCCCACCTATTTTACGAGATCGAATAACTGCGTCAATCAAATAGACATATCCCTCGTAGGCCTTGCTCAGCTGATTCTGATAGTTCCAGTAATTATTTCTCCAGTCATAATATTTTGTGCACTCACATGGTCACCAAAATACAACCCTTTCTGCTGCTGGTAAAACTGTTCTGCACAAAGGTATTGAGTTTTATTTAGAGTAAAGTCACATCTGTAGAAATGTGAGAATACAGAATCTTTTCTGTAAAACAACAGAATCTCCTTTCCATATAGTCAGAACACCGTATTTCTAACATCATCCTCTGTAATAACGACACTCCGAAACTCTTCGAACGAAAGTTCTTTCCCTGTCTGTTCGAGTTCTTGTCGTAATGATTCAAACACTCTGATAGGATTGACTTTCTTGTATATAACATTGAATAATTCATGCCATTTCTCATTTTCTTCCAAGCATAAGTCATGGTCATTTTAACTGGAACGGCTGTTTATACATCCAAAACACTGCTTCTCTATTTCTGCTCGTAATTCAGATCGAACAAGTTGTTCATAAACATTCAGGACTTTCGGGCATAATTCGTCACAGGTTTCCCAATCTGTCACATTATTAGATTTTAATGACTGTTCTTGTATCTTTATTTCATTGTCTATTGTAACAGTATGTTCATTCAGCACATTATACTCACTCATATTTAATGCAATCCCATAAGGAGATGGTCTCAACTGTCCTTCATTATTTCGGTAGAATTTTCTGAAATGAACCATTGTCTGTCCTCCATATATAGACACGCTAATATATATTGATCTTCCGAGATAAATCAAGTCTGATTCAATAGCTTCTATGCCTTCAACTCGAGAAAGAATTTGGTATTCTAACACGTCCAAATTCGTTTTAAACACTTCAAGTTCAGCAATATCCAATGCTATACCATCTGGTGTAGGCTTCAGCTCTTCTGTAGATACACTCACAAATATATCTCTTCCTAACTTGATCATCTTGACAGTTTTTAAAAAAGCAACAACAATTAAATTTCCATACTATCAACTGGCCTGTATATAGGTTTGACCCAGTAACTAGATAGATCCCATATAAAGCTGTTTAAACTGGTTTCCACTGACCATTTTCTTTGTTCATATTGTAAAAGGTTTAGAATTCATTGACGCCAATGACTGTAAACACAACATTGGTACAAATAAACCTTGTCTTCAATCGAATAGACTTGAATCATTATATCTCAATAGTCCCGTTTCAAAGGAAAGCTATTCTATACACGTGTAGCTCCATTCAAACAACATTATTTGAGTTTGTCACAACTATTTGCTACCCTGAAGCAATTCCATTCATTCCGTTTTAATTGGTGCTTACTTGATGAAAAGGTCTTTACAAAAGTGTAAATATAATAACACAAAAGGACTACCCCTACAATAATAACTCAATATCAGCATTTGGAGACCCCGTGACCTATATATCGATGGCTGAGGCTGGTACTGTACCTGGTATTAGTTTAACCTTATTTGCGAATTACAAATAGTTAGGACAGACAAACATTGACTGAGTAACCAATTTGAACAAATATCAAACAGGGTTGTATTAATTCACTACAACCAAGTTTATATCTCCACTAGGTCAGGTAAACACTGAGATTATATTTGACAAACACTAAACCGGTTGTCGTTGAGACTTTGACCTATTAAGAACCTGTTATCTATTTAACACACCTCTGGGCCATATACTCTAATGAATAGCCAGTGACCTCATTCACAGCACGTGATATTAACTTAACCTTATTGACACTTTCATTTATTGGTCAGCTCGTGGTGAGGTTCTGTCGAGAAATGGACGGGGCATCAATCTGGCGATACCATAAGACCTCATAAAGATTGATTACACAAACCTATAACTGAATTAATAATATCTTTATTTATATATAGTCAACTTGCTCAAATAATGGCAACTATTTCACTGGTTTTCTTACATGTAGCACCATTTTACGGTTTTTACCCAACACTATTTTTATTTGCAATTTTAATTTTTATCAGAAATCCCCCTGCACTATTATTCGGGTCTGCACTGTTATTAATTTTCGGCAAAATCTGAATCGAACAGATTAATGAATTGAACCGATTTCTATGTACATCAATCACACTCAAACTTTGTTTGGCTGGGGGTAATTATATAATCTGCAATTACCTATACCCATCGGTGTCCATGAAATTAATCTCATTTACCTGATGTTTCTAATAGCTTCTGTTCTAAGGAGCTGACCTTCAATTTCAAATTGAAGTTCTCCTCTTTCCGCCTGACCAGTTCAGCATCTGAACTTGATTTTTGAGTGATGACTGTGCTGACTGCTTTTTTGTATTCTGCAAATACATATAACACAAATATTATGACTTAGGAGTTGGAGTTTATCAATATGTAAGTGAAAGGTACACTATAATATAAACATATGTATCCACTCAAGTCTCAGTCAGTAAAATATAACACCTTAAGACTTATATAATCATCTTGTATATTTAGACTGAAAGGATTTCAAAGATAAAATAATCGCATGCAAAACAAAGTTTCTATCTCATATTTCAGAAGTGGTTTAAATTAAAAAGAGACACTTATAAAAAATTTAGCATACCTGGTCCAGGTAATCATCACTGACATAACATTATTTTAATTTAAGTGGGTCCCAAAAACAGTGCATGCACTGGATGTATATATCACAGACTGCATCGGCAGAATCGAATGGTCAATAAAAATACTAGTATTAAATAATTATCATATGTATTACCTGATCGTTTGATTTCTTTTTCAATGCATCCAGAATCTTTTGGCTTTCTATTTTTTCTGATGCCTTTACACCTTTCTTCTGTGCCTTCGCTTTAATCTGACACTCTGACACCTATATCAAAGAGAAAGAGAACATAGATTTTGGTATGCATATAAGAAAGATTTGCCGCCACCAATGGACCAAATATGTGGATAATCGAACGCATGTATGTGAAAAATAAGTAACAGACATATAATAGCACATGCACAATAGCACATGCAGACACTTGTTTTATACCCAAATCTTAAGTTATCAGTTGAGGTAGGGTCCTGCGAATCAGGAATTTCATTTCGAATCGAATCTCGAATCAGGGAACAGGTTCACGAATCAAATCGAATCTCAAATCGAATCATTGTCTGTTGTGAACATAGATATAAAGAAGATTGACCTTGAGCATATAATTTGAGTAAATTGTTTATGGTTGGTGAAATCTTTCATATGTCACTGTTAAAGTGAGTTTTATCTGTAGGCTGTCAATTTATCGGAGAAAATGTTTGAGACATCGCGTTTAATACTGGTCGTTTTAGGCTGTAAATGTGTAAAATTATCGATTTATATGTGAAAGTTTTCAGGAAATTTATGTTAGTAGATGATTCGATATATTTCGAATATTGCAAACGAATTGAATCGAATCAGGACGAACGATTCGCAAATCGAATCTCAAAGCTTCGCAGGGCCCTAAGTTGAGGGTATACAACCTAATTCTAACCAGTAACCTGACTAATGAACATAATACCTCAAGATCCGTATCATTCTGTTCTTCGTCCGATGAATCCAATCTCTTTGTCTTTTTTATCCGTCTACCCCTCCCATGTATTTCTTCCACCTGCTGGGTAGCTTCTAGCAGAGGGAGATTTTGCTCGGTCATCAGCTTGACCACCTCTGCTAATTGCTTTCGATCATCTTCAATGAACAATATTTCAAATAATAAGACATGTATATAGAGGATATAGAATGTTTTTGAGTTGATACCGGAAATATCTGGCGAGTTGTCGCCAGAATTTTTTATTTTTGCGAGCAAAAATACATTATTTCTGGCTAGTCACGAGAAAAAATACATTATTTCTGGCGACATGCAACGAGTGAGATATTGCTGGTATCAAATAAAAACACTAGATTTTCTTTTATTATATGCTTTGCAGAGACGTTGCTACAGGTCACCCCCCTCCATATTTGCCAAATGTTTAAACTTTTTGGAAATTTGGATGTCAAAATTCGAAATTTCAGGTAGAATTTGGTAGGAATTCTTAAGTTTCTATACCTGTAATTTTGTCTAATATTAATGTTTCAGTTGGCAAATTGGGTGATAATTTCCAAAATAGATTTGGAAAATTTTGAACCAGAGGGGGAGGTGCTTTATATTGTAAAGCATGTCAGGTACTGCCGTGATTGAAGAATCTTGACTATTTTTTATTAAATTATAAAATGTACCAGAATTATCAATTAAAAATCCTTTTCCTGATTTAATATTATGAAGTTTAATATACAGCCACAGCTAGTGTTGTATATTTAATGTTAACTATATTTTATTGATCTCTCTAAAAATACAAAACAAAAGACACAGATACAAGATACCAGAATATGAATTAATTAAAACAATTAATTAAACAAATTTAAAAATAAAAAAACAATTAAATTATAAAAAAAAGGATAAAAATTAATAAATATTAAAAAATTAAAAAAAACAAATTAAATTTAAAAAACATTAAATTAATATTAAAAAATTAAAACAAAATAAATATTAAATTAAAAAAATATATATAAATAAAAACAAAATAATTACAAAAATGTCATGTTTCTGACCAACCACGCCAGTGGCGGGCTAACCTGCTAGTCTATATATATATTTTGAGAATTCTGTATATATATGTGTGTGTGTGTGGGTACTTCATAGAATCGAAAACGGCTTCGCGGATCGAGGTCAAATTTCGTATATAAGGGTAAAAAGCCACGGGGATCGCCGACGTTGCATTTTGGACAAGCTCTGATCACTCATTCTCCACTCCCAATCAATAAAATCACCGCAAACACGGCGGGGTTAATCTGGGTTGATATTCGCTCGCGATCCAAGAGGAGTAACTCTACATTTTTTTATATCTGTATATGTATATTTTTATATCCATATTCACTTCAAACTGCTAAACCCGTTGAGCCAAAACTTGCTAATACCTCCCAAAATATAGAATTTACATTTTCTCATATATACATTTCTTGTTACGGCTGAAAATCTTTGTCTATTTTCAATACATTCATATAAACAAGCTCTAAACATACACCCCTCGATTCCTGCTAACTCACGCACCTTATATGGCTGCTAAAATTTAGTAAATACCAGGCAGTGCGATACGTCTCTGAATCTGACGGATTTCCACTGCCTTCTCCTTTGACCATCTCGTAAAGGTGGGGGGGGTGGTCACTCCCAAGCCGTGAATGCCAACAACAACGAGATTGTTGGCGAGAAAATAATTAGTTCAAATTACTAAATCCACTCAATGCTAATTTTCTCTTTACGGCAATGTGAGAATCTTCGGGCTAGCCAAAACTTTCTAATACCTCGCAAAATATAGAATTTACATTTTCTGATGTATACATTTTTTGTTACGGTTGAAAATCTTAGTCTATTTCCGAAACATTCAGATTTTAAAGTATAAACTTACACACCACAATTCCTGCTAACTGACGCAGCTATATGGCTGCTGAAATTTAAGTTATTCCGAGGCACTGCGATACGTCCCGAATCTGACGGGACTTCCACTGCCCCAAACCGTGAACGCCAACGACATTGTTGGCGAGAAATAGCCCCCAAGCTGTAAATATCAACAACAACGACATTGTTGGCGAGAAAATAATTAGTTAAAATTACTAAATACACGCAATCCTATTTTCCCTTTTCGGCAATGTGAGATTTTTCGGGGAGCCGTGATGCCAACAACAACGACCCGAAGCCCTGAATGCTAACAACAACGACATCATCGGGTCAGTTTTTTAAGTGAATCCGAGGCACTGCGATACGTCCCGAATCTGACGGGACTTCCACTGTCCCAAACCGTGAATGCCAACGACATTGTTGGCGAGAAATAGCCCCCAAGCCGTAAATATCAACAACAGCGACATTGTTGGCGAGAAAATAATTAGTTAAAATTAATAAATACACGCAATCCTATTTTCCCTTTTCGGCAATGTGAGATTTTTCGGGGAGCCGTGATGCCAACAACAACGACCCGAAGCCCTGAATGCTAACAACAACGACATCATCGGGTCAGTTTTTTAAGTGAATCCGAGGCACTGCGATACGTCCCGAATCTGACGGGACTTCCACTGCCAAAAACCGTGAACGACATTGTTGGCGAGAAAATAGTCCCCAAGCCGTAAATATCAACAACAACGACATTATTGGCGAGAAAATAATTAGTTAAAATTACTAAATACACGCAATCCTATTTTCCCTATACGGCAATGTGATATTTTTCGGGTAGCCCCGAGCCGTGATGCCAACAACAACGACCCGAAGCCCTGAATGCCAACAACAACGACATCATCGGGTCAGTTTTTTTCCGACCGATGTACCTTAAATCATACCTCTTTTAGGGAGGGTGTGTATATGTGTACTTCATAGAATCGAAAAAGGCTGGTCGGATCGAGCTAAAATTTCCTATATACGGGTAAAATCCCACGGACACCATAGTTGTCGCGTTTTGGAGAAGCTCTGAGCACCATTTCTCCACTCCCAATCATCAAAATCACCGCGAACGGCACTGCGGTGGTTAATCAAGTGATAATTTAATGAGCGTTGTATATGACGCGTCGCTATAAAAAGAGCGTTTGTGGCAATTCAACGCAACACAGAGATATACAGGAACAATATTTTGAGTGCTCTCCGCATACTCGATTGAGTTAAAACTTCCTATCTAAGGGTAAAATCCCACGGGCACCGTAGTTGTCGCCTTTTTGAGAAGCTCTGAGCACCCTGTCTCCACTCCCAATCATCAAAATCACCGCGAACGGCACTGTTACATTGCATCATTATTCAGACATGATCGTGTTGTGTGATTCTTACATACTCAGGGCTTCCTAGGAACGTTCACCTTGAAACGGATACCCACAAATTATATATATGCGTGTTGTGTGATTCTTACGAACTTAGGCCTTCCTATGAACGCAGATCGGGTCAGTTTTTCCGCCCTAGGTGATTTTCACCTCGAAACGGGTACCCACAAATTATATATATATGTGTGCATGTGTCATTTATAGACTCGAACCGATTGCGCTCACACTTGCTACCTACAGGAAGTGTCATGAACGGGTTAAAATGTGACCCCGACCTGACCTTGACCTTGAAAATGATCAATTCAAGGTCAAATCGGGTAAAATATTGAAAAACCAAAAATTAATTTAAAAAAAAAAAAAAAATCTGACCAACCACGACTACTATATATTTTGAGACTTCCGTATATATATGTGTATATATGTGGGTACGTCATGGAATCGAAAACGCCTGGACGGATTTAGCTCAAATTTCGTGTATAAGTGTAAAAACCCACGGGGATCGTCCACGTCGCATTTTGGACAAGCTCTGAGCACCGATTCTCCACTCCCAATCATTAAAATCACTGCAAACGCCACTTCGGGGGGGGTGGGTTAAGGCATCAACGATCTTTATATTGACCATATACGAATGACGAACGCTCTTTATTGCAATCGACGTGGCTAAACGACTAGCCCCATGCGTCCGAAATACGGATGCGGGAAGAAATGCAATTATCTCGATTCAAAAGGCAGAATTGATCTAAGAAGCGTTTGTTTACAATTCAACGCAACCTTATCGCTCGAAAGATTATGCAGAGATATTTCACGACGGGATTAATTGACTGTCCGCTCTTTTCGAGGACTACGGGGAAATTTAGGACGGGTACCATGAATTAACTCATTGAAAAACAAAGAATGCGTTGTCTGTCGTTCCTAGGAAGGGGGGATTTCATCGGGTCAATTAGAATAAAAATTAAATAAATAGGTCAATTAGAATAAAAATTAAATAAATATTAAAAAATTCAAAAAAACATAAATTAAATTTAAAAAACATTAAATTAATATTAAAAAATACAAAAAAATTAAACTATTAACAATTTAAAAAAATATATAAATAAAAACAAAATAATAAAAAAAATGTCATGTTTCTGACCAACCACGCCAGTGGCGGGCTAATCTGCTAGTCTATTATATATTTTGGAAGATCTATGTGTGTGTGTGTGTGTTCGCGATGAACTCAAAAACGGCCCAGTCGATTTCGATGAAACTTGGTATGTGGGGGTATTTTGGCCGGGGGTGGCATGGGCCTATTAATTTGTCCGTGTGATGTGACCTTGACCTTGAAATCGGGTCATTTCAAGGTCAAACGCCCGAATATCACGGGATTTCGGTCAAACTTGGTATGTGGGGTACTTTCGTTTGGGGAGTCTCATAAGCATATTCATTTGCCCGTGCGACGTGACCTTGACCTTGAAATTGGGTCAATTCAAGGTCAAATCGCCAATTTTGATGGGATTTCGACGAAATTTTATACATAGGGTTACTTTTGTCCAATGAGTATTTTGGACGGATCAAATCGTGACCCCGACCTGACCTTGACCTTCAAAATGATCAATTTAAGGTCAAATCGGGTAAAACCGGATGTATTTCGACGGGTACTTTTGTCGGGTACTTTTGTCTGGGTAGTGTTTTGGACGGGTCAAATCGTTACCCCACCTGACCGTGACCTTCAAAATGGTCAATTCAAGGTCCAAGCCCGGACGATGTCGGGTCACCTAGTAGTATATCAAATTTATCACTGTTTATAAATTATACACTATAGACTATATACATACTACCAAATTTCAGTATGTTGGCTGTGTGAATATTATCGCATGCAGCATCAGAATTCTACTTTTTTGATTTTTTCTTTCTTGCCGCCTTCGTCTGTCCATCTGATTTCTGCGCTGCACTCGAAATCCCAATTCTGATCATTCAAATCCTCCGAATCGACATCGATGATATTGCAGGTATCTATAATTTCCTAAATTGTCCCTTCCTATGGCAAATTCCATTTTGAAATGATTTTCTTTGAATTTAAACTAAATGGAACAACTCTCCCGAATCGGCAATCAAAATTCAAAGGACGCGGAACGTTGAAATAAAATATCGCGCCAAATTCGAAATAGATTCAAAGAGGCCTTACAAAAAAGCAGACACTCCAAGACATTAAACGGAACGCACCAACATTCTCCAACTGCATTGTCTGACACTTCTAATTACAAGATAAACAATATTAGTAGGCAACATTGCATGGCTTTACCGGTATCTGTTTTATATATTTGTCCATGTGATAACATTGAAGTGACAATTAAATAATTAAAAGTATCTCATTTACATTCCGTATCGTATTCCTCTTTTTCAAGAAATCGACCGGTGGTACAAACGACTGGTTTTTGAATAAAAAGTGGTAACTGACAACGACTTTTGAATTATATGGCCTAAATACTCATTCCGATAGCTGAATATCAAGCCTTAAGGCCACCGCACTCACAGATGACAAATTTCGTGGCGATAAGAATCGGCAACAATCGGCTGTGTGTGCGGTAATGTTTTGGAGCGAAAATTATTGGAGCGAAAAAAATCGCCAGTTTCCAACATGTTGGATTTTGAGGCTGCGTGCATATATTATAAATGCTACCGTAGATCGATTTGACCTTGTATTTCTGTAGATTATTACCCTGATCGGGATAAATTTCTATTTGTTGATGTATGCCGATAATAACAGCCAGGCGACTCAGTGTGTTCATAATGATTTAATCACTCAAGACTTGTTGACCAGTCGGACGATGTCTAATCCCTTGACTAGGGGGACCAGTTTCGCTGGCAATATTTACTGACCTACTGAGGTAATATTGACCTACTGAGCACAATGATTCTTGATATTTCTTAGACTTTATTTTAATAGGTACAAATGTAAAGTTTTTAAATATAACTTGACACATACATGTACATATTGTGTTTTACTGACATGTTTAACATAGGTTACCCGCACATTTGCAAATAGTTGCACGTTGGTTTAATGTAGGTCACACAGCCCCCCCCCCCCCCCCATCAGTCTGCTAGGCTCCCGTATATATTGGACATATTTCAGTTCATGTTGATCTACATGTAGTTTTATGAAAGGACACTTTTGCACATTTTCTGTAAAATCGAGGTCACCTGACCCTTATAATTCCTTCTTTTGTTGTATCTATTATGGCTGCAACGATACACTTTGTACATTGTATACTATACTATACGTATCACGATACATTAACGACCAACGATATGATATTTATCACGCAAAAACCATGTTTTGCACGAGTATTCTACCTAAAATTACTAAAACAAACGCAGTATTTACATGTTTGGGTTATTTTTTATTTCGATGATCTAAATTGTTATATTTCTATTTGTGTATCGTGATACACTTCACACGATACGATACATACGCATATCGTGTGAGAGCGCATCGGGTGCGATTCATCGAAATCACAATGAATCGTTGCAACTATTAATATATATCTAGATAAATCCTATCAACTTGCGCCTTGTGTGTACATGTACTTGAGTAATGTTATATTGTAAAAATCACACTCACGAGTTACGTACAACTACCACAGGTCTGGAAAAAGTGCAATTTCTTCTACATGTACAGACAAATATGTCCCAATGCGTATGGGCTGCAGTAATAATATGGTTTCTCTATTTGTCAGCGCATCGTACGCAACGAATCACTCGCTCTGCTCCCGTATAAACAAATTAAATACACCTTTATATTTAAACAGATGTTTTCAGGTAGCTTGTGTTTAGTCTACACACAACAGTGGTATTTGCAATGGAATAGAAAAGCCACAGTATGAAATGGGCGAAATGGAAAAATCGTATAATATATAATATATATACTATCATATGTTTACTTTTAATTCCAGGATTATACTGAATCCAGTGATGATGAGGATTCTCAGAGTTCACTACATAATACTCAGACTGAAACAGTGAGTAAAATTCTCTTTGTGTTTTCACGCCTTGTTATTACACAGAAAACAATTGCCAGTGTGTTTCGTAACTTAGACCAAAGTTTTGTACCTAAATGTGGTCAATGAAGCTAGTGGCCAAAATATTATATTTTAAATGATACAGACCAAAATAAAGGCCATACAGGGTTGATTTTTTGCAGAAAATTAATAAGCGTACATGTATGATTATTTGGATCCTGAGAGTAGTATCGGTTAAATTGAGGGTGTGATAATAGAATGTGATCACTTTACTAGTAATACTAGTACGTTCAAATATACAGGAACTTAGGAGGCCACGATGGAAAACAAAAGTGCAGTCCAGGCAACTCTGTGCAATTAACGAAAATTTTCAGCCTGATGTCATTTGAGACATTGGTTATGTTTGGTACTTCGATATCAAAATAGTCAATTAACCAGGGGAAGGGACAGCGCTAGTTAGTATATATGCCTATTAATCCGATTTCAATTTCACCATGTCCGAGTGCACCGTATTTGCCAACGTCATGGGGTCGCAAACTTGTGAATGGTGAATGGTAGTACAAGCCAATATTTTACTTCTGGTATGATAGCAAGTGCCGAGAGTGTCGTAGCCATATCCCATGACAAATGGAACATCGGGAGGGGAAGACCGACTGGCCCAGTTGCAATAATCTCAGGACTAACTTTAACCATGGCAATGCTGTAGCTAAACAGATTTGTTGTATAATGTGACACTCATGTGCTTCCGGCGTCCCTGTATTTTATTTATTAATATCTGACTTTAATAATATCATACATGTACGTGTACTAATCAGATTTTATTAATATAATATATCAGATATATGTATTTTAATTTTTCAGTCTGGTGATGATCAGGACGAGGGATCCACTGAAAATGATGAGTACAACCAGCCAATATTTGAAGGGTCAGATATCACAAAATGACAAGCAATGTCTCTGATAATGGCGCATATGGTACGACATAAAATGAGCGGCGTTGCAATGAGAGACACAATTGCTTTGATTACTACTCTAATTCCTGACTCAATTCCAAGGTCTAAATACTTCTTTGACAAAGAGATATTTAAAACTTGCGAGAACATGAACATGCATCATTGTTGCAGTTTGTGTCAAGTAGTTGTTCCTGATGATTCTTCACAGTGTCCAAGTTGTGCCGAATCGTTTGACTTAGATCAGGCAAAAAAGGATTGCAGATACTTTCTCAGTGTGCCACTCGCAGAACATATTAAGGACTTGTTTGAAAAACATGATCTGAACAGCCATCTAATTCGGAAAAATGAGCAGAGGAATACCGTCAGTGACATCATGGATGGTAGAGTATACAAGAGTGAAAAAGTCCACGATTTATTGGTGACTGACAATAACATAACATTGACAGTCAACACCGACGGCGTGCCAGTCTTCAAATCATCAAGGCATACTTTCTGGCCTATGTTCTCTACGATCAATGAGTTGCCTCAAGAGAAAAAGTCAGAATTTACGATTCTTCATTCGCTTTGGCTCGGACCAACAAAACCAAAGCCAAATCAATTCCTGAAACCATTTTGTGATGACATAAACACAATGTATTCAGATGGAATTACATGGTGTGATAAAAGAGGAAATCCCCAAACAAGAAATGCATGGCTATTGCATGCGTATGTGATACTGTAGTCAGACCGACATTACAATGAACTACACAGTTTAATGGCAAATATGGCTGCAGCTATTGCTATCATCCAGGTATTTCCACACCGAAAGGGAATGGTCATGTCAGGGTATATCCTATATCGGAAGAATTTCATGGTATGAGGACTCACAATGATATCATTGCCACGAGTGGTGTGATTGTTGAAGAGAAAGACAAGAAAGTGGTGAAAAGTCCAAGTATATCCTATCTGCTTCCGCATTTTGATATTTTGTGGTTTCCCACCAGATTATATGCGTGGTGCATTGCTTGGTGTGGTTAGACACCTGACTGAACTCTGGATGGACAGTTCATCCCATTCTGAAGAATACTACCTTGGAAGAAAGGCAGATATAATCGACAACAGACTGCTAAATATAAACACTCCAAAAGAAATTGCTCGAAAACCAAGAGCAATAAGGGACCGTAAATTATGGAAGGCATCTGAGTGGCGAACATTTCTGCTATCCTATACACCTATAATCCTTCAGGGCCTTCTTCTAAGAGACCACTACAACCACTGGCTGTTGCTTGTGAATGGCATTACAATCTTGATCGGTAACAATATCTCTGAGGCCTTGATTACTAAAGCTCGTCTTTATCTCAGTAAATTTGTGGTTTTGATGAAATCCTTATATGGACTGGAAAATGTCAGCTACAATATCCACTTGCTGGCACATTTATGTGACTGTGGAAAATTGGGGTCCTCTGAGCACAACATCAGCATTTTTGTTCGAAGATGCAAACGGTCGATTGCTCTCACTTATACATGGTACACAATATGTTGAAATCCAATGTGTCAAATGGTTCAGTGCTCACATGATTGTTTCGGTATTTGCTGACAAATATTTATCGCAACCAACATGTATACCACGAGTACATGATGCCTACAACAAAATTAGTGAAACAAAAATATATGTTAAGAAAGCGGATTCTTTTGATGGGTGTACTGTTCTTGGAAGAACAAAATCATATATTCTGACCTTATACCAGGATCGTCTAGTAGAACGCCATCATGAAAAAACTGTATTACATCGACAATGTTTCAGTTACAAACGAATAATTGTAGGTGGGCACATTTTTACAACGGAAGTATACGATTCAAAATACAGGTCTGACAACTCATTAGTTGCTCTGCAAACTGGAGAAATTTGCAGAATTCAGAACATTTTTGTTTGCAAATTGTTATGTTCATGTGAACCTGGAAACTGTGTGTCCACAAACAGTTATTTGACCTGGCTGTGTGTTGTCAGTATCACATGGTCACACACGTAATAATCTTTTTAAGTTATTCAAATGCATTGATAACAATATGAACAACCTCAAAGTATTTTCTGTGAATGACATCAAGAGAATGTGTCTTATGGTGCCATATACTTCTTGTGATTATGTAATGGAAATGATCGATTTTGAGAAAGAATAATACAGGATGCTCATTAGGCCAAATATTAAAATATAAATTACTGGTTCTCAGGCAGATTTGTTAAGTGATTTTTTTATTATGAAGCCAAAGTAGTAAGAAATTAGATGAAAATCATCTATTACTACTAGCAAAGTAGTTTGTTCTCAATTTTCTTTTGTTTTATTTGAAATTTGAATTTTTTTTTTTTTTTTTCTGGAATCTGGAGTGAAATTTCCATGAATAATAATCTATAGATTATGTCTCATCCCCTAATTGATAGAAAATTTCCTGATAACACATATATTTTTTTATTTGAAACAGAAATTACATGTAAAAATCAGCTGATTATTTACATATGTTATTTGTCATTATTATTCAATGTGTGATATCACTAACATTTCTTCTGAAGATACACAATCTGATTGTTTGAGAGCTCAGCTTTACAATAAAGTAAACATTCAATTTTGTGCAATAAAACTGCTCAAGTCTGATTATAAGCGGTCAATCTCGGTCATTGTCCTGACCAAAAAAAAAATTTGAAATGATATAAAGCCATCTAAATTACGATATATTTAGTTATAAACCGAAGCAAATGACATGTTGAGATATCAATGCTTTTGTATTTGATCAAGTTTATCAATGTATTTTACATCGCAGTTTTATTTTTGCAAATGGGCAACAAGTATATATATCGATCGAACGATCATGGGTGCTTTCGCAGTCGTACAGTACCTCTACCTAGGTGTTTGATTTCTAAACATGAGAGATTTTGATCTGTTCTTGTGATGGATTGAATTACAATGTAGATAAACACATTTTTTGTTTCGTTCTATAATAACCAAATAGACCACACAAACTATTAAATGGAAAACTTGCCCTTCAGGCTAGTTTTGTAATAGTATGTTATTGGTCTATTTGGCCAATATCGAACTCAACGAAGTATGTTTTTCTCCAAGATATTTGCTGATTGGGACAATCTCAAAATACATGTACACATATACTCTCACCTGCCTAATAATAGTGATAGCACGATTATTAATTTTCAACAATTAATCCTCGTGATCACTATTATTAAGCAGAAGGACAAATAGTGAAAATGCCATCACTACTATTTATTTTCCTGAAAAAATCCACCTGTCACTATTATTTGGCCATCACTATTATTAGGCAGGTGAGAGTACTACCAGATCGACCTGTGTAACCACTTAAACCGGAAAATGTATATACTGGAAATGGCATGATACGCCGTTAGTTAATTGTTTTGCTACCAAAATCATCAATTATTTGGCAAAATATATAGCCAGTTGAAAATATGTTGTGCTGAACAGTTGAATATCTAAATTTTCAAATTTAGTACATGTAGTTGGGAATGGGATATCACTCTACATGTATCTTAAACTTGAATGTTCAACGTTATGTATTTTTGGAGTCCTAACACATTCATTAATGAAAGCAAAATTTATGCGACACGCCGCTCCATAAACCGGCTACGCTTTCATTTCTCGATCAACGGTGAAACTACAACAGTTATTCCTTATAATTCCACCTCAATAACGTGTATCTACACTTATTGTGCGATCAACTACACTACATGTATATTATATATAATGTAAAATGCATATGTAATGTACATCACCCAACATGAAATATACAACTGAAATCAACACGGCGGAAAATTAACCATCAGTCAGTAACAACTGTCACGCATGGCTGTATGTTCAATCAAGCCGACAGCCAATCAAAACCAAAGTTTACTCGTGTGGCGTGTCCGCGGTGGCTTGTATTGGCGCCATGCCAATTTAAAGATAAAACAATGTTGAGTGGTGGGCGTGATCAATCTAACCACGATGATTGTTATTAATTTGCATATGAGATTCTATTCATATTAAAATGAAGGCAATTTCTGGTATGGGCAAGTCAGTGTTAAAAACATAAAAGATGGAATTATTTTATTATCATGCATTGTATGATTAGAAATCAGGCAAAGTAAATCACAACAGGTTTCCTCATGGTTTCCGCTCTAGTTAATTCGAGCTTCAGCCTTATTGTTGTGTTGAAACTATTATATAATTACTGTTTCTGTATAGCGATATCTATTTTGGTTGAAGCTAATGCCTTTGTATCATTAGATATTGTTTTTCTATCAATTCATTGATTTGTTGATACAATGAATAAATTGTCATATGGACCAGAATAAATTGTTCATTTCAATAAGTTGGAGGTGTTCATTAAGATTCCAGTTGTAAGCGATATGGATTGTGAGTAGTTTTTGGGAGACATACATGTACATCGTTCTAATATTATAAATCGTTTGAAGTTTTGTTGAACAGTTTGTTTTGTTGTCAGGTCCAGAATTTAAAGAAAACCAAAGCTTTATGGAAAATTCACTCCCTGAGCTAAACTGGCAAAATCCTGTGCATTCATTGACTCTTTCTATTGTGACACCGAAATCATGTGCATGCATTGTTTATTCTAATTTTTATATTCATCAAAAACCTTCACCAGAGCAGTTTCAGAATGAGACATTGAAATAAAATATTATGAACTGTTTATAATGGTAATCTTCGGATCCAAATAATAGTAGAGTATCAATGCATGTACAGGATTTCGCCAGTTTAGCTCCGCCTTTCAATTCCTGTTGCAGGAATTGTTATTAACCCTGATGACACTCATTGGTCGGAGGAATTTATACGATAAAAATTCTGATAGCTCGCCAACTGCCAGAAATCTGGAAGGCTTTGGGTGTCCGTCGATTCAGTGAGTGTACGACCTTTAGGACAACTGTGTCAACATAAACTAATTTAGTTAAGAACAAGTTTGAGGTTTTAGTAGATACAATGGTAACCTACTTTTCTTTTTCATTCACCATGGTAAACCATATAAATTTAATCCTGGTGATCGATAATCAGACATTTACAATGGTAAAGTCCAGTTTGTTGTGAATTGGTAAATAGTAAGTTTTAATTTTTTTTAAATTTTATATTCATCAAAACATTCACCAGATCAGTTTCAGAATGAAACATTGAAATATAATACATGTATTATGAAATGTTTATAATGGTACTCTTGGGATCCACATAATAGTACAGTGACAAATAATCATACATGGTGGACAATTATCCCAGTTTAAATAATCATACAGGCCCAAACAATCGTACAGGGTGGATTCTTTAAAGAATTGTCAGTTGGGGCAAGTAAAAAGTCATAAGTAATGAAAGGTGAACTGCATTTTCAAGTATATATATTAACTTGTAATTAGTTTCCACCCATCACCAGAACACCCATATGATTTTAATAACCATATTTTAGACCAACATTTACATTTTAGATGTGGACATCAAAGCTAATTGCCAAAATTTAATAATCATAAAGACCCAAATAAGGACCATGCAGGGTGGGGTTTTTTGCAGAAAATTAATAATCGTACATGTATGATTATCTGGATCCCAAGAGTAGTGTTCACAACATATTGAACATAACAGTATTTTACCATGGTAAATGGCTGTTGACCATGGTACATTTTCATACCACGTCAAATCCCTGTCAACCTATTGGATACACGGAAGATTTGCCCATGTCCATCCATGACGCTTCTGCCTCAAGCCCTGATGGTATTAAAATGAAAGTGTCAATGACACAGTAGCTTAACTTGACACAAAGTGGACACTGACTGGAACCATTTCTATGGACTTTCCTGCAACCAGTCTGACATTTAATTCCATGGCAGCAAACAATTAATTTTCAGACAGACTGGTATCTAGTCTGTGGTGATTGAATAATTTGTTATCTACATGTGACAAGATGGCCACCAGCCGATGTTTTTTACAAATGACACAAGAAAGATTCATTCTCATCAATATGTAAATGACAAAATCTTGATAAACATTTTGATGATCATCATAGGAACACTGTAATTAATTTTTTAACTAATTAATTGTTGTTATTACATGTACCTATATCCAATATTGAAAAAGCACAACACAATGATTCATTCTACCTTGCTTTACATATAATTTTTTACCATGGTAAACCATAGTTTACTATGGTTTACCGTGTAAGATGGTAATTCACCATAGTAAGCGATACCTTTACCATGGTAAATTATTTTTACCATGGTAAGTTGCGATTACCATGGTATGTATGATGGATTACAATGGTAAGCGATAACTTTACCATGGTAAATTATTTTTACCATGGTAAGTTGCGATTACCATGGTATGTATGATGGATTACCATGTTAAATATACCTTTCTTTACGTAGTAAAAACAATTACCATGGTAAAACTCATTTTACAATGGTATTACCATGGTAAATGGTAACTTACCATGGTAAATGGTAACTTACCATGGTAAATGTTATTTACCATGGTAAAAGAGTGGTACATTTTTATATGGGGGAGCACCATCCCATAGACATTATGTTTTCCACAAGTAAGTACTGGGAAGCACAATAGGTGGTGAACTGACAAATGATGAGCGGTAGGGCAGTACGAGTTTTCGAAAAATCCAATCGACCCCGCACTTTTGAGCCCCCGAGATTTCTTGCTATTTTCGTTTGCAGTGACCCCTGGGACACATTGCACGGGTGTGCGATTTTTTATTCAGGATTGGCACGGTCCTTTAAAATAGGTTTTAATGGTTTTTAAAGCTATTTTTAACATAAATCGATAAATCGACAATAGATTCGATCCAGAACTTTCCCTGGAGATCATGAGATTATTTTGGTAACCGAAATAAATTGTTAGAATGAAATAAGCCAATTTTTGGGCCAAATTATCATAACGGTGGCCCTATTATTGAATTTATTGATTTTTTTCTTCGAAATTTCAGTCGTTTTTCAGAAATATGACGACGGAATATGTCGATAGCTGCATATCTGTCGGGAGAACATCGTCGCAAATGATATCAAAAACTTCTGTGGACATTTGTCCATAAATAAATATAGAAATATAGCATGCGATCCATGTGAATCGGTAACAGGAGCGTAAAACTCAACCCTCCCCTAAAAGTCGGAAAAACGCTAATGCATAGGTTGTGCTAACGACGTCTCGTTTTCGCTAGCACATATGCTAGTTTCCTCATATTAATACCAAAATGCTCTCCAGGAACCAATACTGAACAAAAGAGAGCATGAAAATTAAAATTTAATTATAAATGCTGCTCATTGTAGCGATGTCGATGACATTGGTCGTGATCGTCTTATGTTCCATGCAACGTATATTATCACCCGCTTCAATGACCCAAGACAAGTTGCTCTCTCTGACCAGACGTGATATTGAATTGAACAAGAGTGTTAACAGAAACGTCCTTTCTGTAGCGCAGGACCTCATCTTTATTGGGACTTCGTGCAGAGTGAAAACTCCGAAGCACGTCGGTTTGGGTCTGTCAGTATACCCGAATGTACTCGAATGGGAATGCTAATAAATGTTCTAAATCGACATGGGGTGTGTATCAGTTACAACGACATACACACAATTATATCAGTGTAGACAGATATACAAACTGCTGGTGAAAGTTGTGTTGTGCCAACTAACATTGATATGGGATTTTTCACCCAGGCCGCAACCGATAATTTCGAACAAAAAGCTGAGAGACTATAGATCCACATTGTCGGATGTTATGCACATGGTCATCTTACAAAGCAGAGTTCTTAGCCAGAAGCAGAAACATATATCTGAACAGGAAGGAACTTCGGTAAACATGAACACTATTCTTGAATGTCCTAACATTAATGTTAAACGTGCATCTCCAGTTTTTTTGAAGGGGTTGACTTCTTTGCCTATTATGACACCCGAGAAACTTGATTTAAATCCAGTGATATTGCGTGGGTCACCGCGAGAGCTATTAGCAACAGACTTTTCGATTTGAGTGTCGGCGAACATATTATACCATACATGGTGGACTGTTATGCATATGAAGCTAGCATCGAAGATCCAAGGACCCACAACAAACGTTGGATACTGTAGAAATGTGTCTGCTCCTCAAAATTACTTTGACACTGTCTTCACTGTGCTCATGCGGCTCTCCGAAGTATTCAGGAGGATGGTTCTTGACTATTGTGTGATTACATTTGACGAGGCATTATACTCAAAAGCACAGCTGATCAAGTGTAGGAATCTGCTGCGAACTTTCAGCCACGTTTGCATTTTGGAACGAATATCTAAGTATGGTTCAGTGCCTGTTGAACTATGTTGCAGCCGAGAGAAACTCTGATTTCGCAAACCACTTGTATATGTTTGCGAAAATGATTCAGTTGACTTCGCATATGACCAATTGACCTACGCGCGTTGGGGATGTCTATGCTTGCAGATATGAGCACACTGGAAGACTTGCATCCAGATGTGTACACTGCTATGGGTCAGGGACTTCATACAGTCCGCCGTTCTCGAAACGTTTCGGCAACATTCAATGGCGTATGGTCCCACCATGGAATTGAGCAAACTCTCAATAGAGATTGTGCTTTCTTGAAAGGCACATTTCGAAGTGACAAGGCCACCGAGCGTCATGTCCTTACAGCACATCTAAGAGCGGAAGTAACATCGAACCTACTTACAATGTGTGATCTGAATTCTGGGTTAGCTTCACTCCACAGGGAAGATACCCAATCTAAAACCATTGCGGATGAACGGAAAGTTCGGGCCATCATGGAAAAAGATGACTCAGGTTTGACTAATCAATTTAAGGTTGATAACGACGCAAGCGATGATTCGCCCATGCCACACGTCAATATTGCCACAGGCGTGGTACTTCCCAACGAGCCTCACTCCTCACTCCATAGAACTCTTGTCGTCCTTTGAAACTGTGAAGGAAAGAATGAAAACATTCGTTGAAGATAGGCTAGACAGTGATACAGTGGACATTATGGACCCGATCCGTCACTGGCAATAATCCTGGTCCTTGCAAACGACAGGCAGATTCAACTAGACAAATGTTTCTGTTATCAACTATCCCTTGTCCCACTCTCGTTATTCAACATCGATGGAACTATGCGTTCTGGAACAAAGGTGATCTTTTCCATCTACTAGAAGACAAGGTCAGTGACAGTTCGCATCTGGAACCGAAGAGCATCGACATGTGGGTGTTAGATTTTATGGCAATTGTCCAGATGATATGTGGCAGTGCAAGTTCGAAACCTGACGCTGTTGGAGATATATTTAACACTGTTGAACGTTTAGTACTCTCAAAACGAACTTTGATGTTGTTGCCGTAGTCGCAAACCGTTATGACAATGCTGATTCCATTAAGTCTTCTGAACGATCAAATAGGTCAACACAAGGCAGCCTCTCTGAGCGAGTGTTCAAGACAGGTGACACTCGTCTGCCCTCGAAGTTGACAAAAATGCTTGCCAACTCGAAGACGAAGAGCAATTTAGTGGAGTACATCTACGTTCAACTCGAATCACACCGGGCTGCTAGATTACTTAATAGGCTAAAAGTTTATTTGGCGGGTGGCTTCACAGAAGGAAGATGTGTGATGGTAGATTTCGTCGGACCAAACAGCTGTCCAGATTTGAATTCTGAACACGAAGAGGCTGACTCTCGAATGGTTGTCCCATGTTGCCTATTCTATTGAACGAGATGGAATTAAGTCGGCGGCTGTCTGGAGCCCTGATATGGATGTTGCTGTGCTAGGTTTGCACCACTTCCAATTCTTACGTCTCAATGAGCTATTCTTCCACACTGGTGTAAAACAGAAGGAACGATTTGTAGCTCTGCATGACATCGCGAGAGAAATCGGATTCGACATGATTGTGTAAAGCGCTTCCAGCTGTACATGCGTTGACTGGCTGCGATACCACCAGTTACTTAGTACAGCACGGAAAGAAATGCGCCATGTCAACTGCGGTAAATGACGAAGAGATAGCGAAGATCATATCAGTTCACGTTGGTGAAGAACCTGCGCACATATCTGACTTAGAAAAAGAATCATGCGAATCGTGTGTATGTGCCATGTATACGGGTTCTGACAATATCAAATCAGTCGACGAGGTAAGATTCAAGCTTTTCACAAGAAGCAGTCATCGAGCAACCGATTGCCACCAACAAAGAATAGTCTCAAACACCATATTCAGCGAGTTAATTATCAAACGTATATACGGAGGCATGCAACGAGTCTTGTCTTGAGTCTTCCGTCTCCTGGTGGCTGTGGATGGAGGGTGGGAGAACAGCAACCAGACCCCGTGGTGTCGCTCGTGGACCCGGTTCCAAAAGATTTGGTTTGAATTTATTCGATGCACATGCAAATGTAATTATTCCACTAAAAGATGTGACTGCCAAAAACACAATCTCACTCGTACCAGTATGTGCGGATGCGACGACGACACTTGCGAAAACCGAGATAACGGGAATAGTGTTTCGGATGATGAGAGTGCAGATGAGGAATAATAGATGGTGGTAAAATATTACGCAGCCAAATGATTGCCAATCCTATGTTTCATGATATACATTGTATACACACCACTTATTATTCAAGAAACTCTTTTATTGGGTTGAATAATGTCTTGTCTAACGAAAAAGAAGAACATACTAACCGAAATGACACTTCCAACTAATCACAAATATGCCAATTGTGTTTCTGTATTCTGGTCCGTATATTAGCGCATATTATATATTAAATGGGGGGGGGGGGTGGGGGGGGGGTCAACTTTGGAGCCTTAATTATGATTATAAGAACAACCACACGAAGCGCATATACATAGTTTGGAATAATATATCCAGGGAAGTTATTATGTTGTGAATTATCATCAGAAATCAATACTGTGCCGGAGAAAATTCAATTCAATTGACAAAAAACTTTGAAAATTGGATGTCCCATTCGCTTTTTGTGTGGTATTTATAGTGGAAAGTTGTAAATTGATCAGGTCCGGTGGGAATATATCTAGCATAGATATTCAGAATATCATTCTGCAACTTATCATACAGCACCCGACAATTAATGTAACCCTTTCACAAAACAATATCTTAATTGGTCAATTTCAGTTATCTGAGAGCGTTTATGGGGAGGGTTAAGTTTTTGGATACTGAGTCGGTACCTTCAGGATAATTACGGTTATGTCATATATTTGCTGAAAGCGAGATATTTCAGGAAGTTTTTGGTTTTTGTATCATCTCAATAACTTATCATGCGTCCGATAAATTGTCATTAGTTTGCAAGACAAAAAACGAAAATTGAGTGATTTTTCAAGATTTTTTCTCAAAATACCCGAAAAGTTGACATTATGTTATATATTTCATAACTGTTTTGCCATACATCTGAATATGTTGATAATACTGTTCGAAAAATGTCACATTCGTCGGCGATTAGTGAAAACTTGTGTTCTCCTAAGGATATATTCATTTTTGCGTATTTTCGGGCTCAGAAACTCACAAAAGTCAATATTTTTCATAGCAGCCAATCCAGAATAAAAAATCGCACACCCATGGCATATGTACCAAAGGTAGTTTAACAGCCTGGGACATGATTTTCTCGAGGGCTCGGAAGTGCGGGGTATCTCAAAAACTAGAGGCTTTCTGAGAATCTCGTACTGGCCTAGGTGGCGTTTCAATAAACGAGATGCTACATATAATTGGTTTGTAAACCACAGACATTTAGTATTCTACATCAATATTCTTTGGATATAAATGCATGAACAAGTTTGATCATTGTCTTCTGTGCATGTGTGGCTACATGTATTTAGGCATAAGATTGTAGTCAATATGGAGTATAGTTTTATACAAAATAGTTTTTATACGCCCAAAGTTTGAAAAAGGGGATGTGTTATATTTATGTTCCCTCTGTCTGTCCGTCTGTCTGCCACACCCTCGGTCCGTAAACAATTGGTTTGCAATCGATAACTTGAGTTTTGATATTGGGAACAATTTTTTATTTTGTATGCTGCCTGTCCCTTTTTTCACTTAGAAAATGTTGTTTAATGGTTACCGATTGATAACTTTTTAGCTCACCTCAGACTGAAAGTCTGAAGTTGAGCTATACCCATCACTCTTCGTCTGGCGTCCGTCCGTGCGTCAGTCAACAATTCTAAAAAATCTTCTCCTACGAAACCACTTGACCGATTTGGCTGAAATTTTGCATAGAGGTTCCTTGGGTGACTATGATTCAGTCTTGTTAATTTTGGGCCGGTCCGTCAACTAGGGGCCAGTGGTCAAGGTCAAAAAACACTATTTAGCCACATTTTCTAATAAAAACTTCTCCTTTGTAACTACTGGGGCAATTTGGCTCCAATTTTATATGGAGGTAACTTGGATGATCATGGTCCAGGCTTGTTAATTTTGGGACGGTTCTTCAACTAGGGACAGGGATCAAGGTAAGATAACTCTATTTATCCACATTTTCTAATAAAAACACATCCTTTGTAACTACTTGTGCGATTTGGCTTGAATTTGGCATATATGTGACCATGTTTCAAGCTTGTTAATTTGGGGCTGGTTTGTCAATTAGTGGTCAAGGTCAGATAACCCCATTTACCCATATTTTATAAAGAAAAACATGTTTACCTCTGTAACTACTGGTTTCTTTCTTGGGGCTGGGGATATGAGATTTAAACTCAGTGAACATTTTAGTACTAGTGTCTTTAGTTCTCTTTAGAGCAGGTGAGCGCTCAATAGTCCCTGGACTATCTTGTTTTCAACAAGTTTTCCTTTCTGGAGTTATCCCCTCTTTCGACATAGAAAAATTGTCATAATTTCTGTCCGTCCGCTTTGTTTATGTATGATAACTTTAGTTTGGGTGATTGAATTGGAACGAAATTTGGTATGTGAATATCTGTATGTGTTTGGTCTAATGATCCTTTTTCGAAAAGGAGATATGGTTCCTTTTCGGCGTAGAATTTCCGTCAGTCCGTCACACTTTTGTTTAATATGAATGATAACTTTTGTTTGGGTTTACGGATCGGAACCAAATTTTGTATATGAGTTACTCAGTTTGAAATACAGGTCAGTTGCAAATATGGTTTCGGGCCTCAGTTATGGATCCTTTCGTCCATCCGTCACAATTTTGTTGATTTGTTTTTCTGACAAAGCGGCATGGGGTTGACCACGTGGGGGTATGCCACGGGCGACTGCCCACCTCTTGTTTGAAATGTATCTGCGTGAAATTTGTTGGTTTGAATAAAATTTGACATGGTTACATGTACCATCTGTTATTATTAGGATTAGTCTATTTATTGTAATGATTGTCATGCAAGTTTGTTCATTTAGAAAATGAACATTTCATTTTATTCACAGGACTGATGATAAAGATCATCGAGAACCAAGAAGCGGAACGAGAAGAACGAAAAAAACTCCAAAAAGCCATTGAAATCCTGTTTGAACAGCGAGAACAGGTAAGTAATATCCTAGGTAGTCCAGCTTGTGCATTCATGACATACATATGCAATAAATTGTGCAGTTAAATAATACAGATTTAAAGGAACAAAGACATAAACATATAATTATAAAATTAGCATATCATTAAGAAATAACTGGTGTGTGAGTTAGGTTTATGAGGTTATAACTAAAGTTAAAGATTTGTCTTATAATTTAACTCTAACACAGTGTCTAACAGCCTAATATACTTTATTTTGTGTATTTCCCAACAAAATAGATGTGTTGTTTCACAATTTATGAGGTTTATCGTATTTTCAGGGTGACAGCCAACCCAATAATTACGGTATCTCTAAATTAGAAATGGTAAAATTATTTCATTATAAACGGAATACTTTAAAAGTAAAAATAACACCAGCTCGCCCATTTCACCCTGAACACCAATTTATTATTATTATTATTAGTAATAAATAACATTTATATAGCGCCTTATCCCAAAAAGCCCAAAGCTCTTAGTCATTACATATATGCATGTGTACACGATAATAATGAATACATATATATCTTATTCACCAACAGTGTTATTCGGCGATGTCGTAGTGCATTCGAAAGAGGTGTGTTTTCAACATTTTCCTGAATGTCGTATAATTGTTAATATGTCGGAGTTCATTTGGAATACGGTTCCAAATAGTTGGGCCGAATACAGAAAACGATCGATCGCCAAATGTCTTTAAATCGCATTCAGGTTAAACTAAATAATTGCATTGTCCAGAGCGGAGGCTTCGACATGCAAATGAATGGTTACATGTTACAGTAATTGCAAATATGCGTTCGGGCCTCAGTTATGGTTTACTACTACCGATTTCATAATCAATTTCAATCACTATTCTGCGTTTCGACTTTTTACATTAGCCTGGTTTTGCGACATTCTGAAAACCATCGGTAGCAGTAAAATTTTAGCAAGACAATTGCTACTTGAAAAGTGTTAAATTGTCTTATATTATATGATCACTAATTTTCTAATTTTATGTGGGGAAATAAGAAGAGTACCCATGCTTTATTACACATTGTGTTAAAATGGCTATAATGGGTTAAACTAAAATGCTATCTTCATACATTCAAGAACATTACTTTTTGTTGGCAATTCATTCCATGACTACTCTCAAGTGATATTCTGATTATTCCTATATATCTCCATAGCATGTAAAGGGGTTGAAACTTTGTTTTTTTATTTTAGGCTACCATATCAAACAGCATTTTAGACTCGATACCTGTAGGCACCATAGAGAGTCTGGACGCGCTGGAAGCCAGACTGAAAGATAAGGATGCCGTCGTTTTGAGGAATCTAGTAAGTGATATATACTACAGTATTGGCCCATAAACCGAATTCGCTTCGGACCAACTCTTTTCCGAATTACCAGTTTCCCAATCACGTCATAGCAAAGTCTTGGAAACGAATGCAGTCTATCAGATGACGGATTACCGCGGCGTAATACATAAAATTCAAAACGGTTTCCGTTAGTTGCATTAATTTCTCAAATAAACAGCCATTTTAGTCTGCATAACTTGTAAAAGTGTATACATTTGAAGATAATGTAATTATAAGTAATGCCTGTAATTGTCGATGTAGTTCGTGGGTGATGGTGGTTCGGATCCGCATTACATACCTTTGCATATTCCGCTTCGTCCATCACCCACGAACTACATCGACAACTACAGTAATTCCTTAATTAAGTACGCTAGGCTGTGGGTGCATGCTTTCTGGTCGACAGATCAAATGAGCCTTATGTTATTTCACCATAATCTGACTGAGAAGCCTAATTCATAAAAAGATATAGTTGTTACAGCCACTAGGTTCACAAAGCCATAGTCTCATCATCCCTGGTAATCACTCACGCTGATTGTTAATCAGCATTGTCTGGCTCACATGATTCACATTGTTTGCACCTTCATTGTTTAATCAGCGAGTGTGTAAAGCAAACACATTGATTGATAATTGCACCTGCCTCAATCACTATTCTGCGTTTCGACTTTTTACAATAGCCCTGCTTTTTAGCAAGACAATTGCTACTTGAAAAGTATTAAATTGTCTTATTATATGATCACTAAATTTCTCCCGAAAATCCTATAGTAATTGAGAAAGGCGGTCGGGTTATCAAATATCGATATTAACCTGGGCCAGGTTAATATTGTCCCGTCAATCATGCAACATCATTCTCTGGCACGCCTTAACGTGCCTGAATTAACTGTCCAATGAAATTACGCGTAGCGTTTTTAATCAGCCAATCAAAATTGAATCCACATAACTCATTTTGCTGATTGCGGAAGCGGTCGGGAACCATTTGCCACTTTGTGTTTTGTTGGTCCGGTGTATAGTCACTCATCGTTGATGAAATTAGTTGGAATTTTCTCTGACTCTTCATCAACGGTGAATATTGGCATCTTTGGGTTGATAATTCCTCGTGTCAACCTCAAAGCAATGCAACAATTGTATAATATTAAATTGTAAATGTCGAGATTTTTGCACTCGTTTGATTAAACATCGAAAGCAACGAATAATGGACACCCACCAAACCAAAGCCATTTGTAGTATAAAACAATAGCTTATATCGCAAGGAGTCCCCCGGCAGTCACAGAATAACGATAATAAAGTTGAAAAAATATCTGCACAAAATTGAAGACTGTATTCTGGACTGTATTTCTCGTTCGATGTTCGGAATATAGAGCGTTCGGTTTATAGATATAATCTTTAGTGATGAAGCACTGGGGAAAATTTGGGACTGTTTCGGTCGGAATAGAGAGGGATCGGTTTACGGTTTAAGGGGGGTAATTAATGGTTATGCTATGATACAAATATTTCTAACTGGCATGTCTGCTGTAACAACAGGCAATATAGGCAAAACGTGACACTATATTTACTATTTACCAACATTTACGGCTCAGGTGCGAATAGGGGTTCGGTCCGATGATTTTTACCAGAGTTAATATAATATGGTTCATTTTTTAATTTTATGTCACTTTTATTCTGCCTAAAGCGGCATGGAATAGGCCACATGCGGGTATGCCATGGGTGAGAGCCCAGCTCTTGTATAATTTTCACATTAAATTTGCGACTTTAAATACATTGCGATGAAGATTGGTTGTTTTCCTTGATAAACGTTTAGCTTTTCCTTGTATTCTATAATGTTCAGCTTTAAATGGTCTGTCGATAAATGAATGGAAATTAAATAGTGGCACGCCTCATAAACGGCTGATTTATCACCTAAATTTTTCTTTTTATAATGTATGGTAGTACCATGCAAGCAGTAGATGTTGGTTGCTTTTGAACTCATCTATTTTGTCGTGGATGTAAAACATTTTTGTTGCAAAGTTTTTAATTTCAAGCTGTTTGTGATTGATTTGTCACAAAAAAGTGACTTTTGGCTCCAATGTCCTATTCAACTAATGTTATCAATATTTTCATTCCAGGTAACAAAATACCGATTACTCGGTGGCGACAGTGAAACTGCAGTCATTCGAAACATTATGTTGGCAATACTACAGACAGGTTTGGCACGCAAGATGAACTGGACCGGCTCCACCACCATAAAACAAGGCACCAACCTCATGATAAGAAAGGTGGCAATGAAGGACTACTTCGCTCGTGTCAGCTATGTTACGTGACTACCTTCTTTTTATGGGAAAGGGAAAACATTTGAGACCTCAGCCAATCATTTGTTGTCATCGAAATAATTTGGGCAGTCAACTAGGTTGTACATCTTGTTAATTGCGAAAAATGTTCTGGTGCTTAACATCCTTTTGTGACCAAATAACATCCATTTATTATTCACGTTTAATACATCGACAGTTAATTAAAATTAAGTAATATTGTTGTGTGCGTTTGTATAAAATTCAGGTTACAGACATGCAACGAGCCATTGCTCACAAAATATTGAGCAGTGCAATTTAAAATACTGAGACAAGTTTCGTCCCACACAATTTTGCGCGATTCATTGACGGAATTGTAGATATGTATATCAACCAAGTTTTGGAAAATGCACTCATTGTTTAATGAACTTGTTATATCAACTATGACTATAGTTTATAATTATTCAAATACTTCATCTTCCAGAGGGAGCCAGAAAAGTTCGACCAACAACAACAGATTCCACGTTTCGGAAGGTTGCTGGAAAATGGCTCCGGAATCAGCTGACTCCCGGAGGAAGGATGTATCAGCCGCCGATCCTGAGGAGAATGTGGTATGTAACTCCCAGATTCTAATGTATTATCGTGTTATTAAACACTGAGAAAGGATATAATGACAAATACATAAAGGGTCTTATGTTAACTTGGAATATCAGGTTTTATGAAACGAATTCAATAAATTTGATTCACAGTGAGCGGAAGATGAGTTGTGTTTAAAATTTATCAAACAAGCTTCATAAAATCCGATTTTCCAACATAACGAATTGAAGATAATATATATCACATGAAAGAATTAAAAAGATAAAAAAAAAACCTGTAGAATCATCACCTGAGCCGGCTCAGACAAAGCACAACTATTTAAGCGATGTTGGCGGCGTTGTTCCGGATCGACCAAAATTAATAGTCCTGCATCTTGCACTCTATATTTTTATGTTGTTTTCGTTAAATGCGATAATTTTGTTTTCGTAAAATGCGATATTTAATATAACATATTTGTAGTTTTCATCTGTGACGGGGTAATTTTTGTCCAACGCACATGGATACAATACATTTTGGCTGTGTTGTCTATTTCCAGGTTCACAAAATACTAACATGGATTTTAAAGCCATATAATGACAATTTCATGATATACATATTAATACAGGATAACCACACAACACCTTCAATTGTTTTTAGACAAGTTTTTGTATTAAGTAAAATGAGAATTGGTCAGTGGCCTAGTATGATTGATCAAAATAATATTTGGTGTAACCATAGTTGGTTGTATGCTGCCATCTTCTTCAATTTTTTTTTTATTTATGGTTATTAGAAATTGACATGACATACATTTAACCAAATTATGTGCGCTGACTGTGGTCTTATAAGAATTACACAAATATCAAACTTGATCCAGAGTAAACAATAATGAATGTATCATTATCTCAATTTCAGGATGAAGATATCGGCAATTAAGCACCAACATCAACATATATCATCAACAACAACATGTCTTCTAATTTATAAACTTTTTGTCTGAATATAATGGAATAATCCTTGATATGACATTAAAAGCAATTGATGGGTACTATGATGGTGTGTCTGTAGTGCAAAAAAAGATTTCGCATTTTGTAACCAATTTTTTTCTTCGCTTTTTAACAAGAATTTAGCACAATTCCGTTATATCGGTTTGCAATGCTCACAAAATACCACTGAATATCACAAATTCATTCAGTGAATGAACGATATGTGTATAATTTCTTTTAGTACAGTAAACAGTTTCTTGCAAACAAACTTTTGGGGAATTCCGCTTGTCAGTATATGTTCCTGGTGCACCATGTAGCAGAATACCCCCTGAATACGATCTTTAAAATAATTTAATAGGATAGGTGTAGTGGTCTTATTACTGCAATACATACATACATCATAGTACCCAGCAATTTCCTTTGCATGTAATATGAAGGAGCATTCCGGAATTTGAGAGTATTTGTCCATAATTGACATCCTATTTTTGTTGTTGAAAGTATTATGTAAATGGTTCGTTCGTCCGTCCGTCCATCCGTTCGTCCATAGGTCTGTCACTTGGTTTCCGGATGATAACTTTAGTTCGGAGCGATGGATTTCGATGAAATTTTGTGTGTGGGTTTATGACCAGGGCCCACAGGCTGAGTTTGAATATGGGTTTGGTCCGATTATTTTTACCAGAGTTATGGTTCCTTTTCGACTTAGTATTGTGCAGTTTTTAGGTTTCTGGATGATAACTTTATTTTCGATCGACGGATTTCGAATAAATTGTGCGTGTGGGTTTATGACCAGGGCCCGGAAGCTGATTTCGAATATGGGTTCGGTCCGATTATTTTTACCAGAGTTATGGTTCCTTTTCGACTTAGAATTGTGCAGTTTGTAGGTTTCCGGATGATAACTTTAGTTTCGATCAACGTATTTCGATGAAATTATGCGTGTGGGTTTATGACCCAGGCCCCGGAGACTGAGTTCGAATATCGGTTCGGTCCGATTATTTTTACAGAGTTATGGTTCCTTTTCGACTTAGAATTGTGCAGTTTTTAGGTTTCCGGATGACAACTTTAGTTTCGATCGACGGATTTCAATAACATTTTGCGTGTGGGTTTATGACAGGCTGAGTTCGAATATGGATTCGGTCCGATTATTTTTACCAGAATTTGCCCCTTTTACCAAATAACGGGCGTATCTTGCCACGCCCGCCGGCGTGCTCTTGTTCAAATTATTTTTCTCCCAAAATCCTTTAAAACCAGAATGTTAGGTATGTTGTGCTTTTTTGTGCCTTTTTCATCAATTTTGTGAAATATCCCATTGTTATCACTTGATTTTATTTTAACTGACCTTGTTTATAGATTGTTTTAAATAAACACATATTTTATTATACATTCTGTCTTATTTTTGCTTTTACACCTTTATTCAGTATTGGAACAATGGTTACAGATTGTCGAGCTGTTAATATGCGCATAATGACATCCGTTTTATTTCAATGCATGTTTAGGTGAAACTTGCAATACAATCCATTGTAGTAACCTGGCTACAACACTTGCCCGCAATACCAGATATACTTACAACACTATATGTATGTGTAGAATCTTGGTTCTTTCGCCTGCAGGCAATCTTCACGCATGTGTTTCTTGACGTATCATTTCTATGCGTGTACTGTAGCTGTCATGGTCTGTATCAAAGTGAGGCGGGAAATCGGGCTCTGGCCTTGACCTCTCTGACGCCGGTGAATTTACCGGCGACAGAGAGCGTCCAAAAGATGCCACAAATCCCCCAAGTTTTCAAACTAAGGCCCCCCTTTAAGGACTAGGGTTTTCATGGGCCAGCTTGGGGTTTCATTTCAATTAATTTTATCTCTTAAAAATGTCCACCCCCCCCAAATACTCAATATCTTGCAAACTACTATAAATGTCCACCCCCCCACAATTGACTAGAATTGACATATAAGAAATATATATAAAAATAAACTTATATCAAAACATAACAGGTGAAATACAGGACTACAAAAAATATTGGCTCCGGGAGGGCTGTCAAAAATGTTTCCAAGTCCCAAATATTATACCATATATGTATGTTGGGCTTGATATTTGCCCCCTAACTTGAGCCCAATTTTAATTTCGGGCTTTGTGCCCCTACCAGCCAAAAAGTCCTACGAGGCCTTATGCCTAGGACTTCCAAATATATGTAGGGCTTTCTGCCCATTACGTTTTCCACCGATTGGGAAGGGTATCTCTCATCATTCTAAAAACTAATTATAACTAGCCCTCCCAAAAAATAGAGCCATGCGTTAATTGCCACCGGAGGAAATAGAACCCGTATTTCTGGACTAATTGTCCATATCACAAATTGTATCACAATTTAAAATCTACATGATTTTGCTATATACAACCTCCCTGGACTACTTGTCCTTGACGGGAGTACAAATTCCCCTGTCCGGGGTAAACATAAATCATCAGCATTGGGACCTACGAAGGTCCCGTATCGGGACCCGCACAGGTCCCACCGCCATACCTACACGTACGGCCTCATAAATAACATGGAATCTAGTAAGCCTGGTAACCTTTGTACTCGGGAATAGCCTTCTGGGCTAAACTTCGGAGCCCATTCCCCTTAACACTAAATTTCTTCTTTCCTAATGTCATCTTTCTACATAGACCCTTTCCTAATGCGATGTTTCCTTTCTATTCTTCTCCACTAACCCAGCCCTTGAAACTACATGTATCTCGGGTCTATGCTGTGATGAGAGCATGAGTCACCTCTTCCATACATTCAATTATATACCAGATATTATGACTAACTCCCGGGGTTACCAAGGCTTACTAGTGGGATAAATAGTAGTGCGGGTTGTTTAGGCTATGTGCTGGAGTTGTGGCTTGGCTTTCTCATGTCGGAACGGATCAATACAACAACTGGACGGGCAATAGGGGAATCCCCTATTCTAGCCCTCCGAACGTCCTTTAAGAACTAATCCAATCTTGTATGAATGATTCCCTGCCCAACAATATCCAAACAATATCCAAAAGCCATAACTGATACCCCCAAGAAGGGTTATGGTGTACTCCATGACCCCTAATCGTGTCGTAATAAATCGAGCAATGGTGGAAATAGGGCAGGAGGCTACCCTACTAATTCCCAGAAAACAATCTCAAAGTCTTGTATGACCCAATATCCAAAATTTTGAACCAATAGTAACTGTACTTTTTGTTAGGAAACCAACAAATTATGTTAACCATATCTGGACTCACTATGTGAACAATAGATGATCTGTCTTTTCTATTGTCATCCCCAAAACAATAATTTAAATAATAGTTCCGGGCCATGCCCAATACATTATGGTCCTACTAATGCTAACAGGGAACTCGTTCTCATACCTAGAATTTAGGGCCCCAATATTTCAAGTCTTCGTGCCTATCTGGACGTATTACCTTAGTGTGGGTCAAAACCCTCAACAGGAGCCTCGGTCAAAACAAACAGTTACCACATAGTGAAGATGCGGGCCGAAGCCCTGTTCACTTGCGTAATCACTCGACCATTCAATTTGTTAACAAATATCCACCGACCGAGGACTCCGAAAACTGCAACCTGTGAGACAGCCACTCCCAGCCTAGTACTTATTTACAACCCCCACTACCGGGTTGGGGCCTGAAACCTGAACAATTGTTCAGCATTTATGGCCGCCCACCTTACTACGTTGACCGGGTCAAGGTTCCTCATTCGGGCAACAAGGTCCACTATGGACCCCATGCCGCTAAATGGGAGGAAATTGCGACCTCCCGCCACTTGCGGAACATTGCAAGTCAGCAATAGCCGGCTCAACGGAAATCTATCCAGACCCACATAGTGGTCCAGATTAGCACGCGTGGTGCTGGGCCCCAATGCAAAATACACATTGTTGGGCGATACCCCACTCCAACTTGAAACTGTAGTGGCATCGCCCACAAAATCTTGCAGTATTACCGGGCCCCTAAAGCCCGACTCCCTGACAATTGATCTGGCTGCGCTGTGGGCATCTAGCCCAAATGGATCGCAACCAGGACCCTTGACGGCCACATACAGTGGCAATCCATTAGCCCCTGCCAGACGGGCGAACTGCCCCAAAGCCCAGTTTTGCAACTGGTAGGTTGAGGGCGGGGCAGTTCTGTCCAGACCAGCAGGACCTATGGCGTCCAACCGGGTAGACCTTTGGGTGATTGCGAAGACTATGTCTTCCAACTCACCCCGATCCGTTCCTATGAAGTCCGGGCTCATGCCCATGGCTACCCGAAAATTCAGTGGCACGGTTGGTACATGGATGGGAGCGGCCCTACCGGGCCAATCCCCAAACAGCAGCATGCCACCTGCGGCCACTAGAGGATATGGATCCCCAGGCATCGGAACTGCCGACAACAGATCGTCGGGCAGCACCAGGGTGCCAGCGGGAAACTCCACCCGGACCTGGTCCAGGTGCATCCCCATGTCCCAATAGTACTCGGATGCCCGCTGGGCGTCCGAGCTCCAGCGAAAACGTGGCTGACCCATGCATGTTAAGGGCAACTCTGGTGGTGACTGCTCACGTGAGTTTGCCCTTACCGAGGCCTCAGGTGATGCCTCACGAACCGGGCTAATAGCCCTTGGGTCAGCCCTAACTACAGGCTGGGGCTCCGGACCCCTTTGAGGTTCGGGCTCCAGCCCCCCATCAGCATTTGGAGGAAGCTCCGGGTGTTCCACTACAGGACCCTGGACTGGGGCCTCCAACCCTACCTCCTCCTGGACGGGCGTTACTGGGCGATTATACCCAGATGGGAGAACGACAGGGGCCACACGCCCGTCCAGCCACATGCGGAGCCACAAAAGGACCCGCCAGTGGTATAAGAGGGTGAAGTTGGTGACCCCAGAGGCCACCAAGGTACCATCCGTAGTGAAGGATGTTGGCCGGAGATCGTAGGTCCCCTCCATGTTCCGGATGTGGGCCCGTATCAGCGGGCTCACTAGGAACGGAAGAGGGCCCCCGTTCTCTAGCACCACCTGCGCCCAGCCCGGTGTAACACCTTCCTCACTCACTGTGTCGGTGGGCCGAACCCCCGCATAACCACCCCTGTTGTCCCCCATACTTGCAGGGCCCCCTACTGGGCCTTCCACTGGGACATCCGCCAAGGGCTCCATTTCCTCAGGTGGAGGTCTCGTGCTGCCCGTTATGTTGGGCTTCACTTTGGGCCTAGCGCCGCGCCCTACTACTGGGGTCGGCTCTGGCTCCATTTCCTCAGGTGGAGGTCTCGTGCTGCCCGTTATGTTGGGCTTCACTTTGGGCCTAGCGCCGCCCCCTACTACTGGGGTCGGCTCTGGCCCATCGTCCCGGGATCACAGGGTGATCCCCCTCCCCGGAGTACCCCTTACCAATTTAGTGGGAGTTGATGCCGTCCCACTCTTCGGTGAAGTGTGGGGGCGTTTAGCAACTTCCATTTGGGCGCCCGACAGGGGTAGCTGGGCCTCCACGGGCCCTTCTACCACTGCCCCGCCCACATACACTACAGTCTGAATGTCAGACGGGCTTGTCGTAGGTGCGGAGGCCTGTGCGGGCTCCGACCTAGGGGCTTTTTCTAGGGCCCAAGCCCGTTTCTCCTCCTCGGAACTTGACATGTCTGTCCGTCAAGGTCAATCTTTTTCTGGAAAAGAGAAATGCATAATTTAGGTGCTAATCATACAATACGGGCAAAGATAGTTATCAATTTTCTCTGCCTCCTGTTTGTTAATTTGTATGCACCCCCCATGAAACCAGTCTGCACACTTGGCACATTGAATCATGAACCCCTCCTCGGGTCCCCGACAGATACAAAACAATGGAACGGGCGACCCCCGTAATTGAGAAAGAGCCCTTTGTCTCTCAATCCAGGGTGGTAGGACCCAATCTTTACAATGTTTTATGTGATCATGATTCACAGTCTGGGTTTTGGTGCAAAACTGAATCTCGAATAGGAATGTGCTGAACTTTTTGGTTACAATCCCCGGGCCCTTCCAGACAGGGTTTTCGGTTCTTGGCTTGCCCCTTTTTGGTCCCAAAGTCCAGAACATACACCAAGTTGCCCGGTACATATTTGTTCATTCGGGCCGACTTGTCACATCGCTTCTTTTGGTAGCGTTGTTGCGTTTTCAGTTTTTGTCGGGCAAATTCATGTGCCTCTCGCATTGAATTATCTAGCAAATTCACCAGTTCGCTGGTGGTATGACACGGTTGCTTTGGCGGGGGTCCAAACACTAGATCCGCGGGCTGATAGACTTCGCGACCCAACATGAGTTTACTGGGCGTAAAGCCCGTGCTCCTGTTGACGGAAGAGCGTATCGCGCCTGCTATTTGTGGGACGTAAAGGTCCCAAGTATTTTGTTTGGTACCCAAGTAGCACCGTACGGCGTCCATTAATGTTCGGTTCACACGTTCGATTTGTCCATTAGAACTGGGCCTCCAGGCTGTGGTCCTGGTCTTATTTATTTGTAAGGCCCTACAGATATTCTGAAATAGCTCACTTTCAAAGTTGGAACCGCGATCACTATAGATTTCTAATGGACAGCCAAAACGTGAAAAAACTTCGTTAACCAAAGTTGTCGCTGTTATCTCTGCTGTCTGCGAAGGCAGGGGCAGACACTCAATCCACTTGGTGAATTGGTCGGCCACCATCAAAACATGTTCATTTCCTTTTGCAGTTTTAGGCAACGGCCCTACAAAGTCAATATGAAGCCTTTCCATGGGCGATCCTGCATGATAACTAATTAGTTCATGTTTGGCTTTGCGCACCGGACGTTTACATTTACTGCACTTCGGACAAGAAGCCACATAATTCTCCACATCGGTCCTAAGCCCTATCCAAAAATATTTAGATTTAACTTTTTCCAGGGTTCGTTGCATACCCTGGTGACCAGATGTAGGCGGTTCGTGATTTAATGTTAAAACCTCGCCTTTCAGTGCGTATGGAACTACTAACACCAAATCGCCATTTTTTCTTTCCTTATAAAGCAACCCACCCTGTAGTGAATATTTCTGTTTACTCGCCCACATTTGCTTAGTTTTGGAACTAGCTAGAAATAATTCAGATTTCCCGGGCTCTGTTTTTTCCAGGGCCCACTGGTATATTATTGCCAAATCAGAATCATCTTTCTGGTGTTTTTCAATATCTTCCGGGGACTGATCTCCCATTGGGTTAGTCAAATCCAGTGTTTTAGTCGCTTGTGAGCTAGGGTCATTCACGACTTCTGCTCCCAATAGGTGAATATTGAACAGATTTTCGCCTTGCGACGTTTCCAATGGTGAATCTAGTTCAAAACCCTGACTTATTTCTATCAGTTGGTTTACATCTAGCGTTGGGTTAATTTATGGGGCTAATCTACTGGTCGTAGCCCCCTGTCAATAACTGTTTTGATGTTAGTCCCATTGTTAACCAGTTTATCTTGTGGTTCCAATGGCCATGACCTCCCCTGTGTCGTCTTATGGACAAATTTGTGCGGCAGTGGAACTACATCATCCACTTCCTCAAAAAACCGAGCCCAGTTTTGATGTACTCTGGTACAGTACTTACACCCAGCACATGGTAAGTTTTCTAAGGGTACCCCGGCCCGGTAATTTCCACACTCATCCTCCTCTGGAATTCGAGATAGAATATCGGCATTCAAATGTTTAGACCCCGCCCTATGTATGACCGTAAAGTCATACTGACTTAGTTCTTCTAACCAACGGGCAATTTGCCCTTCGGGTTTTTTAAAACCCAATAACCACCTTAAACTAGAATGATCTGAACGTATTGTAAACGGGCGCCTAATAACCAATACTTGAATTGCCGGGTAAATTTGACAACGGCTAGCAGCTCGAGACGAGTTGCATAGTACTTCTTTTGTTCCGGGGTAGTTCCACAACTTCCATAGGCTATTACCCTTTCCCTGCCATCCTGCACTTGAATTAATTCCCCACCGAGCCCTCTTGCCGACCCATCTGTATCGAGGATAAAGGGGTCCTCTGTATTTGCAAATGTTAATACCGGAGGGGTACTCAAAGCTAGCTTCAGGGCTATAACAGCCCTTTCTTCTACTTCGCCCCACGCAAAAAGGTTGTTAGCAGTTTTTGCATACAAGGGCGCGGCTAAGGTAGCGAAATCTTTGCAAAAAATCCGGTGGTAGTTAGAATATCCCAGAAAACGCTCCACGTCCTTGGTATTACCCGGCCTAGGCCATTCCCGTATGACACGGGGGGGGGGGCCTGTTCTCCCATTTCCATCCCTAGGGGCGAAACTGTTCGACCTAGAAATTCCATTTCCTGTTGAAAAAGCACACACTTTTTGGGCTTTAGGCGAAGCCCATATTGTCTAAATCGATCTAAGACCTCTCGCAGATTTTGGAACATCGATGGAACATCTAAACTCATTACTGATACATCGTCAATAAATGCCAAGGCAGTATCCCACAATAACCCCTTAAGCACTAGGTCCATAACTCTCATGTAAGTACTAACCGCACCACATAAGCCGTAACTCATTTTGGTCCATTCAAAAAGCCCATATTTTGTTATAAAGGCCGTTTTATTACGGTCTTCGGGCCTAATGTTGACCTGAATGTACGCCTGATTTGAATCCAGTTTGGACCACCATTTATTCCTAGAAATCGTCTGTATACAGTCGTCGACTAGTGGTAACGTGTAAACATCTTTCGTAGTGACCGAGTTTACCCCGCGAAAATCTAATGCCCACCGTACCGCCCCACATCGCTTACGTATCAACACTGGGGCCGAGCTCCATTCAGAAACACTAGGTTGAATAACCCCAGATTTGAGCATGTTTTTCAACAACTGCTCTTCTTCATCAGCAAAACAAGCGGGCGTACGACGCATTCTGCATTTGATGGGTTTTGCGTCTCCTGTCGGAATGGTATGTTCAATGGCCGAAAATTCGCCCAAGTCGTCATTATTTTTCGCAAAGACATCACTATATTCCACAAGTAATTCCCGTAATTTCATTTGTTCACAATCTGTGAGCAGCTTTTTAGAGCGCTCAAACAAATCCACTATATGATCGGGTAACACGTCAGAGCCAATTCCACTCTTATATGGTTCATGTCTTGGGGGTTCCATCTCTGAGTCGGGAGGTTCGGCATTGATACCACTGTTAGGTAAAACCTCCCGTGAAACCGCTATATTTCCCACCGTAATGTCAGAAACCGGGGCCTCTGCAACAGATTCCAATCCCTCACTTTCATAAGCTATGCCGATGGCCCACCCTGCCTTTAAAATTACGGGCTGTTCTGTTGGATTTATGAAAACCAAGACTGGATCCTTATTGGCTTGCTTCCATGTTCGGGATATCAAAAGCTTCCCCCTATCAAAGGGTTCTATAAGGTAATTGGCCGGAATAGAACCTACTTTACAAGTTACATATTTGATTGAAAGTGGCGGGAATTCTTCACGAGTTCCCAAGGTTACTGTCATTTTGGCCATTTGCCCTTCACTTGAAAGCATGATGGGCACTTGTTCCCCTGCTAAATACATTTGATTATTTTCCAAATCTAACTGGGCCCCGAATTCCTTTAAGAAATCCAAGCCCAAAATCATTGGTGTGTTTATCGGCGCAACATAAAAGGTTCGGATATACCACTTTGTTCCCAGTTTCATTTTTAAAGGGCCAACGACTTTACCCGGCAAAGTGTTTAAGTCACGCCCGACCGTACGGACCTCAATGGTTTTGATCACAACAGGCTTGGGCTCAATCAGAGCCAAAACTTCATCTGCAATAATACTGACTTGCGCACCGGTATCTATTAAAGAATCTAATTGTACATTGCCAAGAATTGTGGGTACGGTAAAAGACAATTGTTCAGTTAATTGCTGTATAGTTATGCTATCCGGGAAATCCGTTTTATGAAGGAGTTCCCGTACCGGTATCTCTGAGCTAGGTTCATCGTCAGGGCTGGCCGGAGAAGCACCTAGGCCTCCTCCGACCCGCTGTCGTTTAACTCGTCATCGGAAAAATGCACATTTTGTGATCGTATAGTAGACGTTCGGGTCTGATCGTTTTCCGTATTGGGGTTTGAGCCTTTATTGCCGGGGCGCTTAGTGGGACACTCGCGCGAGTAATGCGAAGACGACCCACAGGTCCAGCAGCCCTGTCGTCGGGGCGATGGAGAACGCCCCCTGTCATTACGCGGTTCCGGAGACCGTGACAGCTGAAGAGTCAATGTCGCCATGTTTTCGGTCATGCGCTCAACCGAAGTTTGCACCCCCTTCATGCTATCTAACACACTAGTTGTCAAAGTCTCAAGGTTCGAACTTAGTTTACTAAGTTCGCTCCTTTCGTGAGGCTCCGAACCGTTGTTTCTCGTAACGATGGTTCCTGTAGATTGCATTAATTGTAATTTAGGGCGACCCGATTGGTTTTTGCACTTTGTATCACTAGTTATTTTATCAGGGTCCTTACTCTGACCGTAAATCGCGAGCGAAGTATGTTGATACCATTTAACGCTATCGATGGCCTTTTCGATTGATCGCGGGCGCGCATTTGCAGCATACAAGCCCGCCTCCTTATCCAGACCCCCATGACAAAATCTCAATATTGCTTGGGCAAACATTTGCTCCTCGGGCAAATTACCATAGGCACGTACGGCCAATGTTAAAACATGATCCGCCCATTCTTCCAATTGCTGACCTGTTTGTTGTTGCGCTTGCGAGAATTGTATTTGCGCCGTTTCGGGCAAATCAATCATCCCAAATCGTTTTTCCAATTTTCGCATAATGTTACGCAAAGACATCCAAGGGTCCTGTTTCAGCATTGTCGCAAAGTACTCGCTGGCCTTACCTAGCAAGCACCAGCACAAACAATTAATGCTTTCCTGTTCATCCCAATTTTCATAGTCCCTCATGTGTATAAATTTCAATTGGAAGGGCTGCCAGCTTTGACTGCCATCATACTCCAAAGTTTTGGGGATTCTCGGAGCCCGTCTCGGTCTAAGATCCCTATTATTGTTTGGGACCAAATCGGTCATTATCACTAAATCTGATATCTTGGGGGCCCCGGCCCATATGAAAGGCTGGGCCAGGTCGACACCTTTCCCGATCCCACTGATTATCATCATTTTCTCGGTTACGACGGCCCCCAAATTGGGCCTGTCTTCTGGGCGGACGGTCTTCAAAATCAGAATCTTCGCGATTGTCATATTCGTCGCGACCCCTATTCCGGGGGCGCCTATTTGCACCACCCCCATCGAACGGAGACCGGTTGCGGCGAAACCTATCTGGGGGATCATTATTCTCAGATCCATCTCGATCCCTAAACCTCGGTCGCCTATCTGCATGATTATCACGGGACTGCGACCGTCCACGTGGAAATCTATCACGGTTATGCTCAGCCGACCTTTCCCGATCTCGATATCTAGGTAGCCTATTCGAATGATTGTCTCGGGACTGAGACCGTCCACGTGGAAACCCATCCTGTATGAGATCTTCCCTGAAATCATGCATCTCCCTAACCCTTCGCCCACCTGTTTGTTGGCCACGCGGACTGGGTGGGGCGTTATTCGACCGTTGACGCCTTTCTTGATTTTCAACAGCCCTGCTTACTGGGCTATGTTGCCGACCACTATGAGAATGGTGCACATTGGATCTCTCGCGTCGGTGCGTCTGGTCACGATTTCTACTATCGCGACCCCGTGATGGTCGAGAGTTACGATCGACGCGAAGATTGCCAAAATCCTGTTCCAAGTCGAAATCAACAGGGCTTGTAGCCCTATTTGTCCCCATACGCCCCCTCCCCGAAACCTCGGCATTAGAATTGGCGGGGTACGGATCGCGAGACATGCGGCGATTTTGACGGTCGCCATCGTATTGGGCGAAATCATCTGACTGATTGTCAAGTGGAAACCGGGACTTAGGACGAGTTCGACCTTGGGCTGGGTGCCTCCGTGAATCCTCATATGAGGGGGCGGCTCACCGTATGGCGGTCCGACATCTATCTGGTCACTCCTACGGCGGACAGAATCGGTAGCATGTAACCAGGGCGGCACGATACGAGCATCACTACTGGAATGTGGGGGAACGTCGCCCTCAGAATCCGATGAAAGTGCTCGCCTCAATGGCGCATCCTGGATTGAAACTCGGCTATCTCCCCGAGACGGCAAAACAACCGAGTTAGTAGGGTGCGGAGCAAACTGAACTGCCCCCGATCCCTATCAGAATATGATGGCTGCTGCTCTTTCTGCATCACAGGAATATGAGCAGCGGGATCGTGCATCCTTATCCCCATTTGAATGCGGGAACCAATCTATTAGGGCTAATAAAGCCCGTGTGATCTTGACTTCCCGAACTGCCCGTAAAGTGTCTTCGGACAGATTACCCACCCGGGCCCTTTGCAAAACAATAGATCTTGCCCTACGTAATGGCATGTATTTATCTGAACACGGGGCTCTGCAGGTTCAATGTCAACCTCAGAATCTGAGCATACGGAATGATTCGCTGCCATGTTGAAAAAAGTGGCCACCAAAAATACCTCAAATCAAAAAAGCAAAATTGGAGGGCAAAAATTGTTCAAAAAATGCCACAGACAAAAAAACATGTAAAGCTGGGATGAAACTCGGATTATATCCAAGGAAAATCCCTTCACGACGTGTGGACAATAACAAAACGTGTAGACGAAGACGTATTGAGGACAACGACGTAATATGGACAACACAATGTGATCTGCTTGACAAAATCTATCTCAAAAATTTGCAAGTAGATCTGGGAATAAACGGGCAAGTAATTATGCGCCAACTGCTTTCAATTAGCATAAAATGTATTGGTAATTACCAATATTAGATAGGAATTATCCAGCAATTCAACACGGGACGGATGTCCCCGGATTTAAAAACGGGACTTAAGAAAAATCCCGGCTTCAATGACGGCCATGATGCTGTCAAACGCAATTTTACCGCGAGAATTTCATGAGCAAATTCGGTTTACTCGCAGCGCCAATTTGTAGTAACCTGGCTACAACACTTGCCCGCAATACCAGATATACTTACAACACTATATGTATGTGTAGAATCTTGGTTCTTTCGCCTGCAGGCAATCTTCACTCATGTGTTTCTTGTCGTATCATTTCTATGCGTGTACTGTAGCTGTCATGGTCTGTATCAAAGTGAGGCGGGAAATCGGGCTCTGGCCTTGACCTCTCTGACGCCGGTGAATTTACCGGCGACAGAGAGCGTCCAAAAGATGCCACACCATTGCGGTATGGTTTATAGTGGGGGATATTAAAAATAAGGTATTTTAGAATTCGATTTCATCCATGCACCCAAAATTTTGGGGGGCCTGGGGATTTTTGCCCGAATAATTTTTCATGATTTATTTATTGTCGAAGCACAGAATATACAGTATATATACAAACAAAAAATTACCGGGTCCATATTAGTTTCAAATATGTCAAATTCGGGCAGAAATGTGATCAATTATCACAATTTTCCCCAAAATATTAAATTTGCCCGAATTTTTAAACAAAAAATCTAATATTGCCCGAATTCTAGGAGGTTCAGTAATTTAGGGGGGTCTGCATGTGTCGGTTACCTGCCGTATTCACGGTGCCGAAACGTTCCTGTCGATACGGTACCTTCACGGTGTGCAAAACTGGTGCCGTATCGGTACCGAAAAGACACGGGCCCGGCATCTACCCGGTACCGTTACGGCACCTGAATGTTTGCTGGGAAGCCTCGTTTCATATATAGATCTTTTGGCGCGAGTTCGTTCCTTTTACAGACAACTGGGAGTGTTTCAAGTGTCGACACCAACGTTTCACACAGTACGTTGATTCAGACAGATATTCAGGTATACGCATTTCAAAGAATTTAACGCATGGTTTACCTCCCCACATGTACGCACGTAACGCGTATATTTCCATATAATATTAATCCTGTCTTCGAGTTGTTCCGACGTAGTCACAGCGCCGCTAGTAGGTCATCGAGCTATTATATATTGGTCGCGATTGAACTAGTAGTGAATTATTAGATCGCCAAATAGTGTTAGTTGGTCACTGGGGAGACCCTATAAAAGCCCAGCTGGGCGGCCCAGCTGGACGATTTTGAAAAAATAGTATAAAAGCCCCTACTGGGCGGCCCAGCTGGGCGGTATTAGAGTAAACTCCAAATTAAAGGATATTTTGGACGCAATAGTGATTGATTATTACTTTTGGACAACTAGTATATATATTTCTTTGCGAATATCCCGAAAACTTGTCATTAGAAAGCTTTAGGAGCGAATATAGCAGTCCGAAGCATCGACGGGTGACCGAAGTAAATTTTCGCTAATTTTCACTCAGTTTTCGCCCAATTTTCGCTAATTTCTAATTCTATACATCAATAAAAAGATGTTTCCATGTTGTAACATAACAAGTGACCATTTTTAAACATTCAAATTAAAGGGTTTTTATAAGAACATCTTTTAAAACGAGTTTTGAGACGATATTTATCGAATAACGTGGAACCGCCCAGCTGGGCACTTTCGATAAATATTGTCTTCGCAGATTTTTGCAAATTTCTAGATTTTTACACCACTCTGGAATACAAACATAACACATGATCATATTTTGTTGCGCACACCAACGTGTTATTAAAATTTAAATCATCTGAAACGAGTATTTAGATGATTTTGATGAGTGTTTGTTGAATCGCGCTCACGAAATATTATGATCAACGTTTTTTAACGATTTCTTCGTTTTCACAGCAGCTATAGTACATCCGTGTGTTAAAAAATAACCACATATTTTTTGTAAACGCTGAGATTTTGTTCTTTTGGGTCATTTAGAACCAATCTTTAAACGATTTTCTAACTCCCACTGAACCGCCCAGCTGGGCGGGCGGTTACGAACCTCCGGGCTGGGCGGTTATGTCCATGACTGGGCGGGTACGAACATGGCTGGGCGGTTACGAACTATCAAGCTAACTAATGCTTAAACTAAACCACATGTATTGAGGATAAGATTTAAGCTTCAGAACATCACCTTTCTCCAATACAAGTATAAAATTATACAACATCAAGATAAACATGCAAATTTTATTCCTGTTATATTTTAAAATTATGTCAGCTCATATTTCAGATTGTGTATACTCATTCCTATTCTTTTGTTAGTTTTACTCAATTTTATAATGTATGTTCAATAAATTTAATTGAATTGAAGGATTTTCAGTAGTATCGCGAATAAATTGAAGCTTACATTTTATGGCCGATACAATTATCCAATATCACAGTAAAATCCGATTATGGTTACACACACGTCGAACGATATTTAGCTGATGAACAATATCTTTCCTACTGTAAGCAATTAAAAAAAAAAGTGCTAGTAAGCAATCTTTGACAGGATCAAGCTTGAGTTGTTCTCATCTTGTCACGTTTCTAACATTTGAGTGAGCGATACAGGTGATATGTCATATGTTCAGTTTTGAAACGGTGGTATGCTCGCGTGAGACAAACGTTGTAACAACACGTCAAAAAGACAATGGTGTGATTTTGATTCACTTTCTATTATACCGATGCCAACATAAAGAAACCATACGAGGTGCATGAGCTCGTCGCTGTATCAACACTCCTTTGTGATAGTGACATGTGATCGACCTTAACTAAATATAAACGATGCTCACATCACTGAAATGCCAACTCTGGCAGGAGAGTGGAGCGAAACGGTCGTGATTGCTTCGATCCTTATTAGTTCCTCTTCGGTCAGAGCGTCGGTACGAGTGAGTTGAGCGGTCTGTAACCTTAAATGGAAGCAACCGCCATCGTGCTGATGCCGGCGAGTGAGACGGTTTTGGATTAGGCTTAGTGCGACGGACAATGGAGCTAATCCCTGACGCCGCGTTAGCAGCAATAGAGAGATCTCAAATTGCGGATATTGTTAGCTGGAATCTCCAGTCTAACAGAGGCTATTTGACTCTCTGTGTTGAATTTCGGACGGTAGATGCTGGAAACCAGAGATCTTCCACCCGGAGCGGGAAAGCCAAGACCAGCCGTATCATGAAAGAGGAGCCTCCTAAGAAAAAGACACCAGCTCGAAGGAGAAGGGACGCAGCCAGACGGGCGAAATGGAAGAAGAAGATGGGGGCGACCGTTGATCGACCGGTCACCCCTCCCCGTGTGGCTCAGCCGTCCAAAGTCATAGCCGGCGGGTCGAAGTTGTCTGAGAGACGCCCAGACGACTCGACCTGCGTGGAGACTGACGACATTGAACCAGCTAGCAGGGACTCCGTGGATCTGCCGGAGGTCCCTGCTGTCGTCGTCGAGGCTTGTGGAGACAGGGACGTGGATATCACCCCAGATGTTCCTGCCGCCAGCTTCGACGTGGAACTGGACAGCTTTACACCTCGGACACCGGATTACCAGAACATCCCGGTTTCCCCCAGTTCCACCACCAGGGAGGGTGAACCACCAGACAGAGTAGAGCTGCTCCATCTACTAAGAGAAGCCTTTAATCGCCGAGTACACGCGGCGGAAGCTAAAGACCAAAGATACACCATAACCAAGGCAGACAGCGAGCTGTTGTGTAACGAAACAATATACACAGCAGCAGACGCTGGTGTACCGTCTGACCTCGTGTACAGGATAGTGGATGGGGACATCCAGTACCGGAAGGGGAAGTCAGGAAAGAAGACCGACACCAGCAGCACGAGCTATGCCTCTCCCTCGGATGCCTCTTCGTCTGCACCACCACCGGTGAAGAGGCCCAAAAAGAAAAAGACAAAGAAAAGATAAACCAAAATTGCTACTTTTTTTTTGTTATCAAATTAAAGGCAAAAAAATGAGGGGTTAAGGAAAGGGTCATTCGACCCTTTCGAGAATCCCGGGGTTAGCCCCCCCGAATCACATTCCCGCACTGAAATGCCATGGAAGGTGGAGCGAACAAGTCAGATTTTATTTGGCTTAATTAGTTCCTTTTTACCAGAGCGTCGGTACGAGTGAGTTGAGCGGTCTGTAACCTTTATTGGAAGCAACCGCCCTCGTGCTGATGCCGGCGAGTGAGACGGTTTTGGATTAGGCTTAGCGCGACGGACAATGGAGCTAATCCCTGACGCCGCGTTGGCAGCAATAGAGAGATCTCAAATTGCGGATATTGTTAGCTGGAATCTCCAGTCTAACAGGGGCTATTTGACTCTCTGTGTTGAATTCCGGACGGAGGATGCTGGTACCCAGAAATCTTCTACCCGGAGCAGGAAAGCCAAGACCAGCCGTACAATGAAAGAGGAGCCTCCTACGAGAAAGACGCCAGCTCGAATGAGAAGGGACGCAGCCAGACGGGCTAAATGGAAGAAGCAGAAGGGGGTGACTGTAGATCGGCCAGTCGCCCCTCCCCGTGTGGTTCAGCCATCCAGTGTCACAGCCGGTAGGCCGGAGTTGTCTGAGAGACGCCCAGACGACCCGGCCTGCATGGAGACAGGTGACCAGCTAGCAGGGACTCCGTAGATCTGCCGGAGGTCCCTGCTGTCGGCACAGAGACGAGCGGAGACAGGGACGCGGATACCACCCCCGATGTTCCTGCCGCCAGTTTCGACGTGGAGATGGAAACACCACCAAGCCATTCTCCACCAGGGGCGGATTCTACCATCACCGCCCCTCCGACGCCGAGGTATGAAGAGAAGCCGGCGACGTCCATCACCAAAGAACAGATGGAAAAACAACGCAACAAAATCAAGACAGCGATTGTGACACACCACGCAGCAGGAACGACTTACCATCTCACCAAATACGAATTCTTCCTGCTGCGGGATCGCCAGGTCTACTGGCATCAAGACAAATATGAGAGAACCTCTGGCACAGTTAAAGTAATTCAAACACCGACATATGGCCAATACACACTAGAATATTCAAAGCGTCCACGACCACCAGAAAAAAGAAAATGAACACCACCAAAGAATTTATAAATTGCTATCTTTTTTCATTTTTTTTCCCCTCTTATTCTCTAATAAAATCAAAATCATGAGGGATTAAGGAAAGGGCCATTCGGCCCTTTCGACAATCCCGGGGCTAGCTACCCCCAAACCACCCATGAAAAAAAGAATGCCATTCTTGTTCCTGTCAATCGACGGGACGGTCGCATTGTAATTGACGCACGAGCCGTTGATTGACCGTGAGATTTGTGTCCGGCTTGGCTGGACATGGATAGCTTAATCCCCAGCCAAGTCCGCAACGTGCTGAGTGGATTCCCGTCTGCCCATTGTCTTGGTTGGCATGTGCATGTCTACGCGGGCAGACTGGACGTGGTTTTGGAATATCGAGTCGCCTCAGAAGAACCCTCTGCTGGCCGCGGCTCGATAGTTCCGACTGGAATCCACCGGTCCGGGGCTGGCCAGTCTACCACAGACACAGACGGAAGAAAGAAAAAGAAAAGAAAGAAGACCCCGTCTCGCCACCGAAGAGACGCCGACAGGAAGGCCAGGTGGAGATAGGGGAGAACTGAGAGACGCCCAGTTCCCCCCACCTGGCCTCGCAGCAGCAACAGCAGCAGCCCTCTGTCCACCAGAAGCGGAAACGACAGGGACGTCGATGTCACCCCGGCCGTCCCTGCCGCCGACTTTGTGGTACGAATGGAGACCTTGCCACCTTTACCACCGTCTCCAGACCCGGATGTAGCGGAGGACTACAATCCACCGACACCGATACCTCCGGTGTCCCCCGACTCCATCGCGGAAGAGGATCAGGCATCACCACCCCCTGTTCCTGTTGAAGATGCTGAAATCGAACACCAAAAGTACATGGAAAATAGAGAAGCAGAACATCAACAGTACTTAGAGAGCCATCAACGAAAATTCCAACAGCTCCAGGATCTAATCCTACAGCAGCAACAACAACATATATCTCCACCATCTTCAACCGAGAAACCTAATTCGAAGAAAAAGAGGAAAAAGACAAAATAAAGTTAACATCTTAAATTGCTTCTTTTTTTAGGTTAATTCTATAATAACGGCAAAAAACATGAGGGGTTAAGGGGAGGACCAATCGGTCCTTCCGACAATCCCGGGGTTAGCCCCCCCCCCCCAAACCACCCATGCAAAAAAAAAAAAAAGGCCAGACCAAAACACGGGCTTCTCCGGTCGATTTTGGAATTATCCTAATATAAAAAGCTCGCATGGTATGACAATTCATAACCAAGACGACTCAATTCAGGTTCATCCGTTCTCGTGAGTAATGCAATAATTATAGTCATATCAGCATGGCGTCAGCCGAATCATCTCCACCTATTGATAAATGGGATAAATTATTTTCCAACGGATATGCCTTAATTAGAACTGTTGTCAGAACCCGATCGGGTCAAAATATGTGATATACCACCTGTAAAACCAAAGGGAGGTGACATATATCTTTTAAAGCACACTGTACAAAAAAGTGTACCAACAAGTGTACGAAAAAGCACGCCCGCATTTAAAGCACCCTGTACCAAGAAGTGTACCAAAAAGTGCCACGCCCACTTTTAGCGCACATTGTACCAAAAAGTGTACCAAAAAGTGTACCAAAAAGTGCCACGCCCGCTTTTAACGCACACTGTACACAAAAGTGTACCAAAAAGTGCCACGCCCATTTTTAGCGAACACTGTACCAAAAAGTGTGCCAAAAAGTGTACCAAAAAGTGTACCAAAAAGCACGCCCACATTTAAAGCACACTGTACCAAAACGTCTACCAAAATGTGCCACGCCCACTTTAATGCACACTGTCCCAAAAAGCAGTATATGTAAATGATCATACATACCGGTACCGTAAAAGTAAATGTTGTTTCTGCAAAACAGTCCAAAACATTTTTTTTTAATAAAATAAAAAGTCTCAAAAACAATGTGAAAACAAGTGCACCACCCATAGCAGCCCCTGTCAAGCATACCGATAATTATTTAAATCCGGTTGACGATGTCAGACTAAAATATACACTCCAAAAACAATTTCATTATAATATTACGACAGAAACTGTTGGCAGCATAGCGACCATCAGTAACTGACGTAAAATTGCGAAATCATCGTAATGTGAATATATGGTCTAATTGTAAAATTAAATGGCAGATGTAATCTGACATTTACAGAAGCTGAGAACCTTGTGGGAATTGAATTGTGTTGGAGTCTCAAGCTATCTACCCCTTCACATTAGAAACACGAATGACACAGCCTGAGGAAGGATGCGATCCGTCTTACCACAGAAAAATTCAAACAGGTCAACAGGTGCTCAAATTACATCTACACTTATAGATCAAAAATCAATTTCGATTGCCTAATTGTCATGAAACCGACCTTTCTCACAGAATTATGGAACAAAGTTATGTGCCTTCAAAATTAGCCTAAATTAATGTGGGTACTAATATGTGAATTCACCTTGCCAAAAGATAACACACTCTGATAATTAACACCTGAATTACACTGTGATATGGTAGGAAAGACAGAGCTCTTGACTACGTCTACCCGTATATGCCCCCGACCCCCGTAGGCATATGGTAATCATAATAACATGGGAGGAACAGAGGAAACACTGACCTACCTACATCTAATTATAACTAGAGGTGTGACTTCCAATGGGGCTAAGGATACTCCCCACCCGTGTTTTTAAAATACTAAGATGTTTCACATGTCAGTAAACATTTAGTTAAAATAATAAAATAACAGTTCCCATTGCAGGTGCACAAACATAACCGTAATCTTTAAACTATTTACAGGAAAATGTAGGAATAAAAGCTCGGACAAAAATATGCAAAATTAATTATTAAGATTTAACATATGATGCCATCGGAACCTCTGTGCAATGCATCATTGTGGTTGTTGAGTTTATAGTGCGTAGAAGGTAAAATGTAAGTTTTCCACACACTCTTAAAACAATAGGTACTTCAGAGTACCTACGTACGCACTGAACGTTGTCCCAGGGGGAGTACCAACTTTTTGATACTATGGATTACCTACTATATATTCAGGTTCTATCCGGGCGTTGTGCATATAATACCCACTCCGCCTTTATGTCACCGAAGCCATGACGCACACGATATGAAGTGCCAAGAAATACACGCTTTCTTGACACACCCATTATTCTATATGAAGTACCGAATATAAAGACAGGTACTCTGAAGTATTTAGGTACTATGCGTAGTGCCCAGCAATTTGGTACTTCAGAGAACCAAACATATACCGTAGGTACTAACCGGAGAACCTGCCCAGATACCAAGCACTCGACATTACGAAACATGGCCCATGGCAAATTTAACAATGTGGCATGTTAGATTCCAAATGATGCTATGGCGTTTAAACATTGAATAAAGTACAACACCACAGGGACTGGATTGCATATTGATAATGAGATAATCCGAGTTATACATGCATTACTTTTATTAGTATAGAACCGTGATCGTCATTTTGTACTTAATTCAAAGTTTAATATATCGATTTCAGGATTCTTATGAACTGTTCCCTGTATGTGGAGTAAAATTGGTCTGAATTTCTTAATTTGTGTGCAATAATATTAAAGTAAACATTATAAATCGAACATCGTGAAACATGTCTGGATGAAACACCAATCGATCTAGAATAGGCCGATAAATAAAAAACTACCGTGCGATAAATCACAAACCTTTGTGAATCGCAAACTATTTTGCAATAAATATATGCGATTTAGTGTAAAGGTTTTCGATTTATAACAAAAGGTTTGCGATTAATCGCAATGGTTTGTGATTTATCGCAGATATATCTTTATGGACTTGAACCATGTAAATATAAATCAGACATCTCCAACAGGTCTGTGTAAACCACCAATCGATCAATAATAGCATGGTTGGGCTAAAATAGACCGATCGTTCTTTGACAGCCAGCATGCATGTGGGATAAATAACAGAACAACTTTGCGAAAAATTACAAACGCCTTTGAGATAACTCGCAAACCTTTACGATAAATCTCAAACACCTTTACTATAACTCTTAGACTACGTACTGGGCGATTATATTTTGCGATTTATCGCAAAGACGTTTGAGATTTGTCGCAAAGGCTTTTTGCCGATAATGGGCTTCTGTGAAAATTATAATTCAGACATCTTAAACAGGTCTGGGTCAGGATTTCCATGACCTGTTGCCTGAAATAATCTTCAAAATTTCTTAATTTGTGTGTAATTAAAACATTATGAATCAAACATCTGAGTGAACAACCTATCAACCTATAATTGCCTGGTCGTGCTAAAATAGACCGATCAGTCATTCTCAGGAGAATTCTATTGCTTGCTATTTCATGACTATAAAGCAAAATAATCAATAAAACCCAAAGATGATTTTTTGTCATGTAGGTCCTGGACTTCTTGCCTTGCTAGCCTGGACATCTTACCCCCACCCAAACCTTGACTAAAACAACATTTTCTCGGAAGAAGTTAATATCTCGTTGTTTCGTGACTATATAAAGCAAAATAAGCAATAAAACCATGATTTTTCTCAAGTAGGCGCTGGTTGGGGGGGGGGGGGCTATATCCTGTTTTGGACATCTTCATTTCATGACTATATAAAGCAAAATAAGCGATAAAACCATAAGAGAATTTTTTGTCATGTAGGTGCTGGGTTGTGGGTAGCTATCCAGGCCTGGACATCTGAAATAATTAAATTAAATAAAAACAAATTTATATCTCAAGTCATTTTTCTCGCCATTTCAGGATCAAATAATCAATTGTGTGATTAAAAAATTATGTCGCTTGGAAAAAAATACATTTTAGTAAAAAGAAGGGAATTATAAAAAAAACATTGTTCTGGCCATTTCAGGATCAAACTATGAAAAGTGGGGAAAAAATTTGTCACTTGAAAATAAAAAAAATTCAAATAAAATCAAAATTAAATATCAAAAAAAATTCTGGCCATTCCAGAGTCAAATGTTATCAAATGAGTGAAATTATTATTAGTCATATATGGGGAGCAACCCTTGTGTGGTGAAGATATCATGGGGAGATGACGTGTTATACCGGGTACCTCATCTAGTAATGCATTATTCATTGGTGGTTAAAGTTTAGATAATAAGTTCAGGTCATTTGTTGAACATATTATCTGAACATTTCCTTTGGAACTACTGAACGATGGAAGGGTTAAATTATGTTTTTTGCTGAACAATATTGAATGTTATTTTGTTGTTGGTGATGTCAAATAGTTAAACTTCTATCGGGTAAGTCCCTAGATATTATCCAAAAGTTTATATATATGTCTATTGTTATTGAATCAACAAAATACAAGTTATCATTCGGCATGTTTTAGTCTAACCCCTGTCATGAAATAGATTTTTTTCTGGAGAACGAACACATAAAAAAGTAAGTTACCCCCTGACATAAATCACTTTGATAAATTTCATAATAATTAGATTATTACCATGGTAGATAGAGTGATTTCTCTATGGGGATAACTTACTTTTGTGTGTGTTCATTCTCCAGAAATAAAATCCAAATCTGAAAAAAAGCAAACTTTCAAGTAAGCGGCCCTCAGTAATGTGTTAATTTTGTGAGTAGAAACTCCCCGGTCATGCTCTATTCTCCATGTGTCCCACCTTTTATACATTTCATAACAATTAGATTAGTGCTATGTGAGATACAAAGATGTGACATGTAGCAAATGGAGCATGACCGGAGAGATTCTACTCACAGGAAGAGTTAACCCATTTCTGAGCGCCACTTACTTGAAAGTTTGCCATTTTGTTATATAACACGTTGATATTTTATCGATGAATTTTATAGGAGATGAAGATTAGGGAGATACATTGTAACAATAATATATTAAGATTTCATTCATTTCTCCAGCTCGGACAAACGAAATCCCCTGTAATTTCTGACATTAGTTGGGAAAGCATACTGATGCCATTCACAACACACGATGGAAGAGGTCTGCGGTTATGCAAACCAATGTAGCCACAGCACCCCCGAATAAACTTTGTCTATGCTATACATGTATGCCTGTATTTGTTTGCAGAGGTCCATTAAACGGATGACTATACTGTTGCTGGCATCCTAACCATGCAACTTCAAGTAGCCATGGGTCCAAGCACACACTCCTGAAGGGGACAGTCTCCGTGATACACTTGAAGTGTCCTTCTTCCTCTGAAAACGGTTTTATCACTTTCTTCAGCTTGGTCTCAACCTTTTCAATCTCATGGCAATATCCGCACTCACAAGTAGTCTCCATCACAGTACATAGGCCGCATGAATACCTGAAATGACGAGGGAAATACATGTATTATGGAACAACTCAGTTAACATTCAATTCATCAATTCTGTTGATGCAAACTTTGACAAATGTGTAACAAACTCGACATACAGTAATGCCATAAATAATCGACCCCTCAACCACATCAGAATTATAGGTTATTTTCAGGATTCGGTTGGAAATATGGCTTGTTGAAATTCATCGGAAAGGTCTCATGAATGGCAACATGCCATATTTCGGACTAAATAATGAAAACATTACCCACAGTTCTGCTGTGGTTAAGGGGTTGAATGCTTAGGTCATTGCTGTATGTTCTGATGCATGACAGTGGGCATTCGTCTGTCAGTCCACTTTTTCTCATGGATACATGTATCTTGGATAAGTTCCGCACAAATTTGTTATCAGAAGTTATACCTGCTGAACTGTTTACAATGTATCTATTTCTAATATCTTGTTTTGGGGATTCACGGCTTATAGTTTGTTTACCTGGTGTACATGATATCTCCCCCTGTACATCCCCCTTTTACTATTTTCAGTCTGTCAAATGCTCACACCCACCGAGAATTCAACATATGACAAAATATAAATATACACGTATTACTGTATTGCTTATTTATTCTGATGTTATAGTAATCAAATGGCGATAAATTAACACGTTACAAGAAAAAGTTGTTTGAGTCAGGGTTTGGGTAGAGAGGGGGAATTAGATACCCAGGTCTGAATATCCCCCCACACCCAGCATCTACATGAGTATATGACAAAAATAAACTAATTATTTTATCGCTTATATTGCCCTATATATCCATTAAAATTTTGATTGAGTCAGGATTTGGGCAGGGGAGAAATTACGCAGGTCTGAATACCCCCACCCAAATACCAGCAGCTACATATGAGAAAAAGATATCTTATGATTTATCACTTTAATACATGTATATTGCTTTATATACGGTAGTCATGAAATGGCGAGAAATTAAATTGATCGAGAAATTTTTTATTGTCAGGATTTGGGGTGGAAGGGGGAAATACCGAGTATACCTGAGTATATCTCGCCATTTCATGACTATATGAATCAAAATAAGCAACTTATAAAATAACGAGTTCATTTTTGTCATAAATAGCTGCTCGGTTGTGAGTGGGGGCGATAATAAACCCGGGTATCTGTCTCCTGCCCCAAATACTAACTCAAACAACTTTTCTTGGAAAGATAATTTCTTTTCGTTTCATGACTATATATTCAGAAATAGCATACATTGTAATGTATAGACAACGTCTTCTAAGTCCAAAACAGCTTGGGAAATTAGATGGGTTGATGCTGTTTTTGACCGAGAATCCGAGATACCGATACCTCCTGTTGCTCTTCTATACCGTCATTCAAAAGACATACCACATGTACACGTATAGAGCCCAGGCAGTCACGCGAACCCATGAATATGATTAATCATCTCACCTGGACCACAATGAATCTGTCTTCAAAATGATATACAATGTAGCATATACTGTTATAGGAGATATTATCTTGACTCTCTCGAGAAAAGAATCTTGAGATATTAACACATTTTCTCGAGATCATATGGCAAGATCTCAAGAAAATATGCAGAGATCTCCAGATAATAACGCGAGATTCTAGTAATATGTGATAGTACTGATACTGTAGCTGAATCAAATGTCACTCCGTGTGCAGCCATGGACTGGCAGTGGTCGAGTCCAGAATTTCAATACATCACAAAATTGACATTTTTAGTAAAAAAAATTACTATATTTTTAGACTAACATTTCGGCAGACACAACTTTTCCTTGAATTATATTTCTTATTTCGAGGTATTGAGTATGCGTTATGATTATTAAACATGTTTGTTCGAGTAAAGGGGTTTTTCGCTAGTATTTACTTCAATTTTGATTTCACATGTTTTGCCAGTGACCGCGACATTTTTAATAATAGACACTCAGTGACTCACCATTCTCGCACGCGATTTCATCTAACCAGTTTTCGATCTGCTTTAAAATCTCACATATTCCGACGACGCTACCCCGACACAAAGAAAACTAACAAAATCTGATTATATATAATTCCACATGTCTATTGATTATTTTCCATGTGCATTTATTGTGTATTTATATAATGTGTAAAGCGCTTAGGACCCCTTGTGGGGGATAGGCGCGATATAAATATTATTATTATATTATTATTATCTCTTCGTCTGGATTGTTTGATGGTTTCATACCATGTTGATGTTGTGGTGATTCCAGCTCGTGCATGTACTGTCAAAAGTAAAGTGTCTTCTGCTGACGAATCAGACGAGAAAGAATCAGAGCTCGCAAAATTGTTGTTGTCCGCCATACTGTCGGAATTCAGAGAGTCCCTAATGACGTCACACGCTTTCTCGCAAATAACTCGATCCGTCAAAAATAAATAATGAAGTGAGGCATCAGGCTATCACCCAGCCACCCACAGTCGTAAACGCTCGTATTTTTCAGACTGCGGGGGATTGTTTTATTAAATAAGTTTGCTTAATTTAATACAAATATGAATAAATGAACATATATTGAGAATTGCGACGGCGACTTTAATAACTTCTGTTTTTTAAACCCAAATCTTAAAATGATGTTGCGACGTTGAACATTTCTCATATTACTGCAGTTCAGTTCAGTGTAGGAGATCCCTCCTTTATTTAGGAGCACCCCACACATGGCAGGTTAAAAACTAAATATAACAATAAAAAAATACTTAAGAGCTCTATGTAAAATATTATTATAACATAAAAAGATTTGTTAAAAAATGAAAAATACAACTGTGAATACGGTGTATTGGTCCCAAACAAAAAGCCGCCATTTGCTCGACATGGAACAGAAAAGAGCGTTCCGTGGTAGGCTATTCCTGATATGGTAGCATTAAAGAGCGTTTATTTCACGTCTGGCGAAAAGTTGAGAACGGCTGTGACTTTGGCAATGGTTTTTCAGAACATCTGAAGCCGGTATATCAATATTTCGTTTATTTATCGACCTATTGTATCCGTCCCTTCAAATTAAGTAGAAAACATTTTTGGAGGCTCGAATGGGCGATGTCCGTTTCACATGATAGGACCTTTGTTTTCCCAAAATGCTAAATAAAATTATATTTTAGTCCGACCGTCTTCCCCACGGTTTGTTTTTTTTGGTGCAATTATGTTTTATGCTTCATGTTTCCCATTTACTGTAATTTTCCATTGCCTTCTTATCACTCTCTGAAATGTTTTCTGTCATTGTGTTTGTTTAGATTTTTGGCTATTATTTTTTTCATTTTGGTAGAGATTAGCGTAATACTCTGCAACGTTGTTAATAATGTTGCTATTTTTTGTGAGTTCCTCTCCGTCTCCGATAAATGATTTCATATAATTTGATTTCCGCCTCTGGGTATCTAATTGGAACAGATATTCTGTATTCCTATCTGACCATACACTGTGAAATGTCACTGTTGTTTTAGGCTATGATACCTTTGCAACAGTATGGTACTGTCACCAACTTTGACAGTATTATACCTTATATTATTGCGACAATACCTTGAATGTTTAATAGGGCCGTCTCGCTTCAATGCACGTATGGGCTGGGTAATAATATGTCACCATCATGTTGCAAATACATCGGAATAAAATATACTGTATGTTTTATCAACGGTATGTGCAGAAAACTAAGTTGACGATATTCTGCCGTTCCTTTGTCGTACCACCGTATATACACTTCACAGTAATCACCAGGTCAGGCACATCCTGAATTCTACTATTATAGTGGTATATGGCCATCACCGTTTTTTTAATTTGATAAAAGGGGATAATCCCAAATCATATTTCACACAAATTATTCAAAATCAGTGTCACAAATTTGGTATCATAAATGTTTTGTCCAGGAGAACGATTAATCAAGAGGGCACCCGATAAGCAACTCAATTACTAAATTAGCATTCAATTAGTTTAAATTTTTTTATGAAGGAGCGACTGAGTCATCCTGTTATTGTCATTTAGAAAGGCCTATATTGGTAATATTATTGAATAACAAAGCTGGCGTAAACGATTGCACAACAATATTTGTCAGAAGACTGTTCATTCCCTGCGATATTGTTAAGAGTGAATTTTGGCTGTGCACTGGTATGCTCCAACTTCAATTCACGATGCTAATAAAGGAAACATGAATATGTTATGGTCATATAGCACTACAATAGTTGAATACCACTATAATAGTGGAATTCAGGATGTGCCTGACCTCATCACTGGTTTAGCGGTATCCTGATTTTATACAAACGGCATCAATGTAGCAGCGGTATATTTTGCATCAACAGTATGGTACCGGTAACTAAGTTGACGATGTGACACCATTGTTTTGCCGTCGTTATATTTAACAGTGTACATTGTATGAATTTCATTCACCATGCCCTTCATGTATACCAGTTTTGTGGGTTTTTTTCTCGGCTCAAGCTGGGGACTGCATCCGTTCTTTTTGTCTTATGTTTTCCTCTACCCAGTGCATCTAGAATAATGTTAGCGTATCCTGTACATCCTGTTGTCGCATGTGGTCGATATTTCTTTTGAGATCCCGCATAGCGATGCCATTGGACAATCGACCGACATCCAGTAGACGTCGGATGACGGTTATTTGACCACAAATGTTTTCTATAATTCACGACTGGGCGGCAAAATTAATCATCAGACCATGGAAGTGGTACGCTCATATATGTTTGCCGCATTTTTGGTGGTCATGTTGGCAGAGGTTACTCTTTCGGAACTTGTTGAAACTGGGTGTGATACGTGTGGTGGATATACAAATGTCACAACGAGAAATATCCTTCAGTGCAAGACTTTATGTAAGAGACATGTTGATTGTCGGTCTGTTGATTATAATGTCAGAACGCACCAGTGTTTGTTCCTTGAGCATTCCCGATTCACTCCGGGATGCCGAGGACGACGGGAATGGAAGCATGTTGGTGTAAATGCAAAAGATGATCAGGTAAGTAAACGAACATTTACATGTCAGAACAATTCCCAGATATTATGTCATGACTCACAGCTAATACAACAAATGCAATTAATGAGAGATTCTCTTGGATTGTATATGTCCCTCGTATACATCCTCTGCCGAGCGACCAGAACACTAGCGATTATAATGCCATTGTAGAATGAGAAACGCCAAATATGATAATGCCGTTTGAAATCCGCATTTCGGTGTCCTCCTTTTAATTTCTTGTGTTCCCGAACTGTTTCCCAATTACAAACGCGTTATTAGCATAAGGTCTGCATTACTCAGTTGTTAACTCACCAGATTTAATCTTCTTGAACTGAATGCAGCAATTTGCAAAAGGATTGGCTTGTAAAGCAGAAGCCGTTGATAACATATTAGTTTCGATTGCAGTTATTCAGGGACATTTAAGAACTTTGAAGTTTGTGTCAGCACCTCGTGTTCACAATTATGCTACGCCATGACAATATCGATTACATAGGGCACAATATCGACCATGCAATGTAGGGGTGAGATGGCACTAGTTAATGTATATCACCATCACGGACACGGTATACTAACCTGAGTGAAACTGTCGTACAATGTAAAACAACAAAATCGTGTGTTGGCTAACTTATGTCATTGACCGCACATTATCTGCTTAGATTCGTCTCATTATGAGTCGATAATATGACTAAAAGGCTCTCATATTCAGCACATTATCGACTAGAAATGAGGCGATTAGAAGCAGGTGATCTACCTTAAACAAGTTATATTCTAAGCAGATAATGTGCGGATTTTCGGGAAAACAGGCTGCCATTGTAGTTTCTGTCTACATATATTCCTTTTTAGACCCGCCCCTATGCATGGCATAATATTATGACTGTCAGATTATTCTATGGACGGAATAGTTAATACGGTACGGTATACTATATGCCCATATGTTAATAGTGTATATATTATAGCAAACAGAACGGAGGGACACATAAAAGACTGAGGAAAAATGGCACAGCAACGGAGCTCATTAGTAGAACATTACTTTATGCTGATCCGTATTTAAATTGAGTTGAATCTTCTGTATGAATCACAGACAATATATTTCTGCTTTGAGTATTGTCGTGGCACGTTCAGTACACACAAATCCGCTCCTGAGTAGAATTCTGCGCTTTAACACTTTCCTTCCAGACAACTTGCAAGTCAGAACCATGCGGCTCAATTGCGGTATGTTCGATTGATGCAACCAAAGTCGGTGGTTACCAATGTCTGCCAATGAGCGTCACGCGAAACGGTAAGTGTACTAAATCAAAGAGATAATTGAGAAAATACAGAACTGAAAAAAAAAACAGAAACAACCGGACAAAACACAAACAAACAAACAGACAACACCTGAATAAAACAACAAACTAACAGAAAAAAACACCATATATTGCTCGTTATGGGTACCAAATATACGTGGCTACGTTCCTGTGATGGTGATCATCTGATCATTAAAGATTTATTCAAGGTCTCGGTCCTCAAGTTATAACAATGCAGCGTATTCTCCCGAAATTCAACACGATGTGGGCTTATAATAGGATCTGTTTTAGGTTCATAATCGACGTAAGCTCGCCTCATTTTAAGTCCACAACGAACTGAACATGACAGTGTTAATGTCATTACGGACTCACAATGATTTATTATAATAAAATTTTAGGCGGACAATAACACGAATAAACCAACTCAGGACTTACAAGATGTGTTTGCACTGTGGCCGGCGGAATGCACTGTTATAAGTCCACTATGTGCTTATTTCGGAATCAAATAATCAAATGTGAACCAATTTGAATACGATAGGTCGATTATGAGCCTATTTGCACAATGATTTGTTGTTGAATAATTTTACCTAGAAATGCGTTTTAACAATCTGGTCCGGTCCCGAGAATCAACACCATATCGAGAAATTTAATATAGAAAACAAATAAAGTTATTATAACATCTTATATGCCAACCGACAGAAAATGTATCGTCTCCCAACAAGTTAGTTTTACCTTCAGCGCGTTATTATGTTACTGATATGGTAAAACGACGAGCGCTTAAAGATACAGGGTTATATATAAATCAACTGTTAAAGTGAGACTGTAACTAAATGCAGCCACTGCATATATCCTACTCTACTCTGTACATGTTGGTCGCGCACGATCCATAATACGGGTATATTTTGCCATATATTAACTAAGTGCTAGCTACATATATCCAGATAAAAACAATACGTTGTCAATAAACAATAGTCGATTCAGTGAAAACTGTTTAGTATCACATATCACCACCCCCATTGCATATCAGCGAAAGAACACCGACATTCGTCTGAATTCTGGTATCTGGTCTAGATCACCCAAATAATCACGGTGTTCCAAGTCAGGACTTGGTCGCCAGGATCGGCGGATTATTGTACAATCAACGACAATCTTTGGACAAACCGTGCCGCACAGAGATTCGCGTGTTGGTGTCGCCAAACCTGAGCACGTGAAAGCGGCTTATCTCCGTATTGTATAGGGGTACCTGTATGCCGTCGCCGTTAAACAGGTATCACGGGGCAGGGGTGGAGCCGAGTTCTCACCCTCCATGCGGTTGTCACGACTTTGTCAGTTTTACGGGTGGAGGAAAGTAAATTTCACCGATTAATCACTCCGCTGGTTGTAGAAACCACCGACCCCGGCAAGCATCCGACAATCTTGCCCAGATACACGAATCAGATGATCCTCACTTAGCGTGGATCGCGAATCCGCGCTTGTCGGTATTCGAACCAGCTTCGTCAACGCTAGACGGCATATGGCGGCATAATGCACTAAGCTTTCTGCCGACGGGACCACCGGGGTCCTTTCCAATCAATGTTTAGTGTAAAATGTTGTGTGTTCAGATCAAGAACCGACTATATATTGTTCAACTTCGAGTAAACATATTACACTGAATTTACATTCAGTTCAAGACATACCACCCCATCCATACCTGGGTTATTGCGTTAGGTTCGTAATTTCTAACTGGTTCTGACAATGAGATATATATATGAATCAATTAGAATATTGCAAACTTTAAGAGGAGATATTCAGTTGTATCTGGAGTTGTGAATTTAGTGGGGTGCAAATGGAATTGATAAGTTGAACACCCCGACCCCAACAAAACCCCTTGAGTCACGTCCCTGCATGTTTCGCTCATGTCGCCTCTCCCCTGTTCGGGACTATTATGACTGTACGGTAACGGCTGAAATTGTCAAGTCCATGTCTTATATTTAAGTCATGCTGTGAACGTGGTGTTTTGAAGTTGGAACGTCGGGTTTCCTAAAATACTCATGGTTGTTTTCGCAACCAAACTTTGGTCAAATTTTAGCAGCTGGAAATGGCATGCATTCCTGGTAAATTAGATATAAGAACCAGAAAAAAATAAGTTGAAATTGTTTTATTTCTGTGATTTTGGGACATCAAATATTTGTTTGTTTGTTTGTTTATTTTTGTTTTGGTACCGGTATCAAAATTCGATTCTTTTCCAAATTTCGTTCAAATGTTTGAACTGAAATGGTAATCAGTTGAAAACATTTCGAACTATTATTATAGGGGATTTCAGGTGTGAATTTCCAACAATTGGAAATAATGAGGTACATGTTGGAAAAAATTTCTCTTTATTGGGGTGAGGGGTGAGTTGGGGCTGCAATGTAATTTCGTATACTTGGGAATTAGCAATAAGTTGAAAATTTGGAAAGATTCTAACTAAATATTGCCGTCATTGAAGTTATTGAAAATTATTGTCCATAAAATGTAATGGTCACAATGGGGGGACTTGAAAACAAAAATCCATAATACAAGGCCATGGTGCGGGGTTGTATCTGAGTCCCCATCGCAGATATTTGCAATGCCATATAATTGTTTTCCAAAACCATTTTTAAAGACAAATTATTACAAGTAAACCAATTTGAAATGTCACAGCTTACTAAACTAGAGCAGGGGGTCGCATTTAATTTAATTAATTCAATTTAATCGGACATGTCTTTATGTTGTACCACAATTTTTCGTTTTGTCTTAATAAAAATAATTTTGATAGTTGTTGCTGTTATATTTTATATCCAGTCCAGCAATAATTTATTCCCAAATTATGAATTAGTGCTTTCAAAACAAGCTCCGACCTCAATTCATATAAGAAACACGGAACTAAAGTCACCCGCATCCAATGCGAATTACGTTCCGATTGCAAAACTACTATCATTCCCTATTTATCCGACCACACCCATCGATAACATATTGCGCGTAGAAATAATAGCAAGAGAATCTGTCTTAATCCACCTAACGGTAGTATGCTTCAAAAACACAAGGATATTATAAATAAAACTCCATTGTAAAACCAACTAAACGCACGCATAATTTACAATCAAATTACCAATATCTGTATCGTTACTGCGAAACCAGAAATCTGTATTCTCGGTTTATACAAAAATCTCAGACCAGGGGGGGGACTAGGTCTCAGTTGTAGACTATTACCTATAACACACATTGTTATCGATTATATTAAATTGTGTCCTGTGCATATATAATTATAATCTATCAGATTATGTGCGGACAATGACAAACATAAGCCAACTCACGACGTTCTGGTGTACGCACTTTAACATGTGTTTTCACTGTGGCCCGCGCCATAAAACGGGTAAGAGTCCATAATGATCACATTATGTACCTATTTCACATTATAGGTCGATTATGTGTGTTTTTTCTGAGAGTACATGTTGCATTGTTTGAGTCCCTTCGTTTGCCAATAGCTGCTAGAATAATTTAGATTTGTCTTTCAAAATGCAAAATAAGTAAGACATGTCTTGACCTAAGCACAATCAAGTAGTCTCTCATGAACTGCAGCTATTATGTGAACTTTTTGAAATGCGTGTAAACAAACCTACATGTAACAGTGACATTTCAAAACATTGTGTCCAAAAGCATAGAAATATGTTTTGTCATACAAATTTCTCATTGGTTGATTATACTTAAACGTTATGTCAACAGTCAACTGCTAGGACATACTCATGTGACGATTCGGCGGTTTAATTTAAATGATTGTTTCACTCGGTTATTACTCCACTCTACGTAGAAACAACCGGACTGGGTTTTTATATATGTGTGGCGTCATCGTTGTGCAAAGTTATTACGTGCAGTTTCAACCGACGTGTTTAATGATAAATATAACCAGTGAAACCAGTTTTCTATCCCGATTACCACAAACATAGCATTAGACTAAATGTTCACCAAGGCAGTAGAAACAAGCAAAGTCTGGTGTGGGATGTTTCCGTCCAAAGGATGCGCAGCAATATTGAACTAAAGACGAATGCCGGATGTGAACGTATTCCACCTTGTGAAAATATCGACTCGACAGTGAAAGACCGGGCCTCAGCCATTGTTTCTTTACCTCGATCAATCCTTGAATACCTCCGTGTTATATGGGGCCATTAGAGACAAAACCGCAATACACAACACACGGGCAATACATGGCAATAATGTCCAGATTTGCCATCTCCAGTCTAAGTCTCTGGTCCGATTCGGCATCTCAGGTTTAAACCTGGTCTACGTAAACCTCTAGGTTTAAACCGCCGTGAGTCAGCAAAATCCGTGGTTTAAACTCGCGACCGCAGGTCTAAGTGACGCATTCGCCATCTCTACTTTAAACCTGGTCCAGTCAAACCAGTGGTTTAGCAGTAGTGTCTCTGTATCATCGAGGCAATTAATCGTAATTTCCTAATGCGGACCGCTCGTTTTATTGACCTATAAAATCAATAATTACGACAGCGACCATATTTTGATTGGATATTTATAAGCGAGAAGCACTCACACATATAAAGCGTGTGGGGATAAGTTTTTGTCAATTTCGACAAAACCGGCAACTAAACCATCTAATTCGGCGGTCTAGCTAAACCAGATTTACCGAGGCTAAACTTGAGATGACGAATCCGTCTTTTCTTCATCGCGTTTAGAATTGTCAAACAATCATTCAAAGGGTGAAGCTGTAAATTATCTCGAGTGAGGGCGTCTCTAAGTGGCGGCTGCCGACTGGTGTTATCGTGTCACAGTTTATTTATTCGCACGCGAGCTTTGATCAGATATGGACATGTTCTTTCAATTTGATGTTTACGACTATCTTGTGGCTTTTTTTTTTTGGCTTGTGGCAATCACAAATACTGGTGTTTTCTACGAATTCATTTGAATGGTTCAACGTTTTAATTTTGACACCAAATCGATGCTACTGCATGACCAGATCTGCTATACACATAGTTTGCAATCCTAAAATTATATTGATATATGAGTCAAATTTGCTAACTTATTCTGATGTAGATCACGCCACAAAGCTCTACTCTGTCTCCGACCATAAATTCCCCTAATATTCCACCTGTTCAAAACCTGGGAACTTTTTGATTTTCTGTATGAAGTAAAATTTATTACATTGAAAGAAAGCAACGCGTGTAATATATTTCTTTATTAAAAGTTGTGAATGTGTATGGATGCGCACTTCAAACAGTTCAGTTGCCGCTTCTGGTGTGTACTCATAAGGAAATTGATTTTACTTGACTGACCTCTTGGTCCAGGATTGACTCGATTATGGAGACTTTATTCAGCCTCGTGCGCACATTTTGATCATTTGATCATTTTAATTTAAAAAACAAAATTAATTAAATTTAAAACAAATAAATATTAATATAAATTTAAAATATTGTTTCTTGTTAGATACAACTCCTTACTCAATTTAACAACACAATGTTTTCATTTTTTTAAATAAAATTTTCTTAGTTTTAAATCAGTTTTAAAGAACAGTTGCGAACAGGCAAACAGATATACAGCTCATATACCTTTAAATATATACAGATATAGATGTAAATACACCAAATTCTGTCCTTGCGGACAAAGCATCTTGCAGAAAATCACAACCAAAGTAATAAACAGCACATGAAGCTCGTGTTGAGAGACATGCCCTTTGTCAGATTGATTTAAACACACAAAGAGATCGGGTTAATGGTCCATGAGCGATACCCATTTCTCAATGAATAAATCGTGCACGCGTTCGCGATAATTTATGACATGTCAATAACTATTATATCGTCTTGTCTTTTGGTCCGATAGGTAAGAGCTTACTAAGAGGGTAGTTTGACTGTATGCTCATATAACCAAATCTAGTTGTCAATTAGTTGGTAACTGAGCGATAAAAAAAACTCCCCCTTAGACCCGGGAGGTTTAAACCGGAGATGACGAGTCCGGCCACTGAGTTTAACCTACATTGATGATCCAGCCGAACACGGCACAAGAGTGCGTTTGTTGTCGTGTTGAGCATGCAATGAAACTATCCAGGCGGAGCACAAGCATGTCGGTATAATTAGTATTGTCACGCCCGCTATTAACTCGAAAAAGCGAACGCTTACAACAACCATCGCATGAGAATGAATAAATCGTGACATAATACCAAGCCGCCACTCCCACCTTATAGACACAACATCAATCTAGTGTACGTACAGCTCGAGCCATGTAAACCGCGGTCCAGAAACCAAACAGGCCTCGCTAGACCAGATTAGCTGGACTGTCGAATGATATGGTTTAGTTTCCGGTTTAAAGGCACGGGCGGCGTTCGTTGCAGAAATATTCATATTTGTTCAAATCAACATCAACAGAAGGAATATTAATATACATATATTTCTTTGTTCATATGCCAAACATAATCAGCGCGTAAATAGTATATTGTCGTCAAGACGTACGATGGTGTACGCAAACAAGAGCCTGCTCGTGTTACATAATTTTTGCTTCTGTTTACAAAATACAGCGCAAATCTATTGGTTAATCAAACACAAATGATATATACGCTCTTTATTATTTCCATATCAGGAAAACAGTAACAAATAACGCTCTTTATGTTTGCCATATTCGGATCTAAACAAAAGCCAGGTTCTTTTAACGTTTTTTGCATTTGTTTACATAACACAAGAAAAATATTTGACAATAACATGCTGTTTATGTCATATTTCTGATTTGTATAAGAGCAAACTATATTTTACTATTATTTCTGTTTATGTCGGTTTTTGACGGAGGTGGATATTTTAACAGCATACTCACCGCCAACACCGCCAGTATCTGTAAGTAAATCGCAAATATGAAATCGCATAGATATACAAACACTACTGTTAAACATCAAGTCTGCTGGCTGGATCTGGTTTAAACCATATATAACGAATGCCGCACTTTGATATATGGCTTCGGGATCAAACCAATTGGTGGGCTGTCAAACGGCTGTTTAAAACTAGAGGTTTCCATAAACCAGTTTTAAACCAGTCAACACCCACTGTCGGTACAGGCGCAGCGATGAATGTTAGTGGTGTGCCTACAGTGACAAATATAATGCGAAATAGGTACACACATGTGATTATTTTATTCTGAAATAAGCAGATAATGGACTCATACCCGTTATTTCGTTTTATGACGCGGGCCACAGTGGAAATGTCATTGTCCGCACATAACCTGCTTAGAATCTTCTTATTGTGAGTCGATAATGTTACTAAAACGGTCTCATTCCCAGCACATTATCGACTCAAAACGAGGCACTTCTAGGCAGATTACCTACATTAAACAAGTTCTGTATAAGCAGATAATGTGCGGTTTTCTGGAGAAAAGGCTGATAGGTCCAGTATAGTCACGTTCGGGTGCAAAATTGGTAGCAACATTCGAACGTATAACGGTCATTTATGACGGAAATAGTTTGTGGCAATGTGGAAGTTTCATTTTATGAATGTTTAATGATTTATGCATAATTTATCGACAGTCACGCTGGACACTTCAAAACCGACCGATTGTTCAGACATACAGCGTTTGGGGACCACTACATCTGGAGTTTACGTCATTTACCCATATGAAAACAACACGGAGGTGATGGTGTACTGTGACATGGACACAGCTGGAGGAGGTTGGCTAGTAAGTCACCATTTAGATGTTGTTACATGGATAGTTTGACATTGGATGAAATATCAGCTAGGGTTTCAATTCAGACCGAAGGACTGATACATCTCGATTAACTGTGTGGTCAGCTGTTTAATTAGAGTGGCTTCCCTTGTATTGCAACCCACAACTCCACTATAGGAATCGGGGAGCTAAATATGTTCTAGAGTCGGGGAGTGACTACACCGTGGAATTATAAAGGTGAAGGTAACTGAAGAATGACCTTCAACTGATACATGCGACACCTTTTTAAAGGATGACATCGCGATTATTTGATTTGTACATCATATCTAAACAATTTAAACTGGTGAATTAAGGGGGAATGGATTTTTGTGAGCGGGAAGTTTATTGAACTAGCTGCTGTAGTTCTGGGTTTTTCCAGATCAAAGTTGGCTGTGGGATAGCCCTGTCGTAAACACATATCAGAAGATAGAGCCACTCGTTGACTTCAATCGTAAAATTGGGCGTAAGTGTATTTTGAGTATGTTAGTACTATAGTACTATATATTTGAGAATCGTTGATAAAAATGGGCGTAAGTAAATTTTCGATGGAGCAGGTCGCCAGAGCGTCATGTTGGTGTGTTTATATTTTTGGTGAAGTTGTTTTTTTTTATATCTCGGCCGACTATTGCGTGTCTAACACATCAACTAAATAATCTCAGCTTAAGAAGGCTAACCAAATTATTCATAGAGCAGGTCGCCAGAGCGTCATGTGTATATTGTTGACTAACAAGTTGGTTCATCGTGTGAAGTTGCTTTTTTATATATCTCGGCCGACTATTAAATGTCTGACACATCAACTAAATAATCTCAGCTTAAGACGGCTTAACCAAATTATTTGCTTAAAGGTTCAGACAGGCATACATCTTACTGAAAATAATCACGATCGACTATTTAATGTCTGACTCATAAACCGAATAATCTCAGCTTAAGACGGCTTAACCGAATTATTTGAGTAAAGATTCAGACACACATACATCTTACTGTATTTTGAGTAACAGATGAATATTCCTACCTACTGGATAGTGCGTATTCATCCGAAGAGATGTCTGATTCTGTCAACTGGGATTACAAAATGAACACTTTAAATATTGTATATCCTACCATATGTGAACTTGAATTATGTCATCACCAATAAATACATGTATAATCGATTATCTTTTCAATAATAATATCTCTCTGGGTTCTATCGTGGTAAAACATCTTTTGTTTGACAAGATATTTTCCACTCAATGTTTGTCGCAGACCTACGTCATAATACTCCCCTCCCCCAGCAACCCCTCCTCCCCTACCCCCAACCACCTTCCCATCTCACATCTCTTACCCGCACCTATTCATGCGCGTATATATTGTACAATGTGTACGTGTCGGAGCACAAGACATCCAAATAAGGAGTACTACCTCATAGTAAAGCAACACTCTTTATTCATCTTTCAACATAAATGACACACGTGCATTATCGCGAACTATTGGAAGAGTGTACGTTTATAGAGTTATTGTACTTAGAACGAGAATCGTTAGTCGGTTATTTTAAAAAGCGTTGGTAAAAAAAGGGGCGAGGACCCCCGCCCCACCCTGTTTTAGGGAAGTTACTCGGATGATGTGTCAGCGAGTCATTTTTCATAATGCCAACCTCGGGATGACAACGTCGTAGAGCGGTGTTATAATACTGAACGAATTTCACAGCGAAAATTACTAAGCCTATTATAATTCCCTAGTGTTGTGCTCATAACCAGAGTGGTTTATTCATATAACATCAAGGTCTGCGTGTGTGTACACTTATAACATCATTATTTGTATAACGTGATATGTTGTTAACACGTACGGGTCATGTGATCATACACTCAATCATAGAAGTTACTTTGATGTTGTTGTTATGAATAGAATTTTATCAACCTTACGTTAACAGTTTATCACGTTAAACTCCACTCACTCTCTCCCCGCTTATAGATATATAACGAAAACGAGAATATCATGTTGATGAAGTTTATTGAAATTTAATCATTGTCTGAATCTACAGCCCATTCATTATTATATCCGTGTTTGGTCAGTGTTACCATTTTCTTCATGATCATGTTATGTATGGGTGATGTTTTCATTCGATGCTGGTATTCTATTAATCGTTCGTTACTTTTGAGAAAGAGGAACAACAACGACGATGACGACCACAATAACAACAACAACATCTACTTTTTTTGGGGGGGGGGGGCAAAATAATATGACACATCGTTGCCGCCACCGCCCCGTTGCCGCCACCGCCGTTGCCGCCGTCGTTTCCGCCGCCGTTGCCGCCGCCGCTGCCACCGCCACCGCCGCAGTAAAATAACATGACATGTGGTACATAATAAAAAAAAAACTGTCACTTTCGTCCGAATTGTCATCACTTTCGCCAGAAGTGTCATTTGTTTCGTCCATGAATTTTTCTAGCATCGGTTTGTAATTTAATATTGACATTTTCACTGCATCACGATTTTCATAACCATTATTCAAATATTTGTCGACTTTATCCATGACTCTGAGTTACTTTGATGTTATTGTTATTTTGAACTGAAAACATGATGATGCAAGAAATTTTCAATTTGTTATGCTTATCGCTGTACCAATTGATTGTTTATAATCAACGACAAAATGATCAACACGCCGAGAATGATTCATACCATACTGATGATAAACACTGGAATGTATGCATTCATCCTGATGGTAACAATGGCCACAGATGGCAGCGACTGGGACCAGTCCATCAGACGCCGTCCATATAATTGTCTCCACAATTTTTTACTTGAAATAATTTGAATATCATTGCTCTTACATAAATAATAAACAACGTTTATTCTTTACTTCTCTATCACGATGAAGTTATTGAGCATCGTGTATCGCTATTTCACCAGAGGTCACATGTTAGACATTGTACATGTATATACATACGTACCATCAGAGCAAGAAGAGGGTAGAGGGGAAAAGCAAATGAGCAAGAAAGGAGAGGGAAAAAGAGAAAATAGTGAGCAAGAGAAGAGGAGAAAAAGACAAAGTGAGCAAGGGAAAAAGAGCAAAAGAGCAAGAGGTGAGGAAAAAAGAGCAAGTGAGCAAGGAAAAAAAAGAGCAACTGAGCAATAGGTGAGCAAGTGATCATGTCGATAATAAAAAGCAGCATTTTATAGATCGAAAAGTGACACCGTGGATAAATTGACCTTATCACGTGATCATGTGATATTTACACACTTAAGCTCTGTATAAACAATACATATCGCATCTACAGCAGTCTACTTCATTGTGAATTAAGTCACTCTAGGTTATTTGACTATAAACCTGTTACACGTTGTTAAGTTAGTCGCACATCACGCTCATAATACACAACCATTGTACATTTTACACACCCTCACACACACACCCTCATAGAGAGAAACACACAAACACCAGGTATTCACAACTTCTCCCTCTCTCTCTTTACCTCTCCACCTCTCTATATCCACTCTCTCTCTCGCACACACACACAAACACACAAACACCAGGCCATCACAACCTCTTCTCTCTCTCTCTCGCTCTCTCTCTAACTCTCTCCCTCTCTCATATGAATGAATTTCTGGAATGTAGCCATAATTTTACACGGAGGTAATCCATCGTGATGGCTTTAAAAAATAGTGCAACTTCCTGTTGGTAATACACGAACGAAGAGCGTTTAATGTATACAAAATGACTACATGTATGAACTGAAATTTATATTTCACATCTTCCCAACAACAGATACAGACATAGTCATAGTGTTATATTGTCTTCTATGTACCCACGCTATGACATCATTAAAGGGGACAATACACTCAAGGAGTTCAATGTTAAAGTGACACGAGGCAAGGGACGTGATGCAATATTGGTGTGTGAATGTTAAAGGAACACAATGCACTCTAAAGGGACACAAGGCACTCATTATGAATGAATGTTAAAGAAACACAATACACACGCAGTGTGTGAAAGTTAAAATGAAACAGAACAATATTTAAAGTTAAAATTTTCGGGCTCTTAATGTACCATTTATCAATATGTATCGTTTCTCGCTCTACAATTCCCAATAATCCACTCACTCTCTCCCTGCTAAAAGATATATAACGAAAACGAGAATATCATGTTGATGAAGTTTATTGACATTTAATCATTGTCTGAATATTTCTAGGAGTTTCTTGAATTTTCTCATCGCTTCATCTGCAGCCCATTCATTATTATATCCGTGTTTGGTCAGTTTGACCATTTTCTTCATGATCATGTTATGTATGGGTGATGTTTTCAATCGATACTGGTATTCTATTAATCGTCTATAACTTTTGAGAAAGAGAGCAAACTCTGTGTCGATGGTAGTCTCTTCTCCCGACATGCTCTCTTCTCCCGACAAGCTCTCTTCTCCTTTCGCATCATTGGTGACGCGTTTCATCATACTTTTGAATGTCTCCATCTCGTTGACACATCGCGCAGCTCTCTTACGACCGAATACCGTTCTACTACCGGCGACAGTATCATCTTCTGAATCTGTCGAAGCGGTTCTAGATTCAGATGAAGATGAACGGGGAACGATATCAGATTATAGGTCATGGGTATCTTCTCCGAAGAAATCTGTTTTTGTCCCGGACATAACTCCGTGTTTAGTCTGTTTATGTCTTTGTAGATTGTAGTTCGTCGATAAAATATTTCCGCATAAATGACACCCGTGCATTATCGCGAATTATTGGAAGAACGATCACTCTTATAAGTAGGATAAAAAGAGAGAATATGGTGTGGTATACAACCGTCGCGTTAAGAGTACGTTCGTCCCGGGTCTAGGGTATAGACCATTGACCGCTGGTGATTCAAATAATGCCAATTTATCAGTATGGTACTCTCTGTATTCATTCATGATTTGGCTAATCGAATAACAATTTGCTTTTCATTTTCTTATTATTATTAGACAAACCTCCAGCTAACACTCTCTTGTTGGTTTTTTTGGACGCTTTACGTGTGTTTGTCAACTTATTTGCTGCAACTTCGACCTTAGCCATTTCAATCGCTTGCGCGACGGGCGTCACTACGTTAATATGTGGTTTTAGAACGTCTTCTTCACTATCACTATTTTTAGTTCTGGCAATAAAGTAGCGACCCTTATTATCTGGCATTAAATTCCCATCAATCATGTCTCTGAAATGTTTTCTCCACTTTTCAATATCTGTTGGAATATACGGGATCGACATGTTTCTTCAAATGTAGTGTACAAGTCACTCTTTTTTCAGCATTTATTTTAGAAAGTTTATCGCCTCTTATAAAAATCCTGAGACGCCAGCTGGAGACGCTGAAGTTTATCCTGCCGGACGTTTATGTAGAATGAGTCCTCAAAACTCTGATTAATCACCCGTATCACGTGTGTCTCGCTTTATAACCCTGAGGATGGGGAATGATGTGTCACGAGCTATTGATTCTCCGCATATCCGAACAAATATATAATAAATCCGTGTCTATATGACCAGTTATATTTATGTCTTTCAAACAACATAACCACGTGCCGTCCAATATTAATACACCAGGTAACTCTATTGTGAAGTCGAGAGGACGATTATCTGGATATTTATTAATCGAATCGTCGCTAGTCAGGTACAGATAATAATTATCCATATGACTATAGTTTCTAAAAAAAAATTCAAAGAAAATCATTATTCTTCTTCTCTTATAGTTTTATCGATATCACTGAATATATGCTTGAAGATTGACCACTGGTTCAAATTTAACGGAATACCTATAATCGTCGGAGTGTTATTCACAACTCGCCTAATGTCCGTATAAATGTGTCCTTGATTATTACATACTGTAACAGTAATGTTTGATCGTATTGTCCACTTTTTCACGAAAACACACGGGTGTTGTTCGTAATCATTGGGGTGTGACATATCAGTATGAAGTAATTCACAGCCAACCGACTCACTGGTATCTTCTTTGGAACTAAAATAAATGGTAGTGACACAGTGATTACCATAATAGTAATTCCTATCCATTTAATGAGATTCATATGTAGACGACCACGTTCTGTTTGAAACGTATTCGTCAAGGTACCTGTTCTATTATCCATGATTGTAATTGTTCTCGTGTATAGCTTACTCTTATTAATTTTGATACCTGGCGACATCCGACTCTAAAATCCACGAATTAAATTTGTCTGGCCATGAATGTCAATGCACCATGATAGTTATCGATGTCAATAATGCGTTTCGTTGAGATCTTGATTGAGTTGATGACAATATTCTGACAAAATTCTTTTCGATCTATAAAATGCTGCTTTTTATTATCGACATGATCACTTGCTCACCTATTGCTCAGTTGCTCTTTTTTTCCATGCTCACTTGCTCTTTTTTCCTCACCTCTTGCTCTTTTGCTCTTTTTCCCTTGCTCACTTGCTCTTTTTCTCCTCTTCTCTTGCTCACTATTTTCTCTTTTTCCCTCTCCCCTCTTGCTCATTTGCTTTTTTCCCTCTCCCCTCTTCTTGCTCTGATGTTACGTATGTATATACGTGTACAATGTCTAACATGTGACCTCTGGTGAAATAGCGATACACGATGCTCAATAACTTCATCGTGATAGAGAAGTAAAGAATAAACGCTCTTTATTATACTTCAATGTGTTAACATTGAAGTATATTGTAATTCTTATTTTTATTTTTGTTTATTATTATTATTATAAAACACCTTTAATCTCAGAAACCGCCAGGTCGATTGATTTGATATTTCCTATTCATATACATCCACGAAAAGTTAGTTTTATGCACTTACCGCTATTTTTGTCCGACCTTGACCTTGAACTTGACCGTCGCCAGTAATTTTGTTGCAAAAAATAATTCGTCCTAATTTGACCAAACTCACAGGTTGGTATCGCATGGCAAAGACGATTAAGTTGCAATATAAACTATGTCAATCGGTCAAAAAATGGCGGAGTAATGGCGGTTTGATTATAGCCACATTTGAACTGTTATTGATCTTGGATCTCTTATGGGTCAAAAATTAATTTACCGATTAGAATGCTTTTTGGTACATATATAGCGTTCGCCCTTAGCTATTAATCTGACTGGGTGTGAATTTCGTACGACCTTGACCTTTGCACTAAACGCTCTTTATGTGTATTACTGTTGTGTACGTAACTTCTTCGGAACGGCTTGAGATATCGAGTTCGGACTTGCATTATTAGTTTCCTCTCATCATGTGCTACAAACACGCAAAAAATGGTATGGATAGCACTTCCAGTTCGAAAGTTCGGTATTGGTCGAAAAATCGGTTAACGCTCTTTAAAAAACTTTTTTCTTCTGAATTTGACCATTTTTATAGGACGACATCGCTAGTCTGAAGACAACGCCGTAAAAATTAGCGCAATCGACCAAAAAATGACGTCACAGCACCCGATTAAAATTTTAAAGAATAAAAATAAGCACTGTTACCGTTGTCCGCGCATCTCCTCCGAGACGGATGGGGATAGAGAGTTCGGATGAACACCAAAATGTCCAGACATGTGAGCGCTAGATAAATCCTGAAAATTTCCTCAATCGGTCTGAAAATAGCGGAGTAATTGCCATTCAATTGCCGCTTGAAGATAAAAATATAAAAATAAGCATTTTTACCCTTGTCCGCGCATCTCCTCCGAGACGGATGGGGATAGAGAGTTCGGATGAACACCACAATGTCCAGAGATGTGAGCGCTAGATAGATCCTGAAAATTTCCTCAATCGGGCTGAAAATAGCGGAGTAATTGCCATTCAATTGCTGCTTAAACATAAAAATAAGCATTTTTACCCTTGTCCGCGCATCTCCTCCAAGACGGATGGGGATAGAGAGTTCGGATGAACACCAAAATATCCAGACATGTGAGCGCTAGATAAATCCTGAAAATTTCCTCAATCGTCTGAAAATAGCGGAGTAATTACCAGAGCAATTGCCGCTTGAACATAAAAATATAAAAATAAGCATTTTTACCCTTGTCCGCGCATCTCCTCCGAGACGGATGGGGATAGAGAGTTCGGATGAACACCAAAATGTCCAGACATGTGAGCGCTAGATAAATCCTGAAAATTTCCTCAATCTGTCTGAAAATAGCGGAGTAATTAGCAGAGCAATTGCCGCTTGAACATAAAAATAAGCATTTTTACCCTTGTCCGCACATCTCCTCCGAGACGGATGGAGATAGATAGTTCGGATGAACACTAAAATGTCCATATCTGTGAGCGCTAGATAAATCCTGAAAATTCTCTCAAACAGTCTGAAAATAGAGGAGTAATTGCCGCTTGAACATTAAAATGGGCATTTTTACCATTGTGCACGCATCTCATCCGAGACGGATTGGAATAGAGAGTTCTGATGAATACCAAAATGTGCAGCTCTGTGGACGCTAGTACTGCCCTAAACTAGTGCAGCAATTGCCGCTTGAACATTACAAATAGGCAATTTTAACATTGTGACCATATTTTCTCCGATAAGGATGGCGATAGAGAGTTTGAATCAGTACCAAAATGTGCATCTCGGTTAGCTCAAGAAATGCCGTGAAATGTTCTTCATTCTGCCGGAAAATACCGCAGGAATCTTCTGAACAATTCTTGAGATGCGTGTATCTTTAGCATTAGATACAAAATTGTCGTGAAAAAAAGGGCAAGAGTTAGGGTAAATATTTCTAAAACAAATCATTCAAATCAGTGATTTAGTCCGATCAAAAATGGCGGAGTTACGCCATCTTGAATATCTGAAAATCCCAGTTTTAGCAGTGTTTGTGCTATACTGTGTTCGTTGTATGTACAGAACGGCTAGAGATACCGAGTTCGGACTTGCTCTATTTGGTTCGCCTTCTCATGTGCTACACGCATACAACACATGGTTGCGATAGCTCTTCCCCTTGGTAAACATTGAAGTATCGAAATTGCAGTGCAATTTCAATTTCATTCTAGTTATTTATGTAAGAGCAATGACATTCAAATTATTTCAAGTAAAACATTGTGGAGACAATTATATGGACGGCGTCTGATGGACTGGTCCCAGTCGCTGCCATCTTGGCCATTGTCACCATCAGTATGAATGCATACATTCCAGTGTTTATCATCAGTATGGTATGAATCATTCTCGGCGTGTTGGTCATGTTGTCGTTGATTATAAACAATCAATTGGTACAGCGATAAGCATAACAAATTGAAAATTTCTTGCATCATCATGTTTTCAGTTCAAAATAACAATAACATCAAAGTAACTCAGAGTCATGGATAAAGTCGACAAATATTTGAATAATGGTTATGAAAATCGTGATGCAGTGAAAATGTCAATATTAAAGTACAAACCGATGCTAGAAAAATTCATGGACGAAACAAATGACACTTCTGACGAAAGTGATGACAATTCGGACGAAAGTGACAGTGAATAGTTAATATAATAAAAAAAACAATTGTATTATGTACCACATGTCATGTTATTTTACTGCGGCGGCGGCGACGGCAACGGTGGCGGCAACGGCGGCGGTGGCAACGGCGGTGCCAACGGTGGCAACGGCGGTGCCAACGGTGGCAACGGCGGTAACGGGGCGGTGGCGGCAACGGCGGTGTCATATTATTTTGCCCCCCCCAAAAAAGTAGATGTTGTTGTTGTTGTTGTTGTTGTTGTTGTGGTCGTCATCATCGTTGTTGTTCCCCTTTCTCAAAAGTTACGAACGATTAATAGAATACCAGCATCGAATGAAAACACCACCCATACATAACATGATCATGAAGAAAATGGTAAAACTGACCAAACACGGATATAATAATGAATGGGCTGTAGATTCAGACAACGATTAAATTTCAATAAACTTCATCAACATGATATTCTCGTTTTCGTTATATATCTATAAGCGGGGAGAGAGTGAGTGGAGTTTAACGTGATAAACTGTTAACGTAAGGTTGATAAAATTCTATTCATAACAACAACATCAAAGTAACTTCTATGATTGAGTGTATGATCACATGACCCGTACGTGTTAACAACATATCACGTTATACAAATAATGATGTTATAAGTGTACACACACGCAGACCTTGATGTTATATGAATAAACCACTCTGGTTATGAGCACAACACTAGGGAATTATAATAGGCTTAGTAATTTTCGCTGTGAAATTCGTTCAGTATTATAACACCGCTCTACGACGTTGTCATCCCGAGGTTGGCATTATGAAAAATGACTCGCTGACACATCATCCGAGTAACTTCCCTAAAACAGGGTGGGGCGGGGGTCCTCGCCCCTTTTTTTACCAACGCTTTTTAAAATAACCGACTAACGATTCTCGTTCTAAGTACAATAACTCTATAAACGTACACTCTTCCAATAGTTCGCGATAATGCACGTGTGTCATTTATGTTGAAAGATGAATAAAGAGTGTTGCTTTACTATGAGGTAGTACTCCTTATTTGGATGTCTTGTGCTCCGACACGTACACATTGTACAATATATACGCGCATGAATAGGTGCGGGTAAGAGATGTGAGATGGGAAGGTGGTTGGGGGTAGGGGAGGAGGGGTTGCTGGGGGGAGGGGAGTATTATGACGTAGGTCTGCGACAAACATTGAGTGGAAAATATCTTGTCAAACAAAAGATGTTTTACCACGATAGAACCCAGAGAGATATTATTATTGAAAAGATAATCGATTATACATGTATTTATTGGTGATGACATAATTCAAGTTCACATATGGTAAGATATACAATATTTAAAGTGTTCATTTTTTAATCCCAGTTGACAGAATCAGACATTTCTTCGGATGAATACGCACTATCCAGTAGGTAGGAATATTCATCTGTTACTCAAAATACAGTAAGATGTATGTGTGTCTGAATCTTTACGCAAATAATTCGGTTAAGCCGTCTTAAGCTGAGATTATTCGGTTGATGTGTCAAACATTTAATAGTTGATCGTGATTATTTTCAGTAAGATGTATGCCTGTCTGAATCTTTAAGCAAATAATTTGGTTAAGCCATCTTAAGATGAGATTATTTAGTTGATGTGTCAGACATTTAATAGTCGGCCGAGATATAAAAAAAAGCAACTTCACGCGATGAACCAACTTGTTAGTCAACAATATACACATGACGCTCTGGCGACCTGCTCTATGAATAATTTGGTTAAGCCGTCTTAAGCTGAGATTATTTAGTTGATGTGTCAGACACGCAATAGTCGGCCGAGATATAAAAAATAAAAAATTCACCAAAAATATAAACACACCAACATGACGCTCTGGCGACCTGCTCTATCGAAAATATACTTACGCCCATTTTTATCAACGATTCTCAAATATATAGTACTATAGTACTAACATACTCAAAATACACTTACCTTACGCCCAGTTTTACGATTGAAGTCAACGAGTGGCTCTATCTTCTCATATCCTATGATTTTTCTTGCATTTTCGTAATCAACTGCATGGTGTCAGTCTAGCTGGGTAAACATCACTGGTATGGCCTGCAGGCTTTCAATTCAGTGAATTTGGCCGAAATGTTAACACTGCCGCCTCACTGCAAAAAAATATTTCCTATAAACGCGTTTAATTAAAAACACATGAGAGACACACTTATAAGACATGTGGTCTGTTTTAGTAAAAACACACGTGTTTTATAATTGAAGTGTTTATATAAAAACATGTCACAGTGTTTTATAATAAGCACTCCATCCAATTATAAATAAACACCAGTGTTTATATAAAACACGTCAGTGTTTTAAAATCAACACTCTATCCGATTATGAATAAACACTAGTGTTTATATTAAAACGTCATAGCGTTTTATAATAAACAAACAACGTGTTGATTTTCCAGACACACTTTATAAACACTATGACGTGTTTATTATTATGAAAATAAAACACCCGATGTGTTTATAAATATTTTATTCTCAAAAACAAATTTCGGTACAATTCAACAAATTGTTCAACATCAACTTCAAAATGTTCATTGGTTAAAGGGACACTTTGATTATTGCCACATAACCAAGATACGGGCCCCGTTGGTTCAGAGTGCCCGGATGAAGATAATTAATCGAGTGTGCTTCTCACAGTACGAGCTAACTGCATGGCCTCCTATAGCGTGATACCGGAGTACGCTGTGTATATGTCTCTTTGGAAAGCAGACGAAATTCCTAAACGATGTACATCTGTTAGGAATTTCGTGGGCTTTTCAAAGAGACAGGCTATTTGACCATGCGTTTGTCACAACATACCTGTTTCTTGCGTGCATGCATAATTCGTGTTTTATTGATAGTAATGATGAAAAGAGTAACGGCTTGTATTAATCGAATAATATAAATGAAGTTAGTTTGCCGTATCGTAATCAGGATGGACTTTATTTTACCCACGGACTGTTCATTCTTGAAAGAGCAGCCTTTACTCGTATAGTAAAACTCGAAAGTATGCTTTCAAGATTCATATCAAGGCGACGTCCAGTCGCGGGATGTTGGTCAGTTTCTGTGCCGAGGCCAGGGGCGTACACTAGCGATGGCGGGGTTGTTGATGGGGTGTCACGCGTGCAAATATATACATGTAGTGACATTAGCACTAACCTTTACTAATAAAAATAAATTGAGTTCGTGTGTCTGTCCGGAAAAAGGCGACAAAACGACTTACCCCTCTGAACATGTGTACATAGGGTCATACCATGCACGTAACCCGGGGATTAATTAAGGGCGCTAATAATGTTTATGACTTTGGCTATTTATAGGCGATCAAACTGAGGGGTAGATCGGCAGATTAAAAAAAAAATCGAAATTGTTTTTGAATTTGGGAATAGATTTTTACAACTTGTTTTGCTTCATCCTATTTTATGGATGTTAGTGTTGAAGACTATTATAATATTTAAGGAAGGGGCAGTCCTGTCAACAAATTTGGTATTTTGAAAAACATTTGATTTTGAAGCCATTTTCACCAAGCTTGGTGTTATTTCTTTAAAATGGGGAATTTGACCCTAAAAATAATATAATAAAAAAAAAATTCCCGGACCCCTGTGTCTTATATATATGTACTTTTAGTATTATGACCAATTTGTGCCAGGGGCCAGTGGTTGTACTATTCATGTGTGTTTCCGAATACGTTGTTCGAATAAATAGGATTATCAGGATGAGACATGAGAAGCTGCATAATTTGATAAATAAAACGCTATTTCAGAATGCATTTTCCGAACATAAGTACGTCCGTCGACAATTTCCATTGGCACAGGCTACAGGTTGTAACTTTAGTCGGATCATTATGAAATTAGGCATGCCTGTTGGAATTGGTAACATATAGATTGGGAACGAGTCATTTTGTGGGCCAGTCGACAAAAAACTTGCATCATATATCTCAAATTTCAATATATAGTATACGGGCTAGATGCCGCCACCGAAAGCGACAAACTGTGCGATATTAGCGCATGTTTCGGCGCGCCGAAAGCGACAAAAAGTGCGCCGTAACAACGCACATTTTGTCGCTTTCGGTGACGGCATCTAGCCCGTATACTATATATAGATTGAAATTTGAGATATATGTTTCATAATGGCGCCGGGAGCGCCATTATGAAATGGCCCTAATAGTATTCCATACAATTGATATTCCAACCAGGGGATTAAGGGCGCTGATAATGTTTATAACTTTTGCTATATATAGGCGATCAAACGGACAGATTTTAAAAAAATCGATAATTTTTTTTAATTTGGGAATGGATTTTTAAAACTTGTTTTGCTTTATCCCATTTTATGGATGTTAGTTTAAAGACTATTATAATATTTAAGGAAGGGGCAGTCCTGTCAACACATTTGGTATTTTGAAAAAATTGTGATTTTGAAGCCATTTTCACCAAGCTTGGTGTTATTTCTTTAAAGTGGGGAATGTGACCCTAAAAATAATATAATAAAAACAAATTCCGGACCCCCAGCGACCCCTGTGTCTGATATATATGTACTTTTAGTATTATGACCATTTTGTGCCAGGGACCGGTTGTTGTACTATTCATGTGTGTTTCCGAATACTTTGTTCGAATAAATAGGATTATCATGATTTATGGCTGAGACATGAGAAGCTGCATAATTTGATATGTAAGACGATATTTCAGCTCGCATTTTAGCTCAAGCTGCTGTATATGAAAATTCAAGTTGAGATATTGCCAATTTGCCATGGTTTGGTATACCCATCGCCAATCACTGTGGTTTCCGAACATAAGTACGTCCGTCGACAATTTCCATTGGCATAGGCTACAGGTTGTAACTTTGGTCGGATCATTGTGAAATTTGTCATGACTGTTGACATTGGTAACATGCAGATTGGGAACGAGTCATTTTGTGGGCCAGTCGGCAAAAACATGCATCATATATCTCAAATTTCAATCTATATAGTATACGGGCTAGATGCCGCCATGCATCGAAAGCGTCAACATGTGCGATATATTAGCGCATGTTTCGGCGCGCCGAAAGCGACAAAAAGTGCACCGTAACGACGCACATTTTGTCGCGTTCGGCGCGTTACTAATGCCACACTTTTTGTCGCTTTCGGCGCGCACCGAAAGCGCTATTAGATAGTGGCCATAATAGTATTCCATACAATTGATATTCTAATGCAATTATTATGCTGATCGCCTCATCGTTCTTTGTGTCTGGCGAATTACAATTCATGCTAATGGCAGACATTTGTATATGGCGCTATCACAACGATCATGACATTTGGACTCGAATCAAATATTTTTTACCCCCGAAGTCAAGGAAATAGTAATTTGCGACCGTTAATTCGGATTGAGTACCTTTAAGATCTAACAGCAACCATATCTCAACCACACTACAATATGGGACTAATATATGTTATACATGTATCAGTCCCAGCTACAATCAGTGAACCTGATGAATAATTTTAACAGCATCTGAAAATGAAAGAAACATCCCACACCTTGTCTACGATATAATGCAAGCCATAATTGTAAATCAATCAGCTCTGTGTGTACCGGTATACATGTATATGTACACATATTGGACCCACATGAATTGCTATATTCTCCATATATTAATTGAAAACGAGCGCACCACTTTAACAAACTCATTATTGAGTATTATATCAATAGCGATGTGTCATTTTAAATTTATACTCCTTTTAACATCAGTAGGCCTACACAATCATTCGTTGCATAACTTTCATTAAATTTTCCTAGTACTGAATATAAACAGTACTGGTGCAATAACACTAGCAGTACTGGAACCGACCATACTGTATGTGTCTGGCTGGCCTGTTTATTACCTTTTTAATTTGTTCTGATACATCAGGTACTTATAATAAGATGACAGTTCATTCAGACAACATATTCTAAGTTGCCTAATAATAGAGACAAACTAATAATAGTGATGATGGAATTTTTTAGCTAACATTAATAATAGTAACCACAGTAATTTCACTCTATGTCTCTTAGTGATCTGATCATGGGAAGTGTTCTCCAATATAATAACAGTGTTGACACTATCATATTATTGACACTATTATTGCACATGAGATTACCGTTACTAGTACATATATATGCTAATATGGGTAGGTCATTAACAAGTCTGGCTCTTCTTGAATTCAACTATCATAGTGATATTCAACTACAAGTATTATAGCTTAGTTGTACTACCATACACAATGTATACTGGTACGGTATATACGTAAACTCCAGGTTTTCTCTGTTGTTACTAAAACTTCATGGAATCATCTCACTTCGTAATGCACAACCACATTAAAATGTACATGTATATAACACTATAATTTTAACAGGGCAAATGAGAAGGCATCAGATTCCAATATAAAAAGAATTCTACAGCTTATTGCAGGAGATCTGTTTATTTCATAATCATTATGGCAGAAGTACATGTGCGTGTATGCCATTTGAATGACATTATAAATAACTTCTCACCAAGATGATTTATATATTTTAACTACTAGTACAAGTAAATCAGTTAAATAATCAAAAATGCCAGCACCGATATATATACTGTACTACATGTAGTAGGTACCGTACATGATATATTTTCAGCACTTCATAATAGTTGAATATATACGGTACATGTACATGTACCGGTACCTGTATACTTAAAACAATGGAATTCAAGTTGTGTCAGACCTGTTGTTTGGCATAAACAATGTACCAGTAAGTGATTTTGGTGATCACTGTTAGTCATTGATTTTGATAACATAAGTTCATGATTTTTACAAAATAATTTTAATGAATCAAAACCATGTGCAGCCGCATGTGTAACATGTAACTGTCTTTGTCCATTAGTCATTATCCAAGTCTGGTTTAGTCTTGATCTAGTGATCAAATGCGGAATGTTACTAGTATGTACCGGTAACTTATTATCATGATCCCGGAGTCTGATGAATTATAATCCATTTCACAGCATTGTCCATGTCTGCATGTTTCATGACATGTTTGGTAAACATCCTCACTCGATTCACTGACACTGGTGAGTTGTGCCATTACCAGTCTGATTCTCCATATCATATTCTACCCTTCACAAGTTCACACACATGTAGCTACTGTACTTCTAATCAGTCTAATGTACTATTCAGAATGATAGAATCTGAATGAACATTCAATGACCTTTTACGGCATCAGCGTTGACTGCATTTCAGTGTTGACTGCATTTCAGCATTGAAGGGCTGATGAGTCCAGAATAGAACTATAATCATCATATTTTGCAATAATCATTACATTGTTTGCATTCTTCCATTGTCAATCAGTGCTATTCACTTATTCGAGTCAATGTCCATGATAATAACAGTTGAATATGGCATAGCCTGATCTGCCACACTCAGTGACTCACCCATAGTGTCTGTGACCAGTCCAGTGTTAGTTCAGTCATGAACGTAGTGCGTATATCCTTCTACACTGGAAGCAGCAATCTGCGAAAGCGGTCATGTTGACCAACTTCACCAAGTCCAGTGTGGCAGTGACAGTGTGGGATATTCGGATTGGTCCCGTCACTTCACATGATATTTTCTGATAATTAAGCGGTATTTCTAACATCCAAACGGGTTAAAACAGTCTATATCTAATCCGTTGTGTACACGCAAGAATGAGGTACACATTTTCTGCGAATAATGTACGAAACAAGCAGATATGACAAATGAAAAAACTAACACATAAACAAATCGGAAATTCCACACCGGAAGTTCCGCATGCCCATTGAATTCGAATGTGCAGGGTGGCGAATACGGACTGTGGAATAACGTACTCTAACTCTGGGAACAATTTATCCCCAATTTCATGCATAAGAATGTTTAAACATTATCATAACATCTTCGACTTGTTTTAATTTGTTTTCATGAAAAGGAATGATAAAAGGCACAATAAACATATCTAGAACGACAAATACATCCAAATTAGCCATTTCCCTGTCAAACTTCGAACAGGGAAGCGAGGTACAAAAATGTCTGAATCTGAGTACGAAAGTCGGAGTGTTACTCTATCGTACTGCAATAATCTCCAACCTATTATAATATAAAAAAGCTATGCAGGGGGATAACTCGGAAAAAAATTATTGTAGCGGAAAAAGTCTCATTGTAGCTCTTTAACTAGTGTTTCGATTGGTCGTCAATTTGATAAGAACACAAAATGTTCTTAAACTCATGGAACTAGGTTGTTTCGAACTAGTTCGATGTGATCCTCATGCATGCGCATCCAAATAACTGGTCGACGTTGAATGAATGTATAATATTATATACATTTAGAATTAAAGATGGATTTGTTCGCGGAGATTGAGATTTATGTTATATTTGACTATAATTATTATTAATTGTCATTTTTGAATCCACCTTGTTTCTTAACACTTTCATGACGGGAGCTGCGCTGTTGCAGCATTAAAGATCATGTGCCATTGATTCCCTTACTTATGCGAGTCTCTCACGGGGAGCATCGCATATATAAGCTAATGCATTGGCTTACAAGATCAATATTGATTGGCCAATGTATTATTGTGTATATGGCGAGGCTCTCTGTGGGAGACTCGCATATATAAGAGAATGCATTGGAATATGGTTTTCGCAAAACTTTTGGAAGCTCCAGTCATGGAATTAGGGTAAAAACCATAAATGACTCAAGTGTCGTATAATGGCACGAGTCTTTGGTTTCTTGTAAATCCATATTATAATATTTAAAGTCAAGTGGTTTCTGATAAATCCATTGTGAGAATATTAAAAGTCACGTGGTTTCTTTTAATCCAATGCTGTGAATTAAAAAATGTTCTGATAAATCATGTGTGTATAGTTTCTCATATAATCCAGTGATTCTTTGTGTGTAGTCAATGCCGTGCAGTTCCATATACTGTATATCTAGTTATACGTATATACCATATTGTATGTTGAAATTATGTGCTCCGTTAGTCCTCCATTTGTGTACACTTACTGCGTAATATCTCGCCAGTTCCTTAACTTTCCCGTCTCCTGTAATATTGCCGGGTCATTCCTAATCCTGTCAGTAATAATGATTTTAGAATAAAGGGTTTGAAATAGGGATCTGCGAATCAGGGATTTTGCATCGATTCGAATCTCGATATCGAATCTCCTTCCTGATATCGACATCGAATCGAATCTCGAATCGAATCAGCTTGTGATTGACATTGTTTACCAGAGTGTATTTCGGTGTTTCAAGACAAAAAAACTGCAAAATTCACTAGATACTATATAACAATCTTGATCTACTTAAACATCCGTTGGAACGTGTTTTTGTTTGTTTTGAAAATCATGACGTAGGCAAGTCAATATCAGTCTCATGAAGGGTTTGGGATATGTTGCATTGAACTTTATCAATGTGTCGTGCCGAACATGACACAAGAACTGTCAGCAAAACACAAGACAGTTCAATCAATGTATCACAAACCCAGTGGAATGGAAGTCACTTGTCTACATTATAATTAATAAAGATAATAAAGATTTGACACAAGTTGACATGGGTACACCGTTCAGCTATACAATTGCTGTAGTCCGATACCAATGGTAGTTATCTGTTAAACTGTTCATCCCACAATAGATCAAACACCTACATAACATTTTCACAGTAGTTGTCTTCACAGAAAGGGTCCCAGAAAACAGACACAAATTACAAGTGTTAAGTGTTATCAACAAGATTCAACGGATCGAAACTTGGTGCAATGCGCTCGATTTCCCGGGAAATAGAAACAGCAAGTAGGTAATTTATAGGAATTATGCCAGCGGTAGTGGTATGCGAGCATTGTCTCAGATAACTGGTCGCATATATGATGACGTCCATTTAATAACGTAATAGACCGATTGTTCTAAGGTTTCCCACCGTTTCCGTTCATTCTGTTTTGTCGCTCATAACAGCGGCTAACATTGAATTTTATTCATATAATGTGAATTGGATATCTGAAGTTCTAAACATACGGTATTCAATTAAGTGTTCTGCATCTAGCGATCTCGCACAGTATAGACAATTTACATAGTGTCGATACAGTTTACAAATATATGCGGTGATTGATCACCGTCACGTGTTGCGAACGAAGCACACAATTTGCATAATGCACGTCTATTCTGAGCGGCATACATTCAAAATTACCTATGTTGGCTAACTTGGCAACCTTGTGCTTCAATGTGTGTGAGTTCAGGACATTTGGCATGTGTTATTTAGACGAAAAAATGAGACTACATCAAAGTAACACCGATTCGAAAATATCCGAATCAGCGGATCGATTCGTGTCGATCTCGAATCGGGTGCCAGATATCGACATCGAATCGAATCTCGAATATTCGCAGGTCGCTAGTTTGAAACTTATGTGCCGCTTTAAATTTTGTTTTACCACTGGTGAGACTCGCTCCCAAAACGGATTCTATATTCTTACAACTCAAAAAGATACACGCGTAACTGAGAGAGTTTAAGATTTAGATAGTGTCACCCTATCCATTTCAGATGACATGCACATATACAATATATCCTTTTCATTTCGATATAGATCGATTATATCTGCATTACTTCTTGCTAATACCATAGATATAAATTGACCTCAATTTCACGATACCACAAAATCCAAAGAAGACTGTTATTCTATGAAGAATTTATTGAACATAGAGTTATAAACATCAGAGACAAATAGATACAGTAAACAGACACAATGCAGAGTGTGATTCAAATGAGGCTAAACTTAACTGGCTTTCCATGCGTGGTAACTTAGCACATATGTTATTCCACCCAAAAGTCACCGAATTATACCAAATCAATGGTATTGTATTACACCCAGCAGACTATTGATAGACAAATCACAGCATGATACATGTCGGGGAAGTCGCTCTGGCGTAGTCATAAACGGTCGTGTTTTCAGACATACATCAATATATAAAGCTGGCGTTTTATACCATACGCAACAAGTGCAATTAGCCATAAATATTTGTTTAAGAACATTTATTACCACATATATTTATTTTAAAGTTAATTTGTAGTTGAATTAATAAATTGGACAATTGTATTCAGATTTTAAATTACAGTGCTGCACTGTCGAAGATAGTAATGCAACTGTTTAAAACATGTCGAGTGTTTTATTATAAACACTAGCGATTTCATGTTACAAATGAACACATGATCCGTATATTTATAAACACTACCAATTTTAACAAAACATGTGACACGTTTATATATCTTCAAATTTTTAGCAGTATATGAGAAATCCTGCTCGACCCGGCTAGTACGTCACTAGTCAGCATTTAGTTTTGCTTTGAGCAGGATTTTGAAGAAATCGTCCCGAATCTTGCGATGTATTTTGCTCTTGTACATCTTGCAGAACGGGAAGACATTGAAACTCTTTCTGCCACAATCGTCCAGATGGGCACTCAAAGGAATCTTCCCAATATAGCTTTCTCCGCATCCATCACACATTATACCAGTATATCAGATTTACTGTCTTGCACGTCATATCGGCATTGGTGTATATCTTCACCGTTTTTAAGGGTAATAGTATTTCCTTCTATGATGTTCTGGCACGCTTTACATCTGGGATCGCCACATTTGTTTACTTTATATTCCTTAGATCTGTTTGTCATGAATTTAGCACCAGTGAGCGTGCGTTTTAGGTTCCTTGGTTGACTCTTACTGTGTAAAATGTCCGCTTTGGTGGAATTTGTTGAGACTATCCATTGAATCAATCCATATTACAAAACAATCGTCAAGGTATCTCCTCCAAGATGATCGAATATGTGTACTTATTGACAATTGGAAGATGTTTTCCGCTCTTGTATATAGTTCATTTTCTTGGAAGCCCATAACAAGGTTTGCGAATGTAGGGGCCACTTTTGTGCCCATGGCAGTTCCTTTTATTTGTAGGTAATACTTGTCATTGAAGAACTTATTGTTCTCCAATATAATACGCAAACTTTGTACGATGAAGTCAGAACTGAATCTCTTGTCGATCATATCGCGGTGTTTTTCGATCCAGTATTCTACAGCTTTCATTCCTAAATCATGTGGAATATTTGAGTAGAGACCAACTACATCAAAACTCACAAGTTTTGATATTTCAGCCGACTGCCAGTTTGTGTCGGCTCAAAATCAGCCCACCATTCTGCCAACCAATCAATCAGCCGAGCAGTCAACAAATTAGTCCGTTTACTTTTAGGTTTTTCAGAGGAGAATGGATGGCCTGACGGACTTCTACCGAACTTGGACACAATACGAGAGCGGTTTCGGAGAAATAGGTCGAGAGTTCTGGTTGGGTAACTATCAATCACTATTTATAAAAGTTAAATGAATTCCATCAATATAACTCAAACGGCATATGTTAGATGTGCGTATTCAATGTTTTCAAATATGAACCAATGACATGACATGGCGCAGTTAAATTCCACGGTTAATGCTGTAATATGAAGCAATAGAGCGAAATTCGAATTAACTGTGGTGTATCAAAACATTAGTCCGAAAACAACTTAAGTGTGAGTATCACACGATTGTCGTTTGATTGTCAGCGTGAAAATATTGTGTCTTTGATGTGCACTCCATTAACTCTTTCGCTGCCATCCGCCACCACAGACGTAGCCCCCAGTGCCACGCATCATGTACATATATCCATGTATTTCAGGTATATATGGGTAATACATTATATCTCAAGCAGTTTCTAATATAATTAGTTGAAACTTCACATGTATATAGACATAGGTATACCCTGTCGAATGCCGCCGTGGACACGCCCACCAAGGTCACGTGACATTGGCGGCCATCTTGGATTAGTGGCTATTTGCCGGTATATGTACAGTTTGTGTGGCTATGAATGGGTGTGTTGTTTGTTTTCTAATTTTCAACCCAATTATACGATGTACAACAGTAGGGTACACGGGAGTAACCTATATGAACCCACTTTGGACATAAAATAGGTCACGTGACCTTGGCGTCCATCTTGGATTTATGCAAGTTGCCACCTATTTGTAGCAAAATGGGATACAATGGCGCACTTTGTTGAGTTCGTGCTTTTGTTGCTTGAATATTCCCTGATAGGTACAATTCCAAATATAGATATAAATATATAACCATACCCTTATGTATATATATACCTGCAGGGGGACATAGAGGATAGAGAATAGTTACCCACCCACCACCCCATCCCGCCACCCATACTAATAGTATCTTATGCGCCGCAGGCGCCCCTATAGAGGCTACTGCCCACCTAAATAATAGGTATAAGTATCTTATGCGCCGCAGGCGCCCCTCGATTATTAGAGTATAGAGGTAATAACAATAACTTCTTCAGTCCTGAGTCTTTTCCGAGCAGCCATTTTCGACTGATAACCACGTGCTAACAACAATGACGCAATTTTCCGGCTCTGACTGTACTCCCATAATGTCAGAAATAGCATGACCTTGAGGACATTGTCACTTTAAATTGTTCGCGCGCAACAGTACTACATATAAATACATTGCACACTGTCAAACATGCCCGACATAATAGAGTTATATCCCATACATTAGACTACATACCAAATTCGCAAAAATGCGCGATTGGCAGCGTCTTCGAAGTTCGCATTTATGCGCGTTTGGCAGCGAAAGAGTTAATGCAGAAGGACCCCTTTTTCCTTGTTGATTCGATAGATGTCGTCAAAAAGTAGTACCATGCATCAGTTGAGGCAAAAAGTCGCCGTGAGTCATGGTTGAGGGTCAGAAGAAGGTCACCAAGATTTATTAAAGATGTCATAGCAAATTTGAATGCGGTTTAAAGATAACCAAAGTGGCGTCGTCAATGATAAGATTGGGTCGAAAAATGGTTAAAATGTGTCGTCTCCGATGGCACCAAACGCATACATAGCCATCTGCATTGGTCATGGATCTATGGTATGATTCAAATTACCAAAGTAATTATAAACAAAATCAGAACGGTATACTGTTTTTAGTTTTCATGTTCCATAGATTTTACACACGAATATATCCGTTCCCAAGTTTAAAATTGTCCGTGTCAAAAGTTAAAAATATGTTTCTGCTTCAAGTATTTTCAAATGATTTGCACACATCCATTATAACGAAAGTTATTTAAACATGGTACTATCATAGACATACAATATTAGCGATGGAGGAAACATCGAATGCCAATGTGGGTTGATGGAGGAGCACCAAAATTAATAAAATATTTTTATCCTGGATATCCTCCAGATTTACATGTATATACATGTATAGTCAACTCCTTGATAAGAAACGCAATGGTGTAGTTTCCAGAAGTGCATCATATGGGTCAGAATGTGGATTGAGGGAGCGGGCACTGAAATTGATAAATTCCTGGCAACATTTATATCGGAATCTCAACGATACGAGGAATAAAAATATGTAGTTTAAAGTTACTCAAATGGCGCTATCAAATCAGGATTGTTGGCATCGCGATAAGACGCATTTATATAATGGCATAGTTTAAATATTCCCATAAATAAGGAGGCTGTGGCTGATCGCAGTATTTGATGTATAAAGTGCAATTGAAGGTATTTTGCAAGTTGAAGTCTCAAATACAGATTTGTAGTTTTCTCTTTTACACATTCTGATCCATTTCCTGAAATTATGAAAACTCAGTGACCACGTGAACTATACTATGTTGTACGGACTATATATTTCATACAACACTTACTTGAGTCAGATAAGTTAGAACAAATTGAAAACAATACATATTTTCAGTGTGAAAATATAACGATCGTCCCTTGTTGCTGTATTCATGATACAGTAAAAAGAACGTCTGCGGATCATTAAAACAGCTGGAAAAATTACTGGGATTTTTTCCCTAAATATTTAAAGCCTGTTCATGGTTATTCATGTATTTATAAATCATATCATCTCCCCTGAATTTATACATTTATGCATTCATTGGATGAAACTGTAGATTACTATTAATCTAAATAAGTATTATATTTCCACAGGAAATCGACTCATCAGCTACATGACGAATAGCAAACGATATATGATGAGAGTGGATCTGGAAGATTTCGAGAATCAGACGAGATTTGCTGAATATGACATATTTTCTATCAGCATCCCGAAGACTAATTACATATTGGAAGCGACAGGTTACTATGGCGATGCAGGTCAGTATCTTTGTACAAGGCCATCAGATCGAGTAATTAGAAATTTAGGAGTCGACGTTATGTGATGGATTCAATGAAGATATGTCGCGACTACTTTGATTTACATAATCTCTAAACATTACAGTGATTACACAATGAAACGTGCTTGGATTTTAAAGACTCAAATTATACTAGGTAAGTTCAGTGACTGCATATGAGTTCATTTGAACCTCTAACGCATGTGTACGTTTTCTGGTAAGAATAGAGAATAATAATAATTTCGAAAAACAAAATTATGTTTGATTAATTTATTTTCTACTCCATTTTATTTATTTATGTATTTCTTAAGGACTTCTTATTTTTGGAGATATGTGCATTTGGTGAGTTGTAATAACTTGTGCTACATTCCCCGTTGCTCATCTTATATTACTGTATTCAAACTATTGTGTGATATTATATTCTGGGATGGCCAATAAAATATGTTCAAACAAAACAAGGCGATAAATACACGAAATACCGGCATACAGTTGAATGTAATAAACACATTCTCACCGAAGTCATTATAGTAGTCGTAAAGCTCTTTTCTATATTTTGTACAAAAGTCAGACAAGCAGTATCTAATTACAGTATCCCTAATATCAATATGCCGTGTTATATATAAGCACCCGGTCAGTGGATGTATTCCAGTTAAAGTTGGGTCAGTCGTTACAAATATAAATAACATTGAAAATTATTTCAAATCGATTTATAGCTTAAAACGACGCTTCTGTTGTCTCGTTTTATAGCAATTTGATTTTATGTCATCCAATTAAATTATATACACTCCTTAAAAATAGGTATTCCAGAGTACCTACGTAGTTACTGAACTTGTTCCTTGATGAAAAACTGTTGGTACTCTGGAGTACAAATAGAGTACTCTGGTGTACCACATATTGTTGGGCCTGGAGTACCTGTTCGGGTACTCTGGAGTACCAAATATATAAGTACTACCATAGTACCTAGATATTTGGCATTCCAGAGTACCAAAAATATAGGTACTATGTGGAAAACCTGCCCAGGTACCAAACCCTCGAAATTAGGAAAACATGCGACTGCAAATTTAACGATGTTGCATGTTAGATTCCGAATGATACCACGGCGATTAAACATCGAATTAAGTACAAAACCGCGATCAAGGTTTAATACCTCGATTTCCGGATTTCCCTGACCTATTCTCTGCACGTGAAGTAAAATTTGTGTGAATGTCTGAAATAATCGGCCAAATTTCTGAATTTTTGTGTAATTAAAGTAATCATTGGAAACCAAGAATTTTAAACAGGTCTTGGTGTTTCTTTCCAAGTTTACGTTAGTCACTAATTAATATGATTACGTCAGTACGTATGGACAACCCAAAACACGTACGTCCATCAATAAAATGATAAATATATGTTTCATGGGAGTGCCTGTATTTCCGGCCAACTTGGGATACTTGATCACGTTAGTACGTATGGACAGCGACATGTCTCTATTCCGAAGGTTCGCAATTCCGAATGTTCACTACTCCGATGGTTCTCTATTCTGAAGGTTCTCTATTCATAAGTCATAGGACTCTTTTTATGAAGGAAATAACTTAAAACATTGAAACAATAAATGTGATTTTTTTTCGCGGGTTTCCTTGAAATTTATTGTCACGTCACGCAGCCCACACAATTGCTATATTTCCATGGCGTTATATCTCAATAATCTCAGAGGCGGCAAGAATACGCCAGCTAAAGCTAATCCATCACCATTTGAAACGTCTGTGTCTCAGAAGATGCCCACAGAGAAATATAAAATAACTGAAATCATAATCCCCCCCCCCGTTATGGCTCCCAGAATGCAACAGAATTCAAGCTAGAAAAAGGAATTTTCAATGGAAGGGGAACAACTCTATCTTTAAAATATAGAGTTATTCCCCCTCCATTGGAAATAATACACTTTGCACAACAAAACCAGATGAAACTTTAGCACAAAAACACGTCGGCAACTCAACAAAAACATGTTCACAGTTTATTACACACGGATAAGTTGATAATACATATATAGTATGGCATATATTATATATATATAGGATATGGGGGTTCGAAAATTAAGTGGGCCTTTAATGTTGATGTTTCTTTCAAATACAGATTGCCAGTCCGGACAGACTATCACTTAGACTCTTACATGCATCTTATTTCATTCATGCAGTCATCGTGTTTTCAACTTTCCATAATAAACGATAAACTGATATTGTCTTCTTGCTATTGATAACCGACATCTGGGACAATTTGGGAATTAGAATGGGGTGTATACATGTACTATATGTGAATACTAGCGTAATAGCATAATTCATTCCTCGTGTCGTTTTTATGGGGTGAGTGTGGAGCTGCAAGTTTTAATTAATTTCTGGTTAAATACGCCCAGAATAGAAAACCTCCAGAATAGCGAATCTTCGGAATAACGAACATTTGGAATAGCGAACCTTCGGAATAATGAACATGCGGAATATGGAACCTTCGGAATAATGAACCCGATCCTGTATGAACATCCCACGACACGTCCATCAATAAATGTATAACTGTTTCATGGGACTGTTTATATATACATATAAGACTGGAGTAAAGTTGAGACCAACACGTCTTTGTTAATTTTGGTGCCCGGATTTCAACGAAATTTGGTGTGGTGACTCAGGGTGCCCTGGCAGAGTGTATAATGGCGTTAGTTTTTCTAAATTTAAATGAATAAAAAATATGAACCTATGTGAATATTAAGGTACAATATAAACCTGTTTGTACGAGAATATGTTGCAGCACCAGATATAGGGGAATGTGGGCCACAGTTAGACATGAGTCAGAGTGAGACATTGCCTCTAACATTTCTCTAATTTCCAGACCAATATCAATGGCGCCAGTCCAGATATATTAGCCATATAACACATGTTACTATATTTGTGCAAAATGCTATCACCAGGTGAAGGTTGAATCTGGCCCAGAGACCAATTTTCAAGGCAAAATTAATTAATTAATGGCTCAATGGGACACAATTTCGGGCCTTCAGTAGATGATAGGCACTTCAAAAAGGAATGACATAATTTGCCAAATGACTATTGTTTTGGGGCTGGATAAATAATTTAGATCAAACAAACTGATGTCATTGTGCATATTTAGTGGTATGTTCGGGTCGTTTCCTATTCGGTTACTACTAATTAATAAAACGTGCATATATGCACGTTTACTGAGTTCACCTTAAAAGACCATCGAACCTCAAAAAATACTAGATCATGTCATGAATCTCCACACTAGATATGACCGTAATATAGACCATATTACACCAATTGCACCTGTACAAAAACCTGGGAACTGTTTTATGTTCTGACTGCAAAATTTATAACAATGAATAAACAAGAACGGAATATATTTTCCTTTATTGTTAATACTTGTTCCTCAATAATCTACTTCACAGTAGGGGTGGTCCCAACTCGAGATTGCATGCTTGTTTGTGACTTTTGTGATATTATATTGTACTCTCAGGTGGCCTATCATTGTGATGGTCAATAATATTGATAGTGTAGACTTAGACTGAAATTAATAATAGTGATGGAAATTTAATTCTATTTAATTCTATTTTAATTTAATTCTATACATGTCTCTATGCCAAATAATTTAATGATCGTTGAGAATTATATAATTGTTCGGGAGGAATTACATTAGTGTAAGGGACGCAAAGCAAAATCAACCACAAAGTCACTTAAATCTTGCAATTTCAAAGTTGAACCTTCACATTCTATGACACACATTATTAAGGAACAGGTATTTCATAATTTATTACCTGTACTGTTTTTTCATTGTTACCAACTTCCCTATCGCAACAGCAAAAACTTTGTACTGGTGGAATATATCATTCTCGACGGGCATAGATACACAGAGATTCATGGCATGGTCTAAGAAAATGCTACCAGATTAAACATTTATATGACCATCTGCGATTGCCCATGCGTCATGTAGAACTAGAAGGTTCAGCTTGGCCTCGAATTATTATGTTTATTGTTTAGCATACAGCTTATTCCAATCCCAAGTCGACAATAGCAAGTACGCAGGGCTATATTTAATAATTTGTCCACAAATAGCCACTAGCATATATGTTAGCCATGCTGACCGAGCTCCCACTTAATGCTTAAGGTTTAAACCGAGAACACAGTGTTAAAATCATGAAATATTTAATATGATTATTGTGAGAATGCTGAAACAAATCACCGTTAACTTAATTATTATATTTAACTTGATCTGTCCATTACAGGAAACATAATTCATAGATGGAAAGTTGAAAGCATACATGTATCCTCTCACCAGTCACTACACTCTGCAATGTGCCGAGACCAAATGGGAGATGCTCTTCTTTTCCTTCACTCACCAAGTTAATTGACACCACTTTGTCAGTCACCAATTCACTGGGCTTCAGATGTTAGTCACAACTGTGTGCTCTGTAGCTGGCTAGAATTGTATTTTGACCCGAGTCACACTCACAGTGAGTCTGAGCCAGAAGTCGTTCAAAACTAAATTTACCAATCTGTAATCACTATACAATCCTAATAGTAATAGACTAGTAGTACTAGTAGTAAATGGGTAAATCAGTCAGCTCTAAAATGTCCATTTTCTGATTTCCTTGACCTGACAGTGTCAGCTATTAACAATTAAATTTAGAGAAGTAGACGGAACAATTTGCCACATGCAACTCTAACCAGTCCAGGTGAAAACATACTTAAAATTTAACAGAACAAGTCAAATCACCGTGGTGACCACAGACCAGTCCAACGTCCACAGTCCACTCCACTGTCTCTATTGACCATGACAGACACCATGATTTTGATTTTCATATTTTTTCAGTCACAGATTCATCATTCGGTTTCTTTCCGAATGACTGAGTTTCACTTCCACTGTTCAACCATGTCCGGAGGCTTCATACACAATGTATGCCCAATCGATTGGCTTATACCAATAAAATTCAGCACGAGAACAACAACAGCGGAGAATTTCGAATATGCACTCGCCGATAACTTCTTGCACCTGGGCGCACCCATTTTGTAACGAAAATTACGTCACCAATCGCAACGTTGCTAGGGGACATAATTTCAAACAAACGGTTAGGAATCTGACGAAGTTTGCCGAATGCTATGTGCCTATGTCAACTAAATCCACTTCAATCATTTAATTTTGAATAAGGTTGATTTTGTTTTTCAAATTTAACAGTGTTGCTCTGGGGAGGCTGATCGAAGAAGAAAATAAATTCGTTTCGTTAATTTGTCAAGGTTATTCCAACATGGCGGCCACTATAAAGGCCACATAGGTCCGAATCGCCCGGATGTAAAACCAAAAAATTTGAGGTTGATAAGAGTATAGAAATTAGTGACTTCACAACTATACTTGCGTCGCTTACGAACCGTAAAACAACCTTTGGGTTGTGTCGTTGTGATTAGTATGTTACTTGCTTTCATACTCCAGAGCATCGTCAGATGATACCATATATATACTTGCGAACACTGCGTCCGATAGTGGGTGCATATAGTCACTCTTGCTCGTGGTATATTGTTTTAGCGTCATCCGTGTACATTCTATATATATTCGACAACAAATCAAATGGCAAATAGCATTAGCTATTTCATGCTCTCTCGGCAATGACATTGTGTGACGAAAGTGATATATTTATCAACAAATATACCATACCATGCTCTTATTTCCGTGAATAGACTGATGACTGAATACGCATACAGTCATACAGTTTACACAATGAAATAATTTATTATTCAACAAATATTACCGTTCAGTCATAACCAACCGATCATACCATTTAACAAATATTACGGATTAGTCATGCCAAATCGATCGTGCCATTTCAGAAAACACAAAGTCTGAACTATGCACACACTCTTAGAACAGTAGGTACTCCAAAGTACCTGTGTAGGTACCGAACTTGTCCCATGGGGATTACCAAATTGTTGGTAGTCTGGTATACAAAACAGGTACTCTGGGTCCATTGACCATGTACTCTGGAGTACCAGATATCAGCACATGTACCCTGGAGTACATGTTCGTGTACTCTGGGGTACCAAATATATAGGTACTATGTGGAGAACCTGCCCAGGTACCATGCCCTGGAAATTAGGAAAAAAACACGACGGTAAATGTAATGATGTGGCATGTTAGATTTTTCAAATGATGCCACGGCGTTTAAATATCGAATTATGTACAAAACCACAATCGAGGTTCTTCGAGATCACTTATCAGTTACTGCTCAGTGAAAAAGGAAAGTATATTACTTTTATTATTTTAGAACCTCGATCGTGTTTTTGTACTGAATTCCAGGTTTAATAGCTCGATTTTCGGATTGCCCTGACCTGTTACCTGCCACGAAGTAACATTTGTCTGAATTGCTGAAATAATCGGCCAAATTGCTGTATTTATGTGTAATTAAAGTAAACATTATAAATCAAATACCTTAGCCAGGTCTGGGTGAAAACCACCAATCAATCTATAATAGCCCGATTATTAGCTTTCCAATAAGTCGCAAACATTTGCGAACAAATTACTTTGCAATAAATCGCAAAACAACTTTTATTTATCGCAATGGTTTGTAATTTATCGCAGATATATTGTCATTCGTTGGCACGAATGGGCTTGAACCGTATACACATTATAAATCAGATATCTTAAACAGGTCTGGGTGACCACATATCGATATATAATAGACCGATCGGTCTACAATAGCTCGATCGGGCTAAAATAGACCGATCGATCTTTCACAGCCAGCATGCACCTGGGTTAAGGGAAGTCACTCTAAACTGTTATTATCTTTCAACCAATTCTTAAACATAATTAATTATGATTTCTTTTGCAAGACACTGAATTACTATTTACTGAGAATATTCAAAATAAACATATCAGGCTATCATAGATGAATTTATGGTTTACTCAAACCCTTCTTTATACCCATCATAAATACCGCGTAAATGTAATGTAATTGTCAAGTTCGTACGATGTGAACGAAGCCAAATTGTGTTCAAGAACATTTTGTGCAGTGCGTAAATTGTGTGCGACAAACATAATACTCAACAATGGGAAGACCACTAATGAACTTTGGCTAATTAAAACTGACACCATTTTGTTTGCAACATACCGTTATAGCGCTCACTAATCATCCCCACAAGATTTCGTTGTTGAATGGGTCACCGGGAGTCATTCTCCCAAAATATCACGACGGTGTTGAGTGATTTGCTTATCGCACACTTCCTATGTGCTGTACCGATATATGGACAAACGATCAGCTCACACAAAGAGAGTTTAATGTATGATCAAGTTTGGTACAGTCATAGTGAGTAAATTATTCTCCATTCGCATCTATGCGTCAACGAGTCAATGTCGTTGCCTGATCGCCAGTCATATATTGTAGCATTTCGCGAATATGTTTCCAATTATGAAAGTGGTTATTTCCTGGCGAAGCGGAAATGGCCGAATCGTTTAGAATAATAGTCAAACATGTTTTGATAAGAACATGGTGCATCTGGACATTGCATTGGTCGACATGTATGTATACAGCTATGCTCTAATTAATCGTATACAGCTATGCTCTAATTAATAGACCTCCCCCCGCCTTTACCGACGTTAACCATCTATATTACTGCGTTACTCGACCGCGTTGATGCCATTAACCATGATAAATACTACCGTCACCGACCTTAATACCACCTCACGATCGCAGTTAGACCGCATTTTCATGTTTATATGAATTTTATTTTATGTTGTTTTTTAAAGTCAGCATTATAACCACCACAGAGAGTGTATATTTCTGGCATGGCATGACGCTGCATTGATGATGCAATTGCGAAAGTCTGTCAGTGACCAACTTCGAATGTTGATTAAACCATAAAAACATTATTAATTGAAATATCGTTTTGTGTAAAGCTAACGCGGTGCATGACGCTATCGAAAAACTGGACTGGGTGTAAGGCGGCCATGTGAAAAATTAATGCGGATTACAGCGGTCGCAAACAATTATTACTAGTACCGCCGTAACTTTACCCGCAGATGCCACATGTCAACCACTTGACCGTGGTTGGATGGTGGCATTATATGACCACTGTCATTAACGCTCTACAACCTTGTTAAAGGGGTCGATTAATCAGAGCATGGCTTTATTATGTTCCAGTGAGCAGTCGACTTCTACTAACAGCTTGTGACTGATTCAGTGATATTGGTTGTCCCAGAATTGATCCGTGTCTCCGAGATTATCCGGCGTTCCATACGTTTATCTCAACAATACCACAGCGTCGCCGACGGTTCGATCCAAACAATAGCAGACTCCGTAACTGGGCGATATATGTTATGGTGACATGGTTCTCAAATCACGTATTGATAAACTTGATGAATATGATCCATCTGTCCTGTATACAGGTACTTGTACGCTGTACGTCTACACTGATGTATTGATCCATATGTCCTGTATACAGGTACTTGTACGCTGTACGTCTACACTGATGTATATCTCGCAATAGTCGTCACCAGTGGCTGACTCTTGTGAGTTACTCGGGCGGTTTATTATTATTTTGTGAAAGTATATGTCTTTTGAAATTCACTGCACTAAAATGCATGTCAAGTGTAACCTCACTGGCCTCTGACTGTTGCTGGTTCCAGTTGGTCAGCTTGTCAGATCACTGCTGCTTTCTTGCAAGAGGAAAATATTAACGATTAGTCATCGGCCGATTTTCGGAGATTATAAAATCTTGTCGATTCACATACGGGTAGAAATCAGACAGTGACAACAGTATTCCAGGTTTATAAGAAACAGATTATGTCATATTTCACAAAAACAAATTTGTTGAGAAAACACTTCCTTATTCTTAAATACCACACAGTCAACGTACATAATTGGTTATACGCTATAAAGTGTCCAAGCCGAGGCAGAGGACGGATCCAACATACAATGTGTTAGCCGGTATTACATGTATGTTGTTTTCTCTGTTATAATTGTAAGTAAGACAATATTATCCGATGCCGCCATGTTTTTTTTCCATTTTCAACGTGAACATTTATCGTGGACCAAGTGATCGCCACACCCAATCAGTTTGGTGACCGCCACACCCAATCAGTTTGGGTCATCAATTTTGTATCGAACCAAAAGCTTTGGCACCCAGACGGTAAAATACCATTGGATGACTGTAATACCAAAATATTTGGCACTGGGTGCATTTTTGGTACTCTACATAACCTAAACGGGTCGGTATATTTTTTACAGTGCGACAGTAATAATTTGCTCCTTCGTTTGTGATGAATTTTCGCTGATCAACATACGACAATGATTGTGCAAATTAGAGTCGCATATAGTTTATACATAAGAATTATTTTGCGTTCTGCTAATTTGGATATAACATAATAATAGACCGGATTGACATCCGAGCCGACTGTTCTATACATATTACATTAACGTTGTTTTTCGATTGATCTATGAGCCTATACACTCTTACCATTATTGATTCCCAACTGATTTTGATCAAAACCCATTCAATTTTGATAAATACGAATTGGGTTTGAACCAATCGTTCTAATTTTGATCAAATTCATCTTGGTTTTGAATCGGCGTTACTTGCGTTTGAACATACCCTTTTTGTTTTGAAGAAATCATATGGGACTTCAACAGATGTTGCTGCGGTATCCGTATCTGATATTCGCAAATTAGGCAAATGAGAAACGCGGTACGAATTTTTAGCGAGGTTTACAAAAACACGAACACGGCTAAAATGCAATGACAGACGTATAGTAGTGGCTGTAAGGAACATAAACACACAATATAATCAACTACTTTGTCCAATGTTTCTTTATCCGGAATTCTCGTTTCGCGTCATCCGCCTCATCCGCGTGGTTAGACTCGTCCAGTATCAGGTCGCGCGCTAGCCTCTCGACATTTCAAATGTCAACATTTCATTAAAAACGAAATTAGTTGTAATTATATCACTTTAAATATATGTTGACTTATACCAGTGTTATTCCTGATTCACGCAATTGACTCATCACCTACGCGTAAATACAGCTCAGGGACATGTACGTTCTCTCTACAGGTAATTCATTCACCACAAATGGATATCCATTCACCACATTCGATCAGGATCATGACAGACATCTCAGTGGCAATTGCGCAGTCTTATTTGAAGGAGCGTGGTGGTTCGCAGCATGTATGGGTAATAACCTTAACGGACTGTACCTAGGAGGAGTGACGACTGTTTACGCTAAAGGAGTGGTGTGGAAGTCATGGCGTGGATATTACTACTCATACAAGCAAACAGAAATGAAAATCCGACCATGCCTGTCATCGAGTCCATGACATTGCTGAAAGCTGTCACGTGAGAACGTGGATCGAATAGTCATTTGTTTAATGCACATAACACACCAAAATAGTGACATCGTAACACAAATGTCTGTTCATCTAAAAAAAAAAAGGTGCTTGGTGGTTCACAATTTGTCACCCAATTAACCTTAACGGCCTATAGATATAGGCGAGGCGATATTTGTTAGATTGTTTGGAATTCATTACTATGATAGAAGACAGATATGACAATGTTATATGAACGATTTGGTTGAAACTGACATGGCGAGCAGCAGTCATCCAGACATATCATAATTGTACAATGACTAACCAGAGCGCATGTCCATATTGTTTTCTCGAAAATGCACAGTTATAACTATTTGTCCAGAACGGTTCAAGCCTATGCCAGCAATTATATCTCAGAAAATCAGTAGAAAAACTAACACCCTTGCACTTATTGATAATTAATTGGGTGATGATTGTCCCCTGTGTTTGAATAATATTTACCAGAAGAAGTCAGCGTTTACCTACCATTGATGGTTAGGTACTATTACTTGCTTAATCAATTGACAACTCCCTACTGCTTCATTGTACAATTCGAAAATCAGTGCATACTTATGATCGTATTTTTTATTATTTAGTTTTTGGTGTGTTTTTATTATATTTGATTTGATTTGATACCTTGATTTTGTTATCTTTTACGTTCTATTTATTCTAGTTTCGGTTTTATCAACGATCCTGTATTCTGGTTTTGCAATTTGTCTACATTGCCTTTAACATGGTAAACATAATCAGGAATTTAAACAACAAAATGGTCAAAAGAAATTTTGGACCAGCGGGAACATTGTGAATAACGCCAGCGGTCAGTGTGGTGTTTGGCTGTCATGTGTCGCTCGAACAGAGCGAAACCCATGTCACATTAAAACGGTGAAAACGCAATATGGATAATTTAGGTAATACATGTACGCAAAGAACGATAACATTATTATTATCACTGTTTTGGGTCGACAAATTCAAAAAATGGCCAACATTTACTTGCATCTCACAATTAACAGCAGCCATAATGTGTTTCCGAGATTTGGATCAACGGCCTATCTTGTGATAGAGTATGTTTACATTATTTCACTTCAAACTTAATTGTTTGCTATTTATGAGGTTGGGCATAGCTTTCGTCAGATCCACTGAACTAAGTGGGCAGGGTTAATATTTAACTATTGCAGTATAGCTACTCCGTCACAACTTGGTATAGTCTAGTTATCGGATGCTAAGTTTTAACAGTAACATATTAATGATCCAACAACATTTTGGAATGAATTGAATGACGAAATAAGTTTTAATCGTCATGCAAATATAGTGGTAAGTTTAGAAATGTGTCAAAATTATATTAACATAGAAAAGGATACCCCATCAGTTGTTTAGTCGTGAGTTTATAGAGTTTCTGTTCATTATACACAGATACCAGCACTACGAAATACCTCTAAGAATCTCTCTCATCTACACAATGAGAGAAAATTACATAGTAACTAGTCTCTCGTGGAAACTTCTTCTGTTTTCAGTGACTATTTCGGCGCTTACTTACGCTGTCATCAGTTCATAGCTAGTGGTACGATCGATTGCTGCATGTCAAGCTCGCGTGGTCATGCTTAGTTTCTCAAACCCGTAATCGTAACTACCGATATGGCAAAACAACAACTGATAAAATAACACAACTTCTAGTGACGTAGTACCCTATTCGTAATTAGTCTTATCAGTAGTTCATTGTGTGACAGGTATCCAGTTATAGGGCGGTTTCGCAACTCACGTTCCGATATTCGTAAAATTTAAGAAGAGCCAAACAATTTGTTACCCAAAAAAACTTACAACATATAATAAGGATTAGTGCACACGATGTTGCATGGATAATCGTTCGCATTGAAATATTTGCTGCACATGACCAACAAGCTTAAGAGCCACCGCAGATGCTGCGATTGAAATCGTAAGTGGGGAAAATCTTAGGTGGGGCATCCACTGTGCATGCCCACGACAATGTCCCAGCCATGTCGTAGCGATCAAGCAATGTTTGATTTTTACCAGGACAATCGTGGCGTGACCTTGGCAATGCGCACGATTGTAGCTGTCACATGACCATGGCCGCACTTGTCATGTGGTAAATACCGTGAAAATAAAAAATTCAAAAATGACGCAAAGTTCACAAACTCCTTGGACTCACAAATACGAGGCAACATTGGTGATATGCAGACAGGGAGAAGAGGGCTGCCGCAATTTCAACAAGCTGTGGAGTTTACAGGTACAAAAATGTCAAAATAAAAAAAAACTTTCAAGTTCAACTTGTTAGTTTAGAAAATTGAGATACATGCCATGTATATGTATATAATTGCATAATGCGGAGAATGCGAAATAACATTTTGCTATCATGTGATCGATCACGTGGATAAAATCGCAGCTGCAGACATCACAGCACCGAAGCGTCTGCGGGCAAGCCACTTTTCTCTGCCTGCGATTTCCCCCACTTACCATTTTAATCGCAGCGTTTGCGGTGGTACTAAGCACAACGCACACACTAGTATTTGTTTTAACCCTTTATCCAACAGAAGGGCCCTGTGCCAATGCATTCTCTTATATATGCGAGTCGACCATAGGTCGCCTCGCATATATAAGAGAATGCATTGGCTTAACACATTAAAAATTATAAAATTGTTAAAGAATGTAAGAAAAAATGGTAAAAAGTTTTTTTTTTAGGCCAATGCATTATCTTATATATGCGAGGCGACCTATGATCGACTCGCATATATAAGAGAATGCATTGGCACAGGGCATAACTGTAACCATCACAATGTGGTCAATGAGCCGGTTCCAATGATATCCATATTTGTATGGTTCTATTGAGACAGACCGAAGATATTTTAGGCGGTTGAAGCTTTATTTGGCCGGTTTGTTGGGTAAAGGGTTAATCGGCTAATTGGGGATAGTTGTCCGATACTTGATAATTGATAGCCGTCAGGGACGTTGCTAGAGGGTCGTCGTTGGGGTGTCAAAATTGGAATTCCAACTGCATCCAACGATCACCTCTAAATATTTCAACCTGGGGACTATGTCAATAGTTTGGTCACATAATCTGAAATAAGTCGAAATCCAAGTACTTTGTAGTTTCAGAAAATGGACAATCTTCGTTTTATTAGCGTTTATCTTCACGCTCTATTTACTACACCATGAGGTAATCACCTCGAAAAGTAATTGTAAGTTATGTTCATTTTCTGTTATCAGTGCAGTATCATCAGCGCCTATTTCTAACCAGATATATGAGCACAAAGACATGTTCGACGCACGACCGTCCTCGTTGCAAACCATTCTGTCCATCAACTAGGGTATAACTATCGTCAAAATATGTAACTAATCGAGTATTTAAACATAGAGCTGTAAATTTTGCCGATTACCGATTGTAAGCTTATAGCGCGATAGTTTCGTTGGATAGGAGGGTCCGACATGCTATCTTTGAAAGTGGAACATATCATATATCTAAACCATATTTTGGGCACTATGCCACAATCTAATCATGTTTGCATCAGTTTGTGAATCAGGTTCACAGCATAATAATTTTTTGGAATTTTATAACTTCCATGGGGGTTTCGCCATAGCGTGTCCCTTTACTAATTTAGCCTCTTTAATATATACCTTTATTTCCTCCAATTTCGGAGAGCAGTAATAACATAATTACAGGTTACATGTATATATATGCATACATTGTTTGACAAAATAGAATTGACATGAAAAGCACATAAACGTTTTAACAAATGGACCCAACACAAACAGAACACCTGTGCAGTCTCGCAGACTAAACGTCCACATGCAGTTACAAACAACACGGGCGCACATACATGATGGCCCTAACTTACATACTTAAATACACACATGCATACATATATACGCATACATATAAACACACACAATTACATAAATACATACACATACATACACACACATACACACATACACCTTGAATTGATCATTTTGAAGGTCAAGGTCATGGTCACGACTCGACCCGTCCAAAACACTCAGTGGACAATACTAAACCTATGTATCAAATTTAGTCGAAATCCCATCAAAATTCGCGATTTGACCTTGATTTGACCGATTTCAAGGTCAAGGTCACGTCGCACGGGCAAATGAATATGCTTATGAGACTCCCCATACGAAAGTCCCCACATACCAAGTTTCATCGAAATCCCGTGATGTTCGGGCGTTTGACCTTGAAATGACCCGATTTCAAGGTCAAGGTCACGTCGCACGGGCAAATTAATCGGTTTATGCCACTCCCCGGCCGAAGGTACCCCACATACCAAGTTTCATCGAATTCCCGTGATATTCGGGCGTTTGACCTTGAAATACCTCCACATACCAAGTTTCATCGAAATTGGCTCGGCCGTTTTCGAGTCCATCGATTACAGACAGACAGACACACACACACACAGACAGATCTTCCAAAATATATAATAGACTAGAAGGGTGACCCGACTTCGTCCGGGCTGTTTCCCATCTGCTTTTCGGTGGGGTCGCGATTTGACCCTTCCAAAGCGATTTGACCTTGAATTGTCCATTTTGAAGGTCAATGTCGGGTGGGGTCACGATTTGACCCGTCCAAAACACTGCAAGGACAAAAGTACCCGACAAAAGTACCCGTCGAAATCCATCCGGTTTTACCCGATTTGACCTTGAATTTATCATTTTGAAGATCAAGGTCAGGTCGGGCTCACGACTCGACCCGTCCAAAACACCCAGTGGACAAAAGTAACCATACGTATCAAATATCGTCGAAATCCCATCAAAATTCGCGATTTGACCTTGAATTGACCCGATTTCAAGGTCAAGGTCACGTCGCACGGGCAAATTAATAAGCCTATGCCACTCCCCGGCCGAAAACAACCCCACATACCAAGTTTCATCGAAATCCCCATGCCACTCCCCGGCCGAAAATATCCCCACATACCAAGTTTCATCGAAATCCCCATGCCACTCCCCGGCCGAAAACTCTCCCCACATACCAAGTTTAATCGAAATCCCGTGATATTCGGGCGTTTGAGTTTGAAATGACCCTATTTCAAGGTCAAGGTCACGTCGTACGGGCAAATTAATAGGCCCATGTCACTCCCCGGCCGAAAATACCCCCACAAACCAAGTTTCATCGAAATCGGCTCGGCCGTTTTCGAGTCCATCGATTATAGACAGAGACACACACAGACAGATCTTCCAAAATATATATATACTAGAAGGTGACCCGACTTCGTCCGGGCTTTGACATTTAATTGACCATTTTGAAGGTCAAGGTCATGTGGGGTCACGATTTGACCCGTCCAAAACACTCCCTGGAAACAATTACCACTAAGTATCAAATTTCGTCAAAATCCGTCTGGCAGTTTACCAACACCAACACCCCAAAAATGGTGGAAATTGGCCCAGCGGATACCGGGAAATCGGCCCAGCGGATACCGAGATACCCTATGTATCAAATTTCGTCCGTAAAAATCCGCCAGTTTTACCCGATTTGATTTCCACTAATGTATATAAACGCGCATCATATACACACGCTCGTTAATTATCAAGCTTCAACGTAAAGATAAATTAGCATTGTGTAGTAAATTTTAACTAATTATTTTCTCGCCGTCAAAGTTGAACAATGTCGATGTTGTTGGCATTGACGGTTTGCGGCCACCGGTAGATTCCAACAGCGAAATAGCATTTCAGCTAAATGGATTCTTGGATGAGATTCCAGACCCGCGGGGTAAATGTAAACAACTTGAGACTATGCGTGGTGTAAATATACAAAAAATAAATCTATCGACAATAGACCTAAGAATATCAGCTGTAACAAAATTTATTAATCAGAAATTGTAAATGATTTATTTAGGAGATAAACATACCCTGTTGAGTTGTACATTCTGGGATTCGAGCATGAAAACAGTTTGTGAACGAGCCGGCTTGTCGGCGAGTTCACAAACTGTTTTCATGCTCGAATCCCAGAATGTAAAACGAAACAGGGTATGTTTATCTCCATTGTAATTCAATCTAGCAAGGAATTTGCAAAAAAACTGTATAAAAAGTATCATTTAGTCATTTTCATGACACGAATCGAGACTTTCATTTCGCCGTTGTCACCGTGCACAAATCTTGGGTTTGTTCATTGCGTTACTCGGAACAGTGCTCCGTAACCATTTCCTGTGGTGCGGGTTGTCTCGTTTCGCTACTCCGTTCTGCGCCGATAATATTGTACCGTGCGACATTCAGATTTGATGCACGCTGAAGCGGCCGATGAACGGTATCTATAGACAACAACGCGCGGGTGTGTTCGTTTCGCTGCTCGTTCTGCGCCGATGCAATTTGACCGTGCTGCATTCAGATTTGATGCACGCTGAAGCGGCCGATGTCGGTGAATCGAAAACGGAAGTTAGCCGCTCTCGGCCAATCAGAATGCTTGTTTTTAGTGACAAATACTCAATTGAATTACAATTTGGGATAGATACACGATTCTTAATAGCCTGCAAATTGACAATATATATTGTAAATGTTATAATTTTGGGGAAAATACACGATGCGTAATTGCCTGCAAATTGCTTACGTTCGTTAACGTATGAATATAGAGTTATCCTCCCTGCATCGCAGTGCTAAATTCCGGCGTGTTAGCACTGCGGATCCCGAGATATGAGTTTTGAAGGTCAAGGTGACGCCGCAGGGACAAATGGACGGGCCCATGTTCGTTCCCGGGTCGAATTACGTGTCCGTACCAAGTTTGGTCGAAATCGGTCCAGCCGTGTTCGAGTCCATCGCGAACACACACACACACACAGATCTTCCAAAATATATAATAGATACTAGAAGGTGACCCGACTTCGTCCGGGCTTTGACCTTGAATTGACCATTTTGAAGGTCAAGGTCAGATGGGGTCAAACACCAACACCCCAAAAATGGTGGAAATCGTCCAGCGGATACCGGGAAATCGGCCCAGCGGATACCGAGATACCCTATGCATCAAATTTCGTCCGTAAAAATCCGACAGTTTAACCCGATTTGATTTCCACTCAAGTATATAAACGCGCCTCATATCCACACGCTCATTAATTATCAAGTTTCCGTCGGTGCCCGAGATATCGCCAAGACGTTTGAAACAGTCAAATGCATCGGCCGGTTAAGCGTTAACGTGATCTAACGTTATGACCTATAACGACGTCATAGAAGTTACGCATTGTTTTTATCCTGATGGAAGATAGTACCACTTCTTCTTGATAATTGAGGCAGATAACTAAAACGGATACATACGCATTATATATCGTTGGAAAGAGGAAACACGAAAGATTCTCACAGTGTCATTATTATGACTGGCATTTTATTATTCGCGCTGTTTCGAATCGATTTGTAAGCACCGAACTCAAATGACAGTCCCGTAACACAGCGTAAAAACAGATTTGACCTCGGCACGTGAAAAGTTGACCTCGGATCTGAAAATGAATATGCCTATGTTACTCCCCGGCCGAAAATACCCTCACATACCAAGTTTCATCGAAATCGGGTCGGCCGTTTTCGAGTCCATCGATTACAGACACACACACAGACACACACACAGATCTTCCAAAATATATAATAGATATATTATGACTGGCATTTTATTATTCGCGCTGTTTCGAATCGATTTGTAAGCACCGAACTCAAATGAAAGTCCCGTAATACGTGTGTCATGTGTTTCTATATATATATATATAGATATATATATATATATATATATATATATATATAGAAACACATGACACACGTATGCACGCACATGCATTCACATACATATACACATACATCACATACAAATACATACATACATATATGCATACACACATATACTCACACAAACACACACACACACGACAGACATACATCATTCGTTATATGCTTACCTGATCATTCAAACCGACTCTATATACGGGTCAACATATACAAATATACACAAACATGTGTTCATGCTGATGTGAAATAGAGCATGTGCATCAGTTACCGACGTTTTATCGGCGTCCTCATTGATAATATTCATGAATTATTACTATCATCACTGCATGTCGGTAATATTTGAGATTGCGTGGTATAAGCCTTCCACAAACAATACGTACTGCATACTACACAGTCTGTGAATAAGTCAGCTTCATCAATTAAATCAAATAACTCCGGTGGACGTGCAGTGATAATTACATTCAATTGTACATCTGGGCAAAGGCTGTCTAGTTTGAGAATACATTGAATATTGAACTGGTTCATTAACTCATACCATATGTCTTTGCGATATTCCGCAATGGCGGGGCAGTTTATGATGACGTGTTAAGGGAGATCATCATAAGCAACACCACATTTGTTGCAAGTTACAAACACTGACTCAGTACAGGCCATGATGCCGGCCACAGTCAGGTATGCTATTTTGTGTGTAGGGAACTTTCGACAGCAACGCCACAAATGGGAGACTGATAACTGTGGGTGTATAACATGAAAGCGACTGAGTGATTTGTCGCCGATCACCGCGCTTTTCCATCCGTGTTCTGAATATTCAGATATTGCCTTGCGCACTATACTTTTTCCATGACGACTTTGTTGGGAATTCACTTTCAGAAACAAAATTTGTAAAATACGACATCAACTGGTGGTTACCCAGAATATTTGCAATATCGGAAATGAAGGATTTTCCTGAAACCACATCTATGAAGAACGAGTGCAGCCTTAATAAGAAAACCGATTTGGCTGCCTTCTCAGTTGTGAGGGCGCATAGACTTCCGAAGAAGAGAAGCTTCTTTTTTTTCAATAAAACTGTGAATATTACCTATTCCCAGCAACCCTTCTTCAATGTTGGTTCGTGTTTTGGAATGCAAACCTTGGATCGTTTTAAGGCAAAATCGGTGAGTTCTTTCCAGGGATAATACATCTGAATCGATCAAGCCACATAGCAGTTCGCATCCAAAGAGACCTATTTGCAATATTATAGATGTATAGATTGTCCTACTGCTGACTGGTGTTATACCTCCAGCATACATACCGATGTTGGACATAGCAAAATAGCTTGACCTAAGCTTCTGTTTTATTTCGTCAATGAATTCACCGGTTTTATTATGCTTATGTATAGGGACACCTAAGTGTGTAAGACTTTCAACTTCAGATACCTGTTTCCCACACAGAGTCCATGCCCGGATAGTACTCGTCTTATTGTGCTCATTTTTACTTTCATTAAAGACGATAACAACTGACTTTTGTTCATTATATCGATACCTCCATTTTCGACTGTAATTAGTTCATATAGTCAGTAGCTGCTGAAGACCTTTTTTTCCGAAACAGAGAGAAGTGTCATGTCATCAGCTTGTGTTGTGCATGAACAGTTTACAGAATACATATTCAGCCCTGCTCCCGAGTTTGCCAGTTCTACCAAAAGTTGGTCAACAAGGGGCATGTAAACAAGAGGTGAAATAACGCCTCCTTGTTTTGTTCCTTGCTCTATTTGAAATTGTCTGGACTGGCAATCTCCGTATTTTACGAAACAAGAGGTACATTTAAGCATCTGATGAAACAGTAGCCATGATTTTCCATCAAAGCCAAGCATGTGCAGATTATATAGCAAACCGTCAATCCAGACGGTGTCAAATGCCTTATGGACATCAAGGAAACATGTGAATAATATACTGTTGTTTTCTAATGCAAATGCTTTAGATTCATATATGATAAATGAGTCCATAAGGCAGTTGACACCATTCTGAAAACCGTGTTGCAGTTTGTGTACTTTTACCATATTGGGTACGTGAGAATTGAATCTTGATAAGATAACTTTCTCAAGCAGTTTGTAAATGGTAGGGAGCAGGGTTATCGCGCGATAGCTGTCAAACAACTTTCGGGGTTTGTTGCCTCCTTTATATAGAGGAACTATTACCCCAATCTTGGCATGTTCTGGTATATAGGAGAATTGCATGATACCAGTCAATAGTGCAGCTAGGCATTTGATCAGTCCTGTACCACAAAGGACCAAGTTTTCATTGTAGACATTATCCCAACCCGCGGCTTTGTTTAAGTTGAGAGTTTTCAAAGCAATCTCTATCTCATCTTGGTGTACGGCTTCTGTGACATATTTAGAGTTACTCCCCATTTCACATACTCTGTCGTTGGCGAGGAAATCGACAGTGTCGTTTACAAATTGAAAGTGACTGTGATCAAAGCTATCGTGTGCCAGAGGTTTGTAAAGTGACTCGAAGTAGTCGGCCCCCACCCCTTGGAAATTTCTGAGGAATTTCGCAGGGTAGATCCGTTGTATTCAAACATCTTATTTGGTCTATTTTCATGGTTGCGCCGCGATTTCATTATTTTAAAGAACGATCCTTGGTCTACTTCGGCGGCTCTGTCTAATTTAGTATTGCGTTCGCTTAGAAATTGATTGCAGCATTGTCTAAATTCACGTCTGAAAGTGCATTTTGTAGTTTTATATTCTGCATCCAATGCGTTGTCCGTTTCTCGTGGTTTACCAACATTGATCCAATTCCGCTGTGTATTCTCATCATAGAATGTAAGTCCTTCAATCGGAAGTTCCAAAAGGGCTTAAGGTAGCTTTTGAACGTGTTGTGTGGAATCGTTTCACTAGATGCTCTCTGGATAGCGGAGATTATAGAATTATAAAGAGTGTCTACTTCATCTCGGTTGTTGATGTTGTTGTTTTGCGGTAGAAATGATTCAAGACTGCGTTTATATATAGTGGTTGAATTTGGTGAGGATTTAAATTTCTTCCAGTTATAAAATTGGGTCGAGCTACCTGTCTGCCGTTCGGAACTGCTATATTGAATATCGCATTTGAATAAACATACAATGGGCCTATGATTTGACACATCAGTAGCATCGTCATAAATTATTTCAGCATACACTAGAGTCATATTCATGTCGCTTTGCGAAGAAAAAACATAATCAATAGAAGTTCCCTCGCCACCAGAGGTAGGAATACATGTAGCTTGTCTACCAACACAAAGACGACTGTCATTGACTGGTGTAAATTGTTTTGGTTCAAGCAGTTTACGGAGTGAGTTGTCTCTCGGGCGTGATTTAGAAAGTGATCAGTTAAAGTCGCCCATTATGATAACATGGCCTAGGGGGAAATATGTATCTATAATGCCACCAAGCGATTGCAAATATTGTAAATGAAATTCGTCGGTGTAGTTGGTTGACGGTAGATAAACTTGGAATATATAAAGATAATTCTACTTGGATACCGCAAATTCTATCGTCATCAATTTGTATGGTCGAGACGTACGGATCCAGTACTTCCTTCCAAATAAGCGCTACACCGCCTTTATGTGCACCGCCTTGATTTCTTATCAAACAGGTGTCTAGCGTTCCTATATAACTCACACGTTTGACGTGTCATACAATTGTTTCAGACAATTTTTCTATACACTTTCTCTGTATTAAGCATATATTTCCACAGTTTTGAAAGTGCCTTATTCCAAAATGGTTTGTGGGTTCGGTGAAGGGTGCGCGACTTAGATGACCGGTTATACACACCTATGTTAGTGGTCAGTTCCCGTTTCATGCATGCTCTTCTATATCAACTTGTTGGAATGCTTCGATTCTGTCCATCGTGGCCCTTAAATCAGACTGGAATTTATTATCCGCCATAAACGTCAGAGGAATTTCATTGAGTTTGAATAATTTGTTGCTTCAAGGGACCGGCGTCCGGTTGGTTCATTATAAGGGAGGTAGTGTATTCCGGTATATAGTCAAATAATAATTGCGTGGTCCGGTACCTTATTCCTGAGACTAACGACTGGAACCGATATTCCTCATTAATACTCTCACATTCAGTAATACGATCATTGCTACAACAAGTCAAATGTTCATTAAGGCATGCGATGATGCAGCATTAAACACCTTATGCCAGTGCATTCTATTATATATGCGAGTCTCCCATAGGGAGCCTCTCATATATAATAAAATGCACTGGATTAAAATTTCAAGCTAAATATAGTTAGACCAATTGTTAGGCCAATGCTTCTCTTATATATGGGCGACTCGCATATATAAGAGAATGCATTGGCACAGGGTTTTCGCAAAACTTCAGGAAGCTCCAGGTTAAAGAAACTCAAACAAGGAAGTTTCGAGTTTGGGATGATACCCGGGAATATTTTAAAGGGCTGTCAGCCATGTCCTACATCCCACTTTAGTTTTGCTGTAATGTCACTGAAGAGCGCGTGTAAGGTTTGTGAGTCTGTGAGTAAATTTATGTATGTCCATATACAGTATGTGTTTGCATACTATGTATTCCGTACATGCCACCACTACGAGAAGAAAAGCCTCCCCCATTCCGAACCTGGACCGGCGATGAAAACTTATCTTGTTTTCTTTTATGAGTTGTGTGTATATATGTATCGTAATAAATATCATTTTGAGTGATGAATTATTGTAGTCCAGACAGGGGGGCCGCACAAAAGTTTTATCATACAGGGCCGGGGTGGGTGGGTCCGAAGAGGTCCAAAATAATGAGTTTGTGCAAATTTTTTTCTATTCACATTTTTTCCCTTGTTTTAAGTTGTTTTCAAATATATTCATTAATAATTATGTTCTAATGCAGGTTATGGCATTTGCAGACACTTAGGAACAGGGTAGGTATAATATATAAGTAATACAGGGGAGATCTTCCAAAAACATACCTATACCGGGCGGGGTGGGTGCATCTCAGAGGCCTGAACAAGATTGTTTGTGCAAATTTTTTTCAACCCACATTATGGACATTGTTTTAAGTTGTTTTCACTAATAAATGTGTTCTAACATAGATTATGACCTTAACCAACACTTAAGAACATACATGTAGTAGGTATAAGATAAAGCACTCTCTGGTGCCAAATAAAAGTGATGACTGAATAGGAGTGCTGGTTTGCATTTCACCTCAAATTAATATTGAATAGTGCCTGATAGTGCTGGCATTTTCACTCTGGCATGTCTAATGACCAAATAATACTAGTGCTGCAGAGTGCTGGCTAACAAAATACCTCAAATTAAAAAATAAACATGCCAGCCTGTTTATTTGGCTCCAAAGAGTGATACTATATAACTGGCATTGCAGGTATGGCTATAAGGTGTTCTGATATGATGGTTGGTGGCACCTTTTTGGGAACAACAGTGAAGAAGTCATTAATTAGTAACTGGACTATTTATGTAAAAATTTAACACAATGTTGGCTTATTGGCACTATAAATATTACCTCACAATATCTGTGCATACTGTAGAATAAAACACTTTTTATTTCAAAATGTATTTTTCAATGTCGAAAACAACATCATAACCGTTGATAGTTTTTCAATTGTTTGAACACTTGGAATCTGCCAGAAACGGACCAATTTAAAACTTACCTTTGATTCTGTTTGATTTGGTCTTGAATAGATTTAAAATGATTTTTTTTTTATTTTATCAGGCGGAAATTTTTGCACAAAAAGGGTGGGTAGCAAAAGGGATGTAAATGTTTGTTTGGGCCCTGTATGTGTAAAAAATTTCACGCCCCCTCCCCCTGGTCCAGAGTGCTGAAACTCAAACATGTCCGCGAATTACTATTCATATCATGCATGGCAGACAAGGTGATGACAATTACAAAGGTATTCTTCCACAAATATGTTAGGGTATCGTTGTCCCAGTCATGTAATGTGCAAGCTGAAAAATCTCTTTGACTAAACATTTACTCAACGCCGGTGTACTGACAGATCCAAAAATGTTGAGTAAACTACCTCTACACAACGAGTTGAGTAAACTGTCTCTTTAGTCTGTTCTCCCGCACATCCGGACATTTATCTGCTTATAATTATAATTTGTTTCATGTCGATAATCTGCTTGGGATTGCCTCATTTTGAGTCGGCAATGAAAAATGGGAGCGTTTTAGTCACATTGTCGACTCATAATGACTTCAGTATAGATGCAATATGTGCGGACAATGGCACACATAAACCAACTCACGACTTATCAGGTGTACGCTCTTTAAAATGTGTGTTCACTCTGGATCGCTCCATAAAACGGAATAACGGATATATGAGTCCACTATCTGCTTATTTCAGAGTCAAATAATATAATATGAACATATTTGAACATTATACGAATATCTTGAATAATTTCTTGTATCCTGACAGTTTCCTTGGTTACCGCTTGTTTGGCATGCAGTGGAATGATTTGCCAGAGAACTTAACCATACGGTATTGTACTGGCGTCCTCGGTATGTTCTACTACTTGCGAGCCACACCATTGCCAGTAATGGCTAAACCAGTGGTAAACACATAAACACATTTTGTTTCCGGTCGCGTGGATGATACCACATTGATGGTCGGGAAGACTTCCGGTCACAAACATGACCATCAACGATCATTTCAGTGGAACGTGGGTAAATTATGAGTGCGACATCATCAACTACATCCGGTGGTAACCTGGACGGTCTCGACGGTTCTTACATCACCAGGGGAAGGTGTTTATTTGCGAGACGGGGGAGGATACCATTCACGGGGTCTACATAGGGTACGGAGCATGCACCAACACAAGGAGAGTTGGGATTATTTGTGAGATAAAAGTATAAGGAACAATATTACAACATTCAAGCTATATTGTTCGATAACATGGCTTCAGATCTATTTTCGTTTTGACCAGCCAAGACAGCGAACTGAGTAGTGTTTATAGTGAAGAGTTTACGTTGAATGATACATTGATATAATGATGACTGTTAATGATATAGATTTAGCGTACATGAAGCCTTAATCCTCTCTGGGTCATTTTATTAGTTGGGGTAATTGAACTACAATCTTGAGGAGATTATCTTTAATCTTTTAAACCTTTAATACAATCAGGTGTGGTTGATGATCGGGTGTATCGATTAGTTCCCCATAGTCGCTCAGTCACGACTCGTCTCGAAGACGGCTGTACGGATGACCCAACCTTTTGAAATCGGTATATCGGACTATAGAATGACTCGGAATCATCATGCTTGGGAGGAAATATTATACAGTTATCGCCCGCGATTGAGTGAGACACGGGGATTTGTCGCCCGATCGAGACCTGGAATGTCACCCGAGGGCCGCCAGGCCCGAGGGTGACATTCTAGGTCGAGAGCGGCGACAAATCCCCATGTCTCACGAAAACAAGGGTGATAACTGTTTTGTTATCCGACAAAGGAGTACACACGAACCTCCTTAATAGCAGGCATAAATGCGCGCATATATTCTTTAATCCAGTTCGAAAAGTTAATTTTATGTTGGAATCATCGCTATTTAGAAAATAAAACATTCATAATCTAGATCAATTAACAGACCCGTCGTTTGCGCAGCTATTCTCCGGTCAGTTTGCTGGTTGCATGGTGGAAATCGGTTCACGGAAAGAGGAGTAAAGCAATTTCGAAGTTGAGTAGCCATGTAGCGAAATGTTCGGTTTCGTTTCAAATGAGCGTGAAGCCGCCGACAGACGTGTTAATTTCCAGAATGCTAAAATGTGAAACTAACACGTTGTAGTTGTGCAAAAAGAAATTGACATATGTCACAGATCGTTACGCGACATGCGGGTATTCTCTGAAGTCTGAGGAATGTATTGAAGAAAAGAAATAGTCAATTGATAAACAGCAAAGAGTGGCTATTTGATCTAGTACATAAACGTAGTTGTAACGTATGTACATCGTATGTGCAATTGTCTGCAGCACATACCAACTGCATAATGAGGTTAATCTATTTGTCCCACGGTCATTATTATTGATATAAAAAGGTCCAATAGGAACATTACACCTTATAACGGATTTGTGTCTGTGATAACACCATTTATACATAGCATGATTTAATTGGAAATAAAAATTCACACAATTATGCAAATTAGCAAACACCACAGTTCGCGGTTGTTATGAAATAGTGGGGTTTATAAAAACAGTGTTTTTCGAAATTGTTAGAGAGCTGTCAGAGAATCTCTGCGCGTTTAGTTCTTCATAGGTATGTGTTTACTGGTAACAGCTGAGCGGTCAATAACTGAGACAATGTTACCCCCGAGGGTAATATGGTGATTTACGGCCCGCCATGTGACGCACTCTCAGCCAATCAGAAGAGAGGAAAATGGGATGAAGGATAACAAAAGCTTTTATTGCACACCCAATGGCCAATTTGCGCGAAATGCAGTAAAATACCGAAGAATTCAAAACGGTCAATAAAACATTGTGTATTGTTCTTGAACGATAGAAACCGATTACGTAAACGACGTCATTGACGAGGTCAACTTTAACAGTAAATTTCTTCAGTAAATTATGAGGTATAGCCTACATTAAGCACATGCTTGTTCAATAAATTATCGACCTAAATTTTAGTACATTACACGTTACAATCTTCAGAATGTGCAATAACAAAGCTTTGTTAACATATTAACGTTATTGCACTCATTTGTCATCCCGCGAGATGAAACTCGACCACCCGCTTCTCGTAGATAGAATAGATTCATGGCTATGATACACTTAATGAGTCCTCGAATCAATTCGGTACACATATACATGCACATACATCGTGTTAATGAGATATGGCGACCATTTATTCGCCACCATTCACAATGATCGGTATATTAATCTGTTTAGGCAAATTCTATAGATATATAACGTAGATCAAATGCATTATTCATATCACCAGAACTAGCGATGTAACAATTTTGTATAATACATGGCGTTGGGTTTCATACAATTTAGTTGATACATGTTGAAATGGGTACAGGTAATAGATTGGTCTGAAAATATGTGGTGGTATGTGTGTATTATACCACAATGAGCTACAGTACATACATGGTGCTACATAGATTATGTAACGTGAATGTCATGGAGCTCTAGTCCTTTGTCAGTCATCATATTAGCTACAATGCATACATGGTGCTACATAGATATAGTGCTACATATATTTACGGATTTAAGAGTCATCTCCCATATTGAGGATCTGAGAAACGACCGCGAACTTATTACTATATGCTGTATTTTAAAGTTGTGTTGAAAATCCAAAAATCGTAACGTAACAATAGATAGGTTGTAGTAGCCTATCCGTAATAATTATATATTGTCGTTCATTGTGTGAAAGGCGTCTATAAAAATACAGTGATCGCCATATGGCTTAGTTTTGATTCATTAGTGGCAATCACATCATTCGTCGTAGAATCTTACGAAACACAAAGCGCTAAGCTATAACCTGATAACAACATAATTAAGTACAATATAATCACGTCACGCAGATCATAACCCCCTTACTGCGAGTCGCAAGCACGGTTGTACCACAAACGGACTTTTGGTCGCCAATTCTGCGAAAATGTTTTTGGACCGTGCGAAAAACGACGGAGACTCTCTACCCACGTCCCTCAGGTAGGTCTTCTCCAATAGTCAATATTAATCGTGTGTGATTAGACAAAACGTTTAAAATACTTCGCCCATGATATAAATTGCCGCGATAACAATTATCACTAACATATTGAATCCGACATTCTGAACACATTGTTAAAACCAAATATAGTGAAATAAATGTTCCAGAGAGCATATGATTTCTAATTAGGTGCAAACAATATGATTCAAAGCTCAAGACAACAAGGTTCGATTTTCAATTCCAATGTTAAATTGAGTTTAGCATCGGATATCTATATTACATTTTAATTTTGGAAAAAAAGCTTAACTTACATTCACAATTGTCATACGAACAGCTATGACATAAATAGAAATAGTGATGCTATATCAGTCAATCATATGCACGTATCCATGTATGCACTGTATATTATATCTCTTGTTATGTAAGTAATTCCATAAGTATGTATATTCATCTCAATTGGTGGAGGAATACATCAGTTCTCCCTCCCTCGCTCTCACCCTCTGGGGTAGGCCACCGATAATAGACAATGTCACACCATGTGTTATATACTAAACGATGAGAGTACATCATGATAGTTATGGGCCATAAAAGTGTACAGAGGACAGACATCTTGATGGTCCAGAACACAATATGTCATAGTGGGGAATTTGATTCGACTTCCGTTTATGGACAATAGGGTATGATTGCCAACTTGAAGGCGGATACCCCACTGTTTGCTTCACACTGCATATCAATTTCATTGTAATTACTTATTGTCATTCAAGATATTCAACTTGATAAATACGAACTCATGAACTGTTCTGTTGCAAAATCTGTACTGGGTGAACTCTCGGCGAGGTGTTACGCGGTTAGATGCCGGTAAGGCCCGTTCCAAACGACGGATTTTTGTCGACTCGAATCTAATACCAGACCCACAATTGTATTAAATGCGTCTAAAATGCGACGTTTGAAACAATTAGATCCGTTAGACCCCGAAGCCACGACAAATAGTTTTCATGGCTGGCTCAACCGATTTTCGTGGCTGGTTAACTAGCTAAGCCGGCTCAGTCACGACGTTCGTGGCTGACGAAATATGGCGGCTGAGCCGGCTGAGATGTTGTCATTCAGCGTATTCTCGTTTCCGAAACGTTCCTAACCCCCTGTTACCGGTTATAGACGCCGTTTTTTTTTTAGCGTTTGTGGTGAACCCGTAGAATTCCAGACCACACGTAATCTTTTGATGTTGGGCCTTTCCATTATGGCGAAAATTCACGAAGGACTGGTATGGATATACTATATGTAGTTTCCCATCTAATCGGTATGAGAAGTTACATTTGGGACTTCTGTCGACTTCAGACTGCTACCATCACTGCCATCTTGCGATATATGCATGCATCATTGAATGATGAACCCGATAGTAATGATATATAATATTTCAAACTATTTTCTATTCTTATGTGTATTATATATTGACAAATGCCAGCGATGTCCGAGACTGTGTTGTCGATATAAACAATTTATATTTTAACCCTTTCAATACCGAATGGATGCGCTCATTCAGTTATATGAAAGCATGCATTGGGATAGTCTATTCCACACTAAGGGGGCCGGTGTTCTGATAATATAACAACCATGCCGTGTCCATGTGAGTATATGCCAATATTAGGTAATGTGGTTTAGTTCTTTGCGATTCACAGTACAGTTGTGCTTGACATATAAGCCCATGCACATGGCTCAGCCATTTTACAATTCCGGTGGCGGAGATTTTTAAATGTGGCTGGCGTTAGCGATAATATGGCTGGCGGCGGCTTGTGGCCAATATGGCTGGCGGCGGCGGCGTGCGATGGCGGCTTCGGGCTCTAAGATCCGTGTCAGACGCACCACAGACGAATCTCCGTCCAATTCAGACGAATCTTCGTCGGTGATGCGTCTGAAATCCGTCTTGGTTTCAAACGACGGATTTTTGTCGACTCGAATCTAATACATGTGACGAGAAGAGCCGAAAGTTTCCGAATAACGAATGCAAATGCTATGATAATGATATGATAATGGTATAATAATGAGGGAGTTCCCCTTATCTGCGGAAATACCCACATGACGTCATTTGTCGCACGCTATCTTTGTTATAAAGAAAGATATATCTATAAGAATTGCTTAGGTAACATTGCGAAAATTTTAATTATTATGGCAGTTTGATTTCTCAACGAACATGGCATGTCACTGACTCACATCTTATAATGGATATATTATCAATGATTTATAATAATTCATATATACCGGTATAAGGGATATGGGTTGTAGCAACTGATTTATAATAATTCATATATACCGATATTCCTTATTGTAAGGGATATGGGTGGTAGTCTCTGATGTATAATAATTAATATATACCGGTATTACTTATTATAAGGGGTAGGGGTGGTGCCACTGATTAATAATAATTCATATATTTCGGTATTACTTATTATAAGGGGCAGAGTGGTAGCCTATGATTTATAATAATTTATATATACCGGTATTACTTAGTATGAGGGGTAGGGATAGTAGCCTATAATTTATAATATTCATAGATAACGGTATTCCTTATTATAAAGAATATAGGGTGGTAGCCTATGATTTAACATAATTAATATATTCCGGTATTCCTTATTATAAGGGGCAGAGTGGTAGCCTCAGATTTATAATAATTCATAAAAACCGGTATTACTTATTATGAGGGGTATGGATAGTAGCCTATGAATTATAATAATTTATGCTTTATAATAATTAATATATTCCGGTAATCCTTATTATAAGTGGTAGGTGGTGGTAGTATCTGATTTATAATAATTCTTGTATACCGGTATTTACATGCATGGTATGCACATATATAGATGGCAATTGGTTGCACGATATAACATTTATTTGTAGCGCCTATTATAGTATATTATATACATGCATGTACTATATACATCCTCATATACTGAGCACATATATTCGCGCTGCAGTCGCGCATATATATATATATATATATATATATATATATATATATACATAATTTATACTGTATTTTAGTATATATATGTATAACATATACCGGTATATATAGGCCTCTATATCTACGCGTGACCAATTTTTGACGGTAACCGGGAATCCACCTTTAAATAAATCGACCGATGTATTAGATTCGACGCGACAAAGATCCGTCCGTCTGTAACAAAATCGACCGCAGACGCATCACGGACGGATTTAATACAATTAGATTCGAGTCGACAAAAATCCGTCGTTTGGAACGGGCCTAACATCTACGCAAACCTGGTTAGATAAATGGGTCTAATAAGTTGGACGGATGTAATGGTCCAGTTGTAAATCCATGAATGTCCCTGTGAACATAAGCACAATATGGGCTTATTTTGAATGTCGCGTTTTAGGTCCATATTGAGCTTATTCGAGGAAAACTACCCTCCATATGGGCGTACAATGTGTCGTTCAAAATAAGCCCGGATAGAGCTTATTTCAATACGAATTTAAGGTACATTTTTCATCGACACGACTTACCAGATGAACGCTCTTTATAATGTGTGTTCACTGCGGCCACCGCCATTCAACGGAATGACTTGTCTAAGTTCTTTATGAGCTTATTTCAGAATCAAATAAGTCTAGCATGAACCATTGTGAATATTGAGGTCCTACGTGAACCTATTTGCGGGAGGATATGTTGAATGGTCCAGTAGTTATTACATGAACATGTGACGAGTTGAGATAGCTACAGGATATAACTGTATGGTATAAGACAACTACAGCAACTATGCAAATAATTCCGACCAACATTTATAGAACAACAACTCACCTATGCACATGAGACACGTGGATAGGATGGCATTGTTTGAAAATCTAAAACAGAATGATCCATACGCACCTTATCCTGGCATGCTAATATATTTCACCATGACCCAGGGGGGCGGGGGGGGGGGTCGGAAAAAAAAATTCAGGCACGTATGGCATTTTTTCCCTTACGATCATTTTTTGTACCCACCCACTTCCACCGCCAATTTTTTTTCCGTTTTCGGCAGTTTTTTCCGACCATTTTTTGACACCCACCCCCTTTTAACACTAAAACAGAGATTTTCGGGGGGAAATTCACTGTAAACAGCTGTATATGAATTTCTGTGCATATTATTTATCATGGATGTTAACATGGACATGTAAATAGGAATGAGTCATTTAGAGGTCATTCGGCCAAAAAAACATGGCTGCCAGCGGCCATCTTGGATTTCAAAATTTGCAACAAAATACAACACGATAACTGCCTGCAGTCAATTTACAGTTAGAATTAAATTATTTCTCTCATTCAAAGTGGTTTTGAAGCCCAACTCATTGCCAAAACACTAAAAAACAAGCAGGATTTTTTTTTTTAGTTGCGGAAAAAATAGCTTGTTTGTGGCTGTGACCACCCACCCACCCCGGCATACGTGCAGGAATTTTTGTTTTCACCCCCCCCCCCTGCATGACCGAACAATTTAACAACCGGTGACTGACACTTACATAATATGACTTGTAGATTGTTTACCGCACAACTCATTATTATATTGTACTTTAAACTGGTATTAAACATTAATGAAAAATACCATCAATCAAGTTGCAACCACCGTGACATCCTAAAACTCCTCTCGCGATAAGCGTTCGAGCTGTCGAATAATGGACGTTATCGCTGTGTCATGCGTGTGGACCACAGTATTGTCAACTACTTTATCTCACGGCATAACTCCGTGTATATCACGTGTTACTATTGAAAAATCACATATACATGTAGTGACAGTATTACATGTAGAAGGCATTTTCTTATTCAAGAGGCATATGATAGCGATTAAGTGTCAATTGCCAAAATCTCCATAGGGTACAATGTTCAATTTTGATCGCAACTATACCCACCAAGACTTATCTGACGACATCAATATTATAAAAAACAAAATGTCAGAGTAATATTTGATACGTATGCCAAATTCAACCCACACAGTCCATGCTAAGGGTGCATTTACACTGATACAGAACTGTACATAGATCTGTATGAAGTCACGTGTCGCGCATTGCTGTGATCACAATATGATTACTAATAGTGAATGCGCGCTGATCAGTACTCTGGCAATTGACAATTCATTACGAGTCGTGTCAATTTAGGCCAGACATAAAATGGATCACTGTCAGCAGACAACAGCGATTTGGTATGTGCCGCATGTATTTAAAGTGTATCCTTATACCACTTGAAGAAAGACTGAAAATCGCATAGGAATACACAACAAACAACTGTGTGCACAAATAGAGAGGTTAGCGAGCACCCATATAGCTTCAGATGGCGATTCCACCAATATTTAGGATTTCAGGTGATCATCTATATATCTATAGGTCTCCTGTTTGACACCATCTGGGCGGTGGCCATTTTGGATTTGTTTGGAATGGGTATCCACCCTACAATACCCTTTATTTGAACAAATGTAGTAACAATTCCAACTGATGACAATTCCAAAGGCAATGTTGACCAAATGTAGGACAATATTGTTTTCTTAAATTAACTAGCAGTTTTTGACTGGCCACGGGGAGGGACCAGGACACAATCTTTTCAAGTGTTGGAAATTTCCAACCTGACACCCGCCCCAATAAGGTTGGAAAACTTCCAGCTGATGGCCATTCCAGCCCAAAATTTTGATAGGAAATTATGCAAATATTGGTCCGAAAACAATACCCCCCCGTATAATGTTTGAAAATCAAACTACAAGCTCATGTTCAACCTATTGTTGGTTTGGAAATTACAACTAATGTTGTGTCAGGTATGAAATTTCCAACAGTTGAACATTTTTACCAAAGTTGCCACGTCCCTGTCCGTGTTCATTATTCGAAATACACGGGTTGAAATGACAACGAACGCTAAAACACATTCGCCAAGCCCGAGTAACAATTAATCAAAACAGATTTGCCTGTCGCAGTGCTTCGGCGTTGACCGTGACGGATAGCGGACACAATTTTTGCTCACACGAACTAATACCGTTTTCTTTCTGTGTGCATTTCTATATCAACCCGTTTACACTAGTCTGCGTGTAGATCTGTGTACAGTTCTATAGCAATGTAAATGCACCCTAAGGCTAAGTGTTATAGTTAATATTTGTATAATCAGTAAACGCTCTTTAACTTTTTTAAACCACCCAAAACTATGTCTCCACTGGTAATAAAGTCAGTAAACAGGTAGATTATGAAAGTAGATAGTCGTAATTGCCATCCCAAGGCTAAGTGTGTTAGTTAATATATATATAATTAGTACACTCTATTTACATTATTAAAGCCGTAATAAAAACTTGTTTCCACTACAAGCTCAGACTGGAAGCAGATATACTATGTAACTAAACAGCCGTATCTGATACGTGTGCAAATTTAAACTCACACAGTACATGCTAAGACTAGTTTTGATATTTAATAATTTTGTAATCAGCCACAGTTCTTTGAATTCTTAAAACCATCAGAAAATCCACAGGCTGTTTCCGCATGTTTCCGCTACAATTTCAGAATGAAAAGTAGACATGCTGGTGACAGACACCGTTCTAATGTCGGTTTTCGATATAAAAAATCAGATCAGTTGTGGAAGCAGCGAGGTGGGGATATGTTTAGCTTTTCTGCGATATCTTTAGCAACAATTGCTTTGTTGAAGTGATATTTCTTCCACATTATCAAGCGATCATAGTCGATTGTTACAGTACGCGTACATGTAGCTGTGTTATAACTATTTTGAAGAATATATATTAGCTTAATATTTTGGGAAAGAAAGTTGAAATTACAGTCATAAATACAATTCATATGATGATTCTATGATAAAAGTTCACATTCAGATATGCAAATATGTATTTGGTGGCAATATTTGTCCCTTTATTCAATTCCACGCACAAAACAAGCAACTTACCGAACTTGTTATGCGTTATAACATGTCTGCTTATCACCAGATCAACGGAACAATAGACGTGTATACAAATAAAAGCCTCACACTAACCTATCTCCAAAAAAAACTGTCAAGCTGCTTGGAAACAGGTATATTCTGACAAAAGTCAATCTGGTGGAATAAGGCCGTTATATGATAGTTTTTAACATTCCGAAAAGCGCGACTTTTAAGGAAGCCGACTATGTTTTATGTTACATAACTTACATTCTAGAATGCGTCTATGAACTCCATTAAAATCTCAGATTACCATATGTATAATCATATTAGTTATCCTTCACATTATTTCATACACTGCTGTGTGATTAACCGAATTGGGTAGTGTCTACATATGACATTATAATTCACATTAATCGCGTGTAAGGTGGCATACGACGCATCGACACATACAATCATTTCAAACAACATCCACATACTGGCATAGTCTGAACACATAACAAACACACATAGTGTTATAATACACCAGTAGACTCTGCAACCAAATGCAAATATATAAACATTTGGATATATATATATAGCACGCATATGTGCATACAAAAATATGTTATAGGAACTTGAGGAGTTCCTGCAAACACCAGAGGCAGAGATGCCAGATATCCAATCTATATATATCTAATTGAGATATCTACAAACTGGCATCTCAGGTTACCGGGAGATAACCTCACAAAAGTAACCACCTTAAAATATAAATAAAATAGGAAATATACTCCTAACTATCGGGCCGTATATACTTTATGACAAAAACGGGACAAACTCTACTGAGTTACTTTGAAGACAAAAGTTATTATAAAACATGATTATAACGATAAAATATAGAAACTGTGAACATATCAGTTCAATGGGACATTGGCCACTATGTCAGGATAAACTGCATTCAACCATAGTCTAAACTTGGCGACATCTTGACGACAAAATAAGACTTTCCGAAGACAACTTTCTGACCGACAGGTAAACAGTAAAAAACGCCAATCTCGAAAGCCCGCGAAATATTTGACCTTTGACAATTTACGCGCGACTGTGTGTCGTCCAATCAGCGGCGAGCTTACCTTGCTATTTGAAGTGGCAATACTAGGGCGTTTAGCATTGGGCTGAAGTGACAGAGTAATAATTACAGGGACGGATCGAAACAGCGAAGTTTAGAGGTAAACGGGATGTCGTAAATACCGGTGATATGTATAAATGTGTTAGCTGCTAGTTGTCAGTATTAACTTCTATTAGTTCTATATATAAACTAGGGCTAAATTACACCGTCACATTCATATTCCAGATAAAATAAGTTGGTTTCAACAATGAACGTCACTGATGATAACAATAGGTTAATCAAGAAAACTTCTACTCGATGGAAACGACAAAACAATGACATTGCTGGGACATATTCAGATAATAAGTTCAACAAACGGCCTGAAATTATCTAAGGGAAATAATCACAGGTTAAATTCATATGCAAACTTATAGATGTATTAGTGTGTGGAATGTGTATGCAGCTGTTTGGGGATGAGGTCAAACTACCTTAAAGGCCCACTTAATTTTCGAACCCCCAGATCACATTATATAAAATATATGCCATATTATATACCATTTGAAAGAGGAAGTTCCAAAACATTGTATTATCAACTTATCCGGTGTAATAAGCTGTGGACATGTTGTTTTTGTTGAGTTGCCAACGCGTTTTGTCAACCAGATTGCAGTAAAAAAGCAGTATTATTTTCGATGCAGGGGAATAACTCTATATATTAATGATAGAGTTCTTCCCCTGCAATTTAAATCGGTTGAATTATGTTGCAATATGGGGGTCAAAGGGGGAAAGTCATTCTATAATTTCAGCAGTTTTCTATTTCTCTCTGGGCACCTTGAAACACAGATAATTCAAATAGTGATGAATTATAGTATTTTAATCATTTTATGACATAGATTGTTATTAAAACTGTATATCAAGTCACTAAAAAAAATAATAATCGGCGACTCGAATATTAAGTGGGTCTTTAATAGTGAAATGTAAATATGATGTAGGTAGATAACATTTAATCAATGACACAATGTTCAGTCGCCATATTCATGTATCCAGTTACCGTACTTGAATATTCCACATGAATGATGCATGTCCAGACATCTTCATGTCCGGTCGGTCAGCTAATAAACTAGCAACATTATCAGTTTCGACGGAAAATCCAGTTTGTTTGAATGAATGTCTGGAATATCACTGTATAACACACCATATGCAACTGTCTTCGTTTTATAAAAAAAAACAGACAGCACATTGCAGTAAGCAGTTGCCAGGCTTTTATGAAAACTAGTTTTGGTGTTTATCGTTTTATGTCCAAGTCTCTGAACTTTGACTGTCTGTCACTTAATTTCCACATACTAGTATCTTGTAATATTAAATGCACGCAGAATTTCTGTGTAGTTCCTGTTGGCATTCTTGATTCATTAGCATCAGTATACACGAAGAGGACTTACTTCACTAGAAGATGATGGTGCTGTCCGATATAAATACACAATACAATCATGTAGATAACAAGTTTCATTGAACCACTTAAGGATTCTATTCTTCAGACACAGTCACACATCCATGCAAGTATAAGTTCAGCGTTACACCGCGCTAGGAGTAATTCGTACCTTCCACATGTTGTGTCCAAATTGTGTTTGTTGATACTCGGTTGACGCTGATCTGTGCAAGCTGCAGCTCATGAAAGAAAGAATAATTATCTATATTAGTGAATTGCATTTTAAATCTGATTTTTATATTGGGATGCGGTCTTACATGGAGCTCCGTGGTCCAGTGGTTAGAGCGTCGGACTTGCACTCGCTGTAAACACAACTATACGAGTTCGAAGCGAGTCGCTGGTATATTGTGAGTCTTCACACAACAGTGGCTTGACCGCTTTGAGCGACGTACAATTGTCGGATTGTTTGCTGTTTCAAATCCCACGCCAAGTTGTGACACTTGAGCAATGTCGCTCGTACTGTTTAGGCTTCGCACCACTCATGCGTTAAAAGAGTACAAGTCAGCTTGTCATACTGTAGAGTATCATAGCATGTTCGAAATATTTATAAATAGACCGCTCGACCACATATTATCGACTAAACCCAAACCGCGTTACAGTAGTTTCTAACATCAGATCTTGCATTAACATGGTATTTATAATATTTGATGAATCAGGCATGAACATTTATCAATGCGTCAAGCTGACGTGATCGTTCACCCGACCGACAGCTTCAATCCACAAATACTGGTCGGTGTACTTTAGAGTTAATTGCTTCTGAGTCGAAACGTTTGAATGATTTTGCCGCTGTTTTTTTTTAACAGGATGAACATGCATATGATATATTGTGGTAACTGGCTCAATTTGAGTGGACTTTGTTGTAACATCTGTTGCAACTTCGGTATATTTCCATGGCCTGTCACACATGTTCAGGAACCGGGGTGTATCGGTCTGGCCAAATTGTGTTGCTTGCGATATACGAATGATGTTGGTCTAACCGGTGTCTGTCTGAGTGCTGGAATTTATGTGGAAACATCAGCAGAGTTAGTCCGTGGGCCTATTCTCAGAAAGCCTCTAGTTTAGAAGTTGGCCTCTCCAACAAAGGTTTTTATATATCAAATTAAGAGTTTGCTTATTGCCCGCTTCAGAATGTGTCCCAAAATAGATTTTTTAGGGAAGACAACTCCTACCCTAAAATAAAATAAATTTTTCACCGAGTACAAGTATCAGCGTATAAAAAATGACTGCGGTTATAAAGTGAACAGGACATAATTTATACTAATTACAGATCGACATAAAACAACATGAGATACAACACTGGACCAATGTATAAGCTAGTTGAAAAAATTGAGATAAACATTTTGAAATTGCGAAAAATTATTTGGATTTTGAAAAATAGTGTCACATATAATTGGCTATAACTTGTGAAACACACGGGGTAATGACGCGCAACATATCTCAAAAATTGCCCCTAAAGCCCTAGCAAAACAATTCGGTTGATGGAATGTAAATTATATTTCCGTGAAAATGCGCTGTGGTCCTAAACTTAACCCCACCCCCTAAAATATAATTTTCTCAGAAAAATGAGTATGTGGTTGATGTAATTGATTAATTATTTTTTGTATCGAAATAGGATAGATGTTGCTCAGCCTTACACCTTTGCATTTTGAATCTATAGTCCCATATGGGACACGATCGATTCATTGCAGCATGCGAATCTTGACAGCTAGAACATATTTAGGTTTGTGCAATCATGGTTATGTCCAGAATCAGAACTGGGAGCACCTGTGGTGGATTTGTGCTTTTACAATGTTCCTGTCCATGACCATATCACTACAGTTAAACATCGTAATGGATTTGTACCATAAGTACTTAAAAATACCTTCATGTAACCAAGCTTCAATGCTGGTGGATGTTCGCACCAATTGAATGTCAGACGATAACGATTCAAAGGAACTTTTTGTCCATCAACTGTCTTTGATAATCTACGGGCTTGTGTAACTCCCTCAGACACCATTTCCCGACTCAGGCAAATCAGCTATAGCAACTGCTCTGCTACTGTTCAGTGTATTGTGAGGAGTAATCTGGGATTTCTACAATATATGTTAATTGGATAAGACCGTCAGGTTGATTTTGTCTTGAACATTCAATCAGAAGAGACGCAATTAGTGGACCAGACCTGATTGGTTTGACATATTTTAAGTGTATGGCTATGCTTTGTGACGTTTTATAAATGACAAATATAGAGGTCTCTTGACATTTGGATCCAAACCAAGAACCAGGTACCGAGGATAGATCTCAGGAGCAGTGTTGTTTTGTTTTGAGTTACTCTATGAAAGCAAATAACCGGTAACTATCCTAGCAGTCGGCTCGGACTACCCTTAGAATTATGGTCGGGTCACAACTGGTAAATAGCTGAAGTGGTAAACACTTCATAATTACAGCAGCCTCCAGATACCTCCCCACAATGAGACAGGCGTGAAATTAAAAGATTGACAAATTTAACAGTCGGGAAGACATGATATGACACGGATGAAACAACATACATGAAAAACAGAACACCACTAGACACCAGAAACCAAATACAACGTGCGACAAAGGTAATCTGAAACACTGTAGAGTGGTATGACTAGCCGATTGATTGAGCCGCGACAGAAAGGTAATCTGAAACACTGTAGAGTGGTATGACTAGCCGATTGATTGAGCAGAGTCAACCCAATCATTGCCCGTCTTAAACAGATGAACCAAAGAGGACAATGAACTAAGCCGTATCCGCAGGTCTATGATTCACGTGATACAGCCGCCTTAGTACCTCTGGGGCCCCTACACCACACCCCACATGATACACCCACCGCAACAGATGTGCCACATTATGGGATTCTTATCCATCGCAGTGGGCGGTAGGCCTATACTACTCCGGGCCCACACGATTGCTCTTGTATGGTACTCAAAGATACCAATGGAAATAATTATGAGGTTATTTCCTATCCTATAGCTCTAGAAATCACAATCAACCACTTTTTCGCAAATCTTGGGTGTGAAGTTAGTGAGTTGATATATATGTGTATGAGCTTTCCAGTACTCCACAGCAATTTATGTTCAGTTTGACATGTTTATATGTAGTCCCTGATGCTACGTTAAGTTGTAGGTGAATGCATTGGCCTAACAATTTTTTACAATTTTAATATTTTTTTCTTGTATTCTTTAACAATTTTATAATTTCACCCATACAGAGCCCCAGACAAACATGAGCAGACGACACTCTTCTATGTGCTTCTATATATGTGTGGGGCTCCCTGCAGGGTAATGGATGTTTTTTATTTTATTTCCTAAAAATTGTAAGAAACATTTATTTAAAAACAATGATAAACAAATTGTTAGGCCAATGCATTCTCTTATATATGCGAGTCGACCATAGGTCGCCTCGCATATATATAAGAGAATGCATTTTTCGTAACATTCCCGATACGCATACATTGAAGAGGGCAACCATCCGACTTACAAGACAGATTTCACGATTGTATGCATTGTTAGAGGCCCCTGGTATACTCATTTAGTGCATGTAAAATATTGATGATATTCAAGGACGAGAAATTATAAATTCTACCAATTTTGCAAACATGGACCCTGTGCTGTCATACTTGTATATTGATATCACCGACGAATCCCACAAAGATGAGCTCCTATTCTTATAGTTGGCCGTAGTATACAATAATTGTAAAAAAAATGGCAACATGGATATGAAAGCTGTCAAGTAAAAACTAATCACTAAATCAGTGGGCTTTAAAATGTCCAATTTTTTTTATTTCCTTGACCTGACCATGTCAGCTATTAGTTTTAGGTAATGCATTATTTGGTGTCCATTCAATTACTTTCTGTAACCCACTGCAATTCGGTACATTTAGCGCGATGGTCAATACAACACAGGAGTCAAATGAACTCCTATCCAAACCCGCAAGGGGGCGATATCAAGGTGAAGTAAATATACATACGATATCAAGGCGAAGTAAATATACATTTATAGTGATGGTCAATACTTGGAGAATACAGGAGTCAAATTAACTCGTATCCAAACCCGCAAGGGGCGATATCAAGGTGAAGTAAATATAAAGTATTGATCAATAACTAAAGCATCAATGTTGAGTTAGGATTGTTCAGTTCAGTCACCGGATCAGGCTATTCCCGATACGCATACATTGATGGGGGCAACCAACATATATTCCATGTTTGGATATTTCCAAAACCAGTCAGCATCATCTACATTTCGTGGTTTCTATATAAGAGAATGCATTGGCCTAACAATTTTTTACAATTTTAATATTTTTTTCTTGTATTCTTTAACAATTTTATAATTTCACCCATACAGAGCCCCAGACAAACATGAGCAGACGACACTCTTATATATGCTTCTATATATGCGTGGGGCTCCCTGCAGGGTAATGGATGTTTTTTATTTTATTTCCTAAAAATTGTAAGAAACATTTATTTAAAAAAAATGATAAAAAATTGTTAGGCCAATGCATTCTCTTATATATGCGAGGCGACCTATGGTCGACTCGCATATATAAGAGAATGCATTGGCACAGGGTAAAAAAAATTCCGACTTACGACTTAACGGTACTTTTTCGTAACATTTCGTGGTTTCTATACGCTCATGCTCATGAAATGTCGGTTGTAAACAGCAATTGTTCTCAAAATATTCTTATTGTATCAGAAATACTGGGTATTTTGTCAACATTGAATAAATGTGTTTACCAGTAGTCACGGAAACTCACGTTAGGAGCGTGATCTATGAAACTTTAGCAACTTTTGATGATTTCTCCATTCTGGTAACCACTGTAGTTGTTAGTTTGAATGTAGATACATGTGCATAATAATATGTCAATCCAACATGTTATGCTTAGCGAATTGTTAGATATCTTGTTTACTCTGAAATTAGGTATGGCGGTCATCTAGTAGACGTCACAAATCCACCATGTGTGACATCCATTGTCTAACATTTATTTCATGATGCCTGATATATCAAGTAACGTCACTAACATAGCAGTCTTTTTTCTTCGCAAAATGCGCACAAGAGCCAAAAATGGACATAATAGCTTCTACTAAATCCAATATATTATTGTGAGTATAATATCTCCATTGTTCCAGAAATGTATTCAGACGGTGTGAACGTGACTCCTGACAGGAGTGCTTGGACATGCCTGGCATGAACCCTCGGTCCCACAATGTGTTTGAACAGGCCATTCCTCTCGTGACTCGTGACTTATCTTTACTCGTTGTTACCTATTGTGCGTGCTGTTTTTAAATTGTATACTTAAGTATATCATCTCGTGTTATAGCATGTAGTCTCACATATCGACTTGGTGCCGAGAGCGAGGACCACATGGTATAGAAGGTTAGTACAATTATTTTGTTATCTTGTCTTATCATCAGTCATGACAGAAACACAACGAAGTATGTAATGAAAGAAGTTTAAGAAACTAATGAAGGCTTAGTTTACCACACTAAAATACAGATCAAGTTCGAATATGGGTTTCGTCTGCATGATTTTGACTGAGTTATGCCCCTTTTTCTACTTAGATTTTACCTAATTTGCGGTTTCCGGATGATAACTTTAGATTGAATCAAGTGAACTCAACCAAATTTGATATATTAGTTTACCACCCCAAAATATAGATCAAATTCGTCCGCATTATTTTGACTGAGTTTTGCCCCTTTTTAGACTTAGATTTTACCTGATATGCGGTTTCCCGATGATAACTTTAGATTGAATCGAGTGAACTGAACCAAATTTGGTATACATATCAAGTTAAAATATGGGGTCTGTCTACATGCCCCACCCTAATGCAGAAACAGGCTTATTATGCCACGCCCCGACGGCGTGCTCTTGTCAATTGTTGCGTCATTTGGCGAGATAGACAACACGGAACCCCCAGTTGTACCCGGGAATGAATGGTTGTCTACATTGATATCATACCAGCGTATCGTGGTGATATAGCTGCTTAGCTTTGATGTAATGTTTATCAAACTTAAAGTACATATTTCATGTTCAGCTGTTCCCCATTGAGATAAAAAGCTAAAGCAACGCTGCCTTTGCAAGTTGGCTGGTGTCTTGATAAAACACCCGTCTATAATTATTTTCCATAGGCGACAGTGTTAACGCCGGCGTTGGTTTAAGCCTATTTTAACTTATAGTAGTCAATTTGCCATTAGAACGTTATCCGATACACTATTTGGTGACAACAAACGCGCGCATTGCGGTATTTAAATAAATTAAATCTTGCATTTTCGCAACTACCCCATTTACTGCACACAGATCATTAGCATTAATATACCCAGACCCAGTTCATAACTTTGTGACCCCACCATACTCATCCTGGCCATATAAACATAAATTATCGCCATATTTACGTAGGCTGTGACTTTCTGTTCCCGTTCAGGGACTTTTCCCTCAAAGATAATCAACCAATCAGCAGTCAGAATTGTGTATAGGCTGACTTGAATTTCCCAACACAAATTCAAGAAGCGTAACTCCATATCATTAGTTACGTATAACCTGTAATTGCAAGAGAAATCTGACTTTCATCATGGAAAACGCACCCGTGTTCGACAAAAACATTTTCTGTGAAAGAGTGGTCATTGGCCATTATATTACATCACAGTGGTGCGTTATCGCATACCCGAGTTCTAAAATTAACCAAATAATGTTTGTAATAAAAAAAAAACAATGATCTCATCATCATACATCTGGAAGCACAGTCTAGCAGAAAAGTGACAAATATATCGTGCCATGCATATCAGACATGTATACTGCATATTCTCACATGCCTCATATCCATTCAATCACTAATGCGAATATTATGCCAAGAAATTGGACAACACCCAAAATTAACTTTTTTACGTCAGAATTTAATTAGTAAAATCAGACTCGCGTGCACAACGTACAAGATAGAAAGGCAAATTTACAAGTTTTGAAAACTACTCACGAATATCTACCAAACGCTTAAAGTGCAAGGCTTGAATATTGGTTAGAAAGTGAAAACGCTATTCACACCTACTCTATTAAGTCACTGTAGGTCCTAATATAACATAAACACCAAACCGCGTACGCTGGAGATTCAATTTCTATCACGTCGTCACTTTTAACGTAAACCCTACTCGGAGCTAAAAATACTCGACTATCTTCGGTTATCTTCGGACGTGACGTCAGTTAATGAACATACGCGCCATTTATGAAAACGACAACAAACAAGGACGTTAAATTATATTATTTTCTGTGATTTATTTGACACCATGGGACAAGAACATATATATTAATATCTCTTTAATGTAGTAAATAATATACTTAATGTAGTAAATAATAGACAAAAGACCCCTTTCGCATAGTGAATGACAACAGATCATTAAATACACATATATGTACAGAACGGCAGGAGTGTTAGCGCGGCCAGATATAATGAGAGGCACAGCCTCAAGTTCTATCCTTCCGCAATGGCACAATTGCCATATTAACAAACCCATTAATACACGCATCGCGCTGTTTATTACAAGGCACCAGTTCTAGAATCCGTATATTAAAAAATACACACAAGGTTTATTTAGGCACACACATGCATTGTTTTGTCATGTTTGATGATGCTTGTATTGTATAGTTCCGGTTTCATGGTTGAGGCGAATGTCATTTATCTTCAACGAGATGACCTGATTACAAAATTAAGAATAAAATAATCAAGACATGCAAAAACATAATCCCCTTACTGTGTGTGGCAAGCGTGATTGTCTCATAAACAGATTCGTACTTGTCAATTTTGCGAAAAGGTTTTTGGACTGTCCTAAAATATTTATGATATTAAACAAATAGCGATTATGCCACTCAACAAACATTACTTGTTTATCATAGGCATCCGCCCCTAATGTATCTACCGTGCATGACAAATAATGCATTTTGTATTCCTGTTAAATTGTGAAATACTGCAGTACTTGCTCATATACATGTGTAGTCCAAGTCTTCTCGTACTAAAACCGGCTAAGATATTGGGATGGAGGTGCCGGTCTTTAGTCCGAGTTCCAGGCCCATGCATTCTTATGACACGACTTAAGCGTTAGTGACCCGCTCAAATAAAACCACAATTATATGAAATAAAATATCACAATTGCGACAATAAACGGATATTTTCCGCAGAAGACATGCTATTTTATCTGAAACCCACATCAGTTGTGAATTTAAAACGGTAATTTAATGCGAAAAGAGACATTTACCTCAATGTTTACAATTTTTTTAAAGTATGCGAACTCGGTTGACCTCGCGAACTGTGTTCAGCATTTTCCGTTGAAAATATTCCGTAGATTTTGGACAACAACGCAAATTACGATGAATTCTCCATTGTAATCGTAATTATGTGTGTCAATAAATAAAATAATAAATAGATTAATTAAACATTGGAGATATAAATGTAATACACTAAATAAATGAACCTTAAGTTTGAAAAGTCCCACTAAAACGGAAGAATTATATTTCGAAACTGTGTGATTCGGTTCTCCGATTATTTTATCAACACAGGTGTCAAAATGCACATCACACGCATGGCAACTTGGCAAGTCAGACACAAGAGTTCTAATTTGCTCCTATTTTGACAAGTTGCTTGCGAAAATTGTCAACAAAACTACCGTTCTGATCCTCCATTATGTCATTAAGTTTTTAGTGCGGGAATTGTTCTGAAAGCACATAGAAAACTGGACTTTCGGGCGATCGGTTTTCGCCATTTTTGTTCGGAAAACCCGCGCTATATATAGAAACGGAAAGTAGAATTCCCAGAACAAACAGCGGATTATGCCGAACTTATTCGGACCACTTCGGCTTTCGGTTAAAACGTAAACAAACAGAGAAACAAAGCGATGTTTGTGTCAATCAACCGGAATATTCTATGTGTAATTTAACATTAAAGTTAGATTATTATACACCATTATGACCATAAGATGTAAGCCTTTCCGATGTATATAGCATCATGTATTGATTTGCTAGGTAAATCGAGTAAAATACACCACAAATTCCCGCCACAGATCGTGGGCGTAAGTCGTGTCATAGGATTGGTATACAAGCGGTCTTGGACTAATGACCGGCACCTCCATCCCAATATCTTAGCCGGTTTTAGTACGAGAAGACTTGGACTAATACATGTGGAGTATGAACAAGGTAGAGTTTTCATTCATCGGTATGCGCAGTTTATAATTATCTCCCTTAGTGAAACAGGAAGCGCGGCGAAAATAAAACAGTTGGTGAATAAAGTGGCAGAATAATAACATGATTCACTCGGCAACATGGGATTTGTTGCAATGCGAATTGTCAGTGGGGTTTCCAGGGGTTCATGAACTAAAGGTATGGTATGGTACAAATGTATCTGAGAATACAATGTTGGTACAATTGTACGAACTACCGAAGTGGTGTTCTAGATTCCTCGAAACCAGTACCCGCGGCATAAGAATCAATTGTCAAATATCAGTTGGTGATATTTTGTCCACTCTGTGCATGTACGCTCGAAGGCATTGTCACCGCCTTGCAGTGCACTTGTATATGCGAGTCTTCCATAAATGAGCCATGCATACATGAATATAACATAATGATAGATAGATCTTTATTTGCACAATAATATTAAAATACAATACATTAACAAAATAGTAAACAAAAGTATATTATTGCACAGGAGCAGCATGACCTAGCTGGCCGTCTTACTGCTGCCCCTGAATGATAAATGTAATGGCGTATTTACAATTTGACAGACTATTTGGTATTTGGATGGCCGGTTGGTGCCTACTTTAATATTTTATGTATTCATTTTAATCAAGACTTTTAATCAAGACTGTGTTGAGTTTTGAACAATTCTGTACCGTAATAGAGATTTTGGACAAGTTTAAGATATTGAAACAAAACTAGTGAGGTTGTTGCGACAGTACTGCGTCACATTCGCGGACAGCACCGTGCATGTGACACAGGGCTGTCTAGGATGTTCAGGGTGATAACTGGGGTGCATAATAATATGAGTTAAAAGTTAACCTTGGCAGATTATTGAGTCATGTGGATTTTTGCCGACTGCAAATGAAGCATAATTTGTTTTCACAGATAACCATTTGAGAATATTTACCAATTAGTTCCACAGACAATAACTTTTTGAATGTGTAAATAAATTAACTTTTTTTTATTTCGGAATTTATCGAGTTCCACACTTTAGGAAATGAATGCTTTGGTAGGACTTCTGAAAAACATGTTCTTGCCTTATTGCTTCTTAATTTATCAGCCTGCCTAGTTTTAACACCGAGGGAATATGTGAACATATTCTGAAACGATTTGGGGAGATTATTTCTAGACCAGTTGTACATAAAGATAGATGCATTCACTGTATGTATATCTTTGAACATTAGGATATTTTCTTGTTTGAAGAGAGGTTCTGTGTGACTCCTATATTTTGTGTTGCATAAAATACGAATTGCCTAACAATATTTAACTTGACCTTGTAAGGCAGTGCATTCTCTCATATATATGAGGCTTCCTATGGGAAACTCGCATATACGATATACATATACGATAAGAGAATGGTGAGGTACATGATATTTAATACTGCATCAATGCATCTCCCGAGTTTTAGTCTATACCTCCAAATCATACAAAACAAAAGCCCCTCCCGCCCCTGTTCCTGAAAAAAACTATGATAAACAAGTAATCTTTGTTGAATGGCCTTAGTAATAGTTCTGTCGTCCTGCATTATGCGAAATGGGTCTAAAACAAGAATTAACATTCATCGACAGCCCACTTTTGACTGTCAGCAACAGTGGCGGGCACCGTTCTTGGCGAGGGTTCTTCAGATGTTACTCTAGTATTCAACTGCCTCTGGCCAAGACCGGATGGTTTTTTTTATATTTTTTATCAAGTTCGTTCATCAATTTTCTGCATTGTTCTGTCCTCCAGGACAAGGAACGGACTTGCACTGTCTCGGTGTCCGTTGTCTTCACTGCTCATGAAGTCCATTGTAAGGACTGCCCGGACTTTCTGCACCCGCTCCTCGTCCCAAGATGTTTTGAGATTTAGTCCAGTGATTCTGTTCTGCATTTTCTAGAAAGGAAAACATGATAATTTTTTTTAAATACGCTTAATAAACTAAAACCTAAGCTATAACAGATGATAAAACGGGTTTGATAAAATATACATGTATGACCCATTTTTCAGTAACACACATTAGACATGACATTAGTAGGGTCATGCAAGGTAATATTAGTACATGAGTTTCTCGGACATTATGATTCTATTAACGGTCCTTCAGAAATGACCGTGCCTGTATAACCAATTTTAGGGCTGCATCGGTTCATCGCAATACACTTATCGTATCGTGCAAAGTGTATCGCATTACAAAAAGTCACCCCTTTTTTGTCATCGAATGGAAAAATAACCCATATTTACTGTTTTTGTTAATGCAATTTAGGTAGAAAATCATGCAGAACATGTTTTTTGCGTATCGTGATACGTATTGTATTGTTGGACATGTATCGTGATATGTATCGTATCGTGAAACATGTATCGTTGCAGCCCTAATAACAATGTGAATAACTGACAATTAAGACCAAGAAAGCTGTAATAAAATGTAAGAAATTGGAAGTTGTATCAAAGTTGCACACATATTTCCAGTCCATGCATGCTGTACAATTTCAAGAATAACATTGTTGTGATTAACATATGAAAACACCATAGAATGGCAAATGAAATTTTTCAGCTAATTTAACTGTTGGCTCTATACACTATTTGTACATGAATCAGCGATACCTGTATGCATTTTGAGTGATTCAATGCTATAGGTGCATATCTTGATACATAGTATATCAACCTTGACAAAATGTCACTGGAATCATACGTCCATGCAAATCATTCCAGCAAAAACACTGTATGTGATAGCAAAAGCAGAGCATTTAGAAATAAAATTTGCTTAGACACATGATTCAATCTTCAACATATATACATACATACATATACATCAGTAATAGTATATATCTTTGACGAAATGTCCGTAAACTAATGGCCCAAGACTTTTAAAAACATTAATCGGATCAGAATATTGTGTCATTGTCTAATTTACTCCCAATGTATGGATATATTTTAGGATTCAAACCAGAGTCGATACATTACATGGATGTCATTTCAGTCATTTCATTCTTATCCATTGATAAATACATTCCATAGCTGCAATGGTATATTTAATGGTAGTTAACACACAATGTTTAGTTAATGTTAACTAAAAGGCATCATTTCCAACTGCTTGACATTTAAGATTTGCAATTGATATCATATAGTTAATAAGGAACTTTTGAACAACTTAAACATTCAAATAACATGCACAGTTGATGTGGCTCTTAATTATTTGGAGGCTGGTCAGCTTTGCATGTGATGTGACTTGTCTATTTATTCAATAATCTTTTATTAATAATTCTTTTTGGTTATTATCAGCAATATTTTTTATCAAGATGCTGGCTAACCAAAATGATAAATGTTCTCAATAATCCAATATATTTAGTATATATTCCACACCATTGTACCACAGAGTTGTACATTTATGTAATTTAAAGGTAACTTTGAAATTTAATCTATTTTTCCTAGTCCATGATCTGACATGTCCAATCTAGCTACCAAACTTGGTATGTGTCTTTATCAGCCAATTATAGAGGCCCAGTTCAAGTACGGTTCAGTCCAATAATGTTGACATGATATTGTGTTATTGCCATTTTTCGACTTGTACAATATCATAACATTTTGGTTTATGACCGACAACCCCAATTTGGATTAAAACTAAAGCAACACATATTTGTCTCAACCAAAAGGCTGGACTAGAAAAGGAATACACTTTGTCACTGCAACTAATTATAACCCCACTTGGTGAAGACTAAATCACACTGGAAGTGAATACATGTTCCTCAATGTATTTCACAGTAGATGAAGGTGGGTCTCATATTAAGATTGCATGATTTATATGACTTTCAATTGTAATGATTCATAGTGAATTGGCTCACTAAATCATGTAATCTTGAGCTGGACATGCCTGTTATGTGAAATACATGTACATGGTTAGCGAACACAGCCGGTGAAGGCCAGTCTCCGATCACAATTGCATGATTTATGTGGCTTTCGATAGCCCATTTCGTGAACAAATTTAATTACATGACTGAAATTTTGCAAGAACCCTTTCCAAAGTGTTATCTTAATGTTATGTGTCGCCCATAGGACCCTAACTTATATGAGAACAATATTCACCATGACCTTGTAAGTCAGTACATTCTCTTATATATGCGAGGATCCCTGAGAGACCGCGTATATGAGGCCCCCACCCCTTTTTCGTAAGCCGTATTCCATGTCCTGTTATGAGGTACGCCGTATTCCAATCCCTCTGTTAGGAGGTATTCGGTATTCCAAAAATACCGCTATTCGTACGCCGGCCTTCCAAAAAATGAAGTTTTCATATATGTTTATGTATTCCATATGGCTGTTAACTGGTATTCCGTATTCCACCATCTGTGTTAAGTGGTATTCCGTATTCCATGATGGGGGGGGGCCGGGCCTCATATATGAGAGCACTCACTGGCATAGGATATGTAATGCAGCACCAGCGCATCTCCCGTCATTAAAGGGTTAAACCCGCTGGATATTGTAATGCTAACAGGTGAAATAGGCTCAATAAATCATGTAATCTTGAGGTAGACATTCATATGATGTGAAATTCATGGTTACCGAACAGGTACATGTCTGCTTGTACCTACACCAGCTAGGATATTTGAATAACGAGCATGTCCGTATCCAAATATCCTAGCTGGTGTATGTACAGGTAGACTTCAAACAGTTCCTAGGTTTTGAGCTAATGGTATTCTCTTTTGGTACAAAGTAAGCAGTGGTCATATAGCTTCCACCTCAAAATTCTTCTGATTTTTAGCACAGAAAAATGGTTCTTATTTATCCATCTATATATGGAACTGGGAAACAAAATTAAGAGTGTTCCAAAAAGAATGACACTACATAAGTGCTGAAATTTGGCGCCTTATGTTTCAATGTTAATTTGCACATTGCATAATCGTGCATGTTGCCACATATGAGTTCTAACCTTAGGATAATTTTAAAACCATTATAAATTAGGTGAATGGAATTTAGACACAATTTATTCTAAATTTATGCCACGACTAAATTTAGAAAAATGAGGATTAATTTCGAAATTTATTAAGATAAATGTCGAAATTTATCCATATTTAAAAAAACATTTCATGATATAAATGTAGTTGAAATTTACTAACATTGATATCAGATCAATTTGGATGGTCCGTTAAATGTAGATAAATGGAAGTTTATCCACATAAATTTTGAAATTTATCCACAGAAATTTTGAAATTTATTCAAATAAACTTTGAAATGTATCCCCATTTGCTTAATTTATGTCATAAAGAGCGTTTTTATCTCGAATTCGCAGAATTCTGAAACATATGTAAGACGATCCCAAAGTTATGACACTATGAAAGTGTTGAAATGTTGTCCCTTGGATTTTAACATTCATGTAAAATTTATGCAGTGCATAAATTGTGTTAAACTCCAGAATCATGCCAGATGAATTTTGTTCGAAATCTGGAATTTCAAATTTAGGGAGTATTTATTCGCATTTATTCACTTTGTGAGGAAGAATAAATGTGAAATTTATGCATATGCCTAAATTTCAAATTTAGGATAAATTTATGCCGTTGTAAATTGTGTACATGGAATTTAGGCATAATTTATTTTGTTGTAAATTCCACTTTTCATGCAGTAATGGCCATTGCTCACATTTATTCTTTCTGGCACAAAATCAGGAGTTTATCGTTTGACTTGCAGGCGATATTTCTTCGTCAGACCTTTCTCAATATAAATACATGGGTTGGTAGATTCACCAGTTGTATAACTTTAGGTTCCTTTGTTCGTATGTGAACGTGTGTGAGATGGATATTGTCACTGCTGCTCACATTTATTCTTTCTTGCACAAAATCACGAGTTTAACGTTTGACTTGCTGGCGATATTTCTTTGTGAGACCTTGCTCAATATAAATACATGGGTTTATAGATTCACCAGCAGGGTTGTTAGTTCCGTCGGCGGAGACGCATTTGTTCCTTGTCATCAATACAGCGGTCGTGATAATCGACACCAACGTTATACTATTAGCTACATATATGACAATCTTCAATGCCCGCATTTTTCTTCTATCCATGCTCTGTGGCATCCTTGACATGTTGGGTTGAATCCTATAAATATATACCTATTATCACCGCCTTTTTCTGCTATCCGTGGATATACGTCGGTGATGGGGATCATATGTATAACTTTAGGTTCCTTTGTTCGTATGTGAACGTGTGTGAGATGGACATTGTCACTGCTGCTCACATTTATACTTTCTTACACAAAATCAGGTGTTTAACGGTTGACTTGCAGGCGATATAATAAAATTATTTTTTTGCGAGACCTTGCTCATTATGAATACATGGGTTTGTAGATTCGCCAGTTGGGTTGTTAGTGCCGTCGGCGGAGACGCATCTGTTCCTTGTCATCAATACAGCGGTCGTGATAATTGCAACCACCGTTACAATATTGGCCACATAATTATTATATGGCAATATTCAATGCCCGCCTTGTTCTGCTACCCACGAATAGCGGCATCCTTGCTCAGTATAGTTTTTGCAATGTGCTGCGATAAATACTTCGTGTGTATTTGAATTATGGTATTTATTCGTTAGTATTGGACTTTTTAATGAATTAAAGGTAAAGTGGATTTGGAAGTCAATTGGTGTCTAATTGGTACATTTCAGCATTGACGATAAATGGTAATGTGAGTCATTAAATCGTAATAAACATCTGTGTGATGAGTCAAAGGTTAGGGTTGTAGCTATCAATATATTATATGAGATGCGGTGTAGCGAAATAATAATTTGAGGTAAAATATGATGTAAGTTTAAACTATTGTGCTCATGCGATTTCTATTCATGTGCCTCTCGTGGCCCAATTTAAATCGCTATCATTTTTCTTTCTTAACAATTGTCTCGAAATTGAAAATCGATAATATTTAATGGATTATGTCAGCGCGACGTTATAATTATGTAAGGATTTTGATAAACTAGTGATAACTTGGTTAATTGAAAGCGAGTATGCCATGGACCGATTCAACTATATAGACGTTACTGGTGGAACAGAGTTGCTATTTGAACTACCTGGGTTGCTAGATTCACAAGTTGGGTTGTTGGTGTCGTCGACGGATGACCTACTGTTCATTGTCATCAATACAACTGTGGTGACAATCACCATTGATATGTCAATCTTCAATGCCCTCCTTTTGTCTACTATCCGTGAATATACATCGGTGAGGATGCACTCTTTGTATGGATGAACTCGGCGATGAATACCACCTTGTTATGAACTGCCCTCGGTTAACTGCCCTCAGAACTAAATATTTGAAAGCCTACTATCGCAACCGACCGAACACAATTAAATTACATGACCTCTTCGATACAAATAACAGAAAGATCATAGTAAATCTATCAATATATCTAAAAAAGGCCCAAACACTAATGATCCACTCCTGAGGCTCAATGAAAAACAAAAAAAACCCAAAAAAACAACAACAACAACAAATGCCCACCCTCATACAACATATGTACAGGGAATCGCCCCACATACATTATATACCCCCGATAATTATAAGATAACATTATCACATTATAAGATAGTATACCCTCAATCAATATACCATGTACATGTAGTACACTAATAACTCCAACCTATATTGTGTATGTATATTATGTCACCTCACATTTATATTATGTAATATGTACACTGTTTGAAATTGAATCGCCTGTTATGTCAAGTGCGACGAAAGGCGTAATAAACATCTGAATCTGAATCTGGGTGTAAGTAAAGGTCCCGTTGGGGGTATCATGGGTGTAAGTAAAGGTCCCGTTGGGGGTATCATGGGTGTAAGTAAAGGTCCCGTTGGGGGTATCATGGGTGTAAGTAAAGGTCCCGTTGTTTTTGTATGTGAGCGTGCGTGAGATGGATATTGTCACTGCTGCTCACATTTGTTCTTTCTTGCACAAAGTCCGGAGTTCATTTTTGATTTGCAAGCGATATTACATTGTGATACCTTGCTCAATATAAATACATGGGTTGGTAGATTCACCTTCACCAGTTGGGTTGTCAGTGCAGTCGGCGGGGAAGCATCTGTTCCTTGGCATCAATACAGCGGTGGTGATAATCGCCACCAACGTTACAATGACAATATTCAATGCCCGCCTTTGTTCTGCTATCCATGAATAGGCTCATCCTTGTTATATAATTTTTCAATGTGCGGCGATGGTTACTTGGAACGTATTTGAATTATTATGGTATTTATTCGTTAGTGTAGGATTTTTGAATGAATTAAGGGTGAACTCGACTTGGAAGTAAATTGATTTGTCTAATTGTTGTTTCAGCATTGACGCAAAGGTGTTTATATATATATTCATTCCTGTACGAAATACATTACTGGTTGCATTACTGGTTATGCTTGTCAGATTTTCCAATTGTCCATGACGAATGTTATTGGAGGGAGAATGGAAATAGATATATTCCGAGTGCTTGTAATTGACACGTGCCATATATTGTGTGGTCATTATTGATAAATTTTATTCATTATAAACGCCAAGGCGGGTCACGAAATCGTATTTAAACACCTTTGTTATGTGTCATAAAGGTTAGTGTTGTAGCTATCTATGCATAATCTGAGATGCGGTGAAGTGAAAAAATAATCATGTAAAATATGATGTAGGTTTAATCTGTTCCACTCATGCTGTTTTTTTACATTTGCACCCATGCAGTTTAGTGCATCGTTAGTTCTAATTACATGCAATGATAATCTGTCATGGCTGTTGGCATGGATGCACACAATTATGTTACATACCTCCCATACCAAGATGATTTATCGTGGGTAACACGAAATCATCCAAGTAAACGATCGATAACAGAAGGGTTTAGCCTGGTTAACTTCTTAGTTAAAATCAATCAAGTGTGTTTTAAAATTAAACCAATCGTTCTGATGTGATTGGAAGTGGAACTGTTTAGCAAGGTGACCACCAAGGTCTAGGACAAGGGGCCTCGCTTAGATTAATATAATAGAATACCTAACAATATTTACTTTGACCTTGAAAGCCAGTGCATTCACATAAATACGCGAGGTTCCCTATAATATGGGAGACTCGCATATATAAGAGAATGCACTGGTACAAAACCTGTAAAGCTGCACCATCGTCGCCCCGGTCATGAAAGGGTTAATTACCTAGATAGAGTACAGTGTATGAACTGTCGGCTGTCCGATTCGATTCAAGATCGATTCAATATTGCAACACCGGATTCCCGATCAATTTTGAATCTTCGGAAAAGTGCCGGAACCTACCGCCACACTAACCGAAAACACGAACTTCACCATGTCTGAATCTATCGCGTCCATTTCTTTTGATAATTTGCATAAATTGCCGCTGAAGCTGTAGACATCGCGACACGTTAAGCAGTCCGTTATATTTGGTCCATGGCAAGTTTTCCATGAAGTATCACAGCTTTGACATATATATTGCACAAATGTGTCGGCTAAACTGACGGACATTGAAGAAATATTCAGGACATTTTGCGTAGCAATGATCATCCAACAGGTAGAACCCTTTCTGGCACTGTGAAAATAGAGACAGAATTTTAAACGCCCACTTAATTTTCGAACCCCCAGATCACATATAAATATATGCCATATTATATACCATTTTAAAGAGGAAGCTCCAAAACATTGTATTATCAACTAATCCGTAATAAAGTGTAAACATGTTGTATTTGTTGAGGTACCGACATTGTTTTATGAGCTTAAGTTTCATCTCGACTACTGCTGTCAACTATTTTCAATGGTAGGGGAATAGCTCTATATCTGGGAGCGAGACAGGGGAAATATTTCTGTGATTTCAGCTATTTTCAATTACTCCATGGTCTTCTCATCAATGCAGCGTTTGGTTGTGACAATCGCTACCAACGTTACAACAATAGCCACTGACGGCTATGACAATTTTCAATGCCCGCCTTTTTCTGCTACCCGTGAATATACATCGGTGAGGGGAGTCAGATGTGTAAGCATGGGTTCCGTTGCGTGTACGTGAGAGTGGGGGTGATGACATTGTCACTGTTACTCACATGTATTGTCTCTTGCACAAAATCAGGAGTTTTAACGTTTGAGAGACCTTGCTTAATATAAATACATGGTTGGTAGATTCACCAGTTGGGTTATTAGTACCGTCGGTGGAGAAGCTACTGTTCCTTGTCATCATTACAGCGGTCGTGATAATCGCCACCAACGTTACAACAGTAGCCACTGGTATGGCAATCTTCAATTCCCGCCTGTTTCTGCCATCCGTGAATAAACATCGGTGAGGGGGTATTATGTATACGTTTAGGTTCCTTTGTGTGTATGTGAACTGGGTGAGATGGGTATTGTGGCTGCTGCTTACGTTTAGTCATTCTTGCACATAATCAGGAATTTAACGTTTGATTGATTTGCAGGCACTTGTGATACCTCTATCAATATGTGTGTCAACACAATATGTATCTGTAAGAGAAAGCATCTCATAAATGTGTGTTGGTCTCCGGTTCTCCTAATTATGGGATTACATTTGTAAACTTTGATAATATTTAATGTATTATGTCAACGAAACGTTATAATATTATGTAATCGAAACGTTATAATTATATAATGATTTTGATAAACTAGTGGTAACTTTGTTAATTGTAAGCGAGTACGCCATGAACCGATTCAACTAGAGAGACGTTACTGGCCGAACAGAGTTGCTATTTTAACTACCTGGGTTGCTAGATTCACCAGTTGGGTTGTTGGTGTCGTCGACGGATGACATACTATTCATTGTCATCAATACAACGGTTGTGACAATCGACACTGATATGTCAATCTTCAACGCCCACCTTTTCTCTGCTATCCGTAAATATACATCGATGAGGATATGATGCGTGTAATTGAGGTCCAGTTGTTTGTATGCGAACTTGGGTGAGATGAGCGTTATCAATGCTGCTCACATTTATTCTTTCTTGCAAAAAATCAGGAGTTTAACGTATGATTTGCAGACGATGAACTTTCTTTGTGAGACCTTGCTCAATTTAAATACATGGCTTGGTAGATTCACCAGTTGGGTTGTTAGTGCCGTCGGCGAAGAAGCTTTTGTTCCTTGTCATCCATACAGCGTCGTTTAACGTTTGACTTGCAGGCGTTGATATTTCTTTGTGAGACATTGCTCAATGTGAATACATTACTTGGTAGATTCACCAGTTGGGTTGTTAGTGCCGTCGGCGGTGAAGAATTTGTTCCTTGTCATCCATACAGCGGTCGTTTAACGTTTGACTTGCAGCCGATGATATTTCTTTGTGAGACCTTGCTCAATATAAATACATGGTTTGGTAGATTCACCAGTTGGGTTGTTAGTGCCGCCGACGGAGAAGCTTTTGTTCCTTGTCGTCCATACAGCGATCGTTTAACGTTTGACTTGCAGACGATGATATTTCTTTGTGAGACCTTGCTCAATATGAATATATGGTTTGGTAGATTTACCAGTTGGGTTGTTAGTGCCGTCGGTGGAGAAGAAATCGATAATATTTAATGGATAATGTCACTGCGACGTTATAATTGCGTTGATTTTTTTATAAACTAGTGGTAACTTTGTTAATTGTAAGCGAGTACGACATGGACCGATTCAACTCCATATAAACGTTACTGACCGAACAGAGTTGCTATTTTAACTACCTGGGTTGCTAGATTCACCAGTTGGGTTGTTGGTGTCGTCGATGGATGACCTACTTTCCTTGTCATCAATACAACGTCGTGACAATCGCCACTGATATGTCAATCTTCAATGTCCGTCTTTTGTCTACTGTCCGTGAATATATATCGGTGAGCGGAATCATGGGTGTAAGTATAGGTCCAGGTTTGTATGTGAACTTGGGTGAGTTGAGCGTTATCAATGCTGCTCACATTTATTCTTTCTTGCACAAACTCTGGAGTTTAACGTTTGACTTGCAGGCGATATTTCTTTGTGAGACCTTGCTCAATATATAAATACCTGGGTTGGAAGATTCACCAGTTGGATTGTTAGTGCCGTCGGCGGAGAAGCACCTGTTCCTCGTCAACACAGCGGTCGTGGCGTCACGATCGCCATCGACGTTACAATACTAACCACAGTTCCGCCTTGCTCTGCTATCCGTGAATAAACATTGGTGAGGGGGTATTATATATACGTTTTGGGTTCCTTTGTGTGTATGTCAACTTGTGCGATATAGGTATTGTGGCCGCTGTTTACGTTTAGTCTTTCTCGCACATAATCAGTTATTTAATGTCTGATTGCTTTGCAGGCAAAATGACTTTGTGAGACTTTATCAATATGTTTGTCAACATAATGTGTAAGAGAAAGTATCTAATAAATGTTTGTTGGACTCCTATTTTCCTAATCGTGGGATGACATTTGTAAACTTTTGATAAAATTTAATGGATTATGTATTAAGGAATATATTACGATGTTATAATTTTGTAAGGATTTTGATAAACTAGTGGTAACGTTAATTGTAAGCGAGTGTGATATGGACAGATTCAGCTCTACCGAAACGTTACTGTCTGAGCAGAGTTGTTATTGTTACTACCTTGGGTTGGTATTCTCGCCGATTGGGTTGTTGGTGTCGTCGAAGGATGAGCTACTGTTCCTTGTCATCAATACAACGATATGTCAATCTTCAACGCCCGCCTTTTCTCTGATATCCGTGAATATACATCGATGACGGGGGATCATGGCTATAAGTAAAGGTCCTGTTGTTTGTGTGTGATCATGGGTGAGATGAGCGTTATCAATGATGCTCACATATAATCTTTCTTGCACAAAATCAGGAGTTTAACGTTTGACTTGCAGGCGATATTGAGAGAACGAGCTCAATATAGATACATGGTTGGTAGATTCACCAGTTGGGTTGTTAGTGCCGTCGGTGGAGAAGCTACTTGTCCTTGTCGTCAATACAACTGTGGTGACAATCTCCACTGCTATGTCAATCTTCAACGCCCGCCTTTTCTCTGCTATCCGTGAATATACATAGGTGAGCGGCATCATGGGTGTAGGTATTTTGTATATGAACTTGGGTGAGATGAGCGTTATCAATGCTGCTCATATTTATTCTTTCTTGCACAAAATCGGGAGTTTAACGTTTGATTTCCAGGCGATATTTCTTTGTGAGACCTTGCTCAATATAAATACATGGGTTGGTAGATTCACCAGTTGGGTTGTTAGTGCCGTCGGTGGAGAAGCTACTTTTCCTTGTCATCAACACAACTGTGGTGACAAACGCCACTGCTATGCCAATCTTCAACGCCCGCCTTTTTTCTGCTATCCGCGAATATACATCGGTGAGAGGCATCATGGGTGTAAGTATTTTGTATGTGAACTTTGGTGAGATGAGCGTTATCAATGCTGCTCACATTTATTCTTTCTTGCACAAAATCAGGAGTTTAACGTTTGACTTTGCAGGCGATATTTCTTTGTGAGACCTTGCTCAATTTAAATACATGGTTGGTAGATTCACCAGTTGGGTTGTTAGTGCCGTCGGTGGAGAAGCAACTGTTCCTAGTCATCAACATAACGGGCGTGATAATCGCCACCAACATTACAACAGTATCCACTGATATGGCTATCTCCAATTCCCGCCCTTTTCTGCCATCCGTGAATAAACATCGGTGAGGGGGTATTATGTATATGTTTGGGTTACTTTGTGTGTATGTGAACTTGGGTGGATGGGTATTGTGGCTGCTGTTTACGTTTAGTCTATCTCCCACATAATCAGGAGTTTAACTTTGTGAGACCTTCATCAATATTGTTGTCAACACAATGTGTATATGTATACGCCGCGGTAAGAGAAAGCATTTCATAAATGTGTGTTGGTCTCCGATTCTACCAATTATGGGATGACATTTGTAAACTTTGGATAATATTTCAATGGATTATGTCAACGCGACGTTATAATTGTGTAAGGATTTTGATAAATTGCTGGTAACTTTGTTAATTGTAAGCGAGTATGCCATGGACCGATTCAACTCTATATAAACGATACTGACGGAATTTGGATTGAATTAGAGGTAAAGCCGACTTGAGAGTAAATTTATTTGTCTAATTGTTACGTTTCAGCATTGGCGGCAAAGGTATATATTATATTCTTGTACAAAATACATTACTGGTTGCATATCGGACATGCGTTTATAACGCATTATGCTTGACAAAATTTCCAATTGTCCATGACAGATATGGTAGTGGAAGGACAATGAAAATAGCTATATTAATCGTATTAAACACCTGTGTGATGAGTCATAAAGGTTAGGGTTCTATATATATAGTTATCAATGTATAAACTGAGATGCGGTGTAGTGAAATAATAATTTGAGATAAACATGATGTAGGTTTAATCTGTTGTACTCATGCAACGTCTATTCATGTGCATCTCGTGACCCAATTTAAATCGCTATCATTTTTCTTTCTTAACAATTATCTCGAAATTGAAAATCGATAATATGTAATGGATAATGTCAACGTGACGTTATAATTACGTTAGTATTTTGATAAAATAGTGGTAACTTTGTTAATTGTAAGCGAGTATGACATGGGCCGATTCAACTCCGTAGAAACGTTACTGGCCGAACAAATTTGCTATTTTAACTACCTGGGTTGCTAGATGCACCAGTTGGGTTGTTGGTGTCGTCGACGGATGACCTACTGTTCCTTGTCATCAATACAACGTTCGTGACAATCGCCACTGATATTTCAATCTTCAATGCCCGCCTTTTGTCTGCTATCCGTGAATATATATCGGTGAGCGGAATCATGGGTGTAAGTATAGGTCCAGGTTTGTATATGAACTTGGGTGAGATGATCGTTATCAATGCTGCTCACATTTATTCTTTCTTGCACAAAATCTGGAGTTTAACGTTTGACTTGCAGGCGATATTCCTTTGTGAGACCTTGCTCAATAAAAATACCCGGGTTGGAAGATTCACCAGTTGGGTTGTTAGTGCCGTCGGCGGAGGAGCACCCGTTCCTTGTCAACACAGCGGTCGTGACGTCACGATCACAACCGAAGTTACAATACCAGCCACAGTTCCGCCTTGTTCTGCTGTCCGTGAATAAACATCGGTGAGGGTGTATTATGTATATGTTTGGGTTCCTTTGTGAGTATGTGAACTTGGGTGAGATGGGTATAGTGGCTGCTGCTTACGTTTAGTCTTTCTCGCACATAATCAGTTATTTAACGTTTGATTGATTTGCAGGCAAAATGACTTCGTGAGACTCAATATTTTTGTCAACATAATGTGTAAGAGAAGGTATCTAATAAATGTGTGTTGGACTCCGATTCTCCTAATCATGGGATGACATTTGAACACTTTTGAAAACAATTAATGGATTATCTATTATGGAATATATTAAGATGTTATAATTTTGTAAGGATTTTGATAAACTAGTGGTAATGTTAATTGTATATGGACATATTCAACTCTACAGAAACGTTACAGTCTGAGCAGAGTTGATATTGTTACTACCTTGGGTTTGTATCATTACCAGATGGGTGTCGTCGACGGATGAGCCACTGTTCCTTGTCATCGATACAACGGTCGTGACAGTCGCCACTGATATGTCAATCTTCAACGACCGCCTTATCTCTGCTATCCGTGAATATACATCGGTTGAGGGGGGATCATTGGTGTAAGTAAAGGTCCAGTTGTTTGTATGTGAACTTGGGTGATATGAGCGTTATCAATGTTGCTCACATTTATTCTTTCTTGCACAAAATCAGGAGTTTAACGATTGATTTTCAGGCGATGATATTTCTTTGTGAGACCTTGCTCAATATGAATACATGGTTTGGTAGATTCACCAGGTGGGTTGTTAGTGCCGTCAGCGGAGAAGGTTTTGTTCCTTGTCATCCATACAGCGGTCGTTTAACGTTTGACTTGAAGGCGATGATATTTCTTTGTGAGACCTTGCTCAATATGAATACATGGTTTGGTAGATTCACCAGTTGGGTTGTTAGTGCCGTCGGCGGAGAAGATTTTGTTCCTTGTCATCCATACAGCGGTCGTTTAACGTTTGACTTGCAGGCGATGATATTTCTTTGTGAGACCTTGCTCAATATGAATACATGGTTTGGTAGATTCACCAGTTGGGTTGTTAGTGCCGTCGGCGGAGAAGCTTTTGTTCCTTGTCATCCACCCAGCGGTCGTTTAACGTTTGACTTGCATGCGATGATATTTCTTTGTGAGACCTTGCTCAATATGAATACATGGTTTGGTAGATTCACCAGTTGGGTTGTTAGTGCCGTCAGCGGAGAAGATTTTGTTCCCTGTCATCCATACATCGGTCGTTTAACGTTTGTCTTACATGCGCTATTTCTTTGTGAGACCTTGCTCAATATGAATACATGGTTTGGTAGATTCACCAGTTGGGTTGTTAGTGCCGTCGGCGGAGAAGCTTTTGTTCCTTATCATCCATACAGCGGTCAATTAACGTTTGACTTGCAGGCGATATTTCTTTGTCAGACCTTTCTCAATATGAATACATGGTTTGGTAGATTCACCAGTTGGGTGTTGGGTGCCGTCGGCGGAGGAGCTTTTGTTCCTTGTCATCCACACAGCGGTCGTGTAACGTTTGACTTGCATGCGATGATATTTCTTTGTGAGACCTTGCTCAATATGAATACATGGTTTGGTGGATTCACCAGTTGGGTTGTTACTGCCGTCAGCGGAGAAGCTTTTGTTCCTTGTCATCCACACAGCGGTCGTGTAACGTTTGACTTGCATGCGATGATATTTCTTTGTGAGACCTTGCTCAATATGAATACACGGTTTGGTAGATTCACCAGTTGGGTTGTTAGTGCCGTCAGCGGAGAAGATTTTGTTCCCTGTCATCCATACAGCGGTCGTTTAACGTTTGACTTGCATGCGCTATTTCTTTGTGAGACCTTGCTCAATATGAATACATGGCTTGGTAGATTCACCAGTTGGGTTGTTAGTGCCGTCGGCGGAGAAGATTTTGTTCCTTATCATCCATACAGCGGCGGAGATGCTTTTTTTCCTTGTTATCCATAAAGCGGTCGTTTAACGTTTGACTTGCAGGCCATGATATTTCTGTGTGAGACCTTGCTCGATATGAATACATGGTTTGGTAGATTCACCAGTTGGGTTGTTAGTGCCGTCGGCGGAGAATATTTTGTTCCTTGTCATCCATACAGCGGTCGTTTAACGTTTGACTTGCAGGCGATGATATTTCTTTGTGAGACCTTGCTCAATATGAATACACGGTTTGGTAGATTCACCAGTTGGGTTGTTAGTGCCGTCGGCGGAGAAGCTTTTGTTCCTTGTCTTCCATACAGCAGTCGTTTAACGTTTGACTTGCGGGCGATGACATTTCTTTGTGAGACCTTGCTCAATATGAATACATCGTTTGGTAGATTCACCAGTTGGGTTGTTAGTGCCGTCGGCGGAGATGCTTTTGTTCCTTATCATCCATACAGCGGTCGTTTAACGTTTGACTTGCAGGCGATGATATTGCTCCATGTGTGTTTGAATTATTATGGTATTTATTCGTTAGTGTAGATTTTTTTAATGAATTAAGGGTGAACTCGACTTGGTAATCAATTTATTTGTCTTATTGGTACGTTTCAGCATTGACGGCAAAGGCATGTGTATATTCCTGCACGAAATACATTAGTGGTTGCCTTTCGAATATGCGATTATAATGAATTTTGCTTGTCTGATTTTCCAATTGTCCGTGACGAAATTGTTATTGGAGGGAGAATGAAAATAGATATATTCCGAGTATGTATAATTGACACGTGGCCTATGACGTGGCCAAATTAATTTGTGGTCATTTCGAGATATCATTATAAACGCTGAGGCGGGTCATGAAATCGTATTAAAACTCCCTTGTGATGAGTTATAGAGGTTATAGTGTTGTAGCTATCAATGTATAATCTGAGATGCGGTGTAGTGAAATAACAATTTGATGTTTAATCTGTTGTGCTCATGCGATTGCTATACATGTGCCTCTGGTGACCTAATTTAAGTCGCTGCTGCTTATTTCTTTATGTGTCGAAATTGAGGTATATAGAATTGGGGGAATCCTGAATGTATTTCATGGATGTGGTTGACAGTCGGTTCTGCACATATATGTATCTATAATGTGATTGTGCAAGTATTCATAAGGCTATTCCGTCTCGAAATACGGTATGTCATGATCGGATGTAACCTGATGTGGGTGCGATGTTGTTTATGATTGGATGTAACCTGATGTGGGTGCGATGTTATTTATGATTTTGTTTGAAATGATATGATATATTGGGCTTATTGGTATGTGGAATGTTCGTTGGCTGTAATCGATTAACTTACAGTAATTGATCGATTTACTGCGGGACGAATATATTAGTCTTTTGTTTGTCTTGGTTGATATGTGACGTCTCTGTATAAGGGGTAGGATGCCTGTGTTTGGATAGATATATAACTTTATTGCAATCTAAACCAAATTGGACGCGTTGCAAAGATGTACATTATGCCATTTGCATATAAATAGGTGTTTATGATTCGCAGATTAATTTATATCGGAGCCAGTGTCACAGTGGGGGTAACCCTTGTATAAGATCTTGGCACATGCGTGTATTGCCTTTTTGTACAGCAGGGGACGTTGTGGTATAGGATTATGAGACGTATGGCAAAGAGAACAACATTACTTCGATAGCTTAGTGGCGCAACAATTCTAAAAGAACGAACAGAATAGCTCAGGTTTCGTTGAAGACAGCAACCGTCATGACTTTCCAGATACCATACTCATGGTATCGTACAATACTTAAAATATCTCGAACTTGCAGTTGAGGAGAATTTGGGTAGGCATGGACATGAGTGGGGGGCTATTGGACGCTCGTTAATCGAGCCTATATAGTATGTGCCTTATTGGTTGATGTAGCGCGTAACGTCTGAGTACTTCACATATTGTCATGCATAAGCATTTGGACATTTATTCTGTATGTACATGAATAGTGTATACACTCATGGTTAGTTGGTATTCTGTTACGACACGCTCGAAATAGTTCCAGATTTAGCTTTAAAATGATATAGATCTACGTGTATGTATCGTGATTGGTGGTTTTGTTTTATACCATATATATTTGAACAATATGCAAATTATATGTTGTTGACAGGGTGTATCTCAAATACTCCATGGTTTTAGTGTTTTGGGGTTTCGAACAAACCTGAAAATGATCAAGGTTGGCAAGACGGTTACTCCTGAGAATATAATTAATAAATTATGATATCCTAGTTTCCCTCGACGAAAGAAATCCCAATAATCAATCATACCATCTGGTATGTGCATTTAGATTCATCATGACTGGTTTTTCGAAAAGTCATGCATGGAAAAGGAATCATGATCTCGCATGAAATGGTGTATAGCAAAGTGTGCCATCATAAATCCCATACGGGTTACCCTTGAGTGTCTGCGAGTTATATCAGACAGACATGACACAAATATGTCTAATCGGTCTGTTGACGACACAGGACATCCGTATATTGAACCGATAGACAGATATGAGAAACCAGGATTGGAAAACATACAGTTTTTGTACGGAAATTATGACAAATTATCGATCGTATTCAAGTTCTCGACTCCAAATTTAAATTATTTGATGATTGCATGACTGTTTGAGAACAAATATATGTTGTAATTGTAGGCGACGAATAGATACTACGAAACATAATTGTCTCATTCAGAAATTGTTAAACCATTATTTGGCTTTGTGCGAAAGAGACAGATTGCATTGTTAAAGTGAGTTATCTCCGCTATTATAAATAAACTAAGTTAACTCTGAGTTTATACTGTTATAATATCAAGAATTAATCGTGGAACAAATACCGTATGTTAGGAGACATGTAATGAAAGTCAGACCAATAAGGGAGTTTGACGTTGTCCGATAAAATGAATACATCACGTCTTAGATGATGATGGTCAATAGCCGACAATGAGTTTCTTTGTTTAACTCGGTAAATCAATTGGGGTCACACACATTTTATGTTAGTCAGTATTGATCGACAATAAATCACGCAAATTATATTAAAATGTTGTGGAAATCAGTTTCCGTTACATAGTAGTTACCCTCTTGGATGTTAGTAATTATGGGAATATTGGCAAATTAGTATGGAGGTTCTTTGTTTTTTTATAACTTTGTTGAGTTAACCACAACCCCGCCCCTCCCCCACCAGGTTGTGCAAGATCCTGGAAATAAAGTGTGACAGATTATGTTGCTACAGACATGTTTGTGTTGTCGAACAAAAGCAACTCGCTGCCCAACAGCAGACATCACAGTACAATTTGCAGGAAAATGAGATACATTACAGACGACACATACTATATCATGTGAATTCTGAGAATACTTGTGCGAATTCCCTCCTCTATCCATTGAACGCCTGTTAGAATTTGTCATCAATGTAGAAACTGAAGGTTTAAGCGACGGGTTATTATCAGCAGCCTCCAGATTATCTAGTTCAAGTCTCAAACACTCCCTTATTCCCGTCAAAGTGAGCTGATGATTGCCATAGCATTGAACTAATTTAGCTCGTAGTGTCGCCGGCAATTTCTGCATAACCATCGATATAAGCATATCACTGTATGCTGTGTGTTGGTCCAGCGCCGATAATGTCCCATAAATTACAAAAACTATACTGTGTGGGGTGGAGTGGTAAATTAATCAATGTTTGCATGAACAATTTTATGCGTCTCACTGAATCGTTCTTTAAGTTTCGCAATCGCAACAAAGTAATTATCCTTAGTCAAACTTAAACCGTCCACGCATGAGGCTGCTGATCCACGCACCAATCACCTCAGGTGCTGAAACTGCTAGACTGATGGAACTTCATAATCAGGAACGGAATGTACCGCGTCAGTAAATGTATCCCACAAAAAGCTTGCCACTGTTTCAGTTCTCATCGAAAACCGGCAATGAAAGCTTAGGAAGGACCACACATTGACGCGAATTAGTTTTCGGAGCCCTCTCTGTTCAGTCCGTCCATTTTCTGTACGATTCTTGTCAAGAAATGCCAAATAACTGTTACGTAGACTTTTGATTCCTTGCATGTACATCTCTGCTTCACCCGATTCCTTGTCGAATTGCGAATCATAATCAACAAGAAAATCAAGCAATGTATCGTTCATTTTATGGAGAATATAAATGTTCTCGTTCAGGTTGTCGATAAGATCTCTGAGTTGTTTGAAATCTGCGTCATCACTGTCCATAATCGAGTCGGCGTTCTTAATCAATCTAGTTGTGTGACATCGCTGTGCTCTGCGTTTCATTTGAAAGTACTTTGAATATTAATTCACTGTGTGTCGACATCTTGACGATTCGAGGGACAGATCTATCTGCATTCGGATCGGACGTTGCGAGCGTCATATATTTTTGATGTGGTTAAGGTTAAACTTACATGTAATAATGATCCAATGAATCTTGAACTCATGGTGTCACCCGCGATTTCGACACTATTGAACGTACACGTGCAAAGGAATGTTCGATTGTATCCATTTAAGGGGCTTGGAATTAACTCATTCTGTAACCAGTGATACTTCTTTTATTGTAGACATATTAGTGGGAGCCGATTTTTATTATGTGTGTTATTTATGTGGTACAAGATTTTCAAATACGAGGGGTGAATGGATCTATTGCTGTCAAAAATAAAAATAATTATTTTCTTTTGAGGTATGCATAGCAATAATTGCCATGTAATTTGTTACCGGTCTAATCAATGAGTTGGACAACTTGTGGATTCGTATTTGGGACATCGAAAATGGAGAGGCTGTGGTGGATATTTATTTACATGGCGGTCGAATGTAATGTAATTGAGTGAACGTCTGGGTTATGATATATAGATTTAGATCGCGGTTACACTTTTAGGGTATTTCGAAGATGGAACCATTTATATTCAAATTCTTGATAAGTAATGGCGCATTTCGCAGTGCATTTTTCGCACTGATATATGTACTTCGGGTCACAGCAAGGCGTTAAACTATAGTTGGATGGGGTGTATAGGTTGTTGGCCAGTAAATGTACAAATACGTTAATATGCGTGAGTTTTAAGGAAAAAATTACATTGGATGGAGAATGAAGTGATCGAAGTAAAACCTCGAAGATAGGTAGCCCACATTTTCCTCTTACTAACTTAGTAACTGGTCTTTTTTATAAGTAATATGTAAAATACACTTAATGTTTGTGTCCCAACAACTGTGGTTGTGTGGTAGCGGATTTCCAATGAAAATGTCCATTTCATTTTCAACTAAACCAGGTCAGCGACATCAGCTGAAATCAAACAATCTCAACTGAATTCAGATATAGAGTATACTCTCCAGTAAATTTTGAAGGAATCGCATATTCTGGCACTTGAATGTGGTTCAGTCTGTGTCTCTGCTTGTGCCATTCTCGATACGCAATTTGTCAACCCTGCCTAATTATAATGCAAAATGGGGCGTATTTCCAAATAGTTATATTATTTCTCCACGTTATCGATTAGGAAAGATACTCAACCCGATCATTATCGACAGGAATGGAGAGTATACGACGTGTTGTTATGAAAAAGTGCCGTACAAAAGTACACCTCTATTTCACCTATTCTAACACTGGCAAACATAACATTATTTTCTTTTATCGGTGTCACCGAAAGACTGCACATTGTTTCGCAGCGTAAATCGTTATTACACACGATTCAAAACCCATCATATAAAAGTGTTACTTGAAGAAGAATTGATCATTTATTTCAGTCAAATCATTACAACTCCGGATACGGAATTTTTACAACTTTAATGAGACTCGTCGTGATATGGCTTTGTTGCTAAAACGACGTTAAACCCCAATCAATCAATCACAACTTTAATGACTTTGAAGCACAAATAAGTACACAAATATACTTTATACGGAATTGTGAAGGCACGGTTAATGTCACCCTGCTGCAAATTTTGTTTTTTGTTTAGCATTTACGAGTTTTGTGTCTCCAATAGAACACATCTCATCTAATAACTATGATAGACTTATATTATATTACATATTCACTCATATTCAACGTTGATGCATGTCTACAACAATTATGTTTGAAATAAAATGTTGCTCATATTGTGTAGAATTTAAACGCATTTGTTCTAAGAGTTTACAATATATATGTTTTTGTTATGAACATAACGGAATTTCCTCCAGTATTTCAGAATAGTCAAAGACCGTGAAAATGACAACTTAAAAAAAAGATAACAGCATCAGTTTGTCACAGGATCCATCAACATCTGTTACGCCGAGTTATGTAGTAACTGACGAGTTTTGTGGTAGCTCACGAGTTATGTAGTAACTGACGAGTTTTGTGGTAGCTCACGAGTTATGTAGTAACTGACGAGTTTTGTGGTAGCTCACGAGTTATGTAGTAACTGACGAGTTTTGTGGTAGCTCACGAGTTATGTAGTAACAATCGACGAGTTTTGTGGTAGCTCACGAGTTTTGTAGTAAAATCGACGAGTTGTGTAGTAATTTGGGTTACGAGTTTTCAAGTAAAATATCGGCGACTTTTGTAGTAAAAAACAAGCTAACGAATTTTGTAGTAATACTCGTCGAGTTTTGTAGCAACAATTTTTAGTCAGTTTCAAAGGCGGGTTTGGACTTAATAAAATCGTATGTAGTAAATGCAATGTTTTTATGTGTAAGTGTTTGTGTGGTGGACGTTAATGACGTTGTAGATCAACTTGATGTTGGTCCCTCGTCACTGCTGCGTCGTTTCTCATCAGAACTGAGCCAAACTTCGTACCTAGAAGTACTATGGCCATGTTATTAACTTGAACCTGGCCCCCATTACGCCAAACGTCGCGTCCTATTTCTTAATACCATGTTGTATTGGTGAAATAGAATAAACTATCTATCTTGGTGGAAAACCAAATGTGGTTCGTCATTTTTCTCTGAGTGCATAGTGGATTCGCGACTTGTGCACTCTAAGAAATAAACGCAGCCAACAGTAGCCATGAAACAAAGGAGAGCGGCGAGTCATGCATGCGAACCATACAGTTATTGTTACTAATAATCGTTTCACTTTGCTTTTGCAATATAGACAACTCTACGCCACCTCTTGGTTCTTGGTTCGTTCTTGTGGATACCCATGTGATTTGACAAAGTAACACTCTGCCTATTGAATTATAATACATGTAATTGAAAAATCCAAGAAAAAACGTGAACAGTTCATGTGACAGTAATAGTGGATAGTCAGTCCATTTGTTGCTGGTAAGCTCTCCCACAAACTGGTCAACCAATGCGGGATACATAAAGTAATTAAGGAACACGATAGTGTGTGTGGTGGGTAAGGCTAGATAGATAGATAATTGTATAATGTATTGTCAATATAACATGGTATTAAGAATATGGTACCGTATAAACCAACAAAGAATAACGACAGATCATAATAAAACTCAGTTCAATTTCAATTCATTTTATTACTCAAACCACATGGTATTGATGATAAAGACTACAATATGTTATACCCCGAGACATGCATGAACATTATTTATTTTTCATTGGACCTGGCACTTTCGTTGTCCCCTATTGTAGATTAAGTCTCATTTACATGACGCGACCTGTACGGGGTACAACTTATGTTTGGGGGCAAATATCAAGTTGAGCTACAGTGTCATTAACGTCCACCACACAAACAATTACACACAAAACATTGCATTTACTATATAAGATTTCATTAAACGCGCCTTTGAAACTTACTAAAAATTGTTGTTTGTTTTTACTACAGAACTCGTCGATATTTTACTACAAAACTCGTAACCTGAAATTACTACATAACTCGTCGATTTTACAACAAAACATCGTGAGCTACCACAAAACTCGTCGATTGTTACTACATAACTCGTGAGCTACCACAAAACTCGTCAGTTACTACATAACTCGGCGTAACAACATCATATCAAATTAGTAGGACCTCTTGTCTAGGGGTGATATGGTCACATGCTGACATGTTTGTATATTATACAATGCATTGTCTCTTATGACAATTTCGATGATGAGAGGTGTTAATAAAGTTGAAACATGAACTAATTTGCATTGTACAGAATGCATACAAATGGTGGTTTTATGCTGTCAAATGAGAGAGTATCTTCAAATGTCCATGTTCCCGAATGTTCCCTACATGCAGTCGCTGGCTTCTAGTTAGAGTATTAATAACCTGTTTATACAGTTCTTAATCCACCAATGTGATCTGATTATATTGTCCCATCGTCTGAGGATGATGCAATCCTAGTTGCAACGTTTATGCGTGCGCATCCGGATGATAACATGAATCGATATCCCGCCATTTATCGCAGGAATCACAGTGCGATCGCCCTTGCTCAATAGTCAAATTTGGCGCGAGATTTGAGCAGCGTGCAACTCGATAACCGTTCTGGGAAAATCAATAATCCACCGGCTGGAGGATTGCCAGCGAAGACAAACCGGGCATGCTAACCACTGGACCACGGGGTTCTCTGTTAGAAACGTTCGGATTACCAATGCCTGTAAAAGTTTTCGAGAATATCTAAACATTCCGTTTAACCCTTTCATGACGGAGCTGCGCTGGCACAACATTAAAGATCCTGTGCCAATGCATTCTCTTATATATGCGAGTCGACCATATGTCGCGACGCATATTTAAGAGAATACATTGGCCTAACAATTTTTTATCAACTTTTTATTACATTCTTTAACAATTGTTATCATCTGTTCTATCATTTTTCTACATTCTTTAACAATTTTTATCATATTTTTTTTATAATTTTGTCTTATATTCTATAACAATTGTTTAATATTTTTCTTATATTCTTTAACAATTTTATCTCTTTGTTATAATATTTCTTACCTTCTTTACAATTTTTGTCATTATTTATCATTATTTCTTACATTCTTTAACAAGTTTTTATAATTGTTTTAAATTTAAATATTTTGACTTTGTAACTCGAAATCATTGTCTGGTGAAGTTGCCAGTTACTCGCCGATGGCCGGTGGTTTGCCGCACACGGTCGACGGGTTTATCACCCATAGAAATCACTGTTAAATTAACTATAAGTGTGCGGATATCATCCACCACTAAAACTGACAATTACGAGATATGGCTTAGTTGCTGAAAGCGAATTTAAACCCCAAATCAATCAATCGCATTAAATCCGGTACAAGGGAAAAGAAAAAAACTTACCGTATTAGTACGAATGTCGGCTATCTTCAAAACTTCTGGATCGAAATAACGCTCTGGAGAAAATCAGTTGAATTGGTTTGAATTGTGAAGTTCGATAAATATTAAATATTCCATTTTGGATGACACGTGACCACTCGGTAATGAAGAATATAAACGCGTTTTGTTGATTAAATCTCCAAGTATGTTTTTGCTGAGTCTAAGCGTCTGTATTTGGACTCGAGTGAAGTCCTTGGAAATATACTACCGTATATCATTTCGACTCAGTGATTTATTTTTACAATCCCTATAAGTATACGTGCACGCAGCTGTCAAAATGTCCTTAAAGTTTTCATGATATTCTTTATTTAAAGTTTTATTGCCCCATTCCGAATGACAAATGTTGTAATTACACCATTGATGTTGTATAACACATTGGAAGAATGCCACGAGTTGTTGTATAACCGATACTTTCCAGAATTGTGGAGGATAAAATTATCCAGCCCGCTGTTAGCGGACGGCGGGTTGGACACACCACCTAGTTTTCCGATGATATATGCATGGCAATTACACGAGGTTATACCGACGCAATTGTATTGTATATTACTGTGCATTGTTGCTGTGACATTAAATTATTTTAATTCCACAATAAAATACGCTGGCATTTCACGTAACTCGTGCCTGAGCTCGGTACAAGACACGTCAAAAGACTCATTGACTATGAGTTCGAAGGAAGCTATAATATGTATCATACCACTGCGACTGATGATATTTCGATAGTACTTAAAATATACCAATATTTCTTCGTTGACTTGATTTGAGACATATTTTATTTGCATCATATACAACGTTTCTTTAAAAGGGTTGGAGTTGTACTCAGTTCTCTAAATGTATGTTTGCGTAATCTAAGTTAATGGACAACTTTCGAATTTTGATTGACAGCAGATAATTATTACAAGTAGCTATTTGTTATTGTAATTATTTCGGACGGTCCAAAAACATGTTCGCAGAATTGACGACGAGTCCGTCTGTGAGACAATAGTGCTTGCTGCTCCCATTAAGGGGATTACGGGACTGCGTGCCGTGATTTATCAGTTTGAACTTAATAATGATGTTATCAGGTCATAGCTTAGCGCTTTTTGTTTCGCAAGCGTCTCCTGTTTCACGACGAGGAATGATTTTATTGCTACTAATATATAATAATTAAGGCCACATTGCGATCACGATTTAAGACATACTTTCAGAGTCATATCCCATATTGAGCAGCTGAGAAAAGGTCGATAACTGATTACTATATCATGTATTTGTGAGTTTTGTTGAAAATCGGAACATATAATCGTAACAACGAATATGAAAAACCGACAGCGAATATAAAGAACACAAATTCTATAGACATAATTATTAAAAATAGGGAATACTACATGTTCAAAATGCGAAAATGCTATTTTAGTGTTATCACCAATGATAAATAGTCACTCCTTCACATCCTGTACTAATTGGAGAGTAGATTACCCATTATGCTAAGAATAAGCATAGTACGATTGCTTGACATGCTAATCGAGTCTGTTCACTCCTCGCGGTAGTGTTTCAAGATCGGGTGAATACACTTACCAAATCTAGAAAAACAACTGTGCAGTCCAAATGCAATAAAGTAATAAAGATAACCTGCATCTTCACATTAAGATGTCCCCTTTACGCTCGCATCAACACACATCAGCATTATTCAATAAATATACCAATTATCACACTGGTCGTATGTGAGGTCCACTGCGGTATGTCTTCGAATATCACTAACCAACTAACTGTATATTATTTGATAACAAGTGAATCATACACATGTTACAAATAATGTTATAAATGAATAAATGTTATAAATAAGTGTTATCCGGGCCAATAACCACCGAATTATCAAACCCAACCCGAGTCCATGCATAGATCCATATAAGTTTACGATGTTAATATTAAGTGGTGGGATGTGTGTTAGTGAATATATGTCATGTCAGAAACACCGAACCGAAGACCCCCCCCGCATCCATATGCGAAGTAATTTCCCATTGCAAAACTACTATCATTCCCTACTTATCTTTGTCGACCATACCTATCGATAACTAATCGAGCGTAGAAATAATCACACGTAACTTGATGTAGGGCTAATCACTGTTATTACAATATGCAACCAAACTATGCCAGAATATTATAAATAATACTTCGCTGTAAAGTCAGCTAAACGCGCGCATGATTAACAATCAAATTAATAATCTGTATCGTTTTTCTGTGAAACCAGAAATCGGTATTCTCGTCTCAGATTCGAAGCTCAGTTTTTCAGAAAATTCTAAATTCTAAATTCAAGCATCATTGGAATCATTCCTCTGTACGTCATCGAAATATAAAACTTCTCCTATTTGATTATACCGAACTATACGCTTCAAACAGATTACCTATATTTTCGTGATCAAAGCTGGTACCTTACCTCATAGTACGAAATGTGAACAGACTTGCAGGCTTGAATGACAATAAGAAGGCAAACCTTGGATTACGTAAACCTGAGATTTTAAAAGACGAGAATACGCACCAATACGGACCAATAATCCCGGCTTACTCGGTTCGAAACTAATATAGGTAACATTTCGCGATGACCGTGGTCTGGGCCTGGTCTATAGACTATAGTTCACGTGGAATCTGGTCCATACCAGAGACCAGAATTCGGCCGAAAGAGTTCATTTGTTATAGAAGTGATATGATCCAGGTAAGACGCGACTGAGCAGCCCCAAATTCATTATCACAACAGCCATTTCACGGACAATTTAGTTACATGTCCATATCTTATTTGTCAAGGGTTTCGAAAAAATATTTTAATTTTGTTTTGTGAAAAATAATCATACAAAACAGTAAACAATATCCAGAGATTTTTCAAGAACCAACTTACGGCCCGAAAATCAGACAACATGTTACATGTAATGGAGAAAACGCAACTATATTGTGTTGAAATATTTTTCACATTTAAAAAAAATTCATAAATTGCGCTCGAAAAGCATATGCCCATACCGATGGGGCGTAAAATAATTTACTTCCATAACGAACTTATAATACGTTAATAACCCTTTACCCAACAGAAGGGCCCTGTGCCAATGCATTCTCTTATATATGCGAGTCGACCATAGGTCGCCTCGCATATATAAGAGAATGCATTGGCTTAACACATTACAAATTATAAAATTGTTAAAGAATGTAAGCAAAAATGGTAAAAAGTGTTAAAAAAAGATTTTTTTAGGCCAATGCATTCTCTTATATATGCGAGGCGACATATGGCCGACTCGCATATATAAGAGAATGCATTGGCACAGGGCATAACTGTAACCATCACAATGTGGTCAATGAGCCGGTTCCAATGATATCCATATTTGTATGGTTTTATTGAGACAGACCCAAGACAATTTAGGCTGTTGCAGCTTTATTTGGCCGGTTTTGGCCGTTTTGTTGGGTAAAGGGTTAAGAGGCAATGTAAAACTCTTTTATTTTCAGTTATTTATGGTCTCAAATGAGGCGATTCTACGCGATTATGAACTTAAACAAATGATATTATAAACCGATAACGTGCTGATTTTCGGGAAACAGTCTGAATTATCTTGTTCGTTGCGATGACAAACATACATGTTCTCTTATTATCCACGTGATCAATTTACCCACGATTGACTCCGATGTTGGTGACACCTTCTGGGACGTGGTTTACTGTATATGCGTCCGGTACACCCGCCAGTGTGCCAGACCGAACTCCCCAATCCAATAAAAAGGAAACAAAATGGTTTTATTTTTAGTTTTGTTCTTATCCCAGTATGGTAAAGAGAAAGTAGAAATGCTAGTTATATAGCGGTTATTTAGTAGTTATATATTAGTTGTAAAGTAGTGTTATATAAGTTATATAGTAGATATATATACTAGTTATATAGTTCCCAATCCGAGTGGCCATCTTTAGATTATGAAAACAATTACCTCATATTTCCAACCGTTCATTTTGTGTCGTGATTGGGACTGAGACACAGTATGCCACAAACGGTCATGGCATCCTACCCTCGACTTGTAGATGTACCCACCAGGATTATCTTCTGATTTCTGAAATTGTGATATTCCCTTTAAATAATGGTGAGATTCCTGGGAAAATACTGTATAACATTTAACAAAATGAAACATTTAAAAAAAAAAAAAACATTTCGAAAAACTAATATCCGCCGAGGTAATCCGAGTCACCACACCAATTTGGTTGAAATCATCAGTGCATTGTCCTAAACGATTGGATAATTGGATAAACAGTTTAGCACAGCAACTTAGAAGGGTGATTGGCCAATATTTGGGTTGGTCGAGTCTCCCGTATGTTGGTAAATGTATATGCCAATGATAACACCGGAAGATACTCGGATATAGTCATTGAAAATAAGATCATGGCCGCTTGATTTGTTAGTTTGGAATCTCTTAATATTTTGTTGTATTCTCTTCGGTGATCAGCCTGTTCTCTCGTAAATAAGCTCGCATAGAACTTATTTAAAACACACGAAATAGGCCCATATATGGATCATTTGAATCTGAGCTAAACTATATATGACCTTAAATGGGACACGATCAACACAGTCGCATTTGAGCTTATTTCAATTATAAATAAGCTGATATATGCACTATTTAATCTACTTTTTTCATCGACACGTCGAACCAGATGAACGCTCTTTATAATGTGTTTTCACTGCCGACCTCGCCACTCAACGGAATAACGGGTACAAGTCATGTATGAGCTTATTTCAGAATCAAATAAGATCCATACGACCCTATGTGACCCACAATATCAAATCCAGTTGTAAGTCGGGATTTTTTTACCCTGTACCAATGCATTCTCTTATATATGCGAGTCGACCATAGGTCGCCTCGCATATATAAGAGAATGCATTGGCCTAACAATTTCTTACAATTTTTAGGACATAAAATAAAAAACATCCATTACCCCGCAGGGAGCCCCACACATATATAGAAGCATATAGAAGAGTGTCGTCTGCTCATGTTTGTCTGGGGCTCTGTATGGGTGAAATTATAAAATTGTTAAAGAATACAAGAAAAAAATATTAAAATTGTAAAAAATTGTTAGGCCAATGCATTCTCTTATATATGCGAGGCGACCTATGGTCGACTCGCATATATAAGAGAATGCATTGGCACAGGGTAAAAAAAAATCCCGACTTACGACTGGATTTGATATGGCGGGTCACATTTGTGAACATTTAGGTCCTATATGAACCTATTTGCTCGAGGATATGTTGAGCTAATCGATCGGTTCGGATCGTCTGCGTATAATATATCCTTTATGAATGGGTCGTCATTGTGTATAGACGCATTGATATTCTGACATTAACACACACATGTTTGGCACCTCTTTGTCATGATACATCTGTTATCTGGCATAATACTCATGTATTTGAGTAACATGAGTGGCATAAATACCCGTGTACATTATTTGATAATGTGCAGGGGATTATTTCGGCACATATGTCGCGAGTGGAGACAATTATAGAATAAAACGATAAAGAAAAGGACTGTCGTGACTGCACAGCCGACCCATGAGTGCATACTGAGTGTCGTGAGTGCATACTGAGTGTCGTGAGTGCATACTGAGTGTCGTGAGTGCATACTGAGTGTCGTGAGTGCATACTGAGTGTCGTGAGTGCATACTGAGTGTCGTGAGTGCATACTGAGTGTCGTGAGTGCATACTGAGTGTCGTGAGTGCATACTGAGTGTCGTGAGTGCATACTGAGTGTCGTGAGTGCATACTGAGTGTCGTGAGTGCATACTGAGTGTCGTGAGTGCATACTGAGTGTCGTGAGTGCATACTGAGTGTCGTGAGTGCATACTGAGTGTCGTGAGTGCATACTGAGTGTCGTGAGTGCATACTGGCTGACTATATGGTATGTTGTGCCAAACAAAATGGGGACAATTTGTACTGTTATTCTATTGTTTTGCATTTGTATGTGCGTTCATAGACTTTACTAGACTTTACGGGATACCTCACCAGATATACCAGTTGTGGATTTCCAAGCGAATGGGTGGGATGCAAATGACATCATGCAACGTTATGAGTCTGCCCTGGGTCAAGGGGAAAACTACAAGGTGGATCCCCTAGCAAGCCTGAGATTAGTGTTCCTGTCATTTGCAGAATGAGGTCACCAGAGGGTGAATTTAGTGACGCTATCCCGCATAGCGGGCTAGAATCACCAAATTCACCCTCTGGGGACCTCATTCTGCATGGCCTCATCTGCTGTGGGAGACATAGACTCAGATTGAAGTTATCAAATGGTGAATATTGTGATGTATATACATTGGGAACCTCGATTATGCAATGTGTCGTCTGCCAATTTGGGGATATAGAACTAAACTAAAAAAGAAATATAATATATGTGAAGAAGAAGTTCCTATCGAAATTTGATAACAAAAAATCTTTCCAGAGATGATGAGGCCTATGCATAATGAGGTCCCCAGAGGGTGAATTTGGTTTGGCTAGGAGGGATATCGTCACTAAATTCACATTCTGGGGACTTTATTCCGCAAATGACAGACACACTGGCCGAATTCGTCATCTCCGGTTTAAACCTCCAAGTTTAAACCTGGTTTAAACCTACATTGGCCGTCCAGCCAAACCGGGTCTAAGGGGGCGTTTTTGTCGTTCAGTTGCCAGCTAATAATTATTGACAACTCGATTCGGTGATATGATTATGCAATCAAACTATCCTCTTACCAATCGGACCAAACGATAGGCCGATATAATGGTTATTGACAAGTCATAAATTATCGCGACCGCGTGCACGCTCAATGGATTTATTCATTGAGAAACAAGTATCGCTCATTGACTATTAATCCGATCTCATTCTGTGTTTAGATCAATTTAACAATGGGCATGTCTCTCAACACGAGTTTCACGCTCTGTTAATCACTTTGTTTGTTATAAATTTCTGCAAGATGCTTCACCCGCAAAGACAAATTTGATGTATTTACTTGTATATCTGTATATATTAAAGGGTATATAGGAGCTGTCTATATGCATGTCCGTTTGTCTGTTCGCAACTGTTCTCCAATACCCCTGGACCGATTTCAATTAAATTAGGTGTGGTGATTCGTGTGGTATAACGGCGTTAGGTTTTAAAAATTTAGATTTAAAAATAAGAAACATATAATTTAAAAAAATGAAGAAAAAAATGTGTTAAATTGAGTAAGGAGTTGAATATAAAAAGAAACAAAATTTATATTAACATTTGTCTGTTTTAAATTTAATTAATTTTTTTATAAATTAAAATGTTCAAATGATCAAAATGTGCGCAAAGCCCCCCTGGCCCTGAATAAAGTCTCCATAATCGCATCAATCCTGGACCAAGAGGTCAGTCAAGTAAAGGCAATTTGCTTATGAGTTCACACCATAAGCGGCATCTGAATTGTTGGAAGTGGGCAACCATGCAGAGGGACAGCTTTTAATAAAGAAATATATATTACATGCGTTGATTTTTTTTCAATGTCATAAATTTCCCGTAAGGTAGAAAATCAAAAAAGTTCCCAGGTTTTGAACTGGTAGAATATTATGGGAATTTATGGGCGTAGCCAGAGTAGAGCTTTGTGGCATGATCTACATCAAAATAAGTTATCAAATTTGACTCATAGCAATATAAGTTTAGGATTGCAAACTATGTGCATAGCATATCTGGTCATGCAGTAGCATCGTTTTGGTGTCAAAATTAAAACGTTGAACCCTTCAAATTAATTGATAGAAAACACCAGTATTTGTAATTGCCACAAGCCAAACAAAAAAACCACAAGATAGTTGTAAATATCATATGAACATGTCCATATCTGAGCAAAGCTCGCGTGCGAATGAATCGACTGTGACATGATAACACCAGTCGGCAGTCGCCACTTAGACACGCCCTCACTCGATATTATTTACAGCTCCACCCTTTGACTGATTGTTTGACAATTCTAAACCGCGATGGAGAAAAGACGGATTCGTCATCTCAAGTTTAGCCTCGGGAAAGCTGGTTTAGCTGGACCGCCAAATGAGATGGTTTAGTTGCCGGTTTAAGCTTATAAAACAATATTGAAGTTGACAAAAAGTTATCCCCATACGCTTTATATGTGTGACTGCTTCTCGCTTATAAATTTCCAATCACAATATGACCGCTGTCGTAATTATTGATTTTCGCAATCAATAAAACGAGGCGGTCCGCATTAGGAAAGTACGTTTAATTATCTCGACAATACAGAGACACTACTGCTAAACCACTGGTCTGGCTGGACCAGGTTTAAACCAGAGATGACGAATGCGTCACTTAGACCTGCGGTCGCGGGTTTAAACCACGGATTTTGCTGAGTCACGGCGGTTTAAACCTAGAGGTTTGCGTAGACCAGGTTTAAACCTGAGATGACGAATCCGGCCACTAAGCTCAGACATCCCTCTAGCCACGTCCATGGGGACTAATAAACTATACTGAACGATATGCACTATTAAAAACTGGATTATGTGCAGTACAATGGCACAACAAAGAAACCATAATACAGGTTCTACATTTACACGTGCACTAACAAATTGTTAACATTTGAGGGTGATAATGAAAGGCATGTAAACAGGAGATGGTTGTCATTTTAGAATTGTCCAATAACTGTGAATGTTGGGATACCATGCAAGGATGTGGAGAATGAAATTGCATAAAGTTAGCAGCTTTGGCTCTTCAACCTCAAACTGTCAAACGAAAACCCTCTAGCCATGTCCATGGGTATACACTTCAAGTCAAAGAACGATAATTCAAGCTATCAACCGTCTCAAACAACAGTTGGCAATTCAAATTCAATATAGTTTATTTGATAATAGAGAATATATATCATAGATACAACTGTCGATTTCCGAATGCTATGTTTCGACTTGCTCAACGCCAGAATATTCGAATAGTGTCAATGACACTGTAGCTCAACTTGAGAAGAAGCTTATTTTTGGTGAGCAATGAATAAATATAATGATAAAGAAGGAAGGCCAAAAAGTTACATTAAAGGTATTGTAATGTGTAGCTGAAATTAGTTTCATTCTAAACATTGTACCAATAAATGTGGGTTACAGGTGTGCAGATGGATTCAAATTTGAAATCCAAGATGACTCAAGAAAATTGGTAACGATGGATGCGTTTTAAACCCGACAATTCCAAATAACAATAACATGTCATCCTGTATATAACATGTCTGTCACCCTGTATATTTAACTGAATAACATGTCACCCTGTATATAACATGTCTGTCACCCTTTGTATTTAAATGTATAACATGTCGCCCTGTATATAACATGTCTGTCACCCTGTATATTTAACTGAATAACATGTCACCCTGTATATAACATGTCTGTCACCCTTTGTATTTAAATGTATAACATGTCGCCCTGTATATAACATGTCTGTCACCCTCTATATTTAACTGTATAACATGTCACCCTGTATATAACTGTCCGTCGCTCTGTATATTTAACTTTATAACATGTCACCCTGCATATAACATGTCTGTCACAATGTATATAACATGTCATCATGTATATAACATGTCTGTCACCCTGTATATTTAATTTCCTTCTTTGATCGAACTGGCGTGAGCTGATTGTATCTTCTGTTTTGAGAATAATTATGTTTCCTTTCAAGTAAAGAACATGGTAGGCTGTGTATGGAATATCACATGCTTGTATGTATAGTATGTAGTCTTATGGTAACCATATATGCACATTAAAGATAAGTTATTTCGTTTCTCACATTAGTCTCTTCAGTTCCGCATAAATTGGAAAATAAAGATTTGAGGTATACACGCAGGTCGAGTTGTGGCTGTCGCGATGGGGCATCTGTCACTGGCGCGGAAATAAAGATTAATAAAGTCTGTGATTGTATAGAACATGTCCTCGCGCAAATACGCACGTAATCGACATATAAAGTGAAATGTGTACATAATGTGATTATTTGACTCTGCAATAAGCAGATAATTGAGTCATGTTCGTTATTTCGTTTTATGGTACGGGCTACAGCGAAACACATGTTAAAGAGCGTACACCTTCAAAGTCGTGAGTTGGCTTACACGTGTCATTGTGCGTACATAATCTGCTTAGAATCGCTTCATTATTAGTCGATAATGTGACTAAAATGACTCTCAATTTCAGCACATAATCGACTCATATTGTGTCAGCAGAGTATCAATCTAAAACAGGTTCTATTGTAAGCAGACCATGTGCGGATTTTCGTGAGAACAGGCTGTATATAAATGTCGGTCAAGTTATTTTATTTGATTTTATTTTATACTGATTACCCATATATTTTGAGTATAACACGTTTGTCGTGAGAACAAACACTTCCTAAATATGTTGTTGAACGGAGAAGTTTCGAGTGTTATACAAAACTGTTCGTCTGTGACGGAGAGGGCCCGATAAATTGATCCAGTAGACCTTTAACAATTATTCATTTTATTATAGGCATACTTGCCCTTATCAATGGAACAAAATTGATTTGATGACGTTTATAGCAACCACCAAGGGTGCTTATACCTAAGGCGGGTGAACGACGTCATATAATGTTTTCTATATCCATCAGTGATTTTTTCAAGATCGCGGGTATAGATTTTGGAGAAATTGTCACGTGACTTCTGGTTAGCAACCGTGTGGAGATTGCAAAAAAAAACGCGGAATTGAAATGAAGCATCGAGATAAAAATGAAAGTAACTACTTCACAACTTACGAAGAATTCACATGTGATTTAAGTCTATTAATTTCATTTAGACCAATTTCGTTGGTCAGCTTAATGAAAACGAAAAATGAAGAAGTCATGACGATAATCCAGACAATATTTTACAATCCACGACACGTCTTGTCAATTTGGCATGTCGTCTCCGTCGTGACCACTGCATGATGTTACATAAATTATTCTAAGCATTATGTCGCCGAAAGAGGGCAAATTTGAGGCACATCATGTGTGGTTGCCCAACTACGTGTCACGTATGATTCATATTATAAATAGGAGAATGTTGGTGAGATCGTCGTAGTGATGGTGGTTGTTGATGTTCATGAGAGGTTACACATCGACCGATTACTGCTGGCCTCTTGACTTCTGATTACGATAAAAGTAACGTTCTACTGTACAACACAGACCTGTTCTCCCGAAATCCAGAACATCTGCTTATAATAGAACTTGTTTCAGGTAGATAACCTGCTTAGATTGGCACGTCCGATTTAAAAAATGTTTTCAGATGCTTTCTCACAAAGCGCACACTATACACACTATACAAAAACAAATTAATATAATCAACAACATAGCCGTTACCTATATGCATATTTCTCACAATCACTACATTAAAGCTCCAATATATTTTATTTAAGAAATAACTCTTGTTTCGATGTGAAATGACGGATTAAATTATAAGAAATATACCATTGCTTACTCTTCCAACAGAAAACGAGAGGGTAAATCAAAAGAAGAATTGCTACAGAAAACTAAATATGATGTTACCAAATTGGTTGATAGGAATGGGTCGGACATTGAACAGAAGGTGAAACTTCTGGAAGAGATACAAAAAGTCGATAACGAGTTAATGGATGAGAAAGGAAGCTACCAAGGGTGCAATGATAAGATATAGGGCAAAATGGAACAAGGATGGCGAAAAACGAGCAAAAATATTTCTTAAATTTGGAAAAACGTAACTATATATCCAAAACCCTGACCAATCTGGTAGATTCAAATGTGAAATTACTAACCTATCACAACGACATTATTAAACAAGCTCGTAACTTTTATCAAACGTAATACTCTTCAAAATGCACTGCTCAGTCAGAGACATATTTTGCCACTTTTAACAATAATTTTTTGAAACTTAACAAAGATATTGCAGATAGTATAGAAGGGCCATACCTGAACTGCCCGCAGTATTAAAACAAACAAAGATGGTAAGTCATGTGGATTGGATGATTTCCGTATGAATTTTGGAAATTTTTCTGGCGCAAGCTTGGGCCGATTTTATGAGAATCTCTCAACGAGTCCTATGAATCAGTAGAGCTCTCCATTACTCAAAACAAGGAATTATAACTCTTCTCCCCAAAAAAGACAAAGACAGACACCTTCTAAAAATTGGAGACCGATTACCTTATTGAACAGCTCATACAAGCTGGCATCTGCATGTATAGCTCAGCGGATGAAACAAGTTTTCCCTCATATCATTAACGAGGACCAAACGGGTTTCTTGAAGGGTCGATACATAGGAGATAATACACGACTGATCTTATATACCAAACAAACTTGAAGAAAATTCCTGGTCTCTTACTACTTTTAGATTTTGAGAAAGTATTTGAATCTGTATCATGGAAATTCATGCAAAAATGTCTTGACTTTTTCAACTGTGGAGAATCGATAAAAAAAATGGATCTCAATATTTTATGCGAATATTAAAGGGGTACTGTACACTAAATTCTGCAATTTATGGGACCATCTCCTTTTATACTCAAAGAATATATGCAACAAATTAATGAATTTGAGCCATGGATTAGTGCAACATTTACTCATGTTCTTTCTGAACGATGCAAACAACATGGTAATTATAATGAAAATGAATTTATGACTCCAGCCATTTATTCATTTTTATTATAATTACCAAGTTGTTTGTATCGTTCATAGAGCGCATGAATGTATTTTTGCACTAATCCATGGCTCATATTCACTCATTTGTTGCATATAATATGTTGAGTATAAAAGGAGATGGTCACAACAATGTGCGGATTTGATGTAGAATACCCCTTTAACTCTTCTTTACTCATAAATGAACACGTATGACAACGTTTCACACAAGGTCGATGCTGTCGGCAGGGCGATCCTATATCTCCGTACAGTTTTTTAATTTGCGCGGAAATCCTAGCTCTCATGATTAGAAATAATTAAAAAAATCAAAGGAATAACCCTCGATAGTTTTGAATTTAAGTTAACGCAGTACGCAGACGACACAACACTTATTCTAGATGGTACCGAAAGTAGTCTGAGTGAGGCCTATTCCACCATAAATGCCTTCGCTGAAATATCCGGACTCAAGCTCAATGCGAGTAAGTGTCAGGCGTCGTAGATTGGATCCATGGCAGGGCGGCAAGAAAATATATGTCCGGACCATCATCTCACCTTTGCACACTCATTTAATCTTCTTGGAATCAACTGTAATACCACTTTAAACAAAATGTCGATTAATTTTGAAAATAAGCTGAACGTAATTAAACGACCAACAGAAACATCGAATCATCGACTACTCACCCCATTTGGTCGTACAACAGTTATAAAACCCATCATTATCCCCAATTAACCCACTTATTCATCGCATGCCAAACCCTAACAACAATTTCATGACCAAACTCGAAAAAAATATTCAATTTTCTCTGGAATTCCATGCGGGACCGAGTAAAAAGAAACCTCGTCTGTCAAGATCACTGTAACGGTGGAATGAAAATGGTAGATTTAAAACATTTCCCCATGTCAATGAAAATAACTTGGGTGAGACGATTGCTATTGAAAAGCTCAAAGTGGACACCCCTAACCGACCTTCCTATCATCAAAGACCACCTATATATTTCTGACATGCAACCATGGTTTTCTGAAAAACAAAGCTAATATCGTGAAAAATCCTTTCTGGCATGACGTACTACTGGCTTTTGCAAATATGTCAGGAAAAACATAAGAAACAAACTCGATTGCAGGCACGCACTATTTGGAACAACCCCGATATCGAACTTTGCGGTCATACCATTAATTTGTTTTCATGGCGAAAAAGAGGAATTATATATGTAAATGACTTGTTTCAAAGAGATGGAATATTACACACAGAACAATCCTTATTCGAATGTTATCATATACGAACATATTTTTTAACAATGAACGGCATCCGGCAACAAATAATAGCTATGGCACAAAAGCTCAACCAACCTTTATTTCGTATTGAAAACCCTTTCCTTCCAAGTAACTTTGTCATCCCATTGAACGATACTCATGGTGGACAGGACTTCTACAAAATTTTAAATTCAATGATTATCGTACCAAAATCCCATACAAAATGGCAGGCTGAATTTGAGGATAATGACATTCAATGGGAAAACTACAACCGTCTTGCTTTGACCACAACGCCTGACACGAAACTGTGGTGGCTGCAACATAGAATTAATCATAGAATACTTTCCACAAAGAAATTTCTTAAAATGATCAACTTGGAACAGAATGATTGATGTAACCGCTGCTGCACAACATCTGAAGATATACCCCATATTTGTTGGGACTGTCAACATGTAACAAACGTTATTAATTATGTTACTGTTTGGTGCAAATCAAATGGTATCGCCTTGGTTGTCACGAGAAAGATTGCAATTATTGTATCCCTGTCGATGGGCGATAACTCTATGACGAATCTGTTTTGGCTACCGATAAAACAATACATATATAAAACTAAATTTAATCCTGATATGTTATCACTAAAGTCCTTTCTATCAGAACTACAATCTAGATATTTACAGGAGAAATTGTTGGCACAATGTCAAATGAAATTACCCTCTTTCGAGAAAAATAGGGTTTTAATCGTAGAAGCTCTTAAAAAACGTCGGAAGCAAACAAACCATGGTGTATCAAAATATCGCGTCCACCGAAACCCAACTTTATCTCTCAAACTCAAGTATTGGCCAGAGGAATAAGTGACGAGGAACCGTCGATTTGATCCACCAGGAAAGGAAATAAACTTGTTTCTGCATTGATCAAGATCCCATTATACTTAGCAAAGGGCTATATATATATATATATATTTATCACATAATTAACCCACAAAATCAGCTTCATAATTATTGGTAAGACACGCGTGTAATATTAGCGCGTGCGATGACATCACCCCATTATTTAAATGACGCGATCGCCGAAGTTTATGATTGTTGTTTTCGTTGAATACTTCGCGTTTATTTGATCATGTGATAAAAGGTATCTCAAACTCGTTCTATTTATCAACCTCGTCTACTAAATTATATTTGAGCCTCGGTAAACCTCGGCTCAAATCGAATTTAGTGACCTCGGTTGATTAATTCCGTATAAAATAGAAACTCATGAGATCCTCTATATATACAATTAATATTTTATAAACATTGGATCAATTAGCTCTTTGACTAATTCTATGTATAACATAGCTTGCGGGGCCCATACCAGAAGCATGCATATTTATAGACATGTCACGATGAGTGAAAGAGCAGGTGAGTGAAAGGGTGTGTGCAAGTTATTGATAGCCCGGGGAACGAAAGTGCGTGTGTGAGATCACCTTTTTGCTAAACTTTTTTTACAATATATACATTTAATTTTGAACAATAAAAACTTTTTTTTTTAAATATAAGAAATAACTCTTGTTTTGATTAAGGTTATGCCGTTATAACAGAACAGTTTGGAGATAAATTCTATACCGCGCGTAGCGCAGTTATAGAAAATTTATCTTCAAACTTTTCGGTTATAACTCATAACCTTAATCGAAACAAGAGTTATTTCTTATAATTTAATCCGTCATATCATAGGAGAACCACCAAAAAGTAGGTGGGAAGTATAACGAGCGCATAACATTGAGACTATTTCCGACGAAAAAGACACGTTGAGTTGAGACACCTGTCACTCAAAAGTGATGCTCATCGAGTGATACAAACGCGTCGGAATTTCATCTTTTTTGATTGGCTATTCGCATCTTATCACCTGCCGGGCAGCTATATAGTTGCACGTGGGATTGATATATTCGACCGCGGTGACACAAACATGGGTTGGTTTTAATTTTAGGTTTTAATTTCACTTCTTTGCAATGTTCAATCTTGTTGATTTGTCTGGTTATTCTGTGCACTGAATATTAGCATCTAATACGGTTATAGTCAATACAGTCATACCCGAAGGAATTTTGATGCAGCACCGAAATTTCATGTTAAATCGTAGGAAGTATCAAACAGTTTCCAAGTACATTTTAGGCACGCGGTGCAGGCGCGGTCACTCGACGCTGCTGTTATATCTGTAGCGGGAAAGTAATCAAGAATTTAGGTTATGGAGAAAATAACTTTAATAGCTAAATGTGTGACAACCACTAGTTTTACAGTATTATGTGGATTGACAGCTTAAGATTAAATTATATGTGCCTAAGAATATCTTCATTATATTGTTGTGATGCCGCGCTGAATGCTCACCACTCTGCTATTCTCCTAACACGGTCTGATTTTCATCTCTGTCCACTTCAGTGAGTAGTAATACCCGCGAAACCACCTCCACACCACACCTTGTGCGAAGAGATTCGTTTGGCCGTGGAGATACTCTCCGTTGAGGTGGTTTCCGTGGCATGCTGAGAACCACCAACCTCCTTTGAAGAACTCTGCACAGTGTTTGTTATCATGGACGTCATTGTCCTGGTCCAGCGTACTAAATGGGTATCCGTTGGTACTGAATGAGTTGCCTGGGAATTAAACAAACGTGCACATGATAAGGGAAGTCTAACATCATGTTCAGCCTGATCCCATGTTGTCAGCGAGTAACCGATGAATAAATCGTCGCCTGTCTTAAGTAGTGTACATACGAGTCCGTTGCGTTGGTAATAGATTAATGCATACAACGTAGCTATTCTAATGTAAACGCAACGTACACGTAAGACGTAACGCATGCTTTATATTCTGTCGTATATTGTGGGGGGTGGCATAAACTGGCAAGACTGTCTTCCTGCCACCCCCTGTCTTCCTGCCATCCCCAGTCTTCCTGCCATCCCCAAATGGTGTCAAATGAGAATGAGTCTAAGTTGTTTGGATTAACAGGTTTTACATTATCGTAGAACTAATTTATTCCAGAAAGATTGATTTGCAATATTGCATTTATTACAATAGCGAACGCATTAGCTGCAATTATTAATCAGAAGCTCTAACGCGACGTACGCGTCCGTGCGAACGATTTAACGCAGTCAACGGATTGTGTCATCGCAAAGTATGGACCAACGCAACTGATTCTTGAGAACATTACTTTACGAACAGGCGTACATGTAGACATGATAATGGAGGTCTAACAGAATGTGATGTCACCACCACCCTCACCCACCACCCGTTCTGGGTGGGGTACGCAGGATCCATAGCTCCTGTAGCCTGGACCTCGAGATTCATTATTCATGTTCGATTCAACAGGTATTTAGGTGTCGACAAAAGACCGTTTCTCAGCTTTTAAAGCACCAACTTGTCCAAATGTTGATAATGGCGACAAAGTTCGACGAAATTCAGTCTCTGTGTATCTTGACATTTTAAAGTTTTATACAATGCATTACTATGTGTAATAACTATATTTTCTTAAAGTCCTTTGCAATGGCGGTTCCAGTCCAGGTATACTCTGTTTTGATTATATCATGTTGCGGGGGATAACAAATATATGGATGAATATGTTAATTACTCCTATATGAACATTATGTATCACATATACATTTATTCAAGTCATACAATTAACAAAAAAAGGCGAGCCCGACTTTTCTTCAGCATGACGTAATATAGACCAATTTCGTTAGGTCATTCCTGATATGGAACAGTAATGGCCACTTGGCTCTTTTTATGCCCAAATGGGGGAGGACACAAGTTGGAGGTTCAAATGAGGTTTATCCTTTTATATCGGGGCCTAGCATTCACCACTCTGTGAACGGATATTCAGGATTCAGGGGTAGGAAGTTGACCAACAAATAATTTATATCGCTACCCGGGTTTATTGCGTGTGAGTTCGAACGAAAGTAGCCACAAAAGACACCAAGATAGCTACCCCCAAGTATATCGCATCAGCTCTGCCAACTCCGGCGAAACTTCCCGCCCTGGCCAGTAATCCTTGCTGTTGATGATTATGAACTAAATTTATTGGACAAATTGAAATTAGTTAGTACTACATGTCAATTTTGTGATGAGCATGGCTGATAGAAAACAGTTAATATTGCAAACAACTGCGCAATTCAACCACTACTGCTTCTACCACTACTATGATTTCATACGTAGCACATGTAGCCATTCTATTTAAGTTTTTACAGTAATGTATTGTTTATATTTGCTTTAGAAATAATAGCTCCGTTGTTGTTGTTGTTGTTGAAGTATCGAATCATTCTAACTGAATGGCCGAATGCGACTTTCATTGAATAATAAGACATTTACAAAAGTACCTACCGGCGTCACCATGGTAACCCGTTAAATTCAGTCTGTATTTGGTGGCCGGGCTGCTGATAAAAAAGGTGTCATATTCAGCGAATGCCGTCTTATTGTCGAAGTCTTCAAGGTCTACCCTCAGCATGTATCGTCTCTTATTCGTCATGTAACTGATGAGTCGATTCCCTGTCGTAATATAGAACGGTTTGTGAATAATGTTTATCCCAACTTTGGCTGAGTATCACAGATTGAATAGCCTTAGAGTAGTCGTTTATCAATTAATACACGAAGTTATCACTTTCCCCAATTATCTAATTCGTGGCAAAATTGCTCACTTAAACTTTTTGGTGCATATTACCGGCTGTCATGACCCAATCTGGATAATTCAGTTCGCGATGCGAACTCGTCTTCTTATAGACTCTTTGAGTTGAGAGTGTACCCCATTGGTATTATTTTAATGTATGCTTATCATTAATTGTTATATATCAAATTGTATTGATTTTTTGCTTACGTTATTTCGTTGTTATTAAAATGGAATAACCACGAACTTACGGCAAAAAATTAATAAAATCTGATATATAGCATTTAATGCTAAACATACATTCAAATAATACCAACGGGCATTATTTTCAAATGTCAGAATAATCTGTTAGAGCCTAACATAGAATCCTGACATTATAATCGTATGTCGGGTTCACAATTCGAATTTAAGTGATTTTCCTTCAGCACAGATGGTTATGCCATGGCTACCGTCGCTGCATTCATGTGTAGTGGACGAAGTTTGTGAGTAACTCTGACATGGACGAAAATCTGGATCGAGTTCCAATCTTTGTCTCATTTGAGGGACTTCCCTGTGTGCAATTCCGATCGTACCATGTCAACATATCCTCGCGCAAATACGTATATAATCGACCTATATTGTGAAATAGGTATTAAATATTGTGATTATTTTATTCTAAAATAAGCAGATCATGGACGCATACCCGTTATTTCGTTTTACGGAGCGGGCCACAGTGAAAACACGTGTTAAAGGGCGTATACCTGAAAAGTCTTGAGTTGGCTTCAGTGTGTCATTGTCAGAGCACAATCTGCATAGAATCTCAATATGAGTAGATGTGATTAAAACGGGCTCATTTTCAGCACATTATCGACTGAAAATGAGGATTCAAAGCACATTATCTACCTAAATCTAGTTCCATTAATAAGCAGATAAGGTTCGGGTTTTCGAGATAACAGCCTGACCACGTTCATCATAAATGATGATAGCATGTTCGCGCATACACCCAGCCATACCTTGCCAAAACTCTCGCTTTATATTTCCAAAACCGTCTTCATATTCTGTCCATGTTCTCTTAAAATTTGTCAGACCATCCATTCGCCTCTGGAAAAGCTAGTGGAGAAAAAATGATAAAGATAATATTGTGTGATATCAGTCACATTCAATGGTATCTGAGGTAATATAAGTCCTCGGGTATTAGGAAGTAGTCAATTCTGCTATGTTTCTTATTAGGCCCATACTAGTTGTTTGGATATTATTATGAATGTCTACACGCCACGTTTCTGTTCTCATTGTATTAAATTTGAATATGACTCTATTTTACTGTTGTTTCGATAATAATTATAGGTGTATAACGTGTAATTTTTAACAACGTGTCAATCGCCTTCCAATATCTGCGAAATGTTTCCTATTTGTACCACTTTTTGGTTGGTTTGGTTGATCTTTTTTGGGCCACAGAGGGTAATAAGAAAGTCTTTGATTCTGAATCGTCACATTTAATATTATAAACTGTCCATCTTCATCTACAAATGTTTCGTTAATAACGTATTAGAAAGTGTTATTGATACATATTGCCAATCTATTTTGATCTAAGGAAGTTGAATAAATCTTTCGTTTGAATGTTTCTGTCTGTCCTAATACTCTGATGTCGCCGCCACCTATTTAAAGTTCCATTAAATTTCTTATCATATATTTTACTGTGCACTGTGATCTTGAAAATATAGATCGTATTTTTCATTTATTTAGGCCGATCATGCCCCTTACTTACGCTTGTTATATAACAATGATCGTCATATTTACATAACTCCATAGCAACTTACCATCCAACCTCCACCTTCAGTCTCCATGTCGCAGTATACGGACACCTCCTTGTTGTCCCCGTACGGGTAAATGACGTACACACCAGATCTGGTTGCCCCTGACATATGCACGTCCGTACAGTCTGTTGGCTTCGAGCTGCTTCCAGAAACTGTTGGAAAATGATATGAAACATGCAAACCCAGCTGATAGTTCCTAGCTCTGTCTATGAGGCGCTTCACGCCTGTGTGGCTAAGATGATATAAATATAATTTAGGCTACACCTATTTATTTTAAACATACAACTTATTATATACACCCAGTAATAATAACTAATAATATTTGGCAGTAAGCTTAATCTGCAATGATTGCCTGTTCCCATGGAAATAAGCTCATAGTGAATTTATGTCATGGGACTGAAATAAGCTCATATTGGCATTGTGTAACAAGCCCTATGTGGTCATAAACTGTCAACGAAATATAAGTATCATATGAACTTACTCCAATTCAAATAAGTTCATATCGGCCCTAATTGACCCACTTTTTCTACTATCCGCGGCATTTAATGAACATGCCTTATCAGATAAACGCTCTTTATAATGCGTTTAACTGTGGTCCGCGCCATACAAAGGAATAAGGGGTATAATTCCTCTGTCGCCTTATGTCAGAATCAAATAAGTTCAATGTGAACACATGTGAACATCTATGTTCAATATGAATCTATTTACACGAGAATATGTTGGCTATATATTGAATTGTATGCATTTACGAAGTGACATGAGAACATATAAAGTTTGTGTTTGTTAATGTATACAAATATCGTTTGTATTTTGTAATGTTTTCATCTGCTGTGGTGCCTCATCTTTGACTTATCTCGATTCGTCTCGAGGAAAGTTTAGTTTACGCATGGTTTGCAATACAAGAGTTCAAGAATTGATAGACTTTAATATGGATTGAAAACATCCAGCGTGCGAGTGGTGGAAACCATTTCAAATGAATTCATAAGGAATAGTATTTCCATCGCATGTAGAACTGTGGATGCCCAAACAATGCGGGGAAATTGTAGGGCGGTTTGCTACAGAATTTCGTGCAAAATTTGGTTAGTGTCCTGTGTTAATCCCCTTCTGGATAGTGTTAATCCCCTTCCGGTTCGTGTTCTGTTGTAACACCGCTTTGTATTAAGTGGATAATGGTGTGGTGTTTTGTGATTTAGGAAAAGTACAGGACGAATATACTGTGGCAAATTCAGTTACTGGGTGACGTCGGAGCCGGAGCAGTATATTCGCCCTGTACCTTTCCGAAATCACAAAACACCACATTTGTTTGTCCAAGTCTGCTCATACTAAAACCAGCTAAGATATTGGTGTAGCGAGATACTAGTTTTCGTAGGAGAACATCCCGTTCACATCGGTATGATATAAGTTGCGCCCAGGGTTGGTGGTGGCAATTGTAGTCTATTTTACTGGTATTACCTAACAAACCGATACCTGATGCTATATATACAAGAAAGAGTGACATCTTATTGTCACAATGGTGCATAATAATTATTCATGTTAAATTATACATAGAATATTCCGGTTTATGAGGACTAACATCGGTTTGTTTACGTTTTCACTGAAATCCGAAGTTCGGCTTCTATGCCATCAATGGAATGCGCCCATAGCAATCGAATACACCCATAACTCAACATCGTGTGCTGTTAATATATTCCACCACTATTATGTGTGGATTTGTATAGCAAGTGGTCCTATATTACTTATTGGTTAAAAATTTCTTAAACGGAACGTTTCGCGATATATGCAATTTTTAATTTACAAATTACCGGGTATAAGTGATAGAAGTTATGTTTATGTTTACCTTACAGTTGCTAGAATATTTTCGTCGAAATATGCCGATGTCACTACTTGGGGTCAATTGTGTTCGCATATTTAAAAAAATATCTCAACACTGAGGTAAATGTCTCCTTTCACATTAAATTACCGCCTTCAATTGACAAACGTTTTCTGATGTGGTTTTCAGAATAAATATCATTCTTCTTCTATGGAATAAATGCGTTTATTGTCGCAATTGTGATATTTAATTACATTTAATTGTGGTTTTATGTGAGCTGGTCACTATCGCGTAACTCATGTCTCGTACTAAAACTAGCATCTTAGCTGGTTTAACACGAGCAGAATTGGACTACATAGTGTTATCCCAATTCTAATTTTCATCGAACTTGAAACCTTATGTCGACACACATATGCCTTGTAATTGTCAACGAAATGTGCAGCCATAGACAACATCAGTCAATTCACGACATTTTGTTATACATTTAACGATGGATAAAATTTAGTCCCTAAATTAACATCGCTCTCATCGTTAAACATACATTAAAGATTGTCACCTCGAATGGAAATAAATATGCACAACGAATATTTTCTGCATGTACCTGATGTCTGTTCGGATGTTTATCCCTTATAAATTGCGGTATTGATTTGACCGCGGACTTGAGTTAAAAATTTGAAAATTATTTACTGATTAAGATGTGCATTTCACGCCATATATGTCACGGGTTCATGTCAATAAATGTTGTCAACTTATATGGAGAAATTATATTTAGGGGATAACGGTACGGTGTTTTGTGATTTCTGAAAATACAAGTATACAGGGCGAATGTACTGACTGTCAAATGTCGACAAACAGAAGCTACGCCGTTGTTTTGTTTATATAGCAACCAGCTGGGTAACGGAGGTCAGCTGCTGTCAATATTGTCACGTAGGAATATCTAACATTGGAGCAGTGATGACGGCTACACTTGGCGACAGTTTATTGATTATTAACCCCTCTGAATATATTTGATGTTTCCAGTGGTATATTGGGAGCAAGTGCATTAAAATATGTGTTAATCCCTTTCTGGTTAGTATTCGCTGTTAATCCCTTTCTGGTTATTATTTTGTGTTATTCCCTTTCTGGTTAGTAGTCTGTTAATATGCATATACACTTTAACAATCATGACCATACAGTCGTTCCATGTACACCTATAATATTATACACACAAGCATACAACCACTCCTTTATTTATCCATACACCCCCACCATGATCATATGTATACATATACACCCGTCCATGACAATAAAGCGACCCAATGTACACCTGTACATTCCACACATCATAAAGTAACTCCACATATACATAAACAACACACAGATGACAATGTAGCTACTCGTGTTATACCGATACACCACTTCATTGACCATACAGCAACTCCACGTATACCTATTCACCTCATGCATTGGCACCCCTTGTATACCTTGTATCTCGCCATTAACACCTCACCCATGACCATATAGAGACTCCTTGTATAACTAGTCACACTATTCGTGATTATACTTCATGTATACCTATTCACATCACATGTGGCCACAAAGTCACTCACTGACTACCACGTTTACAAACATCATCTATTAAGTTTATCAATGTTGATCAATTTTAACGCTAATTTGTGAGAGTAGCCACACAAGTTGGTCCCGCTCAGCTCAGTTTCGAAGTTCTGCATGCCAATTTCCATTCAGAAACATGGTCGTAATCTCAAAAGAAGTTGTTTGCCAAAATTCCATACTGCATCCTTTAAAATGAATCTGTCATGCCGCATAAGGTACTGGGGCAACCAGAATAGAACCTATAGTTTTCACTTGATTAAGTAACATGTTTAATAACCAAGTAGGTCACAATTTGCTACTTTTCGGAACAGCAGAGAATAACGATTGGGATATATGTGAAAAAATCAACTTGTTAGGTGCATCAGAAATGTTAGTATTCAATCAATATAACGAATAGTAAATTTTTGTCATCAACCACAACTTGTATGTTGTTGCATGTCACGCAGCATGGGGCAATATTTACCATTTTTAACATTTTGGCCGCCATTTTGCAGCCATTTTGAGCCAAAGTGACAATTCTTATCAGTGGTAGTTCATAATACGAAAGATGTTAACTAACTGGCAGCGATGGTGGGTGGTGGTGGTATATTGGTATAAAGGGGTACTAAATACATATATGAATACTAACTCGTAGGGGTGAAATAAACGACCTTTATCGTTACCGTACCCCATTTCATCGATCGTAGTCGTTGCTGCAGTAGTTGAGGTAGTCGCCGTGGTAGTCGTTGCTGCAGTCGTCGTTGCGTAGTCGTTGTTGCAGCGGTCGTGGTAGTCGTTGCAGCGGTCGTGGTAGTCGTTGCAGCGGCCGTGGTAGTCGATGTAGCGGTCGTGGTAGTCGTTGCTGTAGTCATCGTGGTAGTCGCTGTTGCAGCGGTCGTGGTAGTCATTGCTGTAGTCGTCCTGGTAGTCGTTGTTGCAGCGGTCGTGGTAGTCGTTGCTATAGTCGTCGTGGTAGCCGTTTCAGTCGTCGTGGTAGTCGTTGTAGCAGCGTCTCGTGTGGTCGTTGCTGTAGTCGTCGTGGTAGTCGTAGTTGCAACGGTCGTGGTAGTCGTTGCTGTAGTCCTCATGGTAGTCGTTGTTGCAGCGGTCGTGGTAGTCGTTGTTGCAGCGGTCGTGGTAGTCGTTGCTGTATTCTGTGTGGTAGTCATTGTTGCAGCGGTGGGGATAGTCGTTATTGAAGCGGTCGTGGTAGTCGTTGTTGCAGCGGTCGTGGTAGTCGTTGTTGCAGTGGTCGTGGTAGTCGTTGTGTAGTCGGTGTTTTAGTCGTCGTGGTATTCGTTGCTGAGGTCGTCGTGTTAATCCCGTTATGTTGCAGCGGTCGTGGTAGTCGTTGCGTAGTCGTTGTGTAGTCGTCGTGGTAGTCGTTGTTGAAGCGGTCGTGGTAGTCTTTGTTGCAGCGGTCGTGGTAGTCGTTGCTGTAGTCGTCGTGGTAGTCTTTGTTGCAGCGGTCGTGGTGGTCGTTGTCGTAGTCGTTGTTGTAGTCGTCGTGGTAGTCTTTGTTGCAGCGGTCGTGGTAGTCGTTGCTGTAGTCGTCGTGGTAGTCTTTGTTGCAGCGGTCGTGGTGGTCGTTGTCGTAGTCGTTGTTGTAGTCGTCGTGGTAGTCTTTGTTGCAGCGGTCGTGGTAGTCGTTGTTGCAGTGGTCGTGGTAGTCCTTGTTGCATCGGTCGTGGTAGTCGTTGCGTAGTCGTTGTGTAGTCGTCGTGGTATTCGTTGCTGAGGTCGTCGTGTTAATCCCGTTCGTTGAAGCGGTCGTGGTATTCGTTGTTGTAGTCGTCGTGGTAATCTTTGTTGCCGCGGTAATGGTAGTCGTTGTTGAAGCGGTCGTGTTGGTCGTTGTGTAGTCGTTGTTGTAGTCGTCGTGGTATTCGTTGCTGTAGTCGTCGTGGTAGTCGTTGTTACAGCGGTCGTTGTAGTCGTTGCTGTAGTCGTCGTGGTAGTCGTTGTTGCAGCGGTCGTGGTAGTCGTTGTTGCAGCGGTCGAGGTAGTCGTTGTTGCAGCGGTCGAGGTAGTCGTTGTTGTAGACGTCGTGGTGGTCGTTGTTACAGCGGTCGTGGTAGTCGTTGTTGCAGCGGTCGAGGTAGTCGTTGTTGCAGCGGTCGTGGTAGTCTTTGTTGCAGCGGTCGTGTTGGTCGTTGTTGCAGCGATTGTGGTAGTTGTTGTTGCAACGGTAGTGTTGGTCGGTGCGTATTCGTTGTAGTCGTCGTGGTAGTCGTTGTTGTAGACGTCGTGGTAGTCGTTGTTGCAGCGGTCGAGGTAGTCGTTGTTGTAGATGTCGTGGTAGTCGTTGTTGTAGACGTCGTGGTATTCGTTGCTGAGGTCGTCGTGTTAATCCCGTTCGTTGAAGCGGTCGTGGTATTCGTTGTTGTAGTCGTCGTGGTAGTCTTTGTTGCCTCGGTAATGGTAGTCGTTGTTGCAGCGGTCGTGTTGGTCGTTGTGTAGTCGTTGTTGTAGTCGTCGTGGTATTCGTTGCTGTAGTCGTCGTGGTAGTCGTTTTTACAGCGGTCGTTGCTGTAGTCGTCGTGGTAGTCGTTGTTGCAGCGGTCGTGGTAGTCGTTGTTGCAGCGGTCGAGGTAGTCGTTGTTGTAGACGTCGTGGTAGTCGTTGTTGTAGACGTCGTGGTGGTCGTTGTTGCATCGGTTGTGGTAGTCGTTGTTACAGCGGTCGTGGTAGTCGTTGTTGCAGCGGTCCAGGTAGTCGTTGTTGAAGTCGTCGTGGTAGTCTTTGTTGCAGCGGTCGTGTTGGTCGTTGTTGCAGCGATTGTGGTAGTTGTTGTTGCAACGGTAGTGTTGGTCGGTGCGTAGTCGTTGTTGTAGTCGTCGTGGTATTCGTTGCTGAGGTCGTCGTGTTTAGAATTCTGTGTTAATCACTTTCTGGTTAGTGTTCTGTGTTAATCCCCTTCTGATTAGTATTCTGTGTTAGTCCCTTTCTGGTTAGTAGCCTGTGTTTTTAATCCTTTCTGGTTAGTAGTCTGTGTTAATCCCTTTCTGGCTAGTGTTATCTGGTATTCCCTCTCTGGCACGGTAGCGATAAAGGTCGTTTCGTGCGGGGGTTGAAACTATTATTATATGTTGTTCGAAAACAATATGGTCGTTGATTAGACCGTTTGTATCGCATCGTTGTGTGAATGATCATTATAAACTTATAAACTATTGGTAAAGGCTGCGCGTGATAAAAGAATACAGGATGCACTGGGTTCATTAAGACATCTCAATGTCCTAAGCAACCTACACATGTTTGGGTTAAACGGACATGGCTAGATTAAACCCAAAACATACGTATACATAATGTGGTATCTCAACACATACATAACCGCGGATTATCTCCGCTGACACTCGTAGAAATAGCGTTGAAAACAACGTGATTTGTTTCTTATGTTTTTCGGTAATTTTTATATCGTTTCGTTTGTGCTGGTACATGTTTTTAATCAGCAGGCTCGTAACAATTGCACCTGTATACCGTGCGAAGAACGTTTATAGATCTAAAACGTTTATGGTGCTACATAATTGATGATTGACATGAACATAAAGCAGTGCCTAAAGTTAATGTAATTTCCAGTTATAGATTTCTTTATTATTTGATATATTTTTATCAACTTTTCATGTCAAAATATAAAAAACATCCCCACTCACAGAAGACCGAACGTGTTATCTTACCCTCTGCACTGCATCCTGACGTCATTTTTGTGTTATTCGGTATCCTTGCGTGCTATTTTAATAGAAACGACTGGTGATGGATGTTACAGCTTTAAGAACGTATTAGGTCTAACCGTGTGTTTCAGTGTGGTCTGGGTCGAAACAATAATCAACTGTTCTGAGCTCAATGCGTCTCTCTGTGACATAATTTATAATATTACAAGAAAGGCATTTCGGTATTTATTGACCTACTAGCAGGGTTTCCCGGTGTTACCCAGGTTAAAGTGATGTAAAACCCTCTGCATGTTGTGGATATTTGGTTGGAATAGAGATTACTCCTGCTCAAAATGTTACACGTATTTTCATAAATTGTATATTCAAATATCATTACAAAACATGATTCTTACACATGGAATGTAAGTAGTGGCTCACCTTGTCAATTGTCATTTTGTCTAAAGAAGTATTTATTTCTGCATATACGTCAGAAGTTATGACATGAAACATGAACATCTTAAACACATTAGTTTGAAAAATTTAAAGACGAAAATTGGGATGTAGAGATGTATCAACCAATCTAGTTGGTTAGACTAAGATTTTGAGGACACCTGGCTATCATATAGCCATGAAGATACAGATCTTTTAAATAAATGTCCAGGTGCTCCTCTGTTCATGGCGCTATCTTTTGGCGAATTATTATCAGTTTAAAAGAAATGTTGCTGTGCAAGTATATCAGCTACATGTGCCCGACACAGGGCGCGATTTTGGGTGGTTTATTGTATTTTGTTTTGTGGAAACTATATTGAATGGAACAGACTCAATTGTGTTATAATATATACATGATCCATTCTAATATGCAATCCCCTGACGGTTCGAGGTCTCTCAGTTTGCAAGAATATGTGCATCTGTTAAATAGAATGAGAAATATACGTTTAATGCTCTTTTCTATGTATCTGTTTTGCTAGCTCATTATACGTTTTAAACACGCAAGAATTTATTCCTCATATCATTTGAGAAGAACTTGTATGAATTTGATGATTATTGGCACTATACATATTTTTTATCAGTTTTGGTGACCCTCCCGTCCCTATTTCAGATGGAGGCGGCGCCTCTGTTGTCAACAATAAACCACATACTTAGACTCATTATGGAAATATAATAAAATATATATACCATTGGTGAAAATTGGCGAGTATACAAATTCGTATCAAATTTTGGGCCCCCATATCTCCCACCCAAACGGCACCAATTTGGCGTATCTAAAACAAACAATTAGATTTCTCGTATCACGGAGAAGAATATGTATCAATCTGGTTGAAATCAGCGTTAAACATATTGTTCATCTTTTTGTCTGTGTGTTCCTCTCACCCTGTACGCATCCTGACTCGAATGGCCCCACTTGTGAAATTTTGTGACATTCTTAAACCACACAATTAGACTCCTGATACCATGGAGACGATTATTGATAAGTTAATTTGGTACTAATCAGCGACTTAATAATTGTTTATCAAATTTAGTGCCCACCCACCCCTTCTCTCACCAAAACAGCACCAACATGGCGTCTTTAAATCACACGATCAGACTCCTCGTATTATGGATCAGAATGCGTATCACTTTGGTGGAAATAGGCTCTAAAATTATTGCTTATCGATTTTTGTGCCCCTCTGCCTTTCAGTTCACCCATGACTCGAATGACGCTACTTTTGAACATTTAAGCCACATCATTAGACTCCTCATACCATGGGGATGATATTGTATAAGTGTGGTTGCAATAGAAGACTAAACCCATTCTTATCAAATTTAGTGCCCCTCCCACAATCTTTCATCCAAACGACAGCAATTGGGGTCTTTAAATCACACAATTAGAGTCCTGGTATCATGGAGAAGAATATATATAAATTTGGTGAAATCGGCGCTAAAATTAGTTTTATCAATTTTGGTGCCCCTCTCCCTTCCGTGCATCCCTGATGCGAATGGCGCCACTTGTGACATATTGAACCAACACCATTAGATTCCTCATATCATGGGAATGAGTATATATAAGTTTCGTGGCAATCGGCGACAAAACTTTTGTCTGCCCCTCCCCCTTTTCTGCCCCTGACAACGGCGTCACTTTAGAAAATTCTAACCCACACCATTATCTTTCTCGTAAAAAGTTAACCATAGTATACCCGTTTGGTGCCATCTAGATGGTCCCTCGGCGCTAAACTTAGTTTATCAATTTTGGTGCCCCGCTCCCCTTCAGTGCATCCCTGACTCGAACGGCGCAACTTTTGACATATTTAAACCACACCGTCAGATCCCTTATCTCTTGGGGATGATTATGTATAAGTTTCGTGGCAATTTGCGACAAAATATTATTCTGCCCCTCCCCCTTTTCTGTCCCTAGTTACCCCTAGTAGACCCCTTTGGTGCCAACTAGATGGTCCCCTATGAATTTCTATAGAACACCAGACAGACAGACAGACAGACCTTCGCAAATATAGATATAGATTTCGATGCCGGGAAAATACCTGTCCGGGTTAAGCTAATCGCCTTACATCTGTAACCAGTGCGATGATTTATGCCATCATTATTTAATCTACCTTTCGTAATCGACTCGACTTACCAGCTTTACGATCTTCATAATGTATTTTCACTTCGGCACCGCGCCATTCAAATGAATAACCGATAAAATCTCACTGTGGGCTTATAAAATAAGTCCATTATGAACCTATGTCAATAGTTTTGTCCAATATGAACCTATTTGCACGAGGATATGTTGTTCTATGACACCTACCTGTTCGGGTTAAGTTAATCGGCAGACATCTGGAACCAGCGCCATGAGTTTTATCGGTAGAACACACGCTCGACGAGTCACATGCATCTGACTGACAGGAGTCCTGAATTGAAAACCCAAACAGATTGTTTCACGAAAATTAGAGAAAATGCCAGAATAAGGCCTAAGTTTAATTTATGTTAAACATATTGGTCCGAATCGGCATCTCTGGTTTAGACTAGGTTTTATTCTAAACCAGGTTTAACTCCAGTTTAAACTAGGTTTAAGTAAGGTTTAAACTTGGTTTTACGGTAGCCTAACGGTTAAACTAGGTTTTATGGGAGCCAAACTGGGTTTTAGTGTGGTTAAACCAAGTTTTGTGATAAACTCAGTTTAAGTTTGTGGAATTCGATGTCAATTAAAAACTAGGTTTTATTGACGTGATAAAGTTATGGTAATATTAATAATTGTTTGTGGTGAATTGGCTATATAATCATCAGTATAAGCTTCGGTATATGATTTATACGTACCACACGTCTCATCTCGAAAATATACCTTTAAGTATACTTTGAAAAAACATCAGTTAAACCACCCTACCCCAGGTTTTACTAAAACCTAGTTTTTTGGGTTTAATTATTCGGCCGATTTTTTTCGCTCAGTATTGATGTTGTGTCTTCGCGTATATGGGAGTGTTTATTTTGAATTGGGGGAGGCGTTTATGCGCGGGCGTTTGTCACTCAATGTAGATGCAGGAGAGTCTTAGTGGAATTCGGGGAGGCGATTGCGGTACTTATGAGATAATTCTAACAAAATATGTGCCAGTGTGATGGATGATTTCTTGCTATATATGTCTGTTTGCAATTCGCTCGTTCGGATGTCGCTTTGGCGATTGAGAGCATGGAGGGATCGAACTGATCAGTTTGACACGTTAGATACGAACATGCCTTTTGAACTGATACCTTATTCACAAAAAGGTCTCTTTCGGTCAATTTGACGCATGGGTTGGTGGCCCGCCCAAATACCCATCAGAGACACACCAGCCTTCACCCGGGGGAGGGTAACGGCCACCATGAGGGGGAATGGAGTATGGACTATTTATTTTGGAGAACTGTAAGGATTTCGGCCAATTTGATGGTATGGGTGGGTGGCTCGCCCCAAATAAACCATAGAAACACCACATCCTCACATACGGGGGGTACCACCCGAGGGGTGAACACGGGATATGGATCATTTTCGAGACCGGTAAAGATTTCGGCCAATTTGACGGCATGGATGGGTGGCCCGCTCAAATGTCCCATAGAAACAGCCCACCCCTCAACGCTGGGGGAACCACCCCAGGAGGTGAAAATGTGGTATGGACCATTTTCGAGAACGGTAAGGATTTCGGTCGATTTGACGTCAGGAGTGTGGGTAGCCCGCTCCAACTACCCCCTAGAAACACCCTCACCCGGGGGTACAACCCCGAGGACGGTGGGTGGCACATCCCAAATGCCCCCCATAGAAACACCCAACCCGCACCCGGGGTCCATACCCCATTTTCACCCGCTCGGGTAGAACCACCCGCGGTGGGTGTGGGTGTTTCTATGGACTATATTTGATGGCGGGCCGCCCACCAATGCCGGCATATTGGCCGAAATCCTTACCGTTCTCGATAACGGTCCATACCCAATTTCGACACCCGGGTGAGGGGTGGGGTTGTTTCTATGATGTATTTGGGGCGGGCCACCTACACATGCCGTAATATTGACCGACAGAGGCATGTTTTTTGCGAATAATGAATAAAATGCTCCATACCCCATTTTCACCCCAGCAGGGTGGTACACTCCAGGGATGAGGGTAGGGTGTTTCTAGATGATATTTGGAGCGGGCCACACACCCCTGTCGTCAAATTGGCCGAAATCCTTACCGTTCTCGAACATGGTTCATATCCCATCTGCACCCCTCGGGTGGTAACCCACCCACCCCCGCCCAGATGTGAGGGGTGGGGTGTTTATATGGGTTATTTGAGGTACCATTCCCCGGGGGTGAGGGCTGTGGTGCTTCTATTCAGTATTTGGGCGTACCAAATTTCCACCTCCTCGGTGGCACCCCCCCCCCCCCCCGGTGAGTGGTGGTGGGGGATTCTATGGTGTATTTTGATCGGGCCACCCACTCCTGCTGCCAAATTAATTAGCCTAAATTCTTACCGTTCTCGAAAATGGTCCATACCCCAGTTATCCCGGGGTGAGGGGTGATGTTTCTATCGGGTATTTTGGGTGGGCCACCCATTCTTGCCGTCAAATTCGCCGAAATCCTTCCCGTTCTCGAAAATGGTCCATACCCCATTTTCACCCGTCCGGATAGTACCCCCGGGGGTGGTGGTGTTTCTATGGGGTATTTGTGGCGGGCCCCCACCCATGCCCTCAAGAGATATTTTTGAGTTCCAAAAGTCATGTTCGTCCATGATATTAGATCATATCTAACCGCTATACAACAGACCGTGAGTTCTCAAAGCGCACGGGTTATTCGCCTGATTAGGAAATTAGATAGCGACAACAGGTGACCGGACAATGCATTGACAAGTATCGATAATAAACAGACAGACCACGCCTCCTATCCTTGCAATTGAACTAGTGTGGCCCACAGGTAACACAATCGACCAAATCTATGTCGTCCCAGCGGTCGAGAAAAACTTGGTTTCACTACTAAAACCCAGTTTAAACGTGTAGTTTAAACTAGGTCTAAACTGGAGATGCCGATTCGGACCATTCTATTCTCGACATTATCAATGTAGCAGCAATGTTATTGTGTACATCAACGATTATAAACCCTATCTACGCTAAATACTCAATAAATTATCTACACATTCCCTACCAATTCATGTGAATTCTCTACACTTGTATAATCTTTTTCGTCTGCTTGTTGTCTGCTTTTATTACCTGAACATCGCTCCAGATGAATAATAAATTAACATATCCTTGCGCAAATACGCACATAATCAACCTATATTGTGCAATAACTACATATGTATATTAATTGATTTTAAAATAAGCCGAAAATGGATCATATCCGTTATTTCATTCTGTTCTGCCCAAAATCAGCACGATATCTGCTTATAATAGAACTTGATTTAGGTAGATAATCTGCTTGAATATCCTTATTGTGAGTCGAAATGTGCTGAAATGAGAGCCTTTTAGTCACATTATTGACTCACAATGAGGCGATACTAAGCAGAATATATGCGGACAATGACACAAATAAGCAACATCACGACTGTTCAGGTGTACGCTCTTTAACATGTGTTTTCACTGTGGGCCGCGCCATAAAACGAAATAACGGATATGAAACCATTATCTGCCTATTTCAGAATCAATCAAATTATGTACCTATTTCACACTATAGGTCGATTATGTACGTATTTGCGCTAGGATATGTTGGTTATTTCGTTTTATGGGGTGGGCCATAATGAACACACATGAATAGTCGTCGTGAGTTGGTTTATTTGTGTTAATCATATATATACATAGTCTGCTTAGAACCGCCTCATTATGGGTCGATGTTACTTGACTAAAACGTTCTCATTTTCAGCACATTATCAACTCAAAATCGGGCGATTCTAAGCAGATAAATTCCTTTGAACAAAACTTAGGCAAGTACATATACATCGGGTTTTGCCTGATTTTTATTTCGATATCGTTTCATTGAGGTTGGGCCTTGGAACATATGTATATTTGTGGACCAACATCAAAAGGATGATGCCATGAGGCTATTAAAACCCTTTAGGACGAACTGGATATCCGCTCTATTCACTAGGTCTGGCTCATCCCGAGTAATATAACGAACAATGGAATTATTGTAAATTCAGTAAAATCGTATTTTATTGTGGCACACCAGCACCATATCATTTCAGCATGTCCCACCAGCATCATAGCAAAGTCATAGATTATGTGTACAAATGATGACTGAAGTAAGTATGCCCAGTCAGTGAACGTAACTGAAGTAATTTCCCACTTTGTTTCATTGGCTGTACAGTGACAAGATATTAATGACATTTGATGAATCTGGCGTGAGCCTTTACCAATTCGTCAAGTTGACGTGTCGGTAGATGACACCGAACAATATATCCTCGAGGAAGCACGCACATACTCGACCTCTACTGTGAAATAGGTACTTAAATGTACTCAATCCGATCAGAGGGTCCCCATCTCAACAGATTCCAACAACAACAATCCGATCAGAGGGTCCTATATTACTATTTCTTTGGCTTTTAGGGTAATTTGATTCGAGTCGAGGAACCCATCTAACAAAGCTCAGAGTTATTAGATATTGATTTTTGAAATTTGTTATTTTCTCGAGATGAGTACTAATAATTGCCTTCAACTGTGTAATCTGCTCGAGTTGTGTACACCAAAACACTATTCAAACAGACAAGGATGGATAACTCTAAAATCAAGTGGTAATAATAACGCAATGTTGACTGTGTTCTGGGACAGAAAGTATTCCCGATAATGAAAAATAATACATTTCTAAAATCGATATCTAAAAATTCTGAGCTTTGATGGGTGCCTTCCTCGACTCGAATCAAATGTTTTTGACCCCCGAAGCCATTGAAATAGTAATTGAGAGGAGTTTTATCGGATTGAGTACCTTTAATGTGATTATTTGATTCTGAAATAAGCATATAATGGAATCTTACGTTTTATGGCGCGGGCCGAGATGAAAACAAATGTTAAAGAGAATATGAAAACATGAAAAGTCGGAGTTGGCTTATTTGTGTTATTTCAACATGTTCTCTGAAATTCCGCACATTTTCTGCTTATAATACAACGTATTTTATGTAGATAATCTGCTTATAATCGCATCATTTGGAGTCGACAATGTGTGGAAAATGTGAGCGTTTTAGGTACATTATAAACTCATAATTGGTCATTTTAAGTATATTATGTACTGAAAATTACCCAAACAAAACAATTGAAGACTTTTCATGTGTACGCTTATTTCACAATCATTTAATCACACTATGTACCTATTTCACCTTATAAGCCGATTATGTGCGTATGTGTGCGATGATATGTTGCAGTATCTTGTGCATGTGTGGATGGTAAAACAATTATTCTTTTACCTACCTCTATCTCCTTTTTCTTATGAACTATAACGTGTCTCCATTCCCTTTGTCCCCTACATCCCGGAGAATACCACTCGTGCTCCACCAACACACACTGATGATTCCTTACGTTAAAGTCGGCAGCTCGGCAATCCACATGTCTCTTACATAAGTTGTTGCATTGGAGGATGTTTCTAGTTATTTCATCAGCGAATCCACCACAAACATTGCACCCTGCTTCCATGTCCATCACCTCAGTTTGCGTGGCCTTAATAACTAGCACGGACAACACACACATGTATGTGCGCACAACTAAGACAACCATGTCGAAACACTTGTGTTTTTGAATGTGTGCAACTCTTAATGGTGTCAAATCGGATGATATTGTTTATTTAGTAGCATCTCTGTGGCGAGAAATATCGACCACACGCGCTGAGCGCAGAATGGCGGGCACTAGCAAGAACACGACAAAACATTGGTCTCCGAATTTCTGTCCATACATTGGATGTTTGTGTGGATCAATGGACCAATCAGTCATCGTGCCTCCAAGACGTTACTGGCTCAGTGTGATATGTTCATTGCTTCGTACGTGTGCGAACAAATTATAAAAAAAAATTCGATAAGACCATGATGATGTCGGAATGGCACACACAGATATCCCCCATCCCCGATAAAGTTTGCTAAAAGTTTCGCCCATGTCGAGTGTTCGAACACACGACATCCTCTTCGGCCCTGACTATGATGATCGTATCGGGTATCCTCGACCGAACCACGTAGGCCAAGTGAACAGCATATCCTAACACAAATACGCACATAATCGACCTACACTGTGAAATAGGTACATAGTGTGAGTATTTGATTGTGAAATAAGCAGATAATGGATCGTATCCGTTATTTCGTTTTATGGCGCGGGCCAGTGAAAACACACGTTAAAGAGCTTGAACCTGAAAATGCGTGAGTCGGCTTATTTGTGTCATTTTCCGCATATGATCTGCTTGGATTCGACGCATTGCGAGTCGATAATGTGACTTAAACGCTCTGATTTTTAGCACATTATCGACTCAAAATACCTGGGCGCATGGGTGTTTCATTTATAGATTGGTAATTTTTGGGAAGATTAAAAGTCGAACTGCGACCGGAGGCCGAGTCCGGTAAAAGGTGTAGTTGGGAATTTCAATTTCGTTTATTGTGTTAACATAATGTCAATATTGTTGATTTTTTTGTTTGTGATAAACTATGCAAATTACAAATAAAAGAAATGAAAAAGATAATTTGTAAGTCTTATATTTCGACTTTTATAGACATATTTCGTTCTGCAGCCCACTGGGGGTTGTGGTCGGAGAGGGCCTAGTCGGCCGCCGGTTCGTTAATTGGGTGCTGGTTGCTATTTTTATTTTAACGGAATTCTGAGTTGGTCATTCGCAAAACCAATATATTTTATATTCTATAATTACAATCATGAGTATATTATCTTGAGCGCTTTACCGTTTCTGACATTGGTTTTCTTGTTGACACTGGTTTATATACATTTGAATTGGTGGGAGCACGCACTAACGTAAATTTAAGTGGCATAATTGACACGTCTGTTTATTGTCTGAAAGATAATTATAAGGGAAATGACACAACGAATTGAAGTTTGTAATGCTTACTTCGGTATTTCATATATATTGTAACGGGCCGAGTCAGATGGACTACCGTCTATTGTGTGTGTTTATGTGAAGTCTGCTTCTATTGAGTTTTGGCGTCCAAGTTGAAAAAATGTGGATATGTGAATTGTTAAATATCACATGCCATTTCAGGGACCATACACATATTGAATTAGTCGAGTGTTGAATATCTTTAGTCAGTGGATATCCAATCATCTTACTGTCATCGGAGAAGATTCACCCCGTGTGGGCCCGGGGTAGAATAGGCCTACCGCCCCACTGAGATGGGTAACAATCCCGTAATGTGGCACCCTGTTTGTCGTGGGTACATCTCCTGATGTGTGGTGTAGGAGTCGTGGAGGTACTAGGGCGGTCGTATTGCGTGAGGCATCGAAGCGGATACGACTTAGCTCATGATCCTCTTTGGTCCTACCTCACACCAAGACGGGTGGTCGAGGTGACCGGGCTCAATCAATCGGCTAGTCACGCCTCTACACAGTGTTTCAGATTCAATTTTTGTTATATGTTGTATTGCTTGTCTGATGTTTGAAGTGTTGTTTTCTGTTTTTCATGCAAGATGTTTCTTTTCTCTCTTGTCTCTTTTGTGTTCGTCCTGGTGATTGTTGAGTGTTGAATCCTGTATTGTTCTCGTCTGTCTCACCGTGAAGAGGTACCGGGGGCTGCTTTATGCAGTGGCTAAACGGGTCACCGCTTCAGCGATGTAACAGTCTTTGGCCCGACCAGAATTTTAAGGGTAGTTCACGGCGGCTGCTGGGCTAGTGGTCGATTATTTGCTTTTCGTATGGCAACTCAAAACAAAAAACAATGTATCACTCACAAGAATGATAACTCACCACGTTTCAATGATGCTGTGGTATTCCCTAGTACTTGGTTCTTGGCTTGGGAAAAGACCTTCTATATTTGTCATTGATAAGGCGCTACAAAGCATTGCTCGGCAATTGAAATATGTCAAGCCAATCAGGACTGGGCCAATAAGTGGTTCTCTCTTGATTGCATGTTCAAAGAATGTTCAATCTGATGCTCTGCTGAAATTAGCAACTGTTGCTCAAACACCAGTGTTGGTTACACCTCACAAGACATTGAATAGTAGCAGAGTGTGTTGCGGACCGGCGATATAGCTGATTCTTCGAAATCAGAAATACTGGCGGAGTTGACACCACAGGGAGTTACAGAAGTCCGTCGATTTACAAAAACTGTTGATGGTATTCTAGTTCCTTTTAATAGTTCTCTTCTGACCTTCAATCGGTGCAAACATCCGTCGAGATCGAAGGTTGGGCATGTGGAGGTAGATATAAGTACCTATGTTCCAATCCATTACGATATTTTAAATGCCAGGGCTATGGCCATGCACAGAGAGTCAAACAAAACTTGTCAGTAACTCATTAGCAATTAATTAATTTCATTGATTAATTTTATGCAGGTTTTATAACTTGGATGTCTTTTTTTGATATTCTGTTTTATATGGGTTTGCACAGTGGTCAGTTTCTGAATGGTTCTGACCCCAATTGAGCACTCTCGCTCTGATTTTGGGTGTTTTTATTTGTATATATTTAGTTTCATTTTAGTCCAATTAACGATTACCTCTATACACAGATGCTTCGCTTAATTCTGATTCAGTTTTCTCAACTGCGATGTGGGCTAACGGCTAAAACGACGTAAAATCCCTAACCAAACAAAACACAAAACGGAGAAGATTGGACACACGGGGGACGAAATGTTATCATAGTATATTACCCGATCATTATAGCAAAACAGCGTTAATGAAAACTCATTTTTTTTGTGAATGGATATCGATAGTCTATATTGGTAATTTTCTCCAGGGACCTGTGGGATGAATGCGAACGTGACATTGATGATTGATGTTATTCACAGAAACAACGGAAACGATGGTCGTGGCGCGCAACTCCGTGGGTGTTTATCGGAAACGATGGCCGTGGCGCGCAACTCCGTGGGTGTATATCGGACATTGGGAATAACAGCAGCCAGCTTGGTATTGTGGTTCGTCTTCCTGTCGTAGCACGGGTGAAAGTCTCAACCGTGAAATTCATTGTATGTTATCCGCCGGTTGGAGGATGAATGAACCTGTTCACGAGAAACGTATTTGTGAGTTGTCTTCCTGTGCTAGGACGAATAAAGGTCACAACAGGAAAAGTCTACGTGCTTTGTCCACGGGTGGGATGAATAATGAATGTCTCCACATCAAGCAGTTTTATCGTAACCATACTCAGAAACATGTCCTTTGTTGTCTACAAAGAGGTCGTCTTGGCTGTTTTCGCTACATTTGTTTCTGTGTGCAGTGGAGTCCTTTCTTTTGCATGAGAACAAAAACTATCTGATCAAATTATGTGTCGCGCCTTTGTATTTTCTTTGTCAACAGTGTAGGCCCAGCCTGAATGTCATAAACTGTCCAACCCTTGAATTATCTAACTATATATGTCAGGACGCCATTGAATTAAATCTTCAACTGGCCAGTATGGACATCCTTATTTGATAGAGCATTTTAGTTTCCATGGTGGTACATTTCCAGAAGAAAGTGGGGGAACAGATGTGTGATATATAAATTACCCAAAAGAACAAACAAGATTACGAATTATTAAGCAAGGCGAAGTTAACCGACGAATAGTTGCTATAATAATATGTAAACTGGTCTATATTTATAGATAAATCATGCGACGGTCCGCTTTGAGTTGTCAAACATTGTATAACATTAGGCAGGGGTGATGTGTGATGCGAATGTTTCTTGCAAAAGTTTGCACTATCACATTTACCACCGAGGGGGTTTCCCTTGGAATCGTGCATTCTTGGTGCATTCTTACATTATGTTATCAATATAAATGGCATTTGCGTATAAGATAGAGGAAAATTACCTAAACGTTGATCTTAGAAGACACAGTTATTTTACTGTAGATTCGTTAATTCACAGTATTTTTCGTTATTTCACTGTAGTTTTCGTTATTTCACTGTAGCTTTCGTTATTTCACTGTAGCTTTCGTTATTTCACTGTAGCTTTCGTTATTTCACTGTAGCTTTCGTTATTTCACTGTAGCTTTTTATAAATTTGGGTCAACCAATTGTTTCTTTCCGAGTGTTGTACTACTAAATTTGAAAATGCCGTATAATTTAGCAACTTTGAGCATTCATAATAATAAACCACATATAGTAAAACGAATAGCTGAACAAAACATCTGATTACCTGAAACGTCTCATGGGTGTCTGCAAATCGCTCGCAGCTTTCTGTCCAGACACTCATGAAATATTTCGGTATTCAAACGAACACTGTATGTATTCTCTATATCTTCCCTTAAAACGTGTGCATCACAAATGCTTGCTTGTCGTTACTATAACCCGCTTCACCATCGCTGGATGACTTATTTTGCTATATGAACCTTACCAACTGGGACGCGCATGCACAACCCGACTAAGATTGACATAAAACATAAAAATAAATTGATGATATAGTAAAGTTGCTGAAACTTTTCAGATGCATACCGCTATACACTATTTGTGTTTTCGTTGTCATATTTTGATATTAGAGATCTTTCGCGTTTTTAACGACCACAGATAATTATTACGAATAGCTATTTGTTGTATTTTTTTTCGGACGGTCCAAAAACATTTTCGCATAATTGACGACAACGAGTCTGTTTGATAGACAAACGTGCTTGATACAGGACTGCATGTCTTGATTATTTTGTACTTAATTATGCTGTTATCCGGTCATAGCTTAGTGTTCGCGGGCGTCAACTGTTTCACGACGACGAATGAATTGATTGCCACAAATAGATAAAAGGTAAGGCCACATGGCGACCACAATTTAAGGACATAATCTCATGGTCATCTCCCACGTTGAGGAGCTGAGAAACGATCACGAACTTGTTACTATATGATGTATTTGTGAGTTTTGTTGAAAATTCGGGAACATGTCTCTATTCCGAAGGTTCGCTATTCCGAAGGTTCACCATTCCGAAGGTTCACTACTCCGAAGGTTCGCTATTCGGAAGGTTTTCTATTCCGAAGGTTCGCTATTCCGAAGATTTTTTTTTAAAAGGTTAATTCTATATTCAAGTATTGAGAGGGTTCTTTATCACGAAGACTCTTTTTTATGAAGGAAATAACTTAAAACATTGAAACAATAAATGCTATTTTTTATTTTTTCGCGGGTTTCCTTGAGATTTAATGTCATTAAGTATGACGTTATTTTCCAATACATATTCACGTCAGGCAGCCCACGCAATTGGTCTTTCCATCGCGTATGGCGTTATATCTCAATAATCTTACAGGCAACAATACGTCAGCTGAAGGCGGTATTAAAACAGCGGGACTATAACTCTTAATGAATACTGCGAAGCAGAATGTCGTTGAATAGACGGGTATGAGTTGAACCTAACTGCAATTGTGAATTTGTATTGAATTGTAAGGCTACTTAATTTTCGAGTCATCGGTTATTTTTGATAGTGCCTTGATATCAGGTTTTAAACACATTGATCCGAATCGGCATCTCTGGTTTAGACTAGGTTTTATTCTAGACCAGGTTTAACTCCAGTTTAAACTAGGTTTAAGTAAGGTTTAAACTTGGTTTTACGGTAGATAAACTAGGTTTTATGGGAGCCAAACTGGGTTTTAGTGTGGTTAAACCAAGTTTTGTGATAAACTCAGTTTAAGTTTGTGGAATTCGATCTCAATTAAAAACTAGGTTTTATTGACGTGATAAAGTTATGGTAATATTAGTAATTGTTTGTGGTGAATTGGCTATATAATCATCAGTATAAGCTTCGGTATATGATTTATACGTACCACACGTCTCATCTCGAAAATATACCTTTAAGTATACTTTGAAAAAACATCAAAGTTAAACCACCCTACCCCAGGTTTTACTAAATCCTAGTTTTTTGGGTTTAATTATTCGGCCGATTTTTTTCGCCCAGTATTGATGTTGTTTCTTCGCGTATATGGGAGTGTTTATTTTGAATTGGGGGAGGAGTTTATGCGCGGGCGTTTGTCACTCAATGTACATGCTGGACAGTCTTAGTGGAATTCGGGGAGGCGATGTCGGTTCTTATGAGATAATTCTAACAAAATATGTGCCAGTGTGATGGATGATTTCTTGCTATATATGTTTGTTTGCAATTCGCTCGTTCGGATGTCGCTTTGGCGATTGAGAGCATGGAGGGATCGAACTGATCAGTTTGACACGTTAGACACGAACATGCCTTTTGAACTGATACCTTATTCACAAAAAGGTCTCTTTCGGTCAATTTGACGCATGGGTTGGTGGCCCGCCCAAATACCCATCAGAGACACCCCAGCCTTCACCCGGGGGAGGGTAACGGCCACCATGAGGGGGAATGGAGTATGGACTATTTATTTTGGAGAACTGTAAGGATTTCGGCCAATTTGATGGTATGGGTGGGTGGCTCGCCCCAAATAAACCATAGAAACACCACATCCTCACATACGGGGGGGGTGTACCATCCGAGGGGTGAACACGGGATATGGACCATTTTCGAGACCGGTAAAGATTTCGGCCAACCCCGATGACGGTGGGTGGCAGATCCCAAATGCCCCCCATAGAAACACCCAACCCGCACCCGGTGTCCATACCCCATTTTCACCCGCTCGGGTAGAACCACCCGCGGTGGGTGTGGGTGTTTCTATGGACTATATTTGATGGCGGGCCGCCCACCAATGCCGCCATATTGGCCGAAATCCTTACCGTTCTCGATAACGGTCCATACCCAATTTCGACACCCGGGTGAGGGGTGGGGGTGTTTCTATGATGTATTTGGGGCGGGCCACCTACACATGCCGTAATATTGACCGACAGAGGCATGTTTTTTGCGAATAATGAATAAAATGCTCCATACCCCATTTTCACCCCAGCAGGGTGGTACCCTCCAGGGAAGAGGGTAGGGTGTTTCTAGATGATATTTGGAGCGGGCCACACACCCCTGTCGTCAAATTGGCCGAAATCCTTACCGTTCTCGAACATGGTTCATATTCCATCTTCACCCCTCGGGTGGTAACCCACCCACCCCGCCCGGATGTGAGGGGTGGGGTGTTTATATGGGTTATTTGAGGTACCCTTCCCCGGGGTGAGGGCTGTGGTGCTTCTATTCAGTATTTGGGCGTACCAAATTTCCACCTCCTCGGGTGGCACCCCCCCCCCCCCCCCCCCCGGTGAGTGGTGGGTGGGGGATTCTATGGTGTATTTTGATCGGGCCACCCACTCCTGCGGCCAAATTAATTAGCCTAAATTCTTACCGTTCTCGAAAATGGTCCATACCCCAGTTATCCCGGGGTGAGGGGTGATGTTTCTATCGGGTATTTTGGGCGGGCCACCCATTCTTGCCGTCAAATTCGCCGAAATCCTTCCCGTTCTCGAAAATGGTCCATACCCCATTTTCACCCGTCCGGATAATACCCCCCGGGGGTGGTGGTGTTTCTATGGGGTGTTGTGGCGGGCCCCCACCCATGCCCTCAAGAGATATTTTTGAGTTCCAAAAGTCATGTTCGCCTGTTCTCCCAAAAATAAGCTCATATAGAACTTATTCAAAACACACGATATAAGCCATTATAGTGATTATTTTAATATGAATTCAGCTCTATACGAACCTAAATCGGAGACGATCGAAACAGTCGTATATGAGCTTATTTCAATTCATAAGCTCATACATGCACTATTACATCTACTTTTTTCATCGACACGACGTACCGGATGAACGCTCTTAAAATGTGTTTACACTGCTGTCCCCTCAGAAAATTCCTTTAGTCGGTGTGCCCAGTAAATGTCCGACCAGACATTTTGGCCAAATTTGTTCTGTCCCCGATGCCTGAAACTTTCGATACAATCAATCGAACGAGTCGGGCGATGTGCCAAACTGAACCATAGCCCTTCTTGAACAAAATAGGCGTCATGGTGTGAATAACATAACATAAATATTTTAGCCACAGCTTGATAACAACGGGTGGTGGGAATTTGGGTCATCTGATAGATAGTTACCTTGTCTCATATATGTTTTTAGTGTGGGAGTTCTATTGTGCCAAATAGCTGTTCTCTTGAAAATAAGCTCATATTGAACCTATTTCAAATAAGCCCATATCGGCATTATTTGAATCTGATTACGTTATATGAACAATACAGTCCAATATGGGATTATTTCCATACGAAATATGTCCATATTGGCATCATTTAATCGACCTGTTTTCATCGACACGGCTTCTTTGTTAAACGTTTTTAAGGCAACATGTTCAGGTAACATTGCTTTAGGTTTCACTGATTCATAAGTTACATTGGCACAAATATATAAATACCATTGCATAATGAATTATGAGTCTATTATGTTTCCAGCACCACATTTGGATGGGAAATGTTGGCTGTATTTAGTCATTTAGTCATGGAAAGCTGAAATGTTTGAGTAATATCAGATATCAAGCCGAAGAGCTATATGATGTTTGAAATCAATTGGATGGAAAATGTTGCCTGTATGGCAACCGAAGTGTTTATTAATGAAAGTGTAAATTCTCAGATGGCTGCCGGTAGCCATTTATTTTTATTTAAAATCGTTCAAATTCGATAGCTCCCATTTAGTGGTGATCCTAGACATTCCAGTAAATTTTCAAAACATTTTTTATTAGTATTCATACAAACATTGACGGGTGCATCCATGTAATGACCTAGGCAACACAACACATTGTTATTAGTATAAAGTTTCCTCTTTCCGTGAATCGATTCCCACCATGCGACCAGCAAACTGGAAAATAGCTACGCAAATGATGGATCCAAAATTTGAACGTTTTATTTTCTAAAAAGCGAGGATTTCAACATAAAATTAACTCTTCGAATTGGATTAAAGAATATACGGCGCACTTAGGTGTCGATAATGTGACTAAAATGCTCTCATTTTCAGCACATTATCGACTTAAAAGGAGGCGATTCTAGGCAGATTTTTTATCTAAAACAAGTTCCTTATAATCAGATAATTTTCGGATTGTCGGGAGAACACGCTGTTCCGGTGTACCCTCCTTAACATGTGTTTTCACTGTGGCCCGCGCCATTAAATGAAATAACTGGTATAAGTCCATTATCTGCTCATTCAGACTCAAATAACCACAGTATGTACCCATTTCACATTATAGGTCGATTATGTGCGTACTTGCGCGAAGATATGTTGCAGTGAGATTTTTCACCCGCTCGAGAACGGAATGTTTCGTGAGAAATTTCGTTCTCGAGCAGGTGACTAATCTATTCAATGTCTTCTGGGACAGCGGGCGACAACTGTTTACTGTTGTTCTACTGTCTTAAATATTTTTGTTGATCAGTATATATCCGAAAGATTCTATTATATTACCAATCGACTTTTTATAATGGTCCAGAGAGCCGGTGTGGTGTCCGTGTGCGCTACCTTGATTCATCAGGATCCGACATTCTCTTTGTCATAATGACATAAAAGATACAAACATTGATACAATGTTCCTCCACCCAGCACATGATATATAATCTAATGTCTTGTCACATCCTACTGATACGTATGGTCGATATGTCTTCGTTTCTAAATAGTCAAAGGGGTGGACCTGGAGGTTCGACCAATAGCCAAGATTCAACGATCAATATATCAATGCGCACTATAAATAGTGCAACCTGAGGATTCAAGATTCACACGGAGGAAGTGCGAATTATCACATTTAATATGGGTGAATTCTTGTTGGTTATGTCCGTCAAGTTTAATCGAGCGGAACTGTTGAAAACAGAAAATGGTTGTGATGTATGTGGTGGCTACGCAGAAGCAAGAACGAGGAACATTCTCCAGTGCGAGAATTTATGTAGCAGACACGTTGACTGCCGGACTGCAGACTATAACGTTAGGACGCACCGATGTGTGTTTCTGGAAAATAACTGATATAGCCCACATTGCCGGAGACAGATGGAATGGAGGCATATGAGTGTTGGGAACGACCGATATTCCCAGGTAAAGGTACATATAATAGTCAATTCCTGAAAAAGTAGCCGCGTAATGTTCCAACGCGAAAACAACCAATAACGATTTATCACCAATCACTGATAAAATGCATTGTGTGAAATTTCGCATATATAATAAGTATTGTAAGTTATGGTAGCTACAGTCACCATCAAAAGTGAAGAAGGTGTCCACTGGAGACTCTCTTGTTAGATTAATCATATGTATTTGTATAAATTTATTACATGATCCTACCTTTATTCCATTCAATAAACCCATTCAATAAATTGTGGTATTAAACGTTCGTTTAATAACAGGAAATAGTGCCAGATGACCTTTGACTTCCGGTTTGTCGTCTGATTACATTCCGTACGCTACGTCTCAAAAATACTATGGTTTCCAATATTTTCCAACAAACTATAATGAATGATGAGTTTGAAAAGTTATGTCATTAATTATTCGCCATTAAATACGCCAAATAGTCTTTATTTATCTGGGAATATTTCTTTACGCAGGCAAACAACGCATATAATTACGTGAAACGTCATCGCATGACGTATAGAAGCCGATGTTAGTCGTCCCATTTATTGATTTAAGTATGTTTTGTCGAGGTTTTGGATCATGTAATAAATATAATCTACAACTCGTCCCCAGTTCATAGCGGTATTTACAAAACTCGTCCAGTATATTAGGTCTGAACCTCACCAAAGGCTCGGTCCAGACCTAATTTACTGGACTCGTTTTGTAAATTCCGCTATAAACTGGGGACTGGTTGTGTATCCTCTAATTTGTGAAACATAATATATAACACAAACATGTTTACAGATGATGTGGATGGAGCAGAAGTGCTTGTCACACTTATGGGAACCATCTCTTGTTTGCCCAATGGTGATTTATTCCTTATAATTATTCAGTTTATCATTCATGTGTATTGTATTTGCTCCACCAAAGAGGAAGATATCTAAACAAAATTATCTTGATCTATAATGTTCTGGATCTTCAAGAAAAAGCCAAATAAAGAACCAAATCAAGAACATAACAGACATTCTGGTTCCACATGTAACAAAAAGTTGTGTCCTGAGGGGTGTGGCCTGCTTTAGTTATCTGGTTCGCCGGATAGAACCAGAACATGGAACCAAATTGTTCCTTTGGATTCCCCATTTGGTTCATTAAATGGCTACAAGGCACAAATTATGAGTGCTTGCGGAAGCAATGTCCCGTGCCAATACATGTATGTGTGGGTTATATACACATGTTTGATGTTTCTTTGTGTCTTAATGTTTTATTAGTGAATAGCTCTGCCGTTTAAAATTGATATCACACGATGTTGGTTCACCGAAAGACCCCGAAGATGTTCTGATTGATATCACACGATGTTGGTTCACCTACAGACCCAGAAGATGTTCTGATTGATATCACACGATGTTGGTTCACCGAATAGACCCCGAATATGTTCTGATTGATATCACACGATGTTGGTTCACCGAATAGATCCCGAAGATGTTCTGATTGATATCACACGATGTTGGTTCACCGAATAGACCCCGAAGATGTTCTGATTGATATCACACGATGTTGGTTCACCGAATAGACCCCGAAGATGTTCTGATTGATATCACACGATGTTGGTTCACCGAATAGACCCCGAAGATGTTCTGATAGATATCACACGATGTTGATTCACCGAAATACCCCGAAGATGTTCTGATTGATATCACACGATGTTGGTTCACCGAAATAACCCGAAGATGTTCTGATTGATATCACTCGATGTTGGTTCACCAAAAGACCCCGAATATATTCTGATTGTTATCACACGATGTTGGTTCACCGAATAGACCCCGAATATGTTCTGATTGATATCACACGATGTTGGTTCACCAAATAGACCCCGAAGATGTTCTGATTGATATCACACGATGTTGGTTCACCGAATAGACCCCGAAGATGTTCTGATTGATATCACACGATGTTGGTTCACCGAATAGACCCCGAAGATGTTCTGATAGATATCACACGATGTTGATTCACCGAATAGACCCCGAAGATGTTCTGATTGATATCACACGATGTTGGTTCACCGAAATAACCCGAAGATGTTCTGATTGATATCACTCGATGTTGGTTCACCAAAAGACCCCGAATATATTCTGATTGTTATCACACGATGTTGGTTCACCGAAAAAACAGGAAGATGTTCTGATTGAAATCACACGATGTTGGTTCACCGAAATACCCCGAAGATGTTCTGATTGATATCACACGATGTTGGTTCACCGAAAGACCGTGAAGATGTTCTGATTGATATAACACGATGTTGGTTCACCGAAAGACCAGTAATATGTTCTGATTGATATCACACGATGTTGGTTCACCGAAAGACCAGTAATATGTTCTGATTGATATCACACGATGTTGGTTCACCGAAAGACCAGGAATATGTTCTGATTGATATCACACGATGTTGGTTCACCGAAAAACCATGAAGATGTTCTGATTGATATCACACGATGTTGGTTCACCGAAAGAAGCTAGGCCGTGTTACCAGACAAACCTTGAATTCGGTAGGTTCTTTGAAGAACCAAGCAGGATTTATCCAGATGGAACAAAAACTGTGGAACTGTTTGGTGCTATGTTGGTGCTATGTTGGTATTTGGTTCTCTGAGCTCTTTTCTTAGAGTGCACTCCACTATATATGTTCCATGCCACCAATGATGTATTTAAAAGAATAATATTACTCCAAATTCCATCCTCTGCAACTTCAAAGTACCGATTCAAGAACATCGGATAATCAACAAAACTCTAACTGGTAATCTAAATTACGTTCATACTATGGTACCATGCAATATTGTAATAAAAGCGAAATATTCGTGTTTTATCACTTGATCGCAGGCAACTGTGAGTAATATTGTAAGACACGGAAATGTGAACACATCTTACACACTAATATATGACTATCTCTCATGTTTAGATAAGCTTTATTGATAACTCAGTCGTACTATTATGCACAAAATATATAGTCATATACATGTATAACATATTTACAGTGTATGTACATAATGTGACATTTGGCCGTCGAATTCGGGGTCCTTTGTGTAATATCATCATTATTATCATCATCAACATGATGATGATGATCATCATCATCATCATCGTCGTCGTCATCATTACGGTACTCGTCGCCCTCATCACCGTCGTCGTCGTCATCGTCATCGTCATCTATCATCATAGGTATTTCTGTAAACCTAATTTGATAAAAATCGCAAAATTCTTCAAAATATATTCATTTTCCTCAGTAAGTAACGCATATAATTTGTCATTAGTTGGGAAGTCATAATACGTCCCTGGTTACATAGCAGTGCAATTTGAAAGGTTTGGTTTTGCAGTTATTGAACTAAATGATGATCTGTCACATTTGTGATACTGCTCTGAGTACGTATGTTTCTGATTCTAGAAAAGTTCACAGAATCAATTCATTTCTGTTAAATCCCATTTATCTGTTTAATTGTACATATATTACACGATTCAAGATGAAACAGCATGGATAAAACTGTGTTGTTTGGCCATGTTTTTTGGGCGCCCAAAATTCCATATTTAATCATGCTATGAGACCCTGCTTCCGCTTGCTCTCTCTCTCTCTCTCTCTCTCTCTCTCTCTCTCTCTCTCTCTCTCTCTCTCTCTCTCTCTCTCTCTCTCTCTCTATCTCTATCTCTTTCATGAGGTAGACTAAAGACAATTTGTATAGCTGTGATCATTTGTCCCTCTTGTACTCTGTAATTTGTAAATTTCATTCGATTTTGCTCATTTTGGCGGCCAATGTGGGAAAGACTTGCTATATAGATGGTTTACAAGTGTGCATTTTCTGTTTATATTTCAATTTATAACTAATTTTCTACAATTGGTGCACCTACGGAAGAAATTCGAACAGTTTTCGACGCTACCGATGGCCATCTTGGACGCCATGTTGAATTGTGAATTTTCATCAACGGATTTTAGAGGATTTTGCATATTTTGATATGCAAATCTGTCTGCACAGTTTGAGACCAAAAACTGCTTCTTTGGTTCTAACCGCCTGGCGAACATACTACCATTGCAGACGGCGTGCCAATCGAACCACTGCGACTCATCTGCGGTGTGTTCAACTGATGAAATCAAGAACAAGGGTTACGAATGCCAGCCAATCAGTTTCACACGCAAAGGTAAGTTTGGCTGAATTGTAAATACAAATATTTTACTCGGCACCTCTCGGCATAATCGATGCCGCGATGGCTCACTTGCTAAGACGTATAGCTCATTAGGACAACAATAGCCGCCCAGCGGCATCGCTACATAATTGTAGGCAAATAATCATGAAATCAGGAATATAGGGATAATAGCTATTCGATCAGGATTATGGGGGAAATATTCATATAAGAAATGAACGGCGCGTTATCAATGTGGTCTGGGATTTTTACCGCGAGAAAAATTCAGCAAACTGCATGTAGGAGTATGCTGGATTTTTATTGCGGTCAAAACGACTGGCCATGTCTAATCCGCTCTTTATGATTTATATATTTATATTCATTATGAATTAGGAGTTCAGTTCGAATCCTCGCTTTTTATAAAACGAAACATTGAAGTTTTGTATTAGTAAACCCATTCAATATGGGGGCTATTAATGTCCCGTTATTTTGCTGGTCACATTGTGGGAATCCGTTGAAGCTATTTCGAAGTAGAGTACCGATGCGACGGAATGTCCGGTTTCATTTTAAATGAGTGTAGACGTGTTAATTTCAATAACGTTAACATGTGAAACCGACAAGTTTTGGTTGTGGACAGAAATATACAACAGACTGTTCCGCCAAATAAGAATATGCGTGTGAAGTCTGATGAATATATAGCCCGAAGGAAAATTATCAATTAATACGGAAAAGCGTGGCTATTAGAACTCCCGAGCTTAGTAACAAGACACATCACATACATGTGTGTAGAATGTTTATATACTAACTGCATAATAATGTTATTGTGCACCCATTTTGGTTCACGTTGTTGATTTAAGAAGGTACAATAGGAAACTTACACGCATAGCACGGTTTTATCTCAGTCATCACACACAAATTTAATAGCATATTAAAATCATTAATTATGCAAATTTACCAACACCACAGTCCGCGATTGTTACGAAAGACTGTGGTTTATAAAAGGAGCGTTTTCAGGAATTGTCAAGGAATCTATGCACGCTCAGAACTTCGTAGTTTTCTACGGATCGTTTTTGTTCGGTGATATCAGGGGTCAATGTGTTCATGTACATACGAACGACATTAAATCAATGCGTTCATGTGTTTATGAACACATTTACTCAGGGGGCCTGTCTATCGCAACGCTGTGGGGAAATTGGAAACAATACTAGGTGTATGTAAATATGTGTATGAAAAATAAATAAATAACAATGGCAAAGCAACAACCGCCGATTCAATCTTGAGTTTGTATATGTATATTAGTTGAAAGTCGTGTTTGTTTAAGTCATTTGCTGGCTTATAGATTTATTTACGAGAGTTAGTCAATAGAATCTTGTTTTGTCTCACGGATGAATGAATGTACAGCTAAGATAAAACAAAATGCGTTGTCGCAATCACATACTCCAAAAATCTAAATGTTTAGTGAGTAAATGTTATAAGGAGGTAATTTATTTAATAGGCGAATTCAAGGGGGTTGAATCTAGGTAACAATCAAAATGATAATGAAAGACATTTTCTTCTCCGTTTGCACATACGACTCATTGCTGAAATGCTTGTAACCTCAGTTTTCCTATGAAAAGTTTCAAGATTCGCAAGGCATGCACATGCAGATTTTCAGGATCAATATATTTACTGAGTAGCGATAAGGTGTCCCTAACAATATGAAAAGAGCGAGCATTGATTTAATTTTGTTATACAAACTTGATAAATGTTCTAAACATTCAGCATGTGCATTATATGACATTCCATAAAACGTTTCCTCCCATAAAAATACACAGGAACACATACACAGGTCGGCCTTTGTTGGCTTGGCGGGCGATGTATTGAATTGGTCGCTTTGATAAGCGACGTATTGAATTGGCTGCATTGACGGGCGATGTATATATTGAATTGGATTCTTAAACGGGCGACTTATCGCATTGGTTGCCTGACGAACGATGTGTTGGGAATTGGTTGCCTTGACGGGCGATGTATTGAATTGGTTGCCTTGACGGGCGATGTATTGAATTGGTTGTCTTGATTGAATTGGTTACAGATAATGAAGAGGAAATCAATTGTACAGTCATTAAGTTGAACCTTAGTCAGCAAACCTCCAACTAGCTTGGTGTCTTGTCTTCACATATGTCACATAATGGAACATAATTTGTTCCATAAAGTTAGTTATAATTAATGATATAAGACCATGTTCCATATATCACAATGAAGAATAAACCAGCCACATATATTTCACCCAACACATCCCAATGAAATATTGATATTCATTCTAGTTCAGATGCTTTGGCAAAAATAGAACAGGGTTGGATCTGAAATTGATCTCCGCTCCGGGGGAGGGGGCGATTACATTCATTACGCTGGGCTATAATGGGTAAATTACCCTGGGCAAGTGAATGGAATGATTTTTGGTGACCGGAGTATAGCACAGTTACAACAGTTTACTGAAAACGAAACATAATTTTCTATTGAGAGAATTTGACAAAACTCACATTGGACGTGTCGAACGGACGAAGACTTAAGTAAATGAGCAAAAATATATGATATTCACAATGAAACTAACGAGAATATTGTCTTTCATGGAACAAGCAAAATACCTAATTTTAGAACAACCTTGACAATAAGTATCTTAAACATTGGATACATAATTTTAACCGTCATCCAATTGAATTATATCTTTCAGAATTATATATTATATAAGCATAACAAATCATAAAAAATTAAATTAATTTAATCCATTACATAAATATTTTCCATGTACTTTCTCAGTTGACAACAGCGCGGAAAGTGACGCCACATTACAATACGCGCGCAGTTGCACCACTTCGGTCGTAGGTGTAGCGAGCGTAGTCCGGTGTATTTACGCCCGGTCATTCCATTCATTAACCATTGTAGCCGAGCGTAATGAATGGCCCGGGTGAGTCTACATGGGGTGAGTCTCGAGTTAATCTGTGGTGAGTATGGCTGAATCTGGGCTGAGCTGGAATGAGGCTGGACATAATTATGCGGATGGGAATTGTATTGACTAAAACTTTACCCTCCAAACAATAATAATTCTGAGAGCTAATGTTAATTTTTTTTCTTCATAATAGCTAAACAATGCAACATACAACATCAATCCCGGCCGATTGTTATGAAGTGCATGTGTCGGGCGGAGTAACTTCCGGTATTTACACCATTTATCCGTATGGAATCCAGGGTGTACAAGTGTACTGTGACATGGAGACGGACGGATGAGGCTGGCTGGTAAGTCGACATGTATATAAGACTAATACAAATATTTGTGTGAAAGGCATATAATTACACAGATGTTTTTCTATCGCAGTTTTCTCAAAATTATGATTTGACCTAGCAACACCTAAGTTAGTTACCCCCCCCCCCCAAGAAATTTGGGGGACTATTAGAATAGCCGATGTCCGTTCTTCCTTCCTTTCCTTCGGTCGAGACGTCCGTCCGTCCGTTCGGAAAGTTTCCGGTTGATAACTTTATTTTGGTTTATCGGATTCAAACCAAATTTGGTATGTGAGTTTATCAGCTCAAAATACAGGTCAAGGTCGAATATGCATATGGTTCGGCCGCCCTATTTTCGCCGGAGTAATGGCCCCATTTCGAATTATAATTTTGTCGTTTTGTGGTTTCCGCATAATAACTTTAGTTTGTGCAATCGGATATGAAACAAATTTTGTATGTGAGATCATCAGCTCCAAATACAGGTCAATTTCGAATATGCGTTTCGACCGCCCATTTTTTCCCGGAGTCACCAGCGTAGAAATTTGGAAGGGGTTATCAATCGTGTGAGCCGATTGTACGGGCGGATTTACCTTTAAATGTATTTATTGTGTGTCTATGGTTACCGATCCTTTCGCAGTTAAAAGGTCGCTTTGTTTCATGTATTCAATAATAATAAAAGATGGCAAATAATAATTTCCTTTCCAACTGTTACCGGAATAACATGCATGTGGTAATAACTTGCTTCACTTGTAATAATCGGATGGTTAATAGCCTACTGCTAATCTACAAACTTAAAAATTCAATTTACAAACTTACAAAGAATGCTAAAATACACATTAGATACTGTATAGTGTATTTTGTATGATCTTATTGTTGGCTTGTCTTCCGCGTCAGCTCCATTTTGTTTTCGTTACTTGACTGGCCTTGAACTCCTTTTATCGCGAATGTTCTTCATAGACATAATCTGACAAGACAATTTCGTTCAATCGTTAGAACTGGATACCACGGAAATGGTGTTTGAACATTAACATTTATACGCCCATAAATGCAACAAAAAGACGTTCATTACCTATATGTCTGACAATGAGTGGACAGATTTCCCTGACTAAACTGCAATGCGCAATTTATCGAAATGGGCCGAATTGTTTTGGAGAAATCTAACTTCGCATGCAACATGTTAACAGGGAGGTCAAATGTACTATATTGATAGGAATTTCCAACATACAGTACCAGTCAGAAGAAGTGGTATATTGAGGCGCGCGTTTATTGCGATTTGAGCGCGCTTAAATTCAAAAAAGGCGCGATTATAGCGCAATACCAAAAATCTGTCGCGCTTATTATTGAGATATTGAGCGCAAAATATTGCGATATTAAGCGAGAAACATTTCATACAAGCCCGATAGTGTTATATGTATATTAGATAAATATTGTGCATATAGTGTACATATAGTGTACATATAACATTTACAACTATAATTATATACAAATCTAAAACATTGTCTCTATTTATGCACTAAACAATATAGAAGAAGCAATCATTTGATTTAATTGTCTCAATTTTGAGCGCAAGATGTCGTAAAATTAAGTGCGAAATATTGCGATATTAAGCGCAAAATATTGCAATAAAATCGCAAGCGGCGCGCTTATAAGCGTTTCCACTTGAAATATTATTGCGATATTGGGCGCGAAAATAGCGCGCTTAATATACCACTTCTTTTGGCTGGTACTGTATTCTCATGAATCTGGTAAGTCGTGTCGATGAAAAAATGTTGATTAATTAGTGCCAATATGGGTTTATTTCGTATTGTCCCATATTGGACTGTCTTCAATAATACCAATATGATTATTTCGCTCATTAAATAAGCCCGTTATGTACTTATTTTCTCGAGAACAGACTGGAATTTTCATTGCAGGTATATAGTTATATGTATATTTAGTGGAGAGCAAACCCGTATAATGTGTCCACCTAATGCGCATACGATTGTCCACTTATAAACGGACAATCCTTACCTAAAATGGTCATTAATAAATGGACAATCCAACGACGCGTGGCACGCGAGCTTGGGATTGTCCACTAAATCACGACATATATCGATAATCCTGCATGTTAGCTTCATATTAAATCTGAAGGGTAATAACTCTATAAAGAATGTAACTTTACTAAATAACGGAGTTTGTATGAGAAATTTGCAACACCACATCAGATCAACTCTTGTGAAATATAAGTCAAATTCTTCCCTTGGGTGGGTGGGCTTGGGCGAGGTTTGGGGTACGCTCTTTAAAAACACTTCTTCGAATATTTCCGTTATTTCGTCAAAAACACTTCTTCTCATACAAATCACCGTTATTTAGTAAATTAACATTCTTTATAGAGTTATTGCCCTTCATATTAAAGATGAAGCTAACATGCAGGATTAGCTGTACATGTCTTCATTTAGTGTACAATAGAATGCTAGACGTTTCGGCTCCTGGGTGTTTCGGCACCTGGGGTTGCCGTTCGGCACCTGGACGTTTCGGCACCTGATTTTTCGGCACTTTGGACTTTTCGGCACTTGCTAATTTTCAGACCAACGAAATTATGAGTGAAGACTAAATTAGTTTTTTTATTCTTTATTTCAATAAAATATGATAAAACATGTAACATGGTAACAAAAATAAACACTTGGTGGAACGAATGGCAACGATGATCAACGATGGTGAACATATACAGCGCACAAGTCATTCAATTCTACGGAAAGAATGCTGATCTGAATAGCACAACATGTTATGAACATGCATGTAGCACAATGTCTCTAGTTGTGAATATACAGGCCGGCAGAAGCTTCCAGGATGGAGGTTACTGAGATGCGCCTCTCTGCGTAACGGTACCATAAGTCAAATAACTTCGCCTGTGTCTCGCTGGATGTCTTCGCTGGTTTCGGAAAATCTTCGATTCTGACAACAGCTTCAGTGTCATTGGGATGTCCTGCGACTCAAGGTACAGCTCTTTAATCAGCAAATAGAAGGGCACCTGACCACTGATGTCGAACACTGGGCCGTCTATACATTGGTCGCCGACGTAGGACATGACTTGTTTCAGCTTTGTTGAATTGTTGTCGACGAGGCCACTGAGGTAGTCGAAAGTCGGAGTAATATGCTCGGCTGGCAGAAACGGCAAGGAAAGCACCTTCCGCAGAAAGTGATGAAAGACAACTTTAGTGTTTGGTCCCAAACAAATAGTAATGTATACGACGTTTTATATGTTTTATATTTAATTTAAATTTGTACAAATAAAGAGTGTATTTCTTTCTGTTTTTGTATTCTTTTGAGAATTATTGTCAATTTAATTTATTTTATTTAAATGTAATATAATTTTACACACCTGAAGGCCGACATCTTGAACCTTCCTGAACACGGCTTGTGACCAGTGGAAAGCACAACCACGAATCTGGTACCCCGGAAAACGTTGTCGAATGGCCTGCCACATTCCAGCCTCGAAGTCTAAGACGAATCGTTGGAGTCTGATGGTTGATGGTAGTCGTTTGTCTATTGCTCGGAGCACTGAATAGTAGTCAGCTTTCTTCCTACCTTCCATGATGACGAACACCAAAGGGATCTGCTTGTAGTCGTCGTTGCATTTTACGAATGAGTGGATGGACAGACGTTGAGACCATGGTTTGTTGATGACACGGAATGTTGCATCCAGGTACCAGACTTTGGATTTGGCGAGAAGTTGAAGTTGGCGCTCAAACGGGAACCACCATTGTTTGTAATACAACAACACACGGTGAACATCTGCATTCAATGTCGCATATATGTGACTGTGTAAACATGCTTTAGTATATACTATACCCAATTATAACAAACGGCGAATATAAATGCATCATCAAAGTCAATATTATATATGAAAAGAAAAGAAAATCAAATAAGTGCCGAAACGTCTCCGATGAAGTGCCGAAACGTCCAAGTACCTGGGCCGAAACAACCAAGTGCCGAAAACCCAGGTGTCGAAACGTCCTGCACCCGTACAATCCCAAGCTCGCGTGCCACGCGTGGTTGGATTGTCCATTTATTAATGACCATTTTAGGTAAGGATTGTCCGTTTATAAGTGGACAATCCTTGAAAAATTGACTGAATCGGACTGAGTACCTTTAATATGTACCTGGTTCGCGCGGTTACTGGTTATCATAACTCACATGTTCAGTGTCACCATGTAAACAATATTTATTCTAGCTGTCACGTGTACACGAATATATAATAATTACACTAGGAAGATGATTATAATTACGATTTATTTTTATGTGAGATATAGAGGATCTGACAACAAGCAGGTTACTTTTTTAAAGTCATCTCATCGGTGTGTTACTTCTGAATAGGAAATTATTTCATTATGGTTTTATGTCAATTAGTACGTGCCAAGTTGGCTTGGTCCCAATCAAAAATAATTAATGAATGTAGCTAAGACATTCCAACTAAAAACTTGCTATGTCAGTACATTGCATATTTCCCACAAAACGACAAATCTTCTGCTTTGACTGAATACTGAATAAGTCGAACTTTACTTCCCCAAGATCGGTATACGCTGCAATATTTTGGCCTTTCGATTCAGATGATTTTCTCAGATCAAAGAGAGCAGAATAATTATGCTCCCACGTGTGTAGCGAGTCTGGTGTCGCTTCGTGGTGCTGTCAGACTCACCGGTTGGAGAACGGCCGCATGGGAGCAGCCAACAGTTCAAAGTCGCTGATGAAAAATATTTCAAATGTTTTTTCTCTCCAAATTTCTAAATGTTTTGCTGCAATTAATAAACTGCTGGGTCTAAACGGCATATTGTTGCAGTGATTATTGTTCGGATAGTTGCTACAATCGCAACCAATACTCTGTCTAAATTTCCCAGTTGATTCAGGCATAAACTTATTTCGAACTGTTGACATTTTACCAACGTTGCGTGGTGAGATCACATCCCACCACATCCTCCAGTTTCCACCTGTTGTATCGATGACGAATGAAAAAGCACTGCTAAGATTATGTATTTAACTTGCAGGGAATCTACTCATCAACGTCATGACAAACAACCGCCAGCAGACTCTACGGATAGATCTCGAAGACTTCGAGAATCAGACGAGATTTGCTCATTACAACAAGTTTTCTATCAGCAGCCCGGTGATTCAGTACATATTGAACGTCGATGGTTACCATGGCGATGCAGGCGAAAATGAAATAATCAGATAAACTTTGATATTCCATGGTTTCAAATGTAAACATACAGTAATTTATCTCCTGTCCGGTCCGATACAGCATCACACCACATTTTACGATTGCGAACGTTGTTAGAAAACACATAGTCCGGTTGTTGATAAGGTACCCCTGAACCCCACCACCATGACTTAACTTCACCCCACTCACTTTCTTCGTCATTATGTCCCTCAACTCGTATGCCATATTAACATAAAAAAGTGACCGTGTACACACCAGACAAGATAGTGTCAAACATGCAAATTATAGAGAGAACATTTGTCAAATGTATACAAATGTATATATTGTTGTGAAGCTAAGACATGATGCCACATATTAGTGCAAAATTGGAACTCCCCGTTCACGATGGCCGCCAAAATGGCCACCGGAAGTAGAATACTGTATATTTGTCCAACATATTGTCATATTGTGGGGTAGTGCCATATTGGGAGTTGTGTCATATTGTGATTTAACACGTTCATTTCATATCGCACATTTTAAATATTAGGTTGAACAAAAATTGGTTCAAAGAAATCGGGATTTTTTATATGGAGTGCATGAAAATACTGGGGGGTTAATACAAGATTCCATTATATACCACAGATGTGAGAAAAGCTCATTACTAACATTGATTCAAAGCACGGTAAAGTCTGGCGAAAATAATTGACCATAGGTGATTTAGCGGGGTTTAATTATATCCTGTCATATTCCCAACAGGTAAGTTGTATGAAGGATGTTAAATGTAACTGAGCATGCAAATTTTGGATGGAAAATAGATTACCAGTATGAAAATGGTAGACATATCGGCGCCAAAATAGCCAGCAGATGGACTGTAATTAAGGTAAAAGATAACACCGCTGGACCATCGCTGGGTCCGGAGAATAGTTTCAGACTTAATGCCAGAATTTAATTACACACATGCCATCCTGCGTGCATGAGAGTAATCTAGCATGAATCATTAATATAACATATGTGGGTGAAATTATGGCCAAAGCAAGTTATGCAAAGTAGCCTGTCCATCACATGATTTGAAAACTTCTACACGTGCCATAAGACGATTTTGTTGGATTGAGCTAGAACCGAGGATGTTCATTGGTGCTACTGACAAAATGACTACCTCAAGCCACCGTGCAGAACAGGGGGTATAAATATGGATTGTGTTGGGAAATTCGTCACTTTCGAACGAATAAATTCTCAGCACAACTATTTATACTGTTCTGTTCATTACTTTAGGTGAGTTAAAAACTAAGATACTTTTTGTTTGCAGATTAATACACCATGAATATTTGTAATAGGCGAGATATTTTCAATGTGAATATGTGAATCTTGTGAGTAAAGTTTTTCTGTTAAATCCGGAGTTTGTTCAACGGTAACACATTTGTATTATTATTGGCGATTATGAAACATGCAAATCTTTCATCCGGGTTCCGGGAAATTTTGTATAGCCATGTTCAGGTGTAATGTTTGTCTACTAATTTGATATATTTGTGTATCACATTCTTCAGTTTCGCAAATAGGGTTTAGGGGCCACATATAATTCAAATTATCCCGGGTTTGTCATGGAGTGTTCAATACAAGGCTATATTCCATTTCCGAAGCCATACAATGCCCAAATAGTTCGGGGACAGTTAACTATATATAATCGCATCTACGCGCTGGCAAATGTGTTTCCCCATCACATGTATTATGTATTACTTCAATGTTATTATAAGCATAGATCAATATATGTCTGAATTCATCCATCCAACCAATCAATCTAAGTTGCATGCACGGGCTATGCTTGAGGACCAACATATGCTTAAATCTAAATAAAGATTGATTGATTGGTTGATTGACGAATGGTTGCTGAATTGTTACCACTATTTATTCTGTTACTGCCATTCTAATTATAATGCTAAAATTGGTTATTACTTTTTGGACTTTCGAACGAATAAATTCTCAGCACAACTATTTATACTGTTCTGTTCATTACTTTAGGTACCAACAGCCTACCAAGCTAATTTCCCCAAAGATGAAAATCTAAACAAGATGGCAGCGGATTATAATTAAAGAAGGGTTTCACCCACCACACCCGAATTCCGCACTGCCACACTGTTGTCAGAATCCACCGGGCAAGACAGATCCATCAAGGAAAAATCAATACGAGGGACCAATACATCGAAGGACAGATCAGGACTGTTTCGACGGCATGCAGGAGGGGCCGACTTCATAAAAGGTCGACAAAATAGACGGCAGTATTTCAACAATGCAATAATTATCTGTGCGGACATACCTCCTCTTCTATGGATTCAGAATAAAATTTAGGAGCTGTTGTTCGTGCAATCCAAAGGATACAGATTCAAATTCTACACGGAAAACTTGTGTGTGATTCTCAAATCTGTATAGGTATTTGATTCATATAATTAATGCAAAATATTAAGCAGAACACATAATTTATTCATTTTAATCCGTGAAATTTTCGGTAAACTGAATAGTCTAATGGTGGAACGCACTGTGGGTGACAACAACCGGTAGAATTTTTAAACATATCCAATATATATGTTCGCATTAGTTGGTCTAAAATTATGACAAGGCAAATTCATTTTCACTGACCTAAACCCTAGGCAGTGCAAGATTCATTTCCCCATATATCGATTGCATAACAAACGCTCTTTGTTAGATATCGCAACGAAAGCACATTCGCTCTTTATTAATCACATGAAGATAGCATAGACGCTCTTTGTTATTTACCGCAATTAATAATAGACGCTCTTTATTATATACCCCAAATGAGAACACAGACGCTCTTTATTAATCACAAGCAGATAGCATAGACGCTCTTTATAATGAATAAGTGAAGGCATCATCGACGCTCTTTATTATATACCACAGCGGGAGCACCGACGCTCTTTATTGTACTTCTCGACACATAGAACACATAGCTTCTTTGTTTTAATCTGGGCCAGTTGGTCAGTTGATTTTCATGGGTCGGTGTTTCTACACGCCGTGGGACAATTTCTCGGTGAAATCAAGTCTCTGCGTGGTCATTCCTCCACCCGTAAAATTGTTAACTTCTTGTGTGGCCTAACGGCTAGAACGACGATAAACCCTAAGAAACCAAACCAAACCAAATCTTCGTTTTTATATAAACCCAAGTATAACATAATTATAATTCGTATACAAGCCTACTGTAAACTACTTGTCGCAAGTTTCAATTCACGGAACAAAAGGCATATATCTATACATATGAATTCATTTAAACAGATAATATAAGATACGAATTAATTCAAAATACACCCAGATGCGCAGTTGCAAAACATGACTAAAATACGTCTAATTTGACAAACATTGGCATATACATGAAAAATGTGGTGTCCTAACAAATTTCGTTTTCCTCTTTTTATCCTATAACGTTTGGTTCATTTGGAAATAACTTATTGATTGAGTAGCTTCATTGAAATTTCAAGCGGCGAAGAAAGACTGGATAATGTCAAATACAGGAATAATAGTTCCTTTGTGTTAATTCTTCATAATAAATCTAAATTTCTCCCCAAATTGCCATTGCTGAAAAATGTAAAATGGTATTCTGTTTCAATGAGTTTACATCTACACACATTACATAATCTTTCACTAACGAGTAGTGGCGCTGTTTGTGTCTCCCCCTTTGTTAATTTCCAAACTATGATTGCTGATTCGCAGTCTCGTAAATAGAAAACGCGCTTTATTAGAACGCGTGTAGCAAATGTATGGCTCAAATTAGTACCTTGCTTTAAACAACCTATGCGTTGTTCTCAGTTTTAGATCTTCCGTTTTCAATTTTCGCACATGTTCATTTGAAATGTCAACACCATATGTTCCATATAAGTGACTATTCACTGCATAATGGCACCGCTAACGATGCAGTTTCCAAATATAGATAGTTCAAGTTACCGTGTAGTTAATCACACATGGTATTGTTTTAATCATAACGGTGTGGACCTCATGCCGAGAATAAAAGCGGGTGTTCATGGACCTGAATAAAATTAATGCGACGGGCATATAGGACTAGAAGTGATCTTTTCATGTAGTTTGTTACACAAAAGGCGCCGATTGGAATGATACATGACATCATAATTACTCTATAGTTAGATGGTTAAACAAAATACAATATTGAAATACAGCTCATTAAAGTGATATGAATCACCCAGATATGGTGATCAACTATATGTATGGAATAATCAAAAGTTTAAAATATGTAATTTGTGTTTAAACATTATATCCGAATAGATGACACATACAGCCATTCTCATAAATATTAAGTTGATGTAGTTCTTTGGGCCGACATTTATTTCATTTATTACAGATACATGCGTCCCGAATCGATTACTAAATATTTACAATTGAGCATTGTTCAAGCGAAGTTTTCTATGGAGTGTTTCGGTCGATTTGCTTCATATTTTCAGCGAGGTTAGTAGAAGTTTACCTTCTTTCCGTTGGCATAGCGCTCGAAAACTATCTTATCAGTTTTCACGCACCCGAACAAGTGCATAATACGTCTTTAAATATAAAATGTTCATTCAGTCATTACTCAATACTTGTATTATTATTATGTAATGGTTCAGTTTTATCTCTTGATACACAACTATGATACCTATGCATAGGTCACCGACTCATATTTTGAATTGTGTATGAGTAATGCACGATTCAGGATGTATATAATCCCAGAGAGAAAATCGAATAAAGGATTATATAATAATTATACAAAATTAATTGTCGGAAATAAATTGGTTTCACAACAATTTGGCGATATTCGGTTATCATTCCGTGTAGCTCTGTACACATGATGATGAAATGATAATCATCGCCCATTTCGCATCTGCAGTAATGTGCATAAATGTACCTGATTTATCCTATGATTTTGTCAGCCATTTAGTATATTAAAAGGGTAATTTTAGATTATCTGTTCACAATTGCAACATACATTTAGTTAAATAAGTTCATACAACAAGGCATAGCAGTCGAAATTATGCTTCCTTCTTGGTTTTCTTAAAATTAAAATTAAGACAGGAAATAATGTACAGTGAAATTGGTTTGAGTATAATTATGACGTGTTGTCTATGGTTCTGGGTTCGATAGCAATGAGTTCGGGGTCCCGTGCACGCTATCAGAGCTAGAGTATGGGCGGCGTTCTCTAGTATACATATCAGGCCTATGTCACTGTATGTTTATAATTGAGAGGACATGATAAGTATTGGCTTTATATATCAATATAAAAGTTTTCCGCGCCGATTACCATATATACAGGCTCAAAAAGAGCGTTTTTGGGATCCATTAATATGTGGATCTATATTTCAACAAACTGTCAATATTCAATAGCAAATAGGGACTTCAGACGTCTGTATATCCATTTATATACTGAACGCATATATAAGCTGACGTTGCGCGACCATTTCTGGTCATATTATATACAATTCCACACAAAACACGACATTTCTCAGTCTACTATAAGACCTATACTTATTTATGAACGGTAGTTCACACGCTTTCCGTGATACGATATCTAAATGCCAAGATTATGCAGAATGATAAGCAACTGCAAAGCCGGGCTATAGTTTTGCAGTTAAATCCAATAAATGACCAGGATTGCATCTCCTGGTCTGTTGTTAACCGCGCCTCATTAATATGGAAAGGATAGTCCATGGTTGCCGGATATTAATGAGGACTTTATCCCATGGTATCTGATAGAAGTTGAACATGCACAAAGTAATACAATGCCAGCATGCTGAATGCACATCCGCGTGCATTCTTGTAAATAACTTGTTATAGGGTCACAAAGACATGAAGGTTAAAATCCGAGAATGCATATATAAATTGTATAATTTTTTGTTATATACACACCGAAGTGCGACCTTGTGAATAACCCAATCGTTTTGCTGTGTTGTAATGAAAATAATCTTCATTGTGATGAGAACATAGAATGAAGAGAATAAGAGACGTCACACAGTACAGTGTACGTCCTATTCCTGTTCCAGAGTGGTTCGATTTCCTAACCAATCTCTCCTTTCCGGTAACGAATCTATCACTTCCGGTTAATAATTTTATCCCTTCCGGGAACGAATCTTGTCACTTCCGGGGACGAATCATTTCCGAGTACGAAACTCACAACTTTTGTTATTTTATAGCAATTTTGCGGTCAATATATTTCCAATGCGAATTATAATATCATAGCTACTTCCCGTGCAAGAGGCCCAAACTGACTTATGCTCATTATACAAGCTGATTTTTACGATTATTTATGGCTACTTCCCAGTGCGCGAAGGTCATACTTAAAGACGCATTTTTATGCTCGATTCTACAATCACTTGAAACGGCTTCCCCATGCGTGAAGTTCGTACATAACTAGGCTCATGTATACATGTATGCTGGTTGATACACTCATATTTGGGTGAGCCGGTTTCCCAGTCGCGAGAAGCTTGGAAATCAATCATGCTACATTCTACAATTAGGCATGGCGTCAGGGCCATGGCCTGGGGGTCTCTGGTGTCGCATGTCGCAAATTCGTGATATATTATCGCTTATTTCTAAACGTCATGACGGGGCCAGACTCCAATTTTAAACATGCTCGTTTCTACTATCCTACATGGCTCAGATGCCATTTTTCACGTGGTTTTTGTATCGGAGGTTGCATATGACTCAGCTCATATATAAACTTCCTTTCGGTGCGAAACTACATTATATATATGCTCAATTTCTATGGCGAAGAAAAGGGGTTAGCAACCTTTTGTCCCCCGGATTTTCTTGTGTTGTACTTCTATACCGACATCAACGCAAGACTTCGCTTTAGAAGGGGTTCCGCTGTCTGACGGGTTCAAGTTTGGATAGATTGGTATGCAGGCTGTGGGTCACAATTTATTGACAGGCTCCTGATATTTTGTATAGAATTGATCACTCTATATATAATATATGTCATTGGGGCTACTTACTTATTTATTTATCTTATTATTTAGACCCACATCTCCTGAGTTTGTGCATTTCCATTGTTCTGATTGAAACAGCAGCCCAACCAAAGGAAAGCCTCACATGCTGGTTTTCTTAGAGCATATTCTACAAACAGGTCAATATGTGACCTGATTACTGCTTTACGAGTTGCGAGAGCATAATTTACACATACTGTCACGACGTGACGTCAGTATAACAAGTACGAGCCAAGAGTACATCTTTACATACAGTCTTACGGACTAAGGGCACATTTCTATATAATTGCCACTATATCACAGAAATTCGGGCCTCACCACGTAATAATATAACGTATTATACACTTGTCTACATGACATTAAAACAGCTGAAATTGCTGGCTACATCATATCGCATATTCGACTATAAATATGACATTACATAACACCTATTTATGATATCAACTTGTCTTTGCAAGACGTAAATACTTATACAAATTAAAACATGGAAATACTTTTCGTGAACAGGTCATGTACGTCATATATGACTACTTCAGATATAAATGACTAATATGAAGTTAAATATAACTTAAATATAACAAGCCACACAAGGGCTGGTTCGTTTCACACGATATCCAGTCAAGTTACTATGAAAAATGCTACTTATATACAAATCATAAACGGTCCTTCCTTTTCAAAACTTGTTTGAAAAGGTACCCGCATCCTATAATGAAAGTATACATGCATATTCATGCATATCTATGTAAGTCATACAGTGATGCTGGGAAAATACGAAATAAAAGCATAGTTCATCGAACATTTATCTCATTTCAATAGATATAATGCTGAGCTTTAATAACAAATCTACTTGACTAAGTTCATTAATGAAACGTTGTCTGTCACTCATAATGGTTCCATCACCACCATCACCACTCTACTACGCTACCACCACTACCATTACCATCATTCGAGATATGTTAAGCTTATTATACAAATATTCTTTGCAAACTAGTATATATCTTCAGCAAAATCTTCTCATTCTTATATCAAATTTCAGTGTTCTGCGACGTCACACTTAAATACACATATTTATTGGCATTAATTTACCAATTACCACATTGGAATATGCGATAGCTATTTACAAGATATGGGATTTTCAGTTCCTGCAAATAATTAATTACTTCTAACACTAACTATGTATTCAGCGATATGCATTCTACAAGGCTTACAAACTGAAAGCTCTTGCTAGTTGAAAGCTAAATAGTCTTTAAACTGATGTTATTTCAACTACTTCTTGATTCCTTATACCGATTCATACGCCTTAGACTTTGAAGATTATTAGGCATTGTCAGGAGCAAATTTCTATATGTGTTCTGCCACTATATTTTGCCTTAATACCAGATGCAAATCACTCCAAGAGTAAACGAGGTATGTAGGTTACGTTCAAAATGAGTCAGGCCACATTTCTGTTTCATGTTATTAATTTTATTTATGTGTAACAATGCACAGCTTCTTTGCTTCTTAGCGTCGGAAATGAATTGCAGTAATATTCGATCAAATCACACCAATGTGATGACAAAGGTTTAATTACTTATGTAACTATTACATTAAAAACTCATGCAAAATTTCACATTTATTTAGCACAAAAGCAGTTCAATTTTATTTCAAGTGACCATATTCGGCTCACATTGATTCTCTACTATATCATACGTCATTTTGCACGCAAGTTCTTTTCAAATCATTCACTAGCAGGCCAAATTATGGTTGATAAGTTATTGATAGATGACTCGAACGATAATACCTAAATCTCTCTACTTAATTCTTTGGTGTTTGCGAGTATAATAGTTGACTCTAAGCACTCCAAGTTCAATTCTCTTCAACGTCAGAGCCGACGGATCATGATGTCACAGAATACAGCCATCTCACGGACATTCAGGAACGGGCATCAGCTCCACTATATCCACAAATATGAACAAAGAAAATTGTTGACTGTTTGCATTATTTTTTTTATATGGAGATGCCAGGCGCCATCTCATTGGGACAAGAGGGTAGTGTCATATTGTGGGGTAGTGCCATATTGGGAGTTGTGTCATATTGTGATTTAACACGTTCATTTCATATCGCACATTTTAAATATTAGGTTGAACAAAAATTGGTTCAAAGAAATCGGGATTTTTTATATGGAGTGCATGAAAATACTGGGGGGTTAATACAAGATTCCATTATATACCACAGATGTGAGAAAAGCTCATTACTAACATTGATTCAAAGCACGGTAAAGTCTGGCGAAAATAATTGACCATAGGTGATTTAGCGGGGTTTAATTATATCCTGTCATATTCCCAACAGGTAAGTTGTATGAAGGATGTTAAATGTAACTGAGCATGCAAATTTTGGATGGAAAATAGATTACCAGTATGAAAATGGTAGACATATCGGCGCCAAAATAGCCAGCAGGTGGACTGTAATTAAGGTAAAAGATAACACCGCTGGACCATCGCTGGGTCCGGAGAATAGTTTCAGACTTAATGCCAGAATTTAATTACACACATGCCATCCTGCGTGCATGAGAGTAATCTAGCATGAATCATTAATATAACATATGTGGGTGAAATTATGGCCAAAGCAAGTTATGCAAAGTAGCCTGTCCATCACATGATTTGAAAACTTCTACACGTGCCATAAGACGATTTTGTTGGATTGAGCTAGAACCGAGGATGTTCATTGGTGCTACTGACAAAATGACTACCTCAAGCCACCGTGCAGAACAGGGGGTATAAATATGGATTGTGTTGGGAAATTCGTCACTTTCGAACGAATAAATTCTCAGCACAACTATTTATACTGTTCTGTTCATTACTTTAGGTGAGTTAAAAACTAAGATACTTTTTGTTTGCAGATTAATACACCATGAATATTTGTAATAGGCGAGATATTTTCAATGTGAATATGTGAATCTTGTGAGTAAAGTTTTTCTGTTAAATCCGGAGTTTGTTCAACGGTAACACATTTGTATTATTATTGGCGATTATGAAACATGCAAATCTTTCATCCGGGTTCCGGGAAATTTTGTATAGCCATGTTCAGGTGTAATGTTTGTCTACTAATTTGATATATTTGTGTATCACATTCTTCAGTTTCGCAAATAGGGTTTAGGGGCCACATATAATTCAAATTATCCCGGGTTTGTCATGGAGTGTTCAATACAAGGCTATATTCCATTTCCGAAGCCATACAATGCCCAAATAGTTCGGGGACAGTTAACTATATATAATCGCATCTACGCGCTGGCAAATGTGTTTCCCCATCACATGTATTATGTATTACTTCAATGTTATTATAAGCATAGATCAATATATGTCTGAATTCATCCATCCAACCAATCAATCTAAGTTGCATGCACGGGCTATGCTTGAGGACCAACATATGCTTAAATCTAAATAAAGATTGATTGATTGGTTGATTGACGAATGGTTGCTGAATTGTTACCACTATTTATTCTGTTACTGCCATTCTAATTATAATGCTAAAATTGGTTATTACTTTTTGGACTTTCGAACGAATAAATTCTCAGCACAACTATTTATACTGTTCTGTTCATTACTTTAGGTACCAACAGCCTACCAAGCTAATTTCCCCAAAGATGAAAATCTAAACAAGATGGCAGCGGATTATAATTAAAGAAGGGTTTCACCCACCACACCCGAATTCCGCACTGCCACAATATCATCGCGCAAATAGGTTCATATTTGATTATTTGATTCTGAAATAAGCCCATAGTGGAATTATATCCCGTATTCTGTTTTATGGCACGGGCCACAGTGAAAACAAATTTTAAAGAGATTACATCTTGTAAGTCATGAGTTGGTATCTTCGTGTTATTTTCCGCCCATAATGCACTTATAATAAGTCATTATGAGTCGATAATGGCACTAAACACTCTCATTTTCAGTTCGTTATGGACTCAAAATGTGGCGATTCTACACCGAGTATGAACCTAAAGCAGAGCGTATTATAAGCCGATAACGTGCCGATTTTCTGGATAACAAGCCGATTTTTCACTAATATCTTCTGGATCAGTTTCTGCTGCTGTTTGGAACTAGTGGATAATTGTGCCTATTTTGTGTTGTTCATTGGAGTAATAAAATATGGCATTCTTTGTGTTCCAGCCTCTTTCTCTTATATGTCTACAGAACGCGGTATAAACTTCCATTAAACATTGCCATTGGGATTCTAGTCATATATCAATGTGATATGAGTGAGGCATACCGTTACCTATGAATATCACCCCTCAATGAGACAAAACTGATCACTTGGGCTCGAAGTAGTCGTCACAATGGCCGCCATTTCCTCCCAATTAATAAAAACTATATATGCACTGTTGTATCTGTTCATCTGTCTTTCCTCTTCTTAAACTTTCTGAACACCCCTAAAGGTAATATTACTATTTCGGGCCAGTGTGAGAGTTGGGAAATGGTGGTTGTGTTTACACGACTTAACTGATTCTACAAAATGGATTTTCCCATTCAGTTAAGAAAGTATATTTATAGTAATTTCCATCCCGAAGTAGGTACTTTGCTGTACCGACTCGAATATTTGACAGCACAGAGAATACTTGTATATCACATAAAATAATATAAATAGATATAAAACATTGATCATTGAAGCGCATCTGCCAGTTTAAAGATCATATGGTTAGATTTAGTAAATCCTGCAGTTTTCTTCCGATTGTTTTACGGCATTCAAACTGTCGTCCGCGAATAATCCACGCTGCGACTGAAGTCCTTCAACAACAGAAACACCAATGGTCCTAGTAAAGTCTCCTTATGAACGCCAGACATAACTGACCATACCGCTGGTTCCTCGCCGTCCACACAAATATTCTGCCCCATGTTCGTCGGTCATGATTGAATCCATCTTAAAACGTGTTCCCTTAAGCCCGCCGCACACGATGCGATATTTGTTACACGATATTTGTCGCAAACCCTTGCGACGTAAGATCTGTGTGCGCACACGGTACGATTTTAGTCGTACGACTTCTGTTTTATCACTTACGATAGACTATACCGCACACGATACGATCGGATCGTACGATCTGGTACTTTCTCGTGAATGCAATGGGTTACCGTATTATTAACGTGGTATATATGATATAGGTATGGGTCTATATTTGTATTTATCGCATATATTAAATACTAATTTCCAATAAATATTACAATTACAAGTGTTTGTAGTTCTATAGACTAGTAGGCCTTATACCTGATTTAATTCGCCACACAAGTTTACAATCAGATATTATTTTGACACCAATTTGCCGGTGTCCAGTCCATGCGCCTGTTTCAATTGTAGTTGTATATTCTAGAGGCATGAATGTATTCCGCCGTCCAAAATATCCCGCTACTCTGACTTTGAAGGACACTGTATGGACGCCATGTTGTTGTGAAAGAAAACATGTGATCGCCGTGTGATCAGACTAATAGTTGAATTTGATTGGCTACTTCAAATAAATCGTACGACTCGATCGTAGAAAATCAAAATTATTTGATTCCTTGAGGGGCAGATCTTGCAACAAAATGTCGTACAATTTTCCACCGCACACGCTGCGATTTCACCCGTAACCGGTGCCCGATATTTATCGTACGATATATATCGCATCGTGTGCGGCGGACTTATCGCGTAATGGGATCTTGATCCCCCATACTTGTTGCTTGTGCGGCGATCGCCTCGCACAAAACTTCATGCCAGGGTGAATGCTAAAGCTTATATTTGTGTTAAATTGATTGCAATATGTAAGATCCATACCGGTGATATAGTTCCCAATATTCTTATTTTATAAACTGGCATTTGGGGCTTAACGGTTATATGTTTGAAACTGACCGTCAAGTCAATAAAAACGATAAGGTGAATCTTCGCTCGATACCAAAACAAACAAAATACCAAGACGTATGGCACGAGGGACGTGCGTTTATTTTGGTTTGAGATATGAACCGGCACTCGTACTTGTAGTTGTAACTAATTGACCAGAGTTGTACTACATAAGTGTTTATATTATATTGCATAATTTTATGAGCTAATATTAACCCTTTCATGGCGGGAACCTCCTGAATTGCTGCGGAAACCCTGTACCAATGCATTCTCTTATATAGGCGAGTCGACTAATGGTCGCCTCGCATATATAAGAGAACGCATTGGCCTTACAAATTTTATTTTATTTTTTATAATTGTTAAAGTATGTAAGAAAAAATGAATAAATGATAAAAAATTGTTAAATAATGTAAGAAATAATGATAACAAATTATAAAAAAAATTGTTAAAGAGTGTAAGATAAAATAATAAAAAATATATATAATACAATTGTTATAGAATGTAAGAAAAAAATAATAAAATGATAAAAGAAATGTTAAAGAATGCAAGAAAAAAATTATAAAATTGTTGAAGAATAAAAGAAGATTTATAAATAATGATAAAAAGAGTTGTACTACATAAGGGTGGATACACACGTGCATGTAATTTTTGTATGTAAAATACATGTATTACATGTATTTTACATGGCCACACCAATAAGTGACAACATTAATCGCCTGCGCGCGAGAGGTTCATTGTTAACAGGCCAGACAAGTGAGTAGTGATAAGCGAAGTCAAACTGGCTGCTATCAGGACATTTAAGGCCAGTCCAAAATATGTCTTATCTTACGGATGCGGAAATTAGTCAAGTATGTGTGATATCTGGCATTTTATTAATGCACGAACACCAGAAGCGACAGGTCTGGCATATACATGCTTGATATAGAACATGTTCGACCACAATGCTTGTTTGGTGTGAGGTCTCGTAAGCTTCAAACCACTAAGGGACTTAGTTGAATGTATCGGTCGGAATAATCTGGGCAAGAAGGTACAAATAATATATTATGTTTTACTTAAATAGCTCAGAGTTAGCCACCCCCGCCTGGTAGCTTTCGGGATCATATATAGCCCCAAGTCGGGGATCATATATAGCCCCAAGTTGGGGAAATCCTGACCCACCACTGCTATAAATATCAAGAGAGGACTGGTAATTATTTAGATAGAACGTCCACCATATGGGTTATCCCACAAACAATTATTTTAAGTGACCTGGCGACTCGGTCCAAGATAGCGGCTTCTTTACATTCCGACTTAGTGGGAAATAGAACTCAGTGCAGTCAGCACGTCGGCAATGATTGGGTTGTCAGTGGACAAATATTACATTGTCTGTATGATCCATGTAAAACGCCAAATATACGATAATTACAGAGTTTACATGCATGTATGTAACCACCCTAACTGTCTATATCGAAACGTGTAAATCAGATATTCACATGTGCGTTTTGTCTATTATACAGGTGACTCGCTACTCAACGTGAAAATTCCTGCAAACGGATCCAAATTCAGCACATACGACCTCGACACTGTCGGTAATTGTGCCAAAGCCTTTAGTGGAGCGTGGTTGTACTCCAACTGCCTCTCAAGCAACCTCAATGGTGTGTACCTTCGTGGCAACACAACCATCTACGCTAAAGGGGTGGTGTGGTCGACATGGCATGGATATAGGTATTCCTATAAGAAAACAGAAATGAAAATGAGGCCATGTGCAGCACCATGACAACAATCAGGAATTTATTCAAAAGACACCTAGCAATATTTTGGTTTAACCCTTTCGTGACGGAGGTGCGCTGGCGCAACATTAAAGACCATGTGCCAATGCATTCTCTTGTATATGCGAGTCAACCATCGCATATAAGAGAAGGCATTTGTTTTGTTTTTTTTATAATTTTTCATATATCATTTAAAAAAAATTATCGTATTTTTCTTACATTCTTTAACAAATTTTATCATTTTTTTTATCATTTTTTCTTACATTGTAGAACAATTTTTGTCATTTTTTTTCTTACATTATTTAACCATTTTTATCATTTGTTATTATTATTTCTTACATTCTTTTACAATTGTTCATAATTATTTTAATGTTTTGTTACATTCTTTAGCAATTATAAAAATTAACATAAAATTTGTTAGGCCAATGCATTCTCTTATATATTCTAGGCGACCTATAGTTGACTCGCATATATGATACAATGCATTGGCACAGGGTTTTCGCAAATATTCAGGAAGCTCCCTCCATGAAAGGGTTAACATTTGTGTGTGGTGTAATGAAACTGCAGTCTTGTGGATATGATCTTTAGTATTATCTTTGTATCAAGTGCAGTTGCATGGTGATCGAAAAATGATTGATTACTTTAATAAATAATGTTAACGAGTTCGGTAGGCCATTTTCTGGGTAGGCACCGTGCAAAACGGTCGGCTAATCTGCCTGAGATTATTCTATAGATCTAGTCTCTACCTCATTCCGATCACCCAGTACGACCTACATGTATACTTAACAGTTTGGTAGAGTACATGCATTTTGGTATCATGCAATGTAGTTGTTACAGTTACTGCTAGTATAGAGAATAGATTATTATGGAATATGTGGATGTATATATGTAATATCTGACAACTGATTGTGTTTAGTAGGCCTGCAAAAATATATTAAATAACAAGAATAACATTGTCACTTAGAATGACCTTCGTTATTGTTTCTTCGCATAGACGGATTATAGCTAACAATTTTTTTTCGCTTTTAACCCTTTCATGACTGGAGCTTCCTAAATTGTTGCGAAAACCCTATGCCAATGCATTATCTTATATATGCGAGTCGACTATAGTTCGCATCGCACTTATAAGAGAATGCATTGACCTAACAAATTTTATATTATGTTTTATAATTGATAAAAAATGGAAAGAAAAATGGAAAGAAATGATAAAAAAAAATATGTTAAAGAATGTAACAAATAATAAAACAAAATGATCAAAAATTCTTTAGAATGTAAGAAAAAATGTAACAGAAAATGATAAATTTGCTAATATAAGAAAACAATTATAAGAATTGTTATAGAATGTAAGAAAAAATGATATGAATTGATAAAAATTCTTAAAGAATATTACAAAAAATTAAAAAAAATGATTTTAAAAAATGGTAAAAAATGTTAAAGAAGGTAAGAAAAATTGACAAAAAGTTGTTAGGCCAGTATTCTCTTATATATGCGATGCGACTTATGGTCGACTCGCATATATAAGATAATGCTCTGGCACAGTGTATTTAATGCTGCACCAGCGCAACTCCCGTCATGAAAGCGTTAACGACTCGGAGGTTGTGTATTTGAAAAGATATTAATCTAAATTATGTATGGGGAAAGTGTCCAGTAAATAGTGGCTCATTGTTTAAGTGTCCAGTAAATAGTGGCACATTGTTTAAATTATGTATAGAGAATGTTTCCAGTAAATAGTGGCACATTGTTTAAATTATGTATAGAGAATGTTTCCAGTAAATAGTGGCACATTGTTTAAATTATGTATAGAGAATGTTTCCAGTAAATAGTGGCACATTGTTTAAATTATGTATAGAGAATGTTTCCAGTAAATAGTGGCACATTGTTTAAATTATGTATAGAGAATGTTTCCAGTAAATAGTGGCTCATTGTTTAAATTATGTATAGAGAATGTTTCCAGTAAATAGTGGCATATTGTTATGAAATGATTCCTCAACTGTTTGCAACATTACCGCGGCATGCAATCGCCACTTTTCAGCTAGATTTATATTGGATCAGTCGTTCAAGCTATATCCGACCAAGACCCGGAATAGTAAGTGATCGTATACATAACTCTGTGTGGGCTAATGTTTCGCATCTCAGAGTTATTGGAATAGTTAGTGACCGTATACATAACTCTTTAATGGCTAATGTTTCGCATCTCAGAGTGGTCGGAATAGTTATTGACCGTATACATAACTCTGTATGGGCTAATGTTTCGCATCTCAGAGTTATCAAATACCCTGAAGATGTCCATTTCTAAAGCTCTACATTACTGAATATTAATGGTATACTTATACTGTATTTTTATTACATTTTACATTTATATATTTACCTGTATTTATAATGTCAAATGAGGATGTTTTGCCAATTAAACTTACTTTCTACAATCTCTTTTCGTCCCACATCGAACCTCTGGTTGATTCTCCTAACTGTAATGTGGTTGAGATTTGCTATAATACAATATAGGAGACATCACTAAACCGTGTTTGGTTAATACAATATAGGAGACATCACTAAACCGTGTTTGGTTAATACAATATAGGAGACATCACTAAACCGTGTTTGGTTAATACAATATAGGAGACATCACTAAACCGTGTTTGGTTAATACAATATAGGAGACATCACTAAACCGTGTTTGGTTAATACAATATAGGAGAAATCACTAAACCGTGTTTGGTTAATACAATATAGGAGACATCACTAAACCGTGTTTGGTTAATACAATATAGGAGACATCACTAAACCGTGTTTGGTTAATACAATATAGGAGACATCACTAAACCGTGTTTGGTTCTTCACGGCGAATAAACAACGTTACAGTGAAAGTGAGAAATTCTGATAAAGAATTCCGAAAATTGTCTACCTATTTTGCGTCATTTATTATTTTTTCATGCCATGTTTTTTGTATTTGTTTTAATTTGAATCACTAGCTTTTGATATCGCAATGGCATCCGATGACAACAGAATTCAAATCTATACTGAATTTGATTTGGGCACACAGTTTAAAATGGGTTCAACGAGAGTAATGTTGTCGCTAGGTAGATATCTCCCTTGTGCCATAACAATCCATCAGTATAAAATACTTCCGCAGTAATAACATCATGAGCTAATATTGACACAGCTACCTTATATATGACAGTCGAGAGAGCGTTAATGTTATCATGAGCTAATATTAACACAGCTACCTTATATGTCAATCGAGAGAGCGTTAATAACACCATGAGCTAATACTAACACAGCTACCTTATATATCAGTCGAGAGAGCGTTAATAACACCATGAGCTAATATTAACACAGCTACCTTATATATCAGTCGAGAGAGCGTTAATAACACCATGAGCTAATATTAACACAGCTACCTTATATATCAGTCGAGAGAGCGTTAATAACACCATGAGCTAATATTAACACAGCTACCTTATATATCAGTCGAGAGAGCGTTAATAGGTTACACTGGTGTAAATAAGGTTCCGAGTGACATCTAGCGGATGCGGGAGGACCATATAGGAGAGAATAAAATAGACACTGGGCCCTGATTGGTCAATAGCCTTGTGTGCTTTTCACATAAAAAAATCATCACACCTCTTCCCTATGATTTCCCATAGGTAAAATAACCATTGGCACAGGAATTAACCCTTTGTAGTGAAGTTTTTTGGTGTGGTCTAAAATATGACTGTATTTTTTTATGCGGTTCTGACACTAGTTACGAAAACATAAGATTTAAAGGCGAATTCCCTGCTAGACAGACATGATTTTTTTGTGTAAAAAGTTTCCCAAAATGTCAATTTTTCAGATTTAAAGAAAATTTTGGACCCAACATTTATATTGCCAACACTATACGCTAAAACGTTAGCACTGAGGCCTATGGAAAACATTTACACCAGTGTAACCTAAAGGGAAAAAATAGCTTTTTATCATTTTTGATTCCTGGGAGTCACTTTAAAGCATTTTAATTCATTTTACAGAGCCTGGTCTTTCAGTCCAATGAATATCTCATGCTTGATGTGGCTATTCTTGCTGCTGATGCCTTCTTTCACTTACATCAGCCAAAAAAATAGTAAGATTTTTCATAAAACATGCCAATTTTTTAAGGTATTTTCAAAAAAATTCAAGGTGGTAATAGTCACATGATAATGCAAATGACCCATAACATGGGCATGTCAACGACGCATATATCAATTGTTATAAGAACCTAATTTAACAAGTATTTTGGAATTTATAGCCAGTGATATACAGATATATATCATAAAAGTGTGTCATTTCCACTGGTGGGCATGGTCATTTGAAGGTTAATAGCACTAAAACTTGGACACATTTAAGAAAATGCTTTAGCAATTAAAAGAGAGCATATCTTTATTCAACTAATTCAATATACACCCACATCCAGTTATCTTGGATAACCCTTGCAGACCTGAAAATGTCATATTTTATTCTTCAATGTGCTGATAAAGTCATGCGCTTGATGCTCAGCTGATCAGATCTGGACTCAATGACCTCACATCACCAGAAGTTCTCTCATGGAAAGAGTATTGAACAGTCTTCCATAGCTGATCCAAGTTTGCAACACCAGACCCCTAAAACTGAGTGAAAATGGGGCCTGAACATGACTGGTGGTGGAAAATTGTGCTTTTTTGAGGAATAATTTGTTAAAGGTGGTGGGGTTAAATTGTGTGTGATCAATAAAGAACCACAGAAGTGATATTGTTTTTGAACACATTATTTCCATTTATGGGCAATTCTGAAGAAATGTAGGGAGTTACAATTATTCCGCGAAAAAGCGGGCTATCGCTTTAGGTTACACTGGTGTAAATAAGGTTCCGAGTGACATCTAGCGGATGCGGGAGGAATATATAGGAGAGAATAAAATAGACACTGGGCCCTGATTGGTCAATAGCCTTGTGTGCTTTTCACATAAAAAAATCATCACACCTCTTCCCTATGATTTCCCATAGGTAAAATAACCATTGGCACAGGAATTAACCCTTTGTAGTGAAGTTTGAATTTTTTGGTGTGGTCTAAAATATGACTGTATTTTTTTATGCGGTTCTGACACTAGTTACGAAAACATAAGATTTAAAGGCGAATTCCCTGCTAAACAGACATGATTTTTTTGTGTAAAAAGTTTCCCAAAATGTCAATTTTTCAGATTTAAAGAAAATTTTGGACCCAACATTTATATTGCCAACACTATACGCTAAAACGTTAGCACTGAGGCCTATGGAAAACATTTACACCAGTGTAACCAATAACATCATGAGCTAATATTAACACCATGACCGATTATGTTTAAAGCTCTAATAAGTAAGTGATTTCACTGGGATAGAGTAACATGCTCAAGTGTCTTTTGCCTCCCATTGCCGACACTGTATATAAAATTTTCGGAAAAGGAATTAGTATGCAATTTCACCACTCATCGAGAACTACTAGGAGATGTGAAGTCCGGTTGACCAGTGATTTTCCTTCGCCAATTGTAAAACGGTGATCGCCTCGGACATAACAAGAAGTTTACCTTTATCATCAGGAAATATATATAAACTGTCACAAAATTCGCACTCCTAACCGCGCCTACTGTGTTTTTCGTTGAAGCTAGTGTATCTGCTATAGAAGCCGCATTCATGTAGTCTCAACAATGTCTGACAATCGAACTAATTTTTCTACTCGAAGACATGCGAATAAGTCGTCACGAACAAAGGAAAACATTCGCGAATATGCTCTCTTCTCGGCGTCATCATAATGATCCACGATCGGTTCCTGTAGTGTCTCTCTTGTCGAAGATGTCCCAACAACTTCAGTGTACTTCTTATAACAGCTCCGGTGGTACCACGCTTCGGTTGCCACTAGGTCACGTGTTACTATAGGCATGATATGTTCGTCCATTGTAGTTATTTCTGCTTCTCTCCGTTTTTATCCGCCCTCAGATCGACACACTTAACCAATCCGTCCCTGATTCTTGATTCTGTCAGGTATTTCACCCATTGCAGATTATTCCACTGGAAATGCACTCCATATTGTACACTCTGCCATTTGATAAAACTGTTTTCCGATTTGGTATATTCCGCTTGGATACCGAGTCAACTTCTATTGAAATTTGACAACAAAGAAACTGAAACCTAAGCAGAATGAGGTCCCAAGAGGGTGAGTTTGGTGATGCTATCCCGCTGTGCGGAATCGCGTCACTAAATTCACTCTCTGGGGACCCCATTCTCCAATTGACAGGCACACTATAATCAGGTTTTGTTTAAAGTATACTTTGTTAACGTGTAATGGAGAAAAAATGAGTTAGCAAATTGTTAATGACAAGAATAACAATCATTCGGATCCGGTGCACCGTGTGGGTCGAGTTAGTACGGGTATGATATAACCGTGGTGTCGAGTTAGTACGGGTATGATATATCTGTTGGGCCGAGTTTGTAAGGGTACGAGATCCCTGTGGGGTCGAGTTTGTACGGGTATGAGATCCATGTGGGGTCGAGTTAGTACGGGTATGAGATCGCTGTGGGGCCGAGTTTGTTAGGGTACGAGATCCCGTGGGGTCGAGTTAGTACGGGGTATGAGATACCTGTGGGGTCGAGTTAGTACGGGGTATGATATCCCTGTGGGCTCGAGTTAGTACGGGGTATGATATCCATGTGGGGTCGATTTAGTACGGGGTATGATATCACTGTGGGATCGAGTTAGTACGGGGTATGAGATCGCTGTGGGGTCGAGTTTGTACGGGTATGATATCCCTGTGTGGTCGAGTTAGTACGGGGTATGATATCAATGTGGGATCGAGTTAGTACGGGGTATGAGATAACTGTGGGATCGAGTTAGTACGGGTATGATATCCCTGTGGGGTCGTGTTAGTACGGGGTATGAGCTCCCTGTGGGGTCGAGTTAGTACGGGTATGATATCACTGTGGGATCGAATTAGTACGGGTATGATATCCCTGTGGGGTCGAAATAGTACAGGGTGTGATATCCCTGTGGGGTCGAGTTAGTACGGGGTATTATTTCCCTGTGGGGTCGGGTTAGTACGGGGTATGAGATCCCTGTGGGGTCGTGTTAGTACGGGGTATGAGATCCCTGTGGGGTCGAGTTTGTACGGGTATGAGATCCCTGTGGGGTCGAGTTAGTACGGGTATGATATCCATGTGGGGTCGAGTTTTGTACGGGTATGAGGTCCCTGTGGAATCGAGTTAGTACGGGTATGATATCACTGTGGGATCGAGTTAGTATGGGTATGATATCCCTGTGGGATCGAGTTAGTATGGGTATGATATCCCTGTGGGGTAGAGATTGTACGGGGTATGATATCCCTGTGATGTCGAGTTAGTACGGGTATGAGATCCATGTGGGGTCGAGATAGTACGGGGTATGAGATCCCTGTGTGGTCGAGTTAGTACGGGTATGATATCCATGTGGGGTCGAGTTTTGTACGGGTATGAGGTCCCTGTGGAATCGAGTTAGTACGGGGTATGCCAGCTGAGTTTGTTACGTTTATTTGGTCAATGTGACAATGAATTCAGAAACACTTGAACGAAGAAAAATGACACGACAACACATCATGACAATTAGAATACGGGTGGTTTTAACATTTTATTTCAACACCCGTTTCCAAGTTGCGTCTAGTGTTTGATAATTGTTATATTCAAGACAGTATCATGTCGGTAAACACAATAAGATGGTTCACAGTGGTGTTTGTGGTTTAACGGTTTAAGCGGGAGTGAATCGTTTCTCTTACACAGGTTAGTTATTCCAAGAGTTGGGGTATCGTGTGGCCAAACATCATATCCCTAGCTGTCCATAGCGTATCGCACACTGTGTTTGATATAGATCGTGATACTGAACCGATCATCCCTCGATTATACTTTGAGTACGATCACTCATAAACAATTAAGAATATGATCTTATTAATTATGTTTGTATGCTCGTATACTGTATTATATATATCTTACACGTAATGTGCTTACCACTACATTTAACCTATCATTACAGAATTGGTAGTAACTTGGAAATTCCAAGAGGGACGGTTCTTCCAAATGGTATAATAGTAAATAGACACTCTTTATCGAATACTTTCGGCCACCTGGCCTTTCTCAGCGATGGAATGTCTACATGTCGGCAATCATACGAATATTTACATAATGAAAGTATTGTTGGCGGAAGTTGATATTTACGTCGACGTCACCAAGACGTAAGTCTGCTGGGTGACACAGGAACGTTCACCAGAGACTTCGCGCTATTTTGGTATGTTGAGCCGAGACGCATAATCCACCGATCCTCTCATGCAAGTCTTAGCTGTTTTGTACCGTTTGGACTTATGCACAATATGTTCACAGACACATCGTCACACCTATGGTTCATTCTTCCGAAATGGCAATTAATTGGCTTTTCTCTGCCAATATGAAACAGAACAAGATGGAACTAAGAATGTTTTGTGAACAAATCGACATAATTATATTTAGCACATGGGACAAATTCAGCGCGATGAAACACGTGAATTGAGAACAATGACCCCATGAACATGGACGTGTATATGAGGATCTAGATGTCAACGATATGCTCGCATCGTCTCGGAACATCTGGTGTTTGCTGGTGTTTGCGATGACCGTGTTAACCACGTGTTAAAGTTCAGTGGCCGTCCACAATGGACACGGTGAATATCCTGTTCAATTAATTCATCCTCTGGAAGCACCCATCAATCATATCTTTGTTTCATCTTGAAGCATCTGGTATCTGTCCGTGGACACTTTACTTGTTGAGCGTGGCACAAATTTAGTGGTACAATTATATCTCACTTGAAGCATATATAGCCGTTCTACACATAGTTTAATTTATATATACTCCCACATCGGACTAGGTAAGTACATTTTATGTAGATCTACCACATTTTGCAGCTTGTAGGACCGTTGAATAGAATAAATGACTGCTAGTGTGGCTATGTTAATGTGGCATTAAAGCAAGATTTCTCTCCCATGAATTTTGTCATCTATGCTTGAAAGACAATATTTTGAAATTGCTGCAATAACATTTTTTTCTATCTCAAATATTTCTCAATTATATCAAAGGTTATACCGTGTAGAAGAAGTTTATTTACTCACATTTGCGCTGTCGTGGTCTGCTTTTGGTTTGAAAATGGTACATATAGTAAAATAATTGGATCATATAACTCAGTGACAAATGGTATAGTTAGTAGTCTTGTTCACACTGACCATTAGTGTCGATATTAAAACAAATGATTAATGGGCCCTATGTCGAGGCTGATGGTTCAGCATATAGTTAAAGTACATGTACAGTAACCCCACTCAATTGGCCAATATTGTTGGAATTGTGTTTTGCTACCATAAATATATAATACAGAGTGTAATATTATAAGAAAACTGTTTGTATATACACACACATGACATCTAAATACATTTCCAATCTAATATTCAACTGTCTGCCAATAATACTGAAGTCGATAGCCCAGAAATTAACAGTTAAAGAACGTCTTTTTAGACACACGAAAATGTGCCCACAAGCTATTGTCAAAGTATTTCTTCATACTACAAACGTCACACTACCCTTATAAATCAGGAAAACATGGCATCGAAAAAAACAACAACCCCTCCCATAATTATTCGTGGGGGGACTTCAGGTGGAAAGTACAGTAGCTTCGTAATCACTGGGACTATCACCGACGGAGACCCTCTGTCCACGACCGTTTGTGCGTGAATGTTTTGTGCATGTGCATGTTTGTAGTTGGAAACAATTAGAAGTTAATCTTGACGGACGCGCGAACGCGACTAACTGGCCATTATGGAATCATATTTGAGCCACTCCGGTTACGTGCGTCAACCAATGAAGATCACCTGGAGAAACGAGCGATGAAAAAGAAAATGTCGAACGCGTGTGTAAATCTGAACCCGAAACAAGCGAAGGAATAGAAATTATACAAAAGTTCCTCATATCAAATCATATGTTTCATTTCGAAGTAACCGCCGAAAGCGAAATTTATTCAAACTCACACGTAAGCTGCCAGGCGAAATAATCGAAGAAAGCGATGGAACCGAAATAACCAAACGAAATTTCGTTTGATGTTTTCGGATGTTTCACTTTATTTCTTTTGACTTGAATTTTTGCTATCTGCGTAACCGATAGAAGCGAAATGTCTCGTATTGTTGTATGCATATACACTGCAAAAAGTTTTGGTACCATATGGAACCAATATTGGTCCTGAACCTTGTCGTTGTGGGAGTACCAAAATAGGGACCAAATTTAGAACCAATTTAAAGTGGTCCTATTTTTGGTACAATAGTGAACCAAATTAGAAACCAAAATTGGTCCCATATGGTACCAAAATTGGTCCGGGCCCTTGTCGCTGTGGGAGTACCAAAATAGGGACCATATTTAGAACCAATTTAAAGTGGTCCTATTTTTGGTACAATAGTGAACCAAATTAGAAACCAAAATTGGTCCCATATGGTACCAAAATTGGTCCGGACCCTTGTCGCTGTGGGAGTACCAAAATAGGGACCAAATTTAGAACCAATTTAAAGTGGTCCTATTTTTGGTACAATAGTTGAACCAAATTAGAAACCAAATTTGGTCCCATATCATAACCAAACCAAAAAATGCACGGGAAGCAAACCGAAATGGCCTGTTCCCTGCACATGGAGTAAAATGTGTCTGAATGTCTAAAATAATGGGCCGTAATTCTTAATTTGTGTGTAATATGAAAAAGACTAATTCGCGATAAATCGCAAACTTCTATACAATAAATATACTAGTACATGTATGCGATTTAGTGCCGGTTTTCGATTTATAACAAATGTTTGCAATTAATAAAATCAGTTTGCTTTAACTGTATAAACATAAATCATACATGTCTGGGTGAACTCCAATCGCTCTATAATAGCATGGTCAGGCTAAGATAGACCGACCGTTTGGTCATTTACAGCCAGAATGCATGTGTAATGAGGGGAGCAAATCTTTGTGATAAATCACAAAACGACTTTGTTAAAATTCACAAACACCTTTGCAATACCTCGCAGACCTTTGCGATAACTAGCAAACCTTTGCAATAAATTTCAAGCATATTTACGATAACTCTCAAACTACATGTACTTGGTGATTATACTTTACAATTTATCGTAAACATGTTTGAGATTTATCACGAAGGTTTGTGATTTATTGCAGATATATTGTTATGTGTTCATGTTGGCACTAATGGGCTTGAACAGTATAAAAATAATAAATCAGACATCTTAAACAGGTCTGGATGAACCACAAATCGATCTATGATAGCATGGTCGGGCTAAAATAGACTGATCGGTCTTTCACAGCCAACATACAAAAGAAGCAAACCAATACTTGAAACAAAAATTAATTCTGATCTCTTTTGGAGATTTCTTACTGAGAATATTCAAAATTAAAACAACTTTGCGATAAATTGCCAAACCTTTGCGATAAATCTCAAACATCTTTACAATAACTCTCAATTAACTACTTGGTGATTATACGTTTATCGCAAAGATGTTTGAGATTTATCACAATAGCCGATGAGGTTAAAATAGACCAATCATTCTTTCACAGCCAGCATGTACCTTGTATCATGTATAAGGGGAGTAACTCTAAACGGTTCTATTATTATCGATCAACCTATACTTCAAAAACAAAACAAAATTGGTTCCGATTTTTTTTATCAAGACAACATCATAATATAATATTATTCACTAAGAACATTCAAAGTTAAAACAACTTTGTGATAAATCGAAAACATATTTCTGATAAATCGCCAACTACCATACTTGGCGATTTATCACAAACGTTTGCGATTAATCGCAATGATTGAATTATATTGTTATATGTGGGCACTAATGGGATTGAACCATATAACCATTATCAATCAGATATCTTAAACAGGTCTGGGTGAACTACTTACCGATCTATAATAGACTACCGGTAAAATAAACTAAAATAAACCGATCGGTCTTTCACAGCCAGCATGCATCCGGGATAAGGGGAGTCACTCTAAACTGTTTTATTGTTATCTCTCAACCAATACGTAAACAAAATTAATACTGAATTCTTTTGCAAGACACCAAATAATTATTTACTGTATACTGAGAATATTCAAAATAAACATACATGTACATGTACATGTATACAGATATTAAAACAAACAGATTCAAATTGTCAATAAATTTAGAGTTCCCTCTCTTATAACAGTGAGCACTGTGTCAGGAAGAGCGATCGGTCTATTGTAGCCCGATCAGGCTATTATAGTTAATCTGTGGTTCGCTCAGACCTTTCTTTATACCATAATAAATATCGCGTAAATAGTATGTACCGGTAATTGTTGTGGTTCCTACACTGCATTATGTGAACAAAGCCAAATTCAGTTCGAGAACCTGTTGTAAAGTATGTAAATAGCATGCGATAAGCAAAATACTCAACAATGGGGAGACCACACTAATGAACTGTGCTTAATTAAAACTGGCACCATGTTGTTTGCAAAATACTATTGTAGCGCTCACTAGTCCTCGCCACAAGATTTTGGTGTTGAATGGGTCACCGGAGTCACTCTCCCAATAAAATTGCCACATTGTTGAGCGTTTTGCTTATCGTACACTTCCGATGTGCTGTATCGGTATATGAACAAACAAACCTCACACAAAGAGAGTTTAATGTATTTAATATATGATCCATTTTGGTACAGCCATGGTAAAAAAAATATTCTCCATTCGCAGCTATGCGTCATCGAGTCAATGTCATTGCCTGATCACCAGAGCCATATAATGTAGAATTTCGCGAATATGGTTTCCAATTATGGAAGAGGTTATTTCACAGAAAAGCGTTAATGTCCGAATCGTTCTGAATGATAGCCAATTTAGCCACACATGTTTTAATAACAACATGATGCATCTGGACATTGGAATGGTCTACATATATGTTCATGTACCTGTATATATATATCTGTGACGTCATAATTCCGACTAATTTCTACATAATTGTATGTCTCGTAATCCTAGTCACCAGTGGTTGACTCTTGTCAGACTTGTTAGGTAATTGGACGGTTTATAATTTTGTGAAACTTAAGTATCTGTCTTTTGAAATCCACAGCATTGTCGTGCATGTCATTGTCAAACTTGTGTAATCAGTCCCATTGCCATTGGCACTGAAATTGTCTGCATTCATCTGTTCGTTGACTTCGCCTTTTTCGGAGTTTATAACCTCTTGTCCCTTTCATATACCAACATAATCCAGACAGTGCTAACAATATCCCAGGCTATTAAGAAGCAAGTTAGGTCCAATTATTTGCTAAAACAATCTAAACAAGAGAAGTTTGTAAACACGAAAACACATCGCACATGGTTGGTTCATTCACCGGAAGAATATTTTGATTTTCGTACTATAAACCTCGTACCATTTTTAAAGTGCAGGGGTAAAATAATTATGCCGCTTGAATAACGTTATATAGTTTCTGGAACACTTAAATGCGATAAGGTATGAGTTATAAAACGTAGCTTATGTTAAGTAGCTATATATATCTACTTATACTTATTTTTTTTTTCATTGTCATTTTGACTAAATTTTTCATTTTGGTTCAGTATGGGACCAAGCACATATTTTGGTACCGTTTGATTTCAATATGGCTATTTTATAGCCATATTGAAACCAAACGGTACCAAAATATGTGCTTGGTCCTATCCTGAACCAAAATGAAAAAAATTGATACAATATGGGACCACTAGAAACCAAAATATTTTGCAGTGTACAATGTTATGCATTGACCCATAAACCCGTTTCCACGACCAATATTCTGTTTTGTCGCCCAGATTAGATCATGAGGGGGGGGGGTGCACACAAATCAAAGCGAAGGAAGCGATGAAACCGAATTTATCAAACTACATTTCGTTTGATTATTTCTGTTCTTTCGCTTGTTTCGCCACGTGATCGCCCGTGGTTTACACACTCATCTTGAGGGGCATAAACATAATTTCACAGATCATACAGCTCCACGGGAGAAATTCCATTATGAGAACATTTTTGCATGCAGATGCCTCTACATGTCAGCATCAACATTCTTATTTCATGTACATTATCTCTCTTATTCCTGTTAACTTGTTTAAACATATGTGTATAAATTGTCGTGAGATGGGCCCCATTGAGTTGATATAAATTGCGCCCCAATCCCTTTTAACTTGTATTACAATAAATATGTTTAAAACCCATTGGAAACTTGTAGCAAAGAGGAATTACCATTACCAACGGAAGTCCCCGACTCACGTGACCATTCCGATACAACTTTTTAACTTTTCAACTTTTTTATTCAGTCTTATAAAATTTTACATTGTATAGACTGTATATATTCATAACATATTTACAATAATAAATGAGTCACGTGATATACAGGACAAATCTGTCCTAATTTGGAAAAACATTCCAAGAAGGCCACAGAGGGCACAAACCCGGTCCGCCAACGGTAATGTTCAGGAACTATCACCATCAGAGGGCCGGGTCCCTGCCCTCCGCCGCCTTCCATGAACTGTGATTCCATGGTGCAATCACTGCACAGAACCACCCCCCCCCACCCACAATATATAACACAAAGATCAAAATCAAATTATTAAGTAATATGTAGTACAACGTGTGGTCAACCCGGGCCGTTTATAAATTTTGTTCTCAACGTATGGTATACGAAATTTGTAGCAAAGAGGAACAATCCAATCTTATAATAACAACTCTATGTGTGAAGTATGACAATGCGGTTTGGCTGAGCGGGAAGAGCATATTTTGATTGAATCATATTAGTGTCTCGTAGAGTGACTTTGTCGCAGATTGTTTACACGTCCGACTATTGTTTACACATCTCCATACATGTTGCATGCTAGATATCCGTAAGCGTGTTGGTTTTATCGAAACCCTCGATCCAGGTCAACAACCTACAAACTGGTCCATGCATACCACAATTTTTGTTTTCTTATTTTTTTTTTTAATGTTTATTGATGAAGAAGTAATCACAATGAGGAATGTCTATAATTGTCAATGAAATTGATATCTATATATAGGTATGGCATTCCTCGCGTTCACACATATATATGCATACCTTTATAACACTCTGGCCCCGAGCTTTATAGTCTGAGAACAACATATTCCTCCAGAAAATTGAAATTACAAGGCTTTTTATATACACAACAAAGAAAACATTACAACAGACAGTCACATCACGTGATCAGAGTTCGGCAGTTGGAAAGGAACTCTTTTTTATTCCGATCAAAGGAGTCTCACCGCTATTCCTTTATCCGTGAATGATGCATCCTCTTTGGGCAGTGAGATGAATATTAAAATTATATGCAAAGAGATCTCACTGCCCAATAATATGCCAATATCGAAGTCTTACACTTTACTCGTACTTAACGTCGCGCAGTACTATTTTTAGGCACCGATGGGTGCGATAATTTAAAGTGATGTGAAACACTACAGTGGGTGATACATTAGAAATGGAGAATAATCTTGCTCACGGTAGTTATTTTTTACGATATTAATCCAAACTGACAACACACACACCGTCATTCTGATATATTAATTAAATGCAATGACTCTCGATGGCGAAATCATTTAAGTTCGTTTCTCGCTGATAGTTGCGTCCCGAATCCAGATGTAAATATTTACAATTGAGCGTAGTTCCGACGATGTTTTCTATGGAGTTGTATGGTCGATTTCTTTGAAATTTTCGGTAATGTTAGTAGAATGCTACATGTATTTCCCACAGATTGGCACAACGCCTGAGTACTAACTTGTCAGTTTCATGCACACGAAACAGTTCATAATATGTCTTTAAAACTGACCCAAAAATAGTTCGACTCCTGAGTTTAATCCAAATCACAGGGAGAATCAGCTACATTATTGAGATACATACATCACAGACGGTTGGACTGCATGGATACAGACAATTATATTGACAAGTGTTCATGCATTCTCAACGCCAGTATTTACATATAAATCATGGTAAAATCTTCGATGTTGGAATACTTGTAAGAAATACAGTCCAGGGGAATCAGGTTACGCTCCTGCTGTGTGCAACAATTCATTAAGAGTGTAACCATATCCATATATATGGGGATCTTGGCGACCAAATGCGCGTTGAAGCTGACTGATCCACTGCGCCCCCATACATTCTGATACTGCTGTGTGATCGTTCTGTTGCTATTCGTGGACGAAAAATGTTTTATAATACAATTTATATTTTATTGCAGGTCACGTGATAATGATGAGCAAGTTCTACTTCACGTTGTTGGTACTGGCACTCAGTGGTATGTTCCTCACTTTATTTATAGCCACTCTGTGCTGTTTCCCATTCTATTTACAGCCAACCGGTTGTATGTTCCGCGTTTTATTTATAGCCACTCTGGTATGTTCCGTATTCAATTTATAGCCATGCAGTCGGTGGTATGGTCCGCGTCCTATTTATATCCACTTGGTGGCATGTTCCGCATTATATTTATAGTCACTCTGTGGCATGTTCAGGTTGTATAATGTGCGTTTTATCGGCAAATTTGTATCCTTCCTCCCATATTTTACGCACTGTATACCTCCCTCTCAGTGGATGTTTAAATATCAACTGTCCTATTTGATAATGCCACAATATGTACGGTTTCTATAATATTATTTCGTTATAACGAAATATTATATCGATGTAACGCAATATTATTTCGAGATATAAAGAAGAGTTCACTTGTCACATCCCGGGATCCGCAGATATCGACTTTCAAAAACAGAAAGTCGTCTCTTGTAAATAGCGTCCATGATTATGTGAGGCTCACTTTGGGAGATGGAGACCCCATTATTATGTTGGCTCCCTATGGGAGATTGGGGACTCCATTATTATGTTGTCTCCATATGGGAGATGGGAGACTCCACTATTATGTTGGCCATCAAGCGGCAGATCCAATGTTCTCAATTATAGTATGCTTTTTGATACGATGGGCCACTTTAAGATACCTAGCATGTGGGACAAATAGGCTGGAACTAAGCACCAGTTCATATTGAGAACTTTCGTATTTTGGATCTTGGAAACATGCATACCGACTTTAAATTGGATAGGATATAATGCAGAAGTGCATGTATTAAACAAATCCTATCTTAAAACTGAACCAAGATGACGAAGAGGGCGTGAAAAGAAATACAACTATTTTATACTGAGATTAAGCATGGCGAATAGAGTTATTCATCTTGTATCAGAACAGAGAAGTGACCAGGGTGTAACTTATTAAAGCGGTATTGTGTATAATGTTGCCAATAAAATATTGGAAAAAACAATACAATTTAAATTCCCTTCACACGATGCTACTCACTGTATATATATGTTAATGTACATGCATACTTGCTCCTCTGATTTATTCCATACCATTAACAAAAAGTGTACATCGGAATGGTCTAGTATTGATTTGCAGGGTTGTAGAGGTAATCGTACAAAGAATTTAATTTGAACTCTTTCTATGCTAAATACTCACAGATGAGTAGTTTTCCCTTTGGAAATGTTCAAATAATATGTTCAACAAACGTTGTTGAACATATTATCGGAACATTTCCCTCAAATAAATACGTATCCATCTGCACTTGTATTATATCTGTCATACGGGGGGGGGGGGGGGCGGTCGGACAAAAATTACAGGATACAAGGTGGGTGGGTGTCCCCGAGCCCGGAATGCAGATATTTTCTGATGTCATGCAATTGTTCCAAAATAATTTCTAAGACAATTACAGCTTCAAAATGAATTGAAACAATCAGATTCATATAGTAGTGCACGCTATAGCCTTATGCAAGTGAGGGGGCCTATATATTTTAATTTTTTTCCACAATTTCTCCCTTTAACAGTTGAAACCATGGGGTGGGTCCGGTTTTGGTCGAGGAACAAAATTGCAATGAAAAAAAAATCCATTTTCATATTTTCTCATTGTTTATCATGGCTTTTTTAACTTATTATACATAGAGGATACCTGCGTGTTTTGAGTGAATACCGAAGTATCTCATGAGTGGTCACAGTGAGATATAACATATAAAACTGTATACAAATGCATACAACATAAATAATGTAACATAAATACAACAAAATACATAAATTGTAAATAACATAGAAATTCATATTTCTTAAAAGTTCATGGTTCCCTCATTCCTGGAACTGTGTTTATTTAATCACATTGATGGTGTTTTTACTTTACACATGCACATATTTTAACCTATTGCTAATAAGGGACACAACTATCCTGTTAAAGTGGGTATTTTACCTTTATAACGCTAAATATTTGGGTTTTTAAAGGTTTTGTCACTGGTTTTGTTGGCATATTTTTCAACCATATGCTTTGTTTATTGTTTTGTGGGTGTACTTGGTCAGCATTCTCTCAGTTCCGGTGCAGACACAATGAGAGACCCTTACCCTGCCAACAACACATTATTTAGTAGAATTTACAAGATTTTCATCAATTTTGGGGGTGGGTGTCCTAGACCTGGGTGGAAAAAACTTACGGTCCCGGGTGGGTGTCCCAGACCTGGGTGGAAAAAACTTACGCTCCCGGGGTGGTGGGTCCCCAAAACTGAAAAACACAAAAATTCCACCTTGTATCCGAAATTGTTTTCCTGACCACTCCCCCCCCCCCGTGTCATCTGTTTATTTTTCATGAACACCCCATCCAGATGAATAATAGATCATTCTAATGTTTACTTTTATGACTGAGTGGGATAATCCATTCAGTATATGAAGGGTTAAAGTTGTATTTGAATAATTTACAGCTGCCCTGGTGTCCTCAGTGTGCCCATCCGGGAAGGAGTTTAGTATGGGACTCTGCTATACACCATGCAAAGCCTCTTATAGTGGCATTGGTCCAATCTGCGTCGGTGACTGTCCGGCGGGATACTCCGATCTCCATCTAAGGTTGTGTGCTAACGGCTGGGACGTAATATGGAAAACGAAATACTCCAGAGGCGCAGGCGTTCGACAATAGCGCATTCGAATGGCGTGATTACGTCAGAGGCGCGGGCGTTCGAATGGTGTGATTACCTCAGAGGCGCGGGCGTTCGAATGGTGTGATTCTTCTCATACATTAAATGCTTTTCGCCTAATTTGTTTTATGTGTTATGCCATTATGACAAAGGGGTGTCGGGTCTGATAACCAAGCCCTGAAATAGTGAGCCTGTCATTTGCAGAATGAGGTCCCCAGAGGGTGAATTTAGTGATGCTATCTCACACAGCGGGCTAGCATCACCAAATTCACCCTCTGTGGACCTCATTCTGCTTATGCCTTAGCAGAATGAGGTTCCCAGAATGGGAATCTCATTCTGCAAATGACAGGCACACTAAATACAGGTATATCTCGCATTTTTCCCCAGAGGCCTTTGTATGCGAGTCTCCCATATGGTGCATCGCCTATATAAGAGATTCCACTGGCTTACAGTGTCGATGAAATATTGTTAGGCAAATGCGTGTGTAGTCTCTTATATATGAGAGGCTCGCATATATAAGAGGATGCATTGGCACAGGGTTTTCTCCGGTCATGAAAGGGTTAAGACCGGGTACACGAACACCGAACCGGCTGCCTGGACTGACACCAATACACCGAACACCGAACCGGCTTCCTGAACTGACACCAATACACCGAACCGGCTTCCTGGACTGACACCAATACACATCGAACACCGAACCGGCTGCCTGGACTGGCACCAACACACCAATTTATAGAGACAACTGGTAACCGAAATTGGATCATTCGGGCATCTACGGGTCAACAATATACAGTTGTCGCCCGTTGTCGAGGGAGACATTGAGATTTGTCACCCGCTCGAGAATGGAATGTCTCCCGAGGAGCGGGTGACAAATCTCAATGTCTCCCGACTCCCGAGAAGAAGGGCAACAACTGTTTTGTTATCCGATTATACTACAGAAAAAAATCAGAAGGGTGGAAAACACTGTGTAGGAACGGAAGTGAACGATGTATCGCGGTAATCGAACATAAATAAAACTCGCTCGCCTCAGCTTGACTACGGTACGTATATTTTCGTCTTTTCCTCCAATTGTGTCAAAATCCCAGCCCGGATGCCAACCTGCCTCGATGAGGGGTATATTTCGCTACATTTTCGTACTAATTTCGTTTCAGTACCGTGTCTAGTTCTCTCGTAAATCAAGTTTAAACCTCCTATTTTCGTGCTAAAAACACGTCACGTTTGCGATCAAAAGCACATTTTTCAAACTATACCATGTCTTATTTTATAACAAAGACATGTTTTGGATGCCTTGATATCCCATTGAAAGCCACGCTTAGCGTTTGTCCCCCGTTTCGTGTGTTTTCCCGAAATACGAGCCCGATTTCAAAGCGCGGTGGTCCAACAGAATTGAACGCACGGTAATATTTGACAAAAAAACATTGAACGCACGGTATTTTTTTTATTATTTGTATTGAACGCACGGTAAACATTCGATTACACCATGTAAAATGCCTTACTCTTAAACATTTTTGTATATTGGAGTTAAAACTGAGTCGTTAGTATTTAAATAGATTATAGACCACCAATAACAAACACATATGGACATAATTGAACTCATATTACGGTCGTATAAAACTTTTAATTTATCCCTCAAGCTGGTGCCAAAAATATGCTATAATAGGGTTTTATATGCCGTGGCAAGGTGTTTTGAACCGAAATACATATATGCTATATTAGGGTTTTATGTGGAGTGGCATGGGGTTCTGAACCGAAATAAATATAATGTCCATGTATGAACATGGATGTGGTTGTACCCCCCCCCCCCCCATTGATCAAATACTACTAATAGTTGGAAAATTTAACCCTCCAATTTAACAGCATGCAGTTGGAAAATTCAGACTTTAACCAGATAGAATCTTGATCTTTCTGGCTTGATTTTAGTCTAAATTTGCATTTGTTATTTAGCCTAGTTGAAAAATTCCAACAGATAATCACAACCCAAAAGGGTTGTTTTACGGTATTGCGTAAGCGACGCAAGTATAGTTGTGACGTCAGTAATTTCTATACCCCATCAACATGAAATTTTTTTTTACATCCGGGCGATTCAGACCTATGGGGCCCTATGGTGGCCGCCATGTTGGAATAGAATTGACAAATTAATAAAACGAATTTATTTTTCTTCTTCGATCAGCCTCCCCATAGTAACACTATTAAATTTGAAACACAAAATCAACCTTATTCAAAATTAAATGCTTAATGTGGATTTAGCTGACACGGGCGCATAGCATTCGGCAAACCTCGCCAGATTCCGTACCGTTATAGTTTACAAATTACGTCCCCTGGCAGGCCATAGCAACGTTGGAAATGATGACGTAATTTCTTTACAAAATGGTGGCGCTCTCTTATTTGCGAAATTTGAAATTGAATTGCTTGTGATTGTTATCGCTCGTATTTTAAATGTACAACGGTATCACAGCACGTAAGCGTTAAGAACAAACGAGAAAGCACAAGCGAAGATAGCACAACGAGCCCATTACTGGAATGACTTTAGAGTCAAAGCAGTCAAACGAAGACGAATAACAACAACACTAGAACTTGTTTTGAACTTGGAAGTTTAAAAGTGAAAATCAGTCAGTCGGAAAGAAACTCAATGACGAATCTGTGACTGAAAAAAATATGAAAATGAAGGTCACAGGATTGAAATGTGGACTGGTCTGTGCAGACTGGTCACCACGGCGATTTGACTTGTTCTGTTATTGTTCAATTTTAAGTCTGTTTTCACCTGAACTGGATAGACTTGCAACTGCAAGCGGCAAATTGTTCAGTCTACTAACTAACTACTTCTCTAAATAGTAAATTTAATTGTTAATATCTAACACAGTCAGGTCAAGCCTCAACTTGGGTCAAGGAAATCAGAAAACGGACATTTCAGAGCTGACTGATTTACTCATTTACTCACTCAGTATAGACAGTATAGTTCAGTAATGAACCGTTGAACGTAGCACGTAGCTGGAACTTGTGGAAGCAGTATTCGGTGAAAGCGGTCATGTGGCCTTCTAATCTAATAATATTAGGATTGTATTAGTCAATTTAGTGATTACAGATTAGTAAATTTAATTATCAATGACTTCAGGCTCAGCCTCACCCACTCACTGCCAGTCACTGGTGAATGTGACTCCGGTCAAAATTCAATTCTAGCCATCTACAGATCAGTCAACACACAGATGTAACAAACATGCAAACCCCAGTGAATTGGTGACTAACAAAGTGGGTCGTTTATCTTCTTGTTGAGTGAAGGAAAAGAAGAACATCTCCCAATCCCACTTGGTTTCGGCACACTGCAGGGTTCATGCAGTGACTGGTGAGAGGATATGCTTCTGGGCCAACTTTCCATCTGTGTGTATGAATTCTGTTTCCTGTGATGGACACATCGAGTTAAATATAATAATTATAATGCATGGTGATTAGTTTTAGCATTCTCACATATTAAATAATTCATGATTTTAACACTGTGTTCTCGATTTAAACCTTAAGCATTAAGCGGGAGCTTGACCAGCATGGCTAGCATATATATTAACTAGTGGCTATTTGTGGAAAAATTATTAAATATAGCCCTGCGTACTTGCTATTGTCGACTTGACACATTGGGATTGGAATAATATGTATGCTAAATATAATAATTCCAGGACAACTTAGTTGAACTGTCGCGACCTTCTTGTTATACATGTACATGACTAATGAGGCAATCATATAAATGTTTAATCTAGTAGCATTTTCTCAGACCATGCCATGAATATCTATGTATCTATACCCATCAAGAATGATATATTCCACCAGTACAAAGTTTTTGCTGTTGCGATAGGGAAGTAACTAGTACAGTTAATAAATTATGAAGTACCTTTCATTAATAATGTGTGTCATAGAATGTGAAGATCCAACTTTGAAATGGCAAGATTTAAATGACTTTGTGGTGGATTTTCCTTTGCGTCCCTCATACTAATGTCATTCCTCCTGGGCAATTATTAAAATGTTTATATACTATCAGATGCCTAACAATAGTGTCAGCATGTGCCGCATGATTAGTAATTTCAGATAAAATTCTCAACGATCATTAAGTTTTTTCGCATAGAGACATATATAGAATTAAATTGAAATAGAATTAAATAGAATTAAATTTCCATCAATATTGTTAATTTCAGTCTAGGTCTCCGCTATCACTATTATTGACCATCACAATGCTTAGACATCTGAGAGTACGATATAAGCTCACAAAAGTCATGAACAAGCATGCAATCTCGAGCTGGGACCACCCTTAATACTTGTTTCTCATCATCTACTTCACAGAAGGGGTCACTCCTAAGTAGTAACCGTATAGGAAACACACCGAACATACTACTATTGCACAATGACATCAGTTTGTTTGATCTAAATTATTTAGCCCCAAAACAATAGTCATTTGGCAAATTATCTCATTCCTTTTCGAAGCCTGTCATCTACTGAAGATGGATCCTACCAGGGCCATAAATTATGTCTCATTGAGTCATTGTGTCCCATCCATGTAAATCGCTGAAAGTCAAGCATACATACTGTAAACCTCTATAAATAAATCAGATGTGGCTATGTGAAATATGCAATAAATCCCCGTTTTCATAAAAATGTATTCAGTATTATATGTAAATTTATCCAATAAAGATATTTTTCCCTTGAAGGTCCTTAATCCGAATCAATAGTCCCCATATCATCAGATTCCAACAACAAGAAGATTTTTTGAAATGCCGCTTCAGTTGACAGAATTAATTGCTCGAAAATAATGCTAACTGCAGTCAATTATGGCATAAAATTGTCAAAAACCTGTACTTTATCAACTTTTTGCTCAACGAATATTGCTGGTTTGTCAAACATCTGACACACACAAAAAAAAACCAGTTGATTTTAGAGTTATCCATCTCCATCTGCAATTTGGTCAGAGAAAGTATTCTCGTCTGCTGTTTGCTGGGCCACGTAAAATTTAAATGATAGATTTTAAAAATCGGTATCTGATCACTCTGAGCTTTGATGTTGTGGGTTCCTCGACTTGAATAAAATATTTTTCACCTCCGAAGTCAAGTAAATAGTAATCTGTGAGGGTTAATTCGGATTGAGTACCTTTAAAATTGCAAAAATTAAATTAAATAATTTTGCCTTGAAAATTGGTTGCTTGGCCAGATTCAACCTTCACCTGATGATTGCATTTTGAAGAAATATACAATGTAGTAACATGTGCTATATGGCTAATATCTCTTGACTGGCGCCATGGATATTGGTCTAGAAAGTAGAGAAATGTTAGAGGCAATATCTCACTCTGACCCATGTCTAACTGTGGCCCACATTCCCACATTCCTCTATATCTGGTGCTGCAACATATTCTCGTGCAAATAGGTTTATTTGTACCTTAATATTCACATATGTTCATATTTTTTGTATTTATTTAAAACTAACGCCATTATACACTCTGTCAGGGCACCCTGAGTCACCACACCAAATTTCGTTGAAATCTGAGCACCAATATTAACAAAGACATGTTGGTCTCAACTTTACTCCAGTCTTATATATATATATATAAACAGTCCCATGAAACGTATACATTTATTGATGGACGTGTCATGGGCTCTTCATACAGGATCAGGTTCATTATTCCGAAGGTTCCATATTCCGAACGGTCGCTATTCCAAAGGTTCTTATTAAGAAGGTTCGCTAGTCTGAATGTATGCTATTCTGGGCGTATTTAACCAGAAAAGATGGACACCTCTAATACCAAGTAGTTATTATTACCACGATTTTACAGTTATCTATCTTTATCTGGAAGACCGCCCGTTTGACCTCGTCCTGGCACGATTAGGCCCAGAAACAATAAAAATAGCAAACTGCAAAGATCGATATCTAATTACTCTGAGCTTTGATGGGTGGGTTCGACACTAATCAAATATTTTTTTCTCACCGAAGCCAAAGAAAGAGTAATTTAGCAGCGTCTTATCGGATTGAGTACCTTTAAGTTATTTCCTTCATAAAAAGAGTCTTATGATAAAGAACCCTCTCGATACTTTAGAATATAGATAATAGAATGAAACTTCAAAATAACAAGTTATAAAAACCTTCTGAATATTGAGGAATATAGAGAACCTTGGGAATAGCGAAACTTCGGTATAATGAACCTTGGGAATAGCGAATCTTTGGACATAGAGTGACATGTCGCCGTCCTACGGTCCATACGCACTGGCGTGATCGTGATTCGTATATCCAAAGTTGGCCAGAAATACAGGCACTACTATGAAACATACATTTATCATTTTATAGATGGACGTACGTGTTTTGGGTTGTCCATACGTACTGACGTAATCATATTAGTAATTGAGAGGAGTTTTATCGGATTGAGTACCTTTAATGAGTTGAATCATCCATCCAATTCTAATAGTATACATTGAATAGGCGCGTTGTTGCTTTTCATGTTTAGGCGTGAATGACGTCATTAATTTTTACAATACCATGAAACAGAATTTCGACGCGATGAAAATCCGGACAAGAAAAATGGGTTAAAAATTACGTGACTTCCGCTCCGCTTTTGCCAAGCCTTGTGGGAACAATAATATCAAATTGTGAAATCACGGAATCGGAAGTGGACCAAGTGGGATGGTTATGAAATTAGCAACTTCAGTTTTTCTGAACAATTCCTATGTTATGTAGGCTTATGAATTAGTTTCATTTTGACCATTTTCGTTGGTTAGCTGACCGAAAACCAGCGAAGACGTCATGACCAGGTCCATGACGTCATTTACGTCAGTTGGTTTTGTGGGCCAGAATCCAGACACATTTGGTCTTTACCGGAAACGCCGATTTTACATCACTAGACTAAACGCAATTATATATACAAAATGGCCAAAGGACATTTTATATACAATGTGCACACAATAAATATGGGATCCCTCCCTACAAACGTGTTGTTTGTTTGTTTGGTTTTCATTGTTCCTTTTTTGTTTGTTCTTCTTTTAAAACTAGTGAGTGCATATAAGATTATATTCTTCATCATGTTTTCAAATGTCATTTTGACTATCAGTTTGAATTTTTGACCATGCAATGAGCTAATTCAGCTGCCTTCCACAATATATACACTTAAATGTAATTAAGAGACTTCTCTAAAGACCATTTTCTAGAATACAGACTGGATTCAAACGAGAGATGTTTTCTATTGACAAAAGCTAGCTAGCTAGCGCATGAAACTGTTCGCGCGAAAGATTTCCCCAGTGATATTTTGGGATATAGCGCCCATATAAACATTTATATTTGTCTATATAAACGTGGGAAGTTGCTAGCTTTAGTTTGGCTGAAGGGGTCACTCTCACCAAACAAGTGCTGAAGGGTACACAGGATTCGCAAAATGTGCTGAAGGGTACACAGGGTTTGTGATCGCCACTAACACCGTTACTTAAACTGTGTTTCTGAAAGTCTGGCGTCCATTAGCAGTTTGTTTTCAGTTCATTTTAATGTTCATTGGAACGTAAACAATTATTCTATAAGAGAAATCATGGCACTTTTTTTTGTGAGAGTGACCCCTTCAGCTTTAGTTTGGCATGGATGTGTATGAGTTGTTTTAACGAGATACGTGGTGGCAGGGTGGTTGTACTGTAGTGTTCCGCGGAATCCGCCCCTCCAACTTTGGTGAAAGTATTCAACATTTTTAAATCCCATAACTGACACAGCAACAGTTGGAAACTACGTATATAGATGGAGATTGTTGTGATAGTTTGATGTATTTCTGTGGTTGCTCCACTACGTGTCACGTGCGATCATATTTGCATTTAGTACGGTTATATTCAATACAGTCATACGCGAAGGAATTTTGATGCAGCACCGGAATTTCATGTTAAATCGTAGGAAGTATCAAACAGTTTCCAAGTACATTTTAGGCACCCGGTGCAGGCGCGGGCACTCGACGCTGCTGTTATATCTGTAGTGGGGACAGTAATCAAGATATTTAGGTTATGGAGAAAATAACTTTAATAGCTAAATGTGTGACAACCACTAGTTTTACAGTATTATGTGGATTGACAGCTTAAGATTAAATTATATGTGCCTAATAATATCTTCTTTATATTGTTGTGATGCCGCGCTGAATGCTCACCACTCTGCTATTCTCCTAACACGGTCTGATTTTCATCTCTGTCCACTTCAGTGAGTAGTAATACCCGCGAAACCACCTCCACACCACACCTTGTGCGAAGAGATTCGTTTGGCCGTGGAGATACTCTCCGTTGAGGTGGTTTCCGTGGCATGCTGAGAACCACCAACCTCCTTTGAAGAACTCTGCACAGTGTTTGTTATCATGAGCGTCATTGTCCTGGTCCAGCGTACTAAATGGGTATCCGTTGGTACTGAATGAGTTGCCTGGGAATTAAACAAACGTGCACATGATAAGGGAAGTCTAACATCATGTTCAGCCTGATCCCATGTTGTCAGCGAGTAACCGATGAATAAATCGTCGCCTGTCTTAAGTAGTGTACATACGAGTCCGTTGCGTTGATAATAGATTAATGCATACAACGTAGCTATTCTAATTTAAACGCAACGTACACGTAAGACGTAACGCATGCTTTATATTATGTCGTATATTGTGGGGGGTGGCATAAACTGGCAAGACTGTCTTCCTGCCACCCCCTGTCTTCCTGCCATCACCTGTCTTCCTGCCATCCCCAAATGGTGTCAAATGAGAATGAGTCTAAGTTGTTTGGATTAACAGGTTTTACATTATCGTAGAACTAATTTATTCCAGAAAGATTGATTTGCAATATTGCATTTATTACAATAGCGAACGCATTAGCTGCAATTATTAAGCAGAAGCTCTAACGCGACGTACGCGTCCGTGCGAACGATTTAACGCAGTCAACGGATTGTGTCATCGCAAAGTATGGACCAACGCAACTGATTATTGTGAACATTACTTTACGAACAGGCGTACATGTAGACACTATAATGGAGGTCTAGCATAATGTGGTGTCACCACCACCATCACCCACCACAGGATTCCGGTGGGGTACGCAGGATTCATAGCCCCTGTAGCATGGACCTCGAGCTTCATTATTCATGTTCGATTCAACAGGTATTTAGCTGTCGACAAAATATACCGTTTCTCAGCTTTTATAGCACCAACTTATCCAAATGTTGATAATGGCGACAAAGTTCTGTGAAATTCAGTGTGTGTTTCTTGACATTTTAACGTTTTATACAGTGCATTACTATGTGTAATAACTATATTTTCTTAAAGTCCATTGCAATGGCGGTTCCAGTCCATGTATACTCTGTTTTGATTATATCATGTTGCGGGGGATAAAAAATATATGGATGAATATGTTAATTACTCCTATATGAACATTATGTATCACATATACATTTATTCAAGTCATACAATTAAAAAAAAAAGGCGAGCCCGACTTTTCTTCAGCATGACGTAATATAGACCAATTTCGTTAGGTCATTCCTAATATGGAACAGTAATGGCCACTTGGCTCTTTTTATGCCCAAATGGGGAGGACACAAGTTGGAGGTTCAAATGAGGTTTATCCTTTTATATCGGGGCCTAGCATTCACCATTCTGTGAACGGATATTCAGGATTCAGGGGCACGAAGTTGACCAACAAATAATTGCGAGTAAAGGCCGAAAAGTTTGTGTTCATATGCTTAATATGGCACAGGTTAGCGACTTGCAACTGAGGAAGATCCTATTGGTTGTAACTTTCTTTTGACTTTTCAAAACTTTACCTCTTTGGTCTTGTAAAATTTTAAAGTATTACCTTTTTCCTTAAATTACAAATTCTTAGGCATCTTTGATTTTAATTACCCTCTTTCGATCTGTACGTTCTTAATTACTTTTCAAAATATTTCCAGCCGCTCCGTGACTTTGCTCTCCGACTCAAAATTTATGCCAAGAACACGAGGAACACAGTATCTGCATGTGATTGGGACCCTGACCCTAATATATCCCCTTTCTTTCATATACTTTGCAGACACTCTCCTCTTGTTCTTGACATCCATTACATTTTTGCTCCGCCAATATTATGTGGGTAAAATGACGAATATGTTTGAGGCGTTTTTCTTTCTTACTAAAACCTATGTTGACTAACAAATAGGCCATTTATGGTCTACCTGCCAGTGCTTCACTTTGACTTGTTTTCTGTCATTCTGGTGTGCTAGGTTTGGTGTTGCTTACCCTGGAACTCGTGTTACCTGGTCTGACACCCACTTACCTGATTGGTTACACATAAAAACAAATGAGGTTTATCCTTTTATATCGGGGCCTAGCATTCACCATTCTGTGAACGGATATTCATGATTCAGGGGCAGGAAGTTGACCAACAAATAATTTAAATCGCTACCCGGGTTTATTGCGTGTGAGTTCGAACGAAAGTAGCCACAAAAGACACCAAGATAGCTACCCCCAAGTATATCGCATCAGCTCTGCCAACTCCGGCGAAACTTCCGGCCCTGGCCAGTGATCCTTGCTGTTGATGATTATGAACTAAATTTATTGGACAAATTGAAATTAGTTAGTACTACATGTCAATTTTGTGATGAGCATGGCTGATAGAAAACAGTTAATATTGCAAACAACTGCGCAATTCAACTACTACTGCTTCTACCACTACTATGATTTCATACGTAGCACATGTAGCCATTCTATTTAAGTTTTTACAGTAATGTATTGTTTATATTTGCCTTAGAAATAATAGCTCCGTTGTTGTTGTTGTTGTTGTTGTTGAAGTATCGAATCATTCTAACTGAATGCGACTTTCATTGAATAATAAGACATTTACAAAAGTACTTACCGGCGTCACCATGGTAACCCGTTAAATGCAGTCTGTATTTGGTGGCCGGGCTGCTGATAAAAAAGGTGTCGTATTCAGCGAATGCCGTCTTATTGTCGAAGTCTTCAAGGTCTACCCTCAGCATGTATCGTCTCTTATTCGTCATGTAACTGATGAGTCGATTCCCTGTCGTAATATAGAACGGTTTGTGAATAATGTTTATCCCAACTTTGGCTGAGTATCACAGATTGAATAGCCTTAGAGTAGTCGTTTATCAATTAATACACGAAGTTATCACTTTCCCCAATTATCTAATTCGTGGCAAAATTGCTCACTTAAACTTTTTGGTGCATATTACCGGCTGTCATGACCCAATCTGGATAATTCAGTTCGCGATGTGTAGTGGACGAAGTTTGTGAGTAACTCTGACATGGACGAAAATCTGGATCGAGTTCCAATCTTTGTCTCATTTGAGGGACTTCCCTGTGTGCAATTCCGATCGTACCATGTCAACATATCCTCGCGCAAATACGTATATAATCGACCTATATTGTGAAATAGGTATTAAATATTGTGATTATTTTATTCTAAAATAAGCAGATCATGGACGCATACCCGTTATTTCGTTTTACGGAGCGGGCCACAGTGAAAACTCGTGTTAAAGGGCGTGTACCTGAACAGTCTTGAGTTGGCTTCAGTGTGTCATTGTCAGAGCACAATCTGCATAGAATCTCAATATGAGTCGATGTGATTAAAACGGGATCATTTTCAGCACATTATCGACTGAAAATGTGGGATTCTAAGCACATTATCTACCTAAATCTAGTTCCATTATAAGCAGATAAGGTTCGGGTTTTCGAGATAACAGCCTGACCACGTTCATCATAAATGATGATAGCATGTTCGCGCATACACACAGCCATACCTTGCCAAAACTCTCGCTTTATATTTCCAAAACCGTCCTCATATTCTGTCCATGTTCTCTTAAAATCTGTCAGACCATCCATTCGCCTCTGGAAAAGCTGGTGGAGAAAAAAAAATGATAAAGATAATATTCTGTGATATCAGTCACACTCAATGCTATCTGAGGTACTATAAGTCCTCGGGTATTAGGAAGTAGTCAATTCTGCTATGTTTCTTATTAGGCCCATACTAGTTGTTTGGGTATTATTATCACCAAATGAAATGTCTACACGCCACAATTCTGTTCTCATTTTATTAAATTTGAATATGACTCTATTTTACTGTTGTTTCGATAATAATTATAGTTGTATAACGTGTAATTTTTAACAACGTGTCAATCGCCTTCCAATATCTGCGAAATGTTTCCTATTTGTACCACTTTTTGGTTGGTTTGGTTGATCTCTTTTGGGCCACAGAGGGTAATAAGAAAGTCTTTGATTCTGAATCGTCACATTTAATATTATAAACTGTCCATCTTCATCTACAAATGTTTCGTTAATTACATGTTAGGAAGTGTCATTGATACATATTGCCAATCTATTTTGATCTAAGGAAGTTGAACAAATCTTTCGTTTGAATGTTTCTGTCTGTCCTAATGCTCTGATGTCGCCGCCACATATTTAAAGTTCCATTAAATTTCTTATCATATATTTGACTGTGCACTGTGATCTTGAAAATACAGATCGTATTTTTCATTTATTTAGGCCGACCATGCCCCTTACTTACGCTTGTTATATAAGCAACTTACCGTCCAACCTCCACCTTCAGTCTCCATGTCGCAGTATACGGACACCTCCTTGCTGTCCCCGTACGGGTAAATGACGTACACCCCAGATCTGGTTGCCCCTGACATATGCACGTCCGTACAGTCTGTAGGCTTCGATCTGCTTCCAGAAACTGTTGGAAAATGATATGAAACATGCAAACCCAGCTGATAGTTCCTAGCTCTGTTTACGAGGCCCTTAACGCATGTGTGGCTAAGATGATCTAAATATAGTCTAGGCTACACATATTTATTTTAAACATACAAATTACTATATACACCCAGTAATAATAATAACTGATAAGATTTGGTAGTAAGCTCTATCTGCAATGGTCGCCTGTTCCCATGGAAATAAGCTCATAGTGAACTTATGTAATGTTTTCATCTGCTCTGGTGCCTCACCCTTGACTTATCTCGATGCGTCTCGAGGAAAGTTTAGTTTACGCATGGTTTGCAATACAAGAGTTCAAGAATTGATGGACTTTAATATGGATTGAAAACATCCAGCGTGCGAGTGGTGGAAACCATTTCACATGAATTCATAAGGAATAGTATTTCCATCGCATATAGAACTGTGGATGCCCAAACAATGCGGGGTAATTGTGGGGCGGTTTGCTACAGAATTTCGTGCAAAGTTTGATTAGTGTCCTGTGTTAATCCCCTTCTGGATAGTGTTCTGTGTTAATACCCTTCCGGTTCGTGTTCTGTTGTAACCCATCTTTGTATTAAGTGGATAATGGTGTGGTGTTTTGTGATTTAGGAAAAGTACAGGACGAATATACAGTGGCAAATTCAGTTACTGGGTGACGGCGGAGCCGGAGCAGTATATTCGTCCTGTACCTTTTCGAAATCACAAAACACCACATTTTTTTGTCCAAGTCTGCTATACTTTATCCATCGTTAAATGTATAACAAAACGTCGTGAATTGGCTGATGTTTTCTATGGCTGCACATTTCGTTGACAATTACAAGGCATAATATACATTTAACGATGGATAAAATATAGTCCCTAAATTAACATCGCTCTCATCGTTAAACTTACATTAAAGATTGTCACCTCGAATGGAAATAAATATGCACAACGAATATTTGCTACATGTACCTGATGTCTGTTCGGATGTTTATCCCTTATAAATTGCGGTTTTGATTTGACCGCGGACTTGAGTTAAAAATTGGAAAATTATTTACTGATAAAGATGTGTATTTCACGCCATATATGTCACGGGTTCATGTCAAGAAATGTTGTCAACTTATATGGAGAAATGATATTTAGGGTATAACGGTGCGGTGTTTTGTGATTTCTTAAAATACAAGTATACAGGGCGAATGTACTGACTGTCAAATGTCGACAAACAAAAGCTATGCCTTGTTTTGTTTATATAGCAACCAGCTGGGTAACGGAAGTCAGCTGCTGTCAATATTGACACGTAGGAATATCTAACATTGGAGCGGTGATGACGTCTACACTTTGCGACAGTTTATTGATTATTAACCCCTCGCAAATCTTTGATGTTTCAAGTGGTATATTGGGAGTAAGTGCATTAAAATCTGTGCTAATCCCTTTCTGGTTAGTATTCTCTGTTAATCCATTTCTGGTTAGTATTTTGTGTTATTCCCTTTCTGGTTAGTAGTCTGTTAATATGCATATACACTTCAACAATCATGACCATACAGTCGTTCCATGTACACCTATAATTAGTATACACACAAGCATACAACCACTCCTTTATTTATCCATACACCCCCACCCATGATCATACAACCAACACATGTATACATATACACCCGTCCATGATAATAAAGCCACCCAATGTACATCTGTACATTCCACACATGATCATAAAGTCACTCCACATATACATAAACAACACACATATGACCATGTAGCTACTCGTGTTATACCCATACACCACTTCATTGACCATACAGCCACTCCATGTATACATATTCACCTCATGCATTGGCACCCCTTGTATACCTGCGTCTCACCGTGAACACCTCACACATGACCATATAGACACTCATTGTATACCTAGTCACACCATTCGTGATTATACTTCATGTATACCTATTCACATCACATGTGACCACAAAGTCACTCCCTGACTACCACTTTTACAAACATCATCTATTAAGTTGATCAATGTTGATCAATTTTAACGCTAATTTGTGAGAGTAGCCACAGAAATTGGTCCCGCTCAGCTCAGTTTCGAAGTTCTGCATGCCAATTTCCATTCAGAAACATGGCCATAATCTCAAAAGAAGATTTTTGCCAAAATTCCATACTGCATCCTTTAAAATTAATCTGTCATGCCTCATAAGGTACTGGGACAACCAGAATAGAACCTATGGTTTTCACTTGATTGAGTAACATGTTTAATAACCAAGTAGGTCACAATTTGCTACTTTTCGGAACAGCAGAGAATAACGATTGGGATATATGTGAAAACATCAACTTGGTAGGTGCATCAGAAATGTTAGTATTCAATCAATATAAGACAGAATAGTAAATTTTTGTCATCAACCACAACTTGTATGTGGTTGCATGGCACGCAGCATGGGGCAATATTTACCATTTTCCACATTTTGGCCGCCATTTTTGCAGCCAATTTGAGCCAAAGTGACAATTCTTGTCAGTGGTAGTTCATAATGCGAAAGATGTTAACTAACTGGCAGCGGTGGTGGGTGGTGGTGGTATATTTGTATAAAGGGGTACTAAATACATATATGAATACTTACTCGTAGGGGTGATATAAACAACCTTAATCGTTACCGTACCCCATTGCAGCGATCATAGTCGTTGTTGCAGTAGTTGAGGTAGTCGCCGTGGTAGTCGTTGCTGTAGTCGTCGTGGTAGTCGCTGTTGCAGCGGTCGTGGTAGTCATTGCTGCAGTCGCCGTGGTAGTCGTTGTTGCAGCGGTCGTGGTAGTCGTCGTGGTAGCCGTTGCAGTGATCGTGGTGGTCGTTGCAGCGGTCGTGGTAGTCGTTTCTGTAGTCATCGTGGTAGTCGTTGTTGCAGCGGTCGTGTTAGTCATTGCTGTAGTCGTCGTGGTAGTCGTTGCAGCGTTCGTGGTAGTCATTGCTGCAGTCGCCGTGGTAGTCGTTGTTGCAGCGGTCGTGGTAGTCGTTGCTGTAGTCGTCGTGGTAGCCGTTGCAGTGGTCGTGGTGGTCGTTGTAGCGGTCGTGGTAGTCGTTGCTGTAGTCGTCGTTGTAGCCGTTGCAGTGGTCGTGGTAGTCGTTGCAGCGGTCGTGGTAGTCGTTGTTGCAGCGGTCGTGGTAGTCGTTGCATCGGTCGTTGTAGTCGTTGCTGTAGTCGTCGTGGTAGTCGTTGCAGCGGTCGTGATAGTCGTTGTTGCAGCGGTCGTGGTAGTCGTTGCTGTAGTCGTTGTGGTAGTCGTTGTTCCAGCGGTTGTGGTAATCGTTGTTGAAGCGGTCGTGGTAGTCGTTGTTGCAGCGGTCGTGGTGGTCGTTGTCGTAGTCGTTGTTGTAGTCGTCGTGGTAGTCTTTGTTGCAGCGGTCGTGGTAGTCGTTGTTGCAGCGGTCGTGGTAGTCGTTGTGTAGTCGTTGTGTAGTCGTCGTGGTATTCGTTGCTGAGGTCGTCGTGTTAATCCCGTTCGTTGAAGCGGTCGTGGTATTCGTTGCTCTAGTAGTCGTGGTAGTCGTTGTTGCAGCGGTCGTGGTAGTCGTTGCTGTAGTCGTCGTGGTAGTCGTTGTTGCAGCGGTCGCGATAGTCGTTGCTGCAGCGATCGTGGTAGTCATTGCTGTAGTCGTCGTGGTAGTCGTTGCAGCGGTCGTGATAGTCGTTGTTGTAGCGGTCGTGGTAGTCGTTGCTGTAGTTGTTGTGGTAGTCGTTGTTCCAGCGGTTGTGGTAATCGTTGTTGAAGCGGTCGTGGTAGTCGTTGTTGCAGCGGTCGTGGTGGTCGTTGTCGTAGTCGTTGTTGTAGTCGTCGTGGTAGTCTTTGTTGCAGCGGTCGTGGTAGTCGTTGTTGCAGCGGTCGTGGTAGTCGTTGTGTAGTCGTTGTTTTAGTCGTCGTGGTATTCGTTCCTGAGGTCGTCGTGTTGACCCCGTTCTGTTGCAGCGGTCGTGGTAGTCGTTGTGTAGTCGTCGTGGTATTCGTTGCTGAGGTCGTCGTGTTAATCCCGTTCGTTGAAGCGGTCGTGGTATTCGTTGCTCTAGTAGTCGTGGTAGTCGTTGTTGCAGCGGTCGTGGTAGTCGTTGCTGTAGTCGTCGTGGTAGTCGTTGTTGCAGCGGTCGCGATAGTCGTTGCTGCAGCGGTCGTGGTAGTCATTGCTGTAGTCGTCGTGGTAGTAGTTGGTGCAGCGGTCGTGGTAGTCATTGTTGTAGTCGTCGTGGTACTCGTTGTTGCAGCGGTCGTGGTAGTCGTTGATGAATTCGTCGTGGTAGTCGTTGTTGCAGCGGTCGTGGTAGTCGTTGATGTAGTCGCCGTGGTAGTCGTTGTTGCAGCGGTTGTGGTAGTCGTAGTTAAGCGGTAATGGTAGTCGTTGTTGCAGCTGTCGTGATGGTCGTTGTCGTAGTCGTTGTTGAAGTCGTCGTGGTATTCGTTGCTGAGGTCGCCGTGTTAATCCCGTTCGTTGATGCGGTCGTGGTATTCGTTGATGTAGTCGTCGTGGTAGTCGTTGTTGCAGCGGTCGCGATAGTCGTTGTTGCAGCGGTCGTGGTAGTCATTGCTGTAGTCATCGTGGTAGTCATTGCAGTCGTTGTGGTAGTCGTTGTTGAAGCGGTCGTGGTAGCCATTGTTGCAGCGGTCGTGGTAGTCGTTGTTGTAGTCGTCGTGGTAGTCGTTGTTGCATCGGTTTCGGTAGTCGTTGTTGCATCGGCTGTGGTAGTCGTTGTTGCAGCGGTCGTGGTAGTCGTTGCCTAGTCGTCGTGGTAGTGTTGTTGCAGCGGTCGTTGTGTAGTCGTTGTTGTAGTCGTTGTTGTAATCGTTGTGGTATTCCTTGCTGAGGTCGTCGTGTTAATCCCGTTCTGTTTAGAATTCTGTGTTAATCACTTTCTAGTTATTATTCTGTGTTAATCCCCTTCTGGTTAGTATTCTGTGTTAGTCCCTTTCTGGTTAGTACCCTGTGTTTTTTATCCTTTCTGGTTAGTAGTCTGTGTTAATCACTTTCTGGCTAGTGTTATCTGGTATTCCCTCTGGCACGGTAGCGATAAAGGTCGTTTCGTGTGGGGGGGTGAAAACTATATTATTATATGTTGTTCGAAAACAATATGGTCGTTGACTGGACCGTTTGTATCGCATCGTTGTGTGAATGATCATTATAAACTTATAAACTATTGGTAAAGGCTGCGCGTGATAAAAGAATAATTTTCCCCAGGATGCACTGGGTTCATTAAGACATCTCATTGTCCTAAGCAACCTACAAATGTTTGGGTTACACGGACATGGCTAGATTAAACCCAAAACATACGTATACATGTGGTATCTCAACACATACATAACCGCGGATTATCTCCGCTGAAACTCGTAGATAGAGCTTTGAAAACAACGTGATTTGTTTCTTATGTTTTTCGGTAATTTTTATATCGTTTCGTTTGTGCTGGTTCAGTTTTTTAATCAGCAGGCTCGTAACAATTGCACCTGTATACCGTGCGAAGAAAGTTTATAGATCTAAAACGTTTATGGTGCTACATAATTGATGATTGCCATGAACATAAAGCAGTGCCTGAGTTAATATAGTTTCCAGTTATAGATTTCTTTATTATTTGATATATTTTTATCAACTTTTCATGTCAAAATATAAAACACATCCCCACTCACAGAAGACCGAACGTGTTATCCTACCCTCAGCACTGCATCCTGACGTAATTTTTGCATTATTCGGTATCCTTGCGCGTTATTTTAACAGAAACGGCTGATGATGGATGTTACAGCTTTAAGAACGTATTAGGTCTAACCGTGTGTTTCATTGTGGTCTGGGTCGAAACAAGGTATAGCAAATATAATAAACACAATAGTCAACTGTTCTGAGCTCAATGCGTCTCTCTGGCACATAAGTTATAATATTAGTAGAAAGGCATTTCGGTATTTATTGACCTACTAGCAGGTTTACCCGGCGTTGCCCAGGTTAAAGTGATGTAAAACCCTCTGCATGTTGTGGATATTTGGTGGAAATAGAGATTACTCGTGCTCAAAGTGTTACACGTATTCTCATAAATTGTATATTCAAATATCATCACAAAACATGATTCTTACACATGGAATGTAAATAGTGGCTCACCTTGTCAATTGTCATTTTGTTTATCACGATTAATCCGTTCCAATAATAAAGAAGTATTTATTTCTGCATATACGTCAGAAGTTATGACATGAAACATGAACATCTTAAACACATTAGTTTGCAAAATTTAAAGACGACAATTGGGCTTTACATATATAGAGATGTATCAATCAATCTAGTTGGTTAGACTAAGATTTTGAGGACACCTGGCTATCATATCTCCATGAAGATACAGATGTTTTAAAGAAATGGCCAAGTGCTCCTCTGTTCATGGCGCTATCTTTTGGTGAAATATTTTCAGTTTAAAAGAAATGTTGCTGTGCACATATATCAGCTACATGTGCCCGACACAGAGCGCGATTTTGAGTGGTTTATTGTATTTTGTATTGTGGAAACTATATTGAATGGAACAGACTCAATTGTGTTATAATATATACATGATCCATTCTAATATGCAATCCCCTGACGGTTCGAGGTCTCTCAGTTTGCAAGAATATGTGTATCTGCTAAATAAAATGAGAAATATACGTTTAATGCTTTCTTCTATGTATTTGTTTTGCTAGTTCATTATACGTTTTTAACACGCACGATTTGATTCCTCGTATCATTTGAGAAGAACTTGTATGAATTTGATGGTTATTGGCACTAAACATATTTTTTATCAGTTTTTGTGACCCCCCCCCCGTCCCTATTTCAGACGGAGGCGGCGCCTCTGTTGTCATCAATATACCACATACTTAGCTCATTATGGAAATATAATAAAAATATATATACCATTGGTGAAAATTGGCGAGTATACAAATTCGTATCAAACTTAGGGCCCCCATATCTCCCATCCAAACGGCACCAATTTGGCGTATCTCAACCACACAATTAGATTTCTCGTATCACGGAGAAGAATATGTATCAATCTGGTTAAAATCAGCGTTAAACATATTGTTCATCTTTTTGTTTGTGAGTTCCTCTCACCCTGTACGCATCCTGACTCGAATGGCCACACTTGTGACAGCTTGTGACATTCTTAAACCACACAATTAGACTCCTGATACCATGGAGATGATTATTGATAAGTTAATTTGGTACTTATCAGCGACTTAATCAATTTTGATCAAATTTAGTGCCCACCCACCCCTTCTCTCATAAACAGCACCAACATGGCGTCTTTAAATCACACGATCAGACTCCTCGTATTATGGATCAGAATGCGTATCACTTTGGTGGAAATAGGCGCTAAAATTATTGCGTATCGATTTTGGTGCCCCTCTGCCTTTCAGTTCACCCCTGACTCGAATGACGCTACTTTTGACAGATTTAATCCACACCATTAGACTCCTCATACCATGGGGATGATATTGTATAAGTGTGGTGGTAATAGAAGACTAAACCCATTCTTATAAAATTTAGTGCCCCTCCCACAATCTTTCATCCAAACGACAGCAATTTGGGGTCTTTAAATCACACAATTAGAGTCTTGTATCATGGAGATGAATATATATCAATTTGGTCAAATCGGCGCTAAAATTAGTTTTTATCAATTTTGGTGCCCCTCTCTCATTCCGTGCATCCCTGATGCGAATGGCGCCACTTTTGACATATTGAACCAACACCATTAGATTCCTCATATCATGGGAATGATTATATATAAGTTTCGTGGCAATCGGCGACAAAACAAATTCTGCCCCTCCCCCTTCTCTGCCCCTGACAACGGCGTCACTTTAGAAACTTCTAACCCGCACCATTATCTTTCTCGTAAAAAATTTACCCCTAGTATACCCGTTTGGTGTCATCTAGATGGTCCCTCGGCGCTAACCTTAGTTTATCAATGTTGTTGCCCCGCTCCCCTTCAGTGCATCCCTGACTCGAACGGCGCCACTTTTGACATATTTAAACCACACCAGATTCCTTATATCATGGGGATGATTATATATAAGTTTCGTGGCAATTGGCGACAAAAAATTATTCTGCCCCTCCCCCTTTTCTGTCCCTAGTTACCCCTAATAGACCCCTTTGGTGCCATCTAGATGGTCCCCTGTGAATTTCTATAGAACACAGACAGACAGACATTCGCAAATATAGATATAGATTTCGATGCCGGGAAAATACCTGTACGGGTTAAGCTAATCGACTTACATCTGTAACCAGTGCGATGACTTATGCCATCATTATTTAATCTACCTGTCTTAATCGACTCGACTTACCAGCTTTACGGTCTTCATAATGTATTTTCACTTCGGCCCGCGCCATTCAAATGAATAACCGATAAAATATCACTATGGGCTTATAAATTAAGTCCAATATGAACCTATGTCAATAGTTTTGTCCAATATGAACCTATTTGCACGAGGATATGTTGTTCTATGACACCTACCTGTTCGGGTTAAGTTAATCGGCAGACATCTGTAACCAGCGCCATGAGTTTTATCGGTAGAACACACGCTCGACGAGTCACATGCATCTGTCTGACAGGAGTCCTGAATTGAAAACCCAAACAGATTGTTTCACGAAAATTAGAGAAAATGCCAGAATAATGCCTAAGTTTAATTTATGTTAAACATATTCTATTCTCGACATTGTCAATGTAGCAGCAATGTCATTGTGTACATCAACGATTATTAACCCTATCTACGGTAAATACTCAATAAATTATCTACACATTCCCTCCCAATTCATGTGAATTCTCTATACTTGTATAATCTTTTTCGTCTGCTTGTTGTCTGCATTTATTACCTGAACATCGCTCCAGATGAATAATAAATTAACACATCCTGGCGCAAATACGCACATAATCAACCTATAATGTGCAATATATACATATGCATATTGATTCTAAAATAAGCAGAACATGGATCATATCCGTTATTTCATTCTGTTCTGCAAAAAATCAGCACAATATCTGCTTATAATAGAACATGCTTTAGGTAGATAATCTGTTTGAAAATCCTTATTATGCGTCGAAAATGTACTTAAAATGAGAGCCTTTTAGTCACATTATCGACTCACAATGAGACAATTCTAAGCAGAATGTATGCGGACATTGACACAAATAAGCAACATTACGACTTTTCAGGTGTACGCTCTTAAACATGTGTTTTCACTGTGGTCCGCGCCATAAAACGAAATAACGGCTATGAAACCATTATCTGCCTATTTCAGAATCAATCACATTATGTACCTATTTCACACTATTATGTATGTATTTGCACTAGGATATGTTGGTTATTTCGTTTTATGGGGTGGGCCATAATGAAAACACATGCTAAAGAGCGTACACCTGAATAGTCGTCGTGACTTGGTTTATTTGTGTTAGTGTACGTTCAGACGACCACGATACAATCGTAAGTGGGAAGATTTCCGTCGTATGAAGTAACCGCTAGTTCGATTGCGCATGCTCAAGTCAAAATCGTAGGTCATAAAATAATATCAAGCGCCGTTTGATTTCAGATGCGAAATCGTGGCGTATCCTTGGTTACCCCCACTTGCGACGTAATCGCAGCCGTGTGTACGTAAAAATCGTAGCTGGAAATGGTCGTAGGGTAGTCAATCACATGCTTTAGAACAACCTACGATATCATAATGTAGGACGAGATCGCAATCGTCTGAACAAACTATCCACGATCTCGTCGGGCCCGATTCCTCCACTTACGATTGTATCGTGGCCGTCGGAACGTACACTTAATCATATATATACATAGTCTGCTTAGAACCGCCTCAATATGGGTCGATGTTACTTGACTAAAACGTCTCATTTTCATCACATTATCAACTCAAAATCGGGCGATTCTAAGCAGATACATTCCATTGAACAAAACTTAGGCAAGTACATGTACATCGGGTTTTGCCTGCTTTTTATTTTGATATCGTTTCATTGAGGTTGGGCCTTGGAAGATATGTATATTTGTAGACCAACATCAAAGGGATGATACCATGAGGCTATTAAAACCCTTTAGGACGAACTGGATATCCGCTCTTTTCACTGGCCGGATTCGTCATCTCCGGTTTAAACCTCCGAGTTTAAACCTGGTTTAAACCTGCATTGGCGGTCCAGCCAAACCGGGTCTAAGGGGGCGTTTTTGTCGTTCAGTTGCCAGCTAATTGACAACTCGATTCGGTGATATGATTATGCAATCAAACTACCCTCTTACCAATCGGACCAAAAGATAGGCCGATATAATGGTTATTGACAAGTCATAAATTATCGTGCCCTCGTGCACGCTCAATGGATTTATTCATTGAGAAACAAGTATCGCTCATTAACTATTAATCCCATCTCATTCTGTGTTTAAATCAGTTTAACAAAGGGCATGTCTCTCAACACGAGTTTCACGCTCTGTTCATCACTTTGTTTGTGATATATTTCTGCAAGATGCTTCACCCGCAACGACAAAATACTCCTGGACCGATTTCAATTTAATTAGGGGTGTGGTGATTCGTGTGGTATAACGGCGTTAGTTTTTAAAACTTTTGATTTAAAAATAAGCAAAATATAATTTTTTTTAAATTTAAAAATTAAAAATTGTGTTAAATTGAGTAAGGAGTTAAATCTAAAAATAAACAAAATTTAAAATTTAAATATATTACATGCGTTGATTTGTTTTCAATGTCATAAATTTCCAGTCATGCAGAAAATCAAAAAGGTTCCCAAGTTTAGGACTGGTAGGATATTATGGGAATTTATGGCGTAGCCAGAGTAGAGATTTGTTGCATGATCTCCAACAAAATAAGTTATAAAATTTTACTCATATAGCAATATAAGTTTAGGATTGCAAACTATGTTTATAGCATATCTGGTCATGCAGTAGCATCGTTTTGGTGTCAAAATTAAAACGTTGTACCCTTCAAATGAATTCGTAGAAAACACCAGTATTTGTGATTTCCACAAGCCAAACAAAAAAACCACAAAATAGTTGTTAAAATAATATATTGAGGAACATGTCCATATCTGAGCAAAGCTCGCGTGCGAATGCATCAATTGTGACATGATAACACCAGTCGGCAGTCGCCACTTAGACACGCCCTCACTCGAGATTATTTACAGCTCCACCATTTGACTGATTGATTGACAATTATAAACCGCAATGAAGAAAAGACCGATTCGTCATCTCAAGTTTAGCCTCGGTAAAGCTGGTTTAGCTGGACCGCCGAATGAGATGGTTTAGTTGCCGGTTTAAGCTTATAAAACGCAAAAACAATATTGAAATTTACAAAAAGCTATCCCCATACGCTTTATATGTGTGACTGCTTCTCGTTTATAAATTTCCAATCAAAATATGACCGCTGTCTTAATTATTGATTTTCGCAATCAATTAAATGAGGCGGTCCGCATTAGGAAAGTACGTTCAATTATCTCGACGAAACAGAGACACTACTGATAAACCACTGGTCTGGCTGGACCAGGTTTAAACCAGAGATGACGAATGCGTCGCTTAGACATGCGGTCGCGGGTTTAAACCACGGATTTTGCTGACTCACGGCGGTTTAAACCTAGAGGTTTACGTAGACCAGGTTTAAACATGAGATGACGAATCCGGCCATAATGACGAATCCGGCCACTAGATCTGGCTCATCCCGAGTAATATGACGAACAATGGAATTATTGTAAATTCAGTAACATCGTATGTTATTGCGGCTCACCAGCACCATATCATTTCAGCATTCCCACCAGCATCATAGCAAAGTCATAGATTATGTGTACAAATGATAACTGAAGTCAGTATGCCCGGCCAATAAACGTAACTGAAATAATTTCCCACTTTGTTTCAATCGCTATACAGTGACAAGCTATGAATGATATTTGATGAATCTGGCGCGAGCCTTTACCAATTCGGCAAGTTGACGTGTCGGTTGGTGACACCGAACAACATATCCTCGAGGATGCACGCACATACTCGACATATACTGTGAAATAAGTACATAATGTGATTATTTGATTCTGAAATAAGCAGATAATGGAATCTTACGTTTTATGGCGCGGGCCGAGATGAAAACAAATGTTAAAAAGAATATGAAAACATGTAAGTCGGAGTTGGCTTACTTGTGTTATTTCAACATGTTCTCCTGAAATTCCGTACATTATCTGCTTATAATAGAACGTATTTGATGTAGATAATCTGCTTAGAATCGCATCATTTGGAGTCGATAATGTGCTGAAAATGTGAGCATTTTAGGCATATTATAGCTGAAGGGGTCACTCTCACAAAAAAAAAGCGCTGAAGGGTACACATAATTTGAAAATGTGCTGAAGGGTACACAGGGTTTGAAATGTTGTTCTAAATTACGTTTAGTTTTCGTATCTGCCATGATTTCTGTCAGAAAATAATTGTTTACGTTCCAATGAACATTAAAATGAACACCAATGGGCACCAGACTTTCAGAAACACAGTTTAAGTAACGATGTTAGTGGCGATCACAAACCCTGTGTACCTATAGACTCATAATTGGTCATTTTAAGTATATTATGTGCGGAAAATTACCCAAAGAAGACAATTCACGACTTTTCATGTGTACGCTTATTTCACAATCATTTGTGACCCACCATATCAAATCCAGTCGTAATTCGAGATTGTTTTACCCTGTGCCAATGCATTCACTTATATATGCGAGTCGACCATATGTCGCCTCGCATATATAAGAGAATGCATTGGCCTAACAATTTTGTATCATTTTTTTTAAATAAATGTTTCTTACAATTTTTAGGACCTAAAATAAAAAACATCCATTACCCTGCAGGGAGCCCCATACATATATAGAAGCATATAGAAGAGTGTCGTCTGCTCATGTTTGTCTGGGGCTCTGTATGGGTGAAATTATAAAATTGTTAAAGAATACAAGAAAAAATTATTAAAATTGTAAAAAATTGTTAGGCCAATGCATTCTCTTATATATGCGAGGCGACCTATGGTCGACTCGCATATAGAAGAGAATGCATTGGCACGGGGTAAACAAATCCCGACATACGACTGGATTTGATATGGCGGGTCTCATTTAATCACACTATGTACCAATTTCACCTTATATGCCGATTATGTGCGTATTTGTGCGATGATATGTTGCAGTATCTTGTGCATGTGTGGATGGTAAAACAATTATTATTTTACCTACCTCTATCTCCTTTTTCTTATGAGCTATAACGTGTCTCCATTCCCTTTGTCCCCTACATCCCAGAGAATACAGAACGTGCTCCACCAACACACATTGATGAGTCCTTACGTTAAAATCGGCAGCTCGGCAATCCACATGTCTCTTACATAAGTTGTTGCATTGGAGGATGTTTCTAGTTATTTCATCAGCGTATCCACCACAAACATTGCACCCTGCTTCCATGTCCATCACCTCAGTTTGCGTGGCGTTAATAGCTAGCACTGACAACACACACATGTATGTGCACACAACTAAGAGAACCATGTCGCAACACCTGTGTTTTGCAATGTGTGCAACTCTAAATGATGTGTAAGTAAACCTGTCAAAGCGTATGATATTGGTTATTTAGTAGCATCTCTGTGGCCGAGAAATATTGACCACATGCGCTGACAGAATGGCGTGCACTAGCAAACGACACGACAAAACATTTATCTCCGAATTCCTGTCCCTACATTGGAGGTTTGTGTGGATCAATGAGCTTATAACAGTTATCGTACCCCCAAGACATTACTGGCTCTGTATGATATGTTCATTGCTTCGTACATGTGTGAACAAATTATATTTGTTTGTTCTCGATAAGATCATGATACAGTCGGAATGGCGCTCACAAATATCCCTCATCCCCGATAAAGTTTGCTAAAAGTTTCCCCCATGTCAGGTGATAGAACACACGACATCCTCATCGGCCCTCACTATGATGATGGTATCGGATATCCACGACCGAACCACGTCGGCTACGTTAACAACATATCATCACGCAAAAACGCACATAATCGACCTATACTGTGGAATAAGTAAGTAGTTGATTGTGAAATAAGCAGATAAAGGATCATATCCGTTATTTTGTTTTATGGCGCTGGCCAGTGAAACCACACGTTGCATGAGTCGGCTTATTTGTGTCATTTCCGCATATTATCTGCTAGGAATCGACGCATTGAGAGTCGATAATGTGACTTAAACGTCGTCATTTTCAGCACATTATCGACTGAAAATGAGGCAATTTTAAGCAGATTATCTACATAAAAATGTTCTATTATAAACAGATAATATGCTGGTTTTCGGGAGAACAGGCTGAAGTGAACATCCAACAAACAAAGCCATTTGCCGATAGTTGAGCTGCGCGTAATCTTGAACGTAGCTGCGAAGTGTGACTGAGCATATCTACCGTCATTAGAACAGACCGTGCACTTCCTACAAAATGCTAACTGTAATCATTCGATTATTCGATTGAATGGGTGGGGGGGGGGGGGCACGCGCTAACGTAAAATTAAGTGGAATAATTGACACGTCCGTTTATTGTCTGAAAGATAATTATATATGCCATCAACGTCGTTTTTCTGTTGATCTATGAGCCTATAGATCGATCAGTAGACGAATAACATACTGTATAATTCCGCGAAGCGGATTATACTAAGTATGTTATTCGTCTACTGATCGATCTATAGGCTCATAGATCAACCGAAAAACGACGTTGGTGGCTTATACTTACAACGATAACACTTTATTTTCAACTATCTACTATTAATCCATCTCAGGATTTTCCGTTGGACGATCTCCGAATTTGGTTGACGGGCCGAAAATAAATTGGCCGAAATTGTCAACGAGCAACTTCACCAAGCAAACTTTCAGAAAATAAATATTTACACCTCAACTTAAATTTTCAGCAATGAACTATCCATGATAACAAAAATTACTTGTTTGGCTACGATTTACGTTTAAAATGACTCAATAACAACCCAACAATTATCAACACACACAGAGTCGAATCCGAAGCGATTGGATAGCGATCGCCGGTAAATTGTTAACACCAGCCCCGAGCCCGATGGCCGATGTAATTTGTAAACAAATGCCCTGATCACATCTAATATTCTCGTGACAAATGCCATGTCATTACCATTGTTATGAAGCAGATAAATATTAATAGGGTTGTAGTCGGGTAACACATTTTATTTATTTCCAATCAAATTATCCATGTTCATCAGCCTGTTGATCACTCTGATTCATGATAATTTGTGTTCACAGTAACTATACACGTTGTCATGGACGCTCTTTGGAAAATTGGACAAATGAAAAACGCGGCACGAACTTTTAGTGTTCAGTCGAGCGTTACAAAATCACGAAATGAACAGACATACAAAATTATGTATAGTATAGTGTCCGTAAGAAGCCGAAACATGCAATATAGACATCAACTACTTTTTCAAATCTTTCTAGCATTGAGTTTTCGAGTTGTTCTTTCACTGAAATTCTAATGGAATTCTCGTTCCGCACTTTTACGTCATCCGTGGACGTCGTGTGGGGCGACGGTTATAGACTCGCCCATTGTTCTTAAAGTGTCACTACGGGATGTGACTCGTCTACTGCAACGTCTATGCATTGATAGATCAGGTCGCGCGCTAGCAATCAAATGCCAGCATTTCGACGAAAACGAAAGTAGTTGTAATTATAAGGGAATTGACACAACGAATATATAAGTTTGTAATGCATATTTCGTTATGTCATGTATATTGTAACGGGACGAGTCAGATGGCCTCTTGATACCTGTGGTAGTACGTTATGCAATCCGAATAGTCTATTGTGTGTATTTATGTGAAATCTGTTCTATTGAGTTTTGGCGTCCAAGTTGAAAAAATGTTAAATCTCACATGCCATTTCAGGGACCATTCACATATTGAATTAGTCGAGTGTTGAATATCTATATTCAGTGGATAACCTATCAACTTATTGACATCAGAGAAGATTCACCCCGTGTGTGCGGTAAAAATCCCCTAATGTGGCACCGTGTATGCCGTGGGGTGCATCCCGTGAGGTGTGGTGTATAGGAGTCCTGGAGGTACTAGGGCGGTCGTATCGTGTTAGGCATAGACCAGCGGATACGACTTAGCTCATGATCCTCTTTGGTCCTACATCTCTTCAAGACGGGTGGTTGAGATGACCCGGTTCAATCAATCGGCTAGTCACGCCTCTCCACAGTGTTTCAGATTCAAATTTTGTTATATGTTGTATTGCTCGTCTGATGTTGGAAGTGTTGTTTTCTGTTTTTCATGTGTGATGTTTCTTTTCTCTCTTATCTCTTTCGTGTTCGTCCTGATGAGTGTTGAGTGTTGAATCCTGTATTGTCCACGCCTGTCTCACCGTGGAGAGGTACCGGGAGGCTGCTATATGCAGTGTCTAAACGGGTCATCGCTTCAGCTATGACTTTGGCCCAACCAGAATCTGAAGGGTAATCCACGGCAGCTGCTGGGCTAGTTGTCGATTATTTGCTTTTCGTATGGCAACTCAAAACAAAAAACAATGTATCGCTCACAAGAATGATGACTCATCAAGTTCCAATGATGATGTGATATTCCCTCAGTACTTGGTTATTGGCTTTGATCCACTTGTGGACAGACCTTCTATCTTTGTCATTGATAAAACGCTGCAAAGCATTGCTGGACAATTGAAATTTGTCAAACCAATCAGGACTGGGCGAATAAGTGGTTCTCTCTTGACTGAATGTTCAAAGAAAGTTCAATCTGATGCTCTGCTGAAATTAACAACTATTGCACAAACACCAGTGTTGGTTACACCTCACAAGACATTGAATAGTAGCAGAGTGTGTTGCGGACCGGCGATATAGCTGATTCTTCGAAATCAGAAATACTGGCGGAGTTGGCACCACAGGAAGTTACAGAAGTCCGTCGACTGTTGATGGTACTCGAGTTCCTCTGAATAGTTATCTTCTGACCTTCAATCGGTGCGAACATCCACCGACATTGAAGGTTGGGTATGTGAAGGTAGATATAAGTATCTATGTTCCAATCCATTACGATGTTTTAAATGCCAGGCCTATGGCCATGAACATTGTAAAAGTAAAAAAAACACTGGTGCACGATGTTCTGTTTCTGGTCATGATTATAAGGATTGTACAAATCCTAAAACATGTAAGGCTGAAAAACATTTATCGTATATAGATGCTAAGAAAATAGTTGGTACCAGACCATCAATTGCTCAAGTCACATATTCAGCTACCGTTTCTAGAAAAAAACAAGTATGTTGATGCCGGTGTCACTCAGACAGAGAGTCAAACAAAACTTGTTAGTATCTCACTAGAAATTAATTAATTTTGCTGATTAATTTTATGCAGGTTTTATAACTTGGCTGTCCTCAAAGCAGTATTGCTGTCTTTTTTTGATATTCTGTTTTATATAGGTTTGCACAGTGGTCAGTTTCTGAATGTTTCTGATCCCAATTGAGCACTCTCGCTCTGATTTTGGGTGTTTTTATTTGTATATATTTAGTTTCATTTTAGTCCAATTAACGGTTACGTCTATACACAGTTGCTTCGCTTAATTCTGATTCAGTTTTCTCAACGGCTAAAACGACGTAAAATCCATAACCAAACAAACAAATCGGAGAAGATTGGACACACGGGGGACGAAATGCTATCATAGTATTACCCGATCATTATAGCAAAACAGCGTTAATGAAAACTCCATTTTATTGTGAAAGGATATCGATAGTCTATATTGGTAATTTTCTCCAGGGGCCTGTGGGATGAAGGCGAACGTGGCATTGATGATTGACGTTATTCACAGAGACAACGGAAACGATGGTCGTGGCGCGCAACTCCGTGGGTGTTTATCGGAAACGATGGCCGTGGCGCGCAACTCCGTGGGTGTTTATCGGACATTGGGAATACCAGCAGCCAGCTTGGTATTGTGGTTCGTCTTCCTGTCGTAGAATGGGTGAAAGTCTCAACCGTGCAATTCATTGTGAGTTATCCGCCGGTTGGAGGATGAATGAAACTGTTCACGAGAAACGTATTTGTGAGTTGCCTTCCTGTGGTAGGACGAATAAAGATCACAACAGGAAAAGTCTACGTGCGTTGTCCACGGGTGGGATGAATAATGAATGTCTCCACATCAAGCAAGTTTTATCGTAAACATACTCAGAAACATATCCTTTGTTGTCTACATGGAGGTCGGATTGACTGTTTTCGCTACATTTGTTTCTGTGTGCAGCGGAGTCCTTCCTTTTGCATGAGAACAGAAACTATCTGATCTTATTATGTGTCGCGCCTTTGTATTATCTTTGTCAATAGTGTAGGCCCAGCCTGAATGTCATAAACTGCACAACCCTTGGATGTGGTGAATTATCTAATTATATTTACATACTGAGTGTGATTATCACTAAATCCAGCATTCCGATTGGTCGGCGCCCACGTGACTAGTTGCAATTATTTCTCGGTAAACGCGCAAGAGGGTCATAATTGCAACCATAATTACATCGACGGGTCGTTGATTTTGGAGAAGAAGAACGCGTAATGTTTTGGGCGCATTTGCACAGGATTGACTTAATAGATCATCAGGTTTCAATATAAAGAGCCTCGTTTTGAAATTGTTCTCATGTGTTTCTGGTCGGGTGCTATGTGATATTTTGGGCTGGTTTTGTCATGATACACTTTTCGATTTAAATACATTTACAAAAGTGGCTTTTTCGCTAAATGTATATAAATATACGGATTAACTGTCACGTGGACTGTTTTTATGGAGATGTAACCGTAAGGTAAGTGGTCATAACTTGTATGTAAAACCCTCTTCGGGTTTTACACAAGTTATGACCGCTTACATAACGGTTACATCTCCATAAAAACAGACCACATGACAGTTAATCCTCAAATATATGTCAGGACGCCATTGAATTAAATCTTCAATTGGCCAGTATGGGCATCCTTATTTGATAGAGCGGGTGAGAACGTTGTAATTTCCACGGTGGTGCATTTGCAGAAGAAAGCGGGGCAATAGATGTGCGATATAAAAATTACACAAAAGAACAAACAAGATTACGAATTATTAATCAAGGCGAAGTTAACCGATGAATAGTTGCTATAATACGTAAACTGGTCTTTAGTTACAGATGAATCATGCAACGGTCCATTTTGAGTTTGAGTCAAACATTGTATAACATTAGGCAGGGGTGATGTGTGATGCGAATGTTTCTTGCAAAAGTTTGCACTATCACACTTACCACCGTGGGGTTTTCATAGGAATCATGCATTCTTGTTGATGCCGACATTAATTATGAGTATGTTAACATGAAAGCATTATGTAATCAATATAAAAGGCATTTGCGTATAAAATAGCGGACAATTACCGAAACGTTCATCGTCGTATGTATCTCTTAGAAGCCACAGTGAAATAGAATTTCGTTATTTCACTATAGTTTTCGTTATTTCACTGTATTTTTCGTTATTTCACTGTATTTTTCGTTATTTCACTGTAGCTTTATTTTTTTTTTTAGAAATTTGGGTCAACCAGTTGTTTCTTTCCGAATTTTGTTCTATTTTATAATTTCACCCATACAGAGCCCCAGACAAACATGAGCAGACGACACTCTTATATATGCTTCTATATGTGTGTGGGGCTCCCTGCAGGGTAATGGATGCTTTTTATTTTATGTCCTAAAAATTATCAGAAACATTTATTAAAAACAAATGATAAAAAATTGTTAGGCCAATGCATTCTCTTATATATGCGAGGCGACCTATGGTCGACTCGCATATATAAGAGAATGCATTGGCACAGGGTAAAAAAATCCCGACTTCCGACTGGATTTGATATGGCGGGTCACAAATGTCTGACACCATAATTTGTTGTACTACAAAATTTGAAAATTCCGCATAATTTAGCAACTTTGAACATTAATAATAATAAGCCGCATATGATAAAAAGAATAGCTAAAACAAATTGTCTGATTACCTGAAACGTCTCACGTGTGTCTGGAAATAAATATCGAATTTTCACTCGCGGCTTTCTGTCAAGAAATATTTCAGTATTCAAACAAACACTCGGTATGTATTCTCTATATCTTCCCTTTATGTGAATCACAAATGCGTGCTTATCGTGACTAGAACCCGCTTCACCATCGCTGGACGACTTATTTTGCTATATGAACCTTACGAACTGAGACGCACATGCACAACCCGACTCAGATTGACATAAAACATCATACAAATCAATTAATGATATAGTAAAGTCACTGCAACTAAGTCTTGTCAGATGCATACCGCTATACACTATGTGTGTTTTCGTTGTCATATTGTGATATTAGAGATCTTTCGCGTTTTTAACGACCACAGATAATTATTACGAATAGCTATTTGTTGTATTTTTTTTTTCGGACGGTCCAAAAACATTATCGCATTATTGACAACAACGAGTCTGTTTGATAGACAAACGTGCTTGATACAGGACTGCATGTCTTGATTATTTTGTACTGAAGTATGCTGTTATCAGGCGCTTTGTGTCCGTGAGCGTCAACTGTTTCACGACGACGAATGATTTTATCGCCACAAATTGATAAAAGGTAAGGCCACATAGCGACCACAATTTAAGGACATAATCTCAGGGGCACCTCCAACATTGAGGAACTGAGAAACGATCACGAACTTATTGCTATATCATGTATTTGTGAATTTTGTTGAAAATTCGAACCTGTAATTGTAACAACGAACAGGTAAAAACGACAACGAATATAAAGAACACAATTTCTATAGTAACGTAGTACCATATTCGTAAAATTATTTGTCGTAGTTCATTATGCGAAAGGTCTCTAATGTTCCTCCACCAGCATGTATAATTAGACAATATTAGTGTCTGTTTGTGCTTCATACCAATGTAGCAAAGGAAATAACACAATATTTTCCAATGTTTACGATAGCCATAACAGTCTAAACTTATTTATTTTAACACTACCATTCTTACCACTGAAACTATAGTCGTATTCTCAACACTTTTTGACACATCATGACACAAATCAAATTAGATGTACATGTATGACACATATATCTACATATATATATGACTATTAATTATAATTTATGCTTTCAGAATATGATTAATCATTAGTACAATGAGAATTGTAGTTGTCGCCCGCCTGTCGAGGGAGACAATGAGAATTGTAGTTGTAGCCCGCCTGTCGAGGGAGACAATGAGAATTGAAGTTGTCGCTCGCCTGTCGAGGGAGACAATGAGAATTGTAGTTGTCGCCCGCCTGTCGAGGGAGACAATGAGAATTGTAGTTGTCGCCCGCCTGTCGAGGGAGACAATGAGAATTGTAGTTGTCGCCCGCCTGTCGAGGGAGACAATGAGAATTGTAGTTGTCGCCCGCCTGTCGAGGGAGACAATGAGAATTGTAGTTGTCGCCCGCCTGTCGAGGGAGACAATGACAATTATAGTTGTCGCCCGCCTGTCGAGGGAGACAATGAGAATTGTAGTTGTCGCCCGCCTGTCGAGGGAGACAATGATAATTGTAGTTGTCGCCCGCCTGTCGAGGGAGACAATGAGAATTGTAGTTGTCGCCCGCCTGTCGAGGGAGACAATGAGAATTGTAGTTGTCGCCCGCCTGTCGAGGGAGACAATGAGAATTGTAGTTGTCGCCCGCCTGTCGAGGGAGACAATGAGAATTGTAGTTGTCGCCCGCCTGTCGAGGGAGACAATGAGAATTGTAGTTGTCGCCCGCCTGTCGAGGGAGACAATGAGAATTGTAGTTGTCGCCCGCCTGTCGAGGGAGACAATGACAATTGTAGTTGTCGCCCGCCTGTCGAGGGAGACAATGAGAATTGTAGTTGTCGCCCGCCTGTCGAGGGAGACAATGAGAATTGTAGTTGTCGCCCGCCTGTCGAGGGAGACAATGAGAATTGTAGTTGTCGCCCGCCTGTCGAGGGAGACAATGAGAATTGTAGTTGTCGCCCGCCTGTCGAGGGAGACAATGAGAATTGTAGTTGTCGCCCGCCTGTCGAGGGAGACAATGAGAATTGTAGTTGTCGCCCGCCTGTCGAGGGAGACAATGAGAATTGTAGTTGTCGCCCGCCTGTCAAGGGAGACAATGAGAATTGTAGTTGTCGCCCGCCTGTCGAGGGAGACAATGACAATTGTAGTTGTCGCCCGCCTGTCGAGGGAGACAATGACAATTGTAGTTGTCGCCCGCCTGTCGAGGGAGACAATGAGAATTGTCGCGACAAACTAATATTAGTGTTAACTAGATCAGCCTGTTCTCCCATAAATAGGCTCATATAGAACTTATTCAAAACATACGAAATAAGCCCACGACAAACTAATATTAGTGTTAACTAAATCAGCCTGTTTTCCCATAAATAGGCTCATATAGAACTTATTCAAAACACACGAAATAAGCCCACGACAAACTAATATTAGTGTTAACTAAATCAGCCTGTTCTCCCAGAAATAAGCTCATATAGAACTTATTCAAAACACACGAAATAAGCCATTATAGTGATTATTTTAATATGAATTCAGCTCTATATGAACCTAAATCGGAGACGATCGAAACAGTCGTATATGAGCTTATTTCAATTCATAAGCTCATACATGCACTATTACATCTACTTTTTTCATCGACACGACGTACCGGATGAACGCTCTTAAAATGTGTTTACACTGCTGTCCCCTCAGAAAATTCCTTTAGTCTGTGTGCCCAGTAAATGTCCGACCAGACATTTTGGCCAAATTTGTTCTGTCCCGATGCCTGAAACTTTCGATACAATCAACCGATCGAGTCGGGCGATGTGCCAAACTGAACCATAGCCCTTCTTGAACAAAATAGGCGTCATGGTGTGAATAACATAACATAAATATTTTAGCCTCAGCTTGATAACAACGGATGGTGGGAATTTGGGTCATCTGATAAATAGCTGCCTTGTCTTATATATGTTTTTGGTGTGGGAGTTCTATTGTGCCAAATAGCTGTGAACACAGCCTGTTCTCTTGAAAATAAGCTCATATTGAACCTATTTCAAATAAGCCCATATCGGCATTATTTGAATCTGATTACGTTATATGAACATAAAACGCGGTTTTAAAACAGTCCAATGTGGGATTATTTCCATACGAAATATGTCCATATTGGCATCATTTAATCGACCTGTTTTCATCGACACGGCTTCTTTGTTAAACGTTGTTAATGCAACATGTTCAGGTAACATTGCTTTAGGTTTCACTGCTTCATGCTCAGTTGGCACAACTATAAGTTACATTGGCACAAATATATAAATACCATTGCATAATGAATTATGAGTCTATTAAGTTTCCAGCACCACAATTGGATGGGAAATGTTGGCTGTATTTAGTCATTTAGTCATGGAAAGCTGAAATGTTTGAGTAATATCAGATATCAAACCGAAGAGCTATATGACGTTCGAAATCAATTGGATGGAAAATGTTGCCTGTATGGCAACCGAAGTGTTTATTAATGAAAGTGTAAATTCTCAGATGGCTGCCGGTAGCCATTTATTTTTATTTAAAATCGTTCAAATTCGATAGCTCCCATTTAGTGGTGATCCTAGACATTCCTGTAAATATTTAAAACATTTTTTACTAGTATTCATACAAACATTGATGGGTGCAGCCATGTAATGACATAGGCAACACAACACATTGTTATTAGTATAAAGTTTCCTCTTTCCGTGAATAGATTCCCACCATGCGACCAGAAAACTGGAAAATAGCTACGCAAATGATGGATCAAAAACTTGAACGTTTTATTTTCTAAAAAGCGAGGATTTCAACATAAAATTAACTCTTCGAATTGGATTAAAGAATATACGCGCGCACTTAGGTGTCGATAATGTGACTAAAATGATCTCATTTTCAGCACAGTATCGACTCAAAAGGAGGCGATTCTAAGCAGATTTTTATCTAAAACAAGTTCCTTATAATCAGATAATTTTCGGATTGTCGGGAGAACACGCTGTTCCGGTGTACCCTCTTTAACATGTGTTTTCACTGTGACCCGCGCCATTAAATGAAATAACTGCTATAAGTCCATTATCTGCTCATTCAGACTCAAATAACCACAGTATGTGCATATTTCATATTATAGGCCGATTATGTGCGTACTTGCGCGAGGATATGTTGCAGTGAGATTTTTCACCCGCTCGAGAACGGAATGTTTCGTGAGAAATTTCGTTCTCGAGCAGGTGACTAATCTATTCAATGTCTTCTGAGACAGCGGGCGACAACTGTTTACTGTTGTTCTACTGTCTTAAATATTTTTGTTGATCAGTATATATCCGAAAGATTCTATTACATTACCAATCGACTTTTCATAATGGTCCAGAGAGCCGATGTGGTGTCCGTGTGCGCTACCTTGATTCATCAGGATCCGACATTCTCTTTGTCATAATGACATAAAAGATACAACATTGATACAATGTTCCTCCACCCAGCACATGATATATAATCTAATGTCTTGTCAACTTCAACACATCGTAAGCAGCACATTCTTGACTGGGTCATAGTGATGCAAGACCCCACAAACGTCGTAAAAGCTGACGTCGCCGACATAACATTCTCTGATCACTTTCTAGTCAATTTCATCATCAACACTGCAAAACCGTCTGCAGGTCCAAAACGCCAAGTACTAACCAGGAACATTAAAGCCATCAACTCTCACGATTTCTCGGCCAGTCTCTCAAATGCCTTTAAATGCAACGATTCCGGAACATGCAATGAACTAGCCTCACGTTTCAACGCTAAACTAAGCTCTCTGATTGACGATTATGCCCCTCTGAAAACGCGCACTACGTGCGACCGCCTTGCAGCGCCATGGATGACGAGGGAAATTATTGAATCTAAGCGCGCAAGACGAAAAGCCGAACGCAAGTGGAGATCATCTAAGTTGACTGTCCACCGAGAAATATTCATGGATAGTAGTAAATATGTGTGCAACTTAATTAAAGATGCAAAAATTTGTTTCTATAATGACTCTATAACACAGTGTAAATCAATGAAAATGTTGTTTAATTTCACCAACTCTATGCTCTAAGTCCAAATCAACCGTACTACCAAATAACCACGATACTGCTGACTTACCAAATGTGTTTGCGCAATTCTTTGATGATAAAGTGGTGCGTATAAGATATCGCATAGAAACAAATATTGATGCTGAGTTTGCTGAATTTACCGGGAATAAACTAAACAACTTTTGCCCTGTAACACAAGAGGAAGTAAAATCCCTTATCGTAAAACTGCCACCGAAATCCTGTGCCAGCGACCCTATGCCAACTCAGTTGATCCGGGAACACAGGGTAGTGCTGGCATCAGCAATAACATCTATATTTAATTCATCTCCAAGACATGGCGTTTTTCCTGACATTTTTAAGCATGCAATTGTTAAACCACTCCTGAAGAAGCCAAGATTGGACCGGAACAATTTAAGAAATTACAGACCCGTTTCAAACTTGCAATTCATCTCTAAAATGTTAGAACGTGTCGTGTTGTATCAACTTCGTGATCACTTGGATAACAACGAACTCAATGACCCATTCCAGTCTGCATACAGAAAAAATCATAGCATAGAAACGGCCTTAATATGCATCACAAGTGATCTCCTCAATGCAGCAGATGAAGGCCTTGTAACAATTGTTGCCTGTCTGGATTTGTCCGCCGCGTTCGACACAATTGATCATTCCATCCTTATTAAGCGGCTGTCTTCCACATTTGGTTTATCGGAAACTGTTATCGATTGGTTCCAATCGTATCTGACTGATCGTACACAAAAAGTACAGATTGGCGACACGTTCTCGGAACCTAAATTGCTTCACTTCGGAGTCCCGCAAGGCTCAGTTTTAGGACCTGTTTTATATTCGATGTACGTCAAGCCGCTCGGTGATGTAATTAGATCCAATGGTGTTCGTTACCACATGTATGCTGACGATATTAAAATGTACCTTTCTTTCCCGCCTTGTGACATAATTGAAAACTTGAAACAAATACAGGACTGTATATCTGATGTAAAATCGTGGATGGAAATTAATAAACTTAAGTTAAACGAGGAAAAAACGGAGTTGATGTTATGTGGAACCGATTACCGCATTAAACACTCTGATGTTCACCATATTAAAATAGGTGATTCAGATATTCAGTTATCATCGTCTGTCAAAATTCTAGGTGTTGTTTTGGATAACACACTATCCATGATCTTACGGGTCAACTCAATGTGCAAATCCATGTTTATGGAAATTCGTCGCATCTCGCAGTTACGGCCATATTTAACACAGACATGCTCACAGACCCTTGTTTCTTCATTTGTATTTTCAAAACTAGACTATTGTAATGCCATTCTCGCCGGCATCACAACTGAACACTTGGATAAATTGCAAAAAGTAATTAATGTTGCTGCAAGGATTGTTTCCCGCAAACCAAAATTTTCACATGTAACACCATTGCTACAAGAACTACACTACCTTCCTATTCGTGCACGCATAGACTACAAGTATGCGTAATTCTGTTATAAAAAATCAGAATCTAGTTCAAGTATTCTCCCTGTATTGCTTCAATATTTTGATAAACTTTTAAGTATGTATGTTCCACCTACGAATCTGAGGTCAAAGGCACAAGCTCTAATGGATATTCCATCAAAAAATTTAAAAACTTATGGCGATAGAGCATTTGATTCGTATGCGCCAAATGTTTGGAACTCACTGAGACACGACACAAGATTTGCAAACTCTCTGACCGAATTCAAAACTTTGTTAAAGAGTGAATTATTATGTGCTCACTATGGGGAAGCTACCTCAGATGTTGTTTAATTATTTTGATGTATGTGTATATCTATCGGTATGTGGTGTGTATAGATGTATGGATATCACGTGTGATAGAGGGCAGGGTACTAGTAGGAATGTAAGCGCTCTGGGCCATATGGGATAAAGCGCTATATAAAAACTATTTATTATTATCCTACTGATACGTATGGCCGATATGTCTTCGTTTCTAAATAGTCAAAGGTGTGGATCTGCAGGTTCGACCAATAGCCAAGATTCAACGATCAACATATCAATGCGCACTATAAATAGTGCGACCTGAGGATTCAAGATTCACACGGAGGAACTGCGAATTATCACATTTAGTATGGGTGAATTCGTGTTGGTTATGTCCGTCAAGTTTAATCGAGCGGAACTGTTGAAAACAGAAAATGGTTGTGATGTATGTGGTGGCTACGCAGAAGCAAGAACGAGGAACATTCTCCAGTTCGAGAATTTATGTAGCAGACACGTTGACTGCCGGGCTGCAGACTATAACGTTAGGACGCACCGATGTGTGTTTCTGGAAATTAACCGATATAGCCCACATTGCCGGGGACAGATGGAATGGAGGCATATCAGTGTTGGGAACGACCGATATTCTCAGGTAAAGCTACATATAATAGTCAATTCCTGAAAAAGTAGCCGCGTAATGTTCCAACGCGAAAACAACCAATAACGATTTATCACCAATCACTAATAAAATGCGTTGTGTGAAATTTCGCATATATAATAAGTATTGTAAGTTATGGTAGCTACAGTCACTATCAAAGGTGGAGGTGTCCAATGGAGACTCTCTTGTTAGATTAATCATATGTATTTGTATAAATTTATTACATGATCCTACCTTTATTCCATTCAATAAACCCATTCAATAAATTGTGGTATTAAACGTTCGTTTAATAACAGGAAATAGTGCCAGGTGACCTTTGACTTCCGGTTTGTCGTCTGATTACATTCCGTACGCTACGTCTCAAAAATACTATGGTTTCCAATATTTTCCAACAAACTATAATGAATGATGAGTTTGAAAAGTTATGTCATTAATTATTCGCCATTAAATACGCCAAATGGTCTTTATTTATCTGGGAATATTTCTTTACGCAGGCAAACAACGCATATAATTACGTGAAATGTCATCGCATGCCTTATAGAAGCCGATGTTAGTCGTCCCATTTGTTGATTTAAGTATGTTTTGTCGAGGTTTTGGATCATGTAATAAATATAATCTACAACTCGACCCCAGTTTATAGCGGTATTTACAAAACTCGTCCAGTATATTAGGTCTGAACCTCACCAAAGGCTCGGTCCAGACCTAATTTACTGGACTCGTTTTGTAAATTCCGCTATAAACTGGGGACTGGTTGTGGATCCTCTAAATTGTGTTTACAGATGATGTGGATGGAGCAGAAGTGCTTGTCACACTTATGGGAACCACCTCTTGTTTGCCCAATGGTGATTTATTCCTTATAATTATTCAGTTTATCATTCATGTGTATTGTATTTGCTCCACCAAAGAGGAAGATATCTAAACAAAATTATCTTGATCTATAATGTTCTGGATCTTCAAGAAAAAGCCAAATAAAGAACCAAATTAAGAACATAACAGACATTCTGGTTCCACATGTAACAAAAAGTTGTGTCCTGAGGGGTGTGGCCTGCTTTAGTTATCTATCTGGTTCGCCGGATAGAACCAGAACATGGAACCAAATTGTTCCTTTGGATTCCCCATTTGGTTCATTAAATGGCTACAAGGCACAAATTATGAGTGCTCGCGGAAGCAATGTCCCGTGCCAATACATGTATGTGTGGATTATATACACATGTTTGATGTTTCTTTGTGTCTTAATGTTTTATTAGTGAATAGCTCTGCCGTTTAAAATTGATATCACACGATGTTGGTTCACCGAAAGACCCCGAAGATGTTCTGATTGATATCACACGATGTTGGTTCACATACAGACCCCGAAGATGTTCTGATTGATATCACACGATGTTGGTTCACCGAATAGACCCCGAATATGTTCTGATTGATATCACACGATGTTGGTTCACCGAATAGACCCCGAAGATGTTCTGATTGATATCACACGATGTTGGTTCACCGAATAGACCCCGAAGATGTTCTGATTGATATCACACGATGTTGGTTCACCGAAATACCCCGAATATGTTCTGATTGATATCACACGATGTTGGTTCACCGAATAGACCCCGAAGATGTTCTGATAGATATCACACGATGTTGATTCACCGAATAGACCCCGAAGATGTTCTGATTGATATCACACGATGTTGGTTCACAGAAAGTCCATGAAGATGTTCTGATTGATATCACACGATGTTGGTTCACCGAAAGAACAGGAATATGTTGTGATTGATATCACACGATGTTGGTTTACCAAAATACCCCGAAGATGTTCTGATTGATATCACACGATGTTGGTTCACCGAAAGACCAGGAAGATGTTCTGATTGATATAACACGATGTTGGTTCACCGAAAGACCAGGAATATATTCTGATTGATAGCATACGATGTTGGTTCACCGAAAAAACAGAAAGATGTTCTGATTGAAACCACACGATGTTGGTTCATCGAAAGACCCCGAAGATGTTCTGATTGAAATCACACGGTGCTGGTTCACCGAAAGACCAGGAATATGTTCTGATTGATATCACTCGATGTTGGTTCACCAAAAGACCCCGAATATATTCTGATTGTTATCACACGATGTTGGTTCATCGAAAGATCTCGAAGATGTTCTGATTGAAATCACACGGTGTTGGTTCACCGAAAGACCAGGAATATGTTCTGATTTATATCACACGATGTTGGTTCACCGAAAGACCCCGAAGATGTTCTGATTGATATCACACGATGTTGGTTCACCGAAAGACCCCGAAGATGTTCTGATTGAAATCACACGGTGTTGGTTCACCGAAAGACCAGGAATATGTTCTGATTTATATCACTAGATGTTGGTTCAACAAAAGACCAGGAATATGTTCTGATTGATATCACACGATGTTGGTTCACCGAAAGACCAGGAATATGTTCTGATTGATATCACACGATGTTGGTTCACCGAAAAACCATGAAGATGTTCTGATTGATATCACACGATGTTGGTTCACCGAAAGAAGCTAGGCCGTGTTACCAGACAAACCTTGAATTCGGTAGGTTCTTTGAAGAACCAAGCAGGATTTATCCAGATGGAACCAAAACTGTGGAACTGTTTGGTGCTATGTTGGTGCTATGTTGGTATTTGGTTCTCTGAGCTCTTTTCTTAGAGTGTACTCCACTATATATGTTCCATGCCACCAATGATGTATTTAAAAGAATAATATTACTCCAAATTCCATCCTCTGCAACTTCAAAGAACCGATTCAAGAACATCGGATAATCAACAAAACTCTAACTGGTAATCTAAATTACGTTCATACTATGGTACCATGCAATATTGTAATAAAAGCGAAATATTCGTGTTTCATCACTTGATCGCAGGCAACTGTGAGTAATATTGTAAGACACGGAAATGTGAACACATCTTACACACTAATATATGACTATCTCTCATGTTTAGATATGCTTTATTGATAACTCAGTCGTACTATTATGCACAAAATATATAGTCATATATAACATATTTACAGTGTATGTACATAATGTGACATTTGGCCGTCGAATTCGGGGTCCTTTGTGTAATATCATCATTATTATCATCATCAACATGATGATGATGATGATCATCATCATCAACGTCGTCGTCATCATTACGGTACTCGTCGCCCTCATCACCGTCGTCGTCGTCATCGCCATCGTCATCTATCACAATAGGTATTTATGTAAACCTAATTTGATAAAAATCGCAAAATTCTTCAAAATATATTCATTTTCCTCAGTAAGTAACGCATATAATTTGTCATTAGTTGGGAAGTCATAATACGTCCCTGGTTACATAGCAGTGCAATTTGAAAGGTTTGGTTTTGCAGTTATTGAACTAAATAATGATCTGTCACATTTGTGATACTGCTCTGAGTACGTATGTTTCTGATTCTAGAAAAGTTCACAGAATCAATTCATTTATGTTAAATCCCATTTATCTGTTTAATTGTACATATATTACACGATTCAAGATGAAACAGCATGGATAAAACTGTGTTGTTTGGCCATGTTTTTTGGGCGCCCAAAATTCCATATTTAATCATGCTATGAGACCCTGCTTCCGCTTGCTCTCTCTCTCTCTCTCTCTCTCTCTCTCTCTCTCTCTCTCTCTCTCTCTCTCTCTCTCTCTCTATCTCTATCTCTCTCATGAGATAGACTAAAGACAATTTGTATAGCTGTGATCATTAGTCCCTCTTGTACTCTGTAATTTGTAAATTTCATTCGATTTTGCTCATTTTGGCGGCCAATGTGGGAAAGACTTTCTATATAGATGGTTTACAAGTGTGCATTTTCTGTTTATATTTCAATTTATAACTAATTTTCTACAATTGGTGCACCTACGGAAGAAATTCGAACAGTTTTCGACGATACCGATGGCCATCTTGGACGCCATGTTGAATTGTGAATTTTCGTCAACGGATTTTAGAGGATTTTGCATATTCTTTGGTTCTAACCGCCTGGCGAACATACTACCATTGCAGACGGCGTGCCAATCGAACCACTGCGACTCATCTGCGGTGTGTTCAACTGATGAAATCAAGAACAAGGGTTACGAATGCCAGCCAATCAGTTTCACACGCAAAGGTAAGTTTGGCTGAATTGTAAATACAAATATTTTACTCGGCACCTCTCGGCATAATCGATGCCGCGATGGCTCACTTGCTAAGGCGTATAGCTCATTAGGACAACATTAGCCGCCCAGCGGCATCGCTACATAATTGTAGGCAAATAATCATGAAATCAGGAATATAGGGATAATAGCTATTCGATCAGGATTATGGGGGAAATATTCATATAAGAAATGAACGGCGCGTTATCAATGTGGTCTGGGATTTTTACCGCGAGAAAAATTCAGCAAACTGCATAGGAGTATGCTGGATTTTTATCGCGGTCAAAACGACTGCCATGTCTAATCCGCTCTTTATGATTTATATATTTATATTCATTATGAATTAGGAGTTCAGTTCGAATCCTCGCTTTTTATAAAACGAAACATTGAAGTTTTGTATTAGTAAACCCATTCAATATGGGGGCTATTAATGTCCCGTTATTTTGCTGGTCACATTGTGGGAATCCGTTGAAGCTATTTCGAAGTAGAGTACCGATGCGACGGAATGTTCGGTTTCATTTTAAATGAGTGTAGACGTGTTAATTTCAATAACTTTAACATGTGAAACCGACAAGTTTTGGTTGTGGACAGAAATTTACAACAGACTGTTCCGCCAAATAAGAAGATGCGTGTGAAGTCTGATGAATATATAGCCCGAAGGAAAATTATCAATTAATACGGAAAAGCGTGGCTATTAGAACTCCCGAGCTTAGTAACAAGACACATCACATACATGTGTGTAGAATGTTTATATACTAACTGCATAATAATGTTATTGTGCACCCATTTTAGTTCACGTTGTTGATTTAAGAAGGTACAATAGGAAACTTACACGCATAGCACGGTTTTATCTCAGTCATCACACACAAATTTAATAGCATATTAAAATCATTAATTATGCAAATTTACAAACACCACAGTCCGCGATTGTTACGAAAGACTGTGGTTTATAAAAGGAGCGTTTTCAGGAATTGTCAAGGAATCTATGCACGCTCAGTACTTCGTAGTTTTCTACGGATCGTTTTTGTTCGGTGATATCAGGGGTCAATGTGTTCATATACATACGAACGACATTAAATCAATGCGTTCATGTGTTTATGAACACATTTACTCAGGGGGCCTGTCTATCGCAACGCTGTGGGGAAATTGGAAACAATACTAGGTGTATGTAAATATGTGTATGAAAAATAAATAAATAACAATGGCAAAGCAACAACCGCCGAGTCAATCTTGAGTTTGTATATGTATATTAGTTGAAAGTCGTGTTTGTTTAAGTCATTTGCTGGCTTATAGATTTATTTACGAGAGTTAGTCAATAGAATCTTGTTTTGTCTCACGGATGAATGAATGTACAGCTAAGATAAAACAAAATGCGTTGTCGCAATCACATACTCCAAAAAGCAAAATGTTTAGTGAGTAAATGTTATAAGGAGGTAATTTATTTAATAGGCGAATTCAAGGGGATTGAATCTAGGTAACAATCAAAATGATAATATATATATCTTTATTATCCTCCATATATGGAGATTCATATATAAATGTCTATATTATTAGAACAAACACAATTTGGTACATAACACAGTGTATAACAAAAAAATAAGATTACAAACATATCTACAACACATGTCTCAATATGTATGATGAACCAACTACACATGAACATATACACACATTCATGCACTACAAAAGGTAGATATTCCATGCTACAGCCATATCGTACTTACATACAGAGAAATAGCATACTCCGAGACGACCAAGCCGGAGTTGGACCCAATTCAGGGATCTCTCTCTCTGGAAGACCCACAAACGCCAATGCCTTTGTGCAGTCTTACCGACTCGGAGCCGACCATTTCCCAGCACCACTCATGTATATATATATATAGCCATATCGTACTTACAGACATACAGACGACAGTCAGACAAGCAGGCATACGAGACAAACAAACAAACGGCAGACATACATACATACATACATACAGACTAATGTACTTACTGGTAAAACAATACACAGATACATGTGATATGAACAATTACGAACACGCTTATAACTGCATGTTATGATCGAGTTTATATGAAGATTTGGGAGACCTAGTCAGGACTTGGCGTCAGTCGATCAACATATACTCTCCAGAGGAATGCAGCTTTGTTCACGAAAAAGTCTATTAGTTGCTTTTCTTCTTCGTGAGCACAGTATATGTTTTCATGTAGACCTGTTAGTAGAACGCGCGTTTTGGATTCTACATCCAGTTTGTCATACTGCATATAAATGTCTACATGAAACAAGTTTAGTAGCTCGAATTCAAAAGTATTTTGATAGTCGCAAATGGAAGAACATTCGATTAAGGCATGTTTTACAAGATCTTTATGTTTGTTGTCACATAATACGCAGGTTTCCTCATTTGTTTCCAGGATACAAATAAGGCGTGCAATAAGTAGATATGATTTTTTATGGGCTGGGTATATGCGACAATTTTCCCATAGCCGGGACATGCATAACGTTGGATGGACGGCAGAGAACCTGGCAAGTCGAGTATCCTCATTTACGCTCATGTCCCAATATTCTCTATTAACTTTTGACCATGATTCATTTATGGCACATTTCCATGTGGATTTCTTAGGGAATATTGAATTTTCGATGTAGTTCTCAAGAGCTTCGGTCATGTCATATTTGTTAAGAGTGTCAATGATGTCAGACATGTAACTTGATGATGAACATGTAGTGCCAACAATGTACTGATATAAGCGCGTGAGAAATACTTGTTTCACAGTTTTAGAAGATTTTAAGTTGCACAAAGAGCCGAAGAATGACATTTTACGTTTTTCGATAAGTGACACCATAGACGAGGTTCCGACTAATCCTTGCGCAATAACCGTTTTTGTACGACGGTGAAGGCCCTGGTAATACTTTAAACAAAATCTGTGTGTGCGTTCCAGGCGATCAACGTGTTTTTGGTTCAAATTCCAGAGAGTGTTTTCGTGTATTCTTCATAAAATTCGACCGAGTAATTTGTAGAAGGCAGGTATACCTGCAAAATATATAGAAAACATGTATCTGTTATTCTGATTTGTATTCCTATTATTCTGTCATCTTCTATTGCAAGCGGACTAATACGTTCAGTGAGTCTGGAGTGCCATAACAGCGCAACCCCACCACTCGGCCTCCCTCTTTTATTTGGGATCATTTGGCGGGAATCGCACACTGCATGGTATTCATAAGACTTGTCGAGCGAACCAAAAAGTTTTATATCACATTGATAGAGCCAGTGCTCACTCAGGCCTATTATGTCATGTATACCACTCCGGAGCAATTTGCTCAAGTAATATCCAGATGACATAACGCCTGTTGCATTCCATGTAATCATATTAAGATTAGCGGTTCCCATTGCGCCGTTATAATTGATTTGTGATAAGCCAGTGTTGTGATTTCGTATACCGCTTAAATACACACATAATGTGAATGCTAATAGTGCAACAATTTTGCACATACTGGACCAGATAACATGCTATACACAAATAAATAATAGTTGGATTAATCACTGTATTTATGCACCCACATTCTGCAGTTTGCGCCCCGTGGCCAGAATCGAGGTGCGAGAACACAGTCGAGATCCTCATCACATATATTGATGCGAGCACAGTTACCTCTGAGCATTCTAATAACAGTGAAGCGAGCGTCTTTATAAAGGAGATGTTTCTTTATGTCGTGCACATGCAGATTTTCAGGATCAATATATTTACTGAGTAGCGATAAGGTGTCCCTAACAATATGAAAAGAGCGAGCATTGATTTAATTTTGTTATACAAACTTTGATAAATGTTCTAAACATTCAGCATGTGCATTATATGACATTCCATAAAACGTTTCCTCCCATAAAAATACACAGGAACACATACACAAGTCGGCCTTTGTTGGCTTGGCGGGCGATGTATTGAAATGGTCGCTTTGATAAGCGACGTATTGAATTGGCTGCACTGACGGGCGATGTATATATTGAATTGGATTCTTAAACGGGCGACGTATCGCATTGGTTGCCTGACGAACGATGTGTTGGGAATTGGTTGCCTTGACTGGCGATGTATTGAATTGGTTGCCTTGACGGGCGATGTATTGAATTGGTTGTCTTGATTGAATTGGTTACAGATAATGAAGAGGAAATCAATTGTACAGTCATTAAGTTGAACCTTAGTCAGAAAACCTCCAACTAGCTTGGTGTCTTGTCTTCACATATGTCACATAATGGAACATAATTTGTTCCATAAAGTTAGTTATAATTAATGATATAAGACCATGTCCCATATATCACAATGAAGAATAAACCAGCCACATATATTTCACCCAACACATCCCAATGAAATATTGATATTCATTCTAGTTCAGATGCTTTGGCAAAAATAGAACAGGGTTGGATCTGAAATTGATCTCCGCTCCGGGGGAGGGGGCGACTACATTCATTACGCTGGGCTATAATGGGTAAATTACCCTGGGCAAGTGAATGGAATGATTTTTGGTGACCGGAGTATAGCACAGTTACAACAGTTTACTGAAAACGAAACATAATTTTCTATTGAGAGAATTTGACAAAACTCACATTGGACGTGTCGAACGGACGAAGACTTAAGTAAATGAGCAAAAATATATGATATTCACAATGAAACTAACGAGAATTTTGTCTTTCATGGAACAAGCAAAATACCTAATTTTAGAACAACCTTGACAATAAGTATCTTAAACATTGGATACATAATTTTAACCGTCATCCAATTGAATTATATCTTTCAGAATTATATATTATATAAGCATAACAAATCATAAAAAATAAAATTAATTTAATCCATTACATAAATATTTTCCATGTACTTTCTCAGTTGACAACAGCGCGGAAAGTGACGCCACATTACAATACGCGCGCAGTTGCACCACTTCGGTCGTAGGTGTAGGGAGCGTAGTCCGGTGTATTTACGCCCGGTCATTCCATTCATTAACCATTGTAGCCGAGCGTAATGAATGGCCCGGGTGAGTCTACATGGGGTGAGATTGAGTTAATCTGTGGTGAGTATGGGTGAATCTGGGCTGATGCTGGAATGAGGCTGGACATAATTATGCGGATGGGAATTGTATTGACTAAAACTTTACCCTCCAAACAATAATATATTCTGAGAGCTAATGTTAATATTTTTTTTCATAATTGCTAAACAATGCAACATACAACATCAATCCCGGCCGATTGTTATGAAGTGCATGTGTCGGGCGGAGTAACTTCCGGTATTTACACCATTTATCCGTATGGAATCCAGGGTGTACACGTGTACTGTGACATGGAGACGGGCGGATGAGGCTGGCTGGTAAGTCGACATGTATATAAGACTAATACAAATATTTGTGTGAAAGGCATATAATTACACAGATGTTTTTCTCTCGCAGTCTTCTCAAAATTCTGATTTGACCTAGCAACACCTTAGTTAGTCCCCCCCCCCAAGAAATTTGGGGGACTATTAGAATAGCCGGTGTCCGTTCTTCTTTCCTTTCCTTCGTTTGAGACGTCCGTCCGTCCGTTCGGAAAGTTTCCGGTTGATAACTTTATTTTGGTTTATCGGATTCAAACCAAATTTAGTATGTGAGTTTATCAGCTCAAAATACAGGTCAAGGTCGAATATGCATAGGGTTGGGCCGCCCTATTTTCGCCGGAGTAATGGCCCCATTTCGAATTATAATTTTGTCGTTTTGTGGTTTCCGCATAATAACTTTAGTTTGTGCAATCGGATATGAAACACATTTTGTATGTGAGATCATCAGCTCCAAATACAGGTCAATTTCGAATATGCGTTTCGTCCGCCCATTTTTTCCCGGAGTTATGGTTCTTATCGAATTTATTGATTATTTTGGTTTCCGGATGATAACTTTAATTTTTGTTATCTGATTGTTGTTTTTAATCTGGTATATGCATTAACCAAATGAAGATATACAGGTCATGTTTGTGTTTGGTCCCCCTTTTTTGAAGGAGTTATGGTCCTTGCCGACTTAGAATTAGCCGATTATTTTGGTATCCGGATTTCCGGATAATAACTACTTTTAGTAATCTTGATATTTGGTCGTGGTTAGACTTTCAGAAGACAAAGGCCAAGTTTGAATTTGTTCACATTTGAAGTTTTCGGGGGACACGTGGTCGGCGACCTTTTATTGATTTTATTTGTATATAATTGGCTGAGTCACCAGCGTAGAAATTTGGAAGGGGTTATCAATCGTGTGAGCCGATTGTACGGGCGGATTTACCTTTAAATGTATTTAATGTGTGTCTATGGTTACCTATCCTTTCGCAGTTAAAAGGTCGCTTTGTTTCATGTATTCAATAATAATAAAAGATGGCAAATAATAATTTCCTTTCCAACTGTTACCGGAATAACATGTATGTGGTAATAACTTGCTTCACTTGTAATAATCGGATGGTTAATAGCCTACTGCTAATCTAGAAACTTAAAAATTCAATTTACAAACTTACAACGGCGTAAATCGCAGAATGCAAAAATACACATTAGATACTGTATAGTGTATTTTGTATGATCTTATTGTTGGCTCCATTTTGTTTACGTTACTTGACTGGCCTTGAACTCCTTTTATCGCGAATGTTCTTTATAGACAAGACAAGACAATTTCGTTCAATCGTTAGAACTGGATACCACGGAAATGGTGTTTGAACATTAACTTTTATACGCCCATAAATGCAACAAAAAGACGTTCGTTACCTATATGTCTGACAATGAGTGGACAGATTTCCCCGACTAAACTGCAATGCGCAATTTATCGAAATGGGCCGAATTGTTTTGGAGAAATCTAACTTCGCATGCAACATGTTAACAGGGAGGTCAAATGTACTATATTGATCGGAATTTCCAACATACAGTACCAGTCAGAAGAAGTGGTATATTGAGGCGCGCGTTTATTGCGATATTGAGCGAGCTTAAATTCGAAAAAGGTGCGATTATAGCGCAATACCAAAAATCTGTCGCGCTTATTATTGTGATATTGAGCACAAAATATTGCGATATTAAGCGCGAAAAATTTCATACAGGCCCGATAGTGTTATATGTATATTAGATAAATATTGTGCATATACATGTAGTGTACATATAGTGTACATATAACATTTACAACTATAACTATATACAAATCTAAAACATTGTCTCTATTTATGCACCAAACAATATAGAAGAAGCAATCATTTGATTTAATTGTCACAATTTTGAGCGGAAGATGTCGCAAAATTAAGTGCGAAATATTGCGATATTAAGCGCAAAATATTGCAATAAAATCGCAAGCGGCGCGCTTATAAGCGTTTCCACTTGCAATATTATTGCGATATTGGGCGCGAAAATAGCGCTTTTAATATACCACTTATTTTGGCTGGTACTGTATTCTCATGAATCTGGTAAGTCGTGTCGATGAAAAAATGTTGATTAATTAGTGCCAATATGGGTTTATTTCGTATTGTCCCATATTGGACTGTCTTCAATAATACCAATATGATTATTTATAGCAGTGGTGGATCAGGATTTCCCCAACTTGGGGCTATATATGATCCCCGACTTGGGGCTATATATGATCCAGAAAGCTACCAGACGGGGGTGGCTAACTCTGAGCTATTTAAGTAAAACATAATATATTAATTGTACCTTCTTGCCCAGATTATTCCGACCGATACATTCAACTAAGTCCCTTAGTGGTTTGAAGCTTACGAGACCTCACGCCAAACAAGCATCGTGGTCGAACATGTTCTATATCAAGCATGTATATGCCAGACCTGTCGCTTATGGTGTTCGTGCATTAATAAAATGCCAGATATCACACATACTTGACTAATTTCCGCATCCGTAAGATAAGACATGTTTTGGACTGGCCTTAAATGTCCTGATAGCAGACAGTTTGACTTCGCTTATCACTACTCACTTGTCTGGCCTGTTAACAATGAACCTCTTGCGCGCAGGTGATTAATGTTGTCACTTATTGGTGTGGCCATGTAAAATAAGCCCGTTATGTACTTATTTTCTCGAGAACAGACTGGAATTTCCATTGCAGGTTACAGTATATAGTTATATGTATATTTAGTGGAGAGCAAACCCGTATAATGTGTCACTGCCAGTATATTAGTGGTATTATCTCTATGGATTAGTTCGTACCTCTTCGCCAGGTTTTCCAGCGGCGAATGAATGGTCTGACGGACTTCTATCGAAAATGGGTGGAATACGACGATGGCTTTGGTCGAGTAGATCAAGAGTTCTGTTTGGGTAATGTATTATGCTTAAAGGTACTCAATCCGATCAGACCCTCTTAAGTTACTAATTCTTTGGCTTCGGGGGTAAAAAACAAATTTGATTCGAGTCGAGAAACCCACACATCAAAGCTCGGAGTGATCAGATATCGATTTTTGAAGTTTGTTATTTCTTGAGATGTGTAAAAATATGTGGCCCAGAAACACGATGGTCTCGGTCAAATTTGCGGATGAAGATGGATAACTCTGAAATCAAGTGGTAATACGGTCAAATTGTGTTGAGCAAAATGTTGATAAATAACAAGTTTTGGTAAATTTGATACCATAGTTGACAATGGTTAGTATTAATTTGTTGCAATAATTCGATTCTGATAACTAAAGCGTATTTTGAAGAAATGTTGTTGTTGTATCTTGATTCTAATCGGATTGAGTACCTTTAATATGTACCTGGTTTGCGCGGTTAATGGTTATCATAACTCACATGTAATTCAGTGTCACCATGTAAACAATATTTATTCTAGCTCTCACATGTACACGAATATATAATAATTACACTAGGAAGATGATTATAATTACAATTTATTTTTATGTGAGATATAGAGGATCTGACAACAAGCAGGTTGCTTTTTTAAAGTCATCTCATCGGTGTGTTACTTCTGAATCGGAAATTATTTCATTATGGTTTTATGTCAATAAGTACGTGCCAAGTTTGCTTGGTCCCAATCAAAAATAATTAATGAATGTAGCTAAGACATTCCAACTAAAAACTTGCTATGTCAGTACATTGAATATTTCCCACAAAACGACAAATCTTCTGCTTTGACTGAATACTGAACAAGTCGAACTTTACTTCCCCAAGTTCGGCATATGCTGCAATATTTTGGCCTTTCGATTCAGATGATTTTCTCAGATCAAAGAGAGCAGAATAATTATGCTCCCACGTGTGTAGCGAGTCTGGTGTCGCTTCGTGGTGCTGTCAGACTCACCGGTTGGGGAACGGCCGCATGGGAGCAGCCAACAGTTCAAAGTCGCTGATAAAAAATATTACAAATGTTTTTTCTCTCCAAAGTTCTAAATGTTTTGCTGCAATTAACAAACTGCTGGGTCTAAACGGCATATTGTTGCAGTGATTATTGTTGGGATAGTTGCTACAATCGCAACCAATACTCTGTCTAAATTTCCCAGTTGATTCAGGCATAAACTTATTTCGAACTGTTGACATTTTACCAACGTTGCGTAGTGAGATATCCCACCCCATCCTCCAGTTCTCACGTGTTGTATCGATGACGAATGATATAGCACTGCTAAGATTATGTATTTAACTTGCAGGGAATCTACTCATCAACGTCATGACAAACAACCGCCAGCAGACTCTACGGATAGATCTCGAAGACTTCGAGAATCAGACGAGATTTGCTCATTACAACAAGTTTTCTATCAGCAGCCCGGTGACTCAGTACATATTGAACGTCGATGGTTACCATGGCGATGCAGGTGAAAATGAAATAATCCGATAAACTTTGATATTCCATGGTTTCAAATGTAAACATATAGTAATTTATCTCCTGTCCTGTCCGATACAGCATCACACCACATTTTCCGATTGCGAACGTTGTTAGAAAACACATAGTCCGGTTGTTGATAGGGTACCTCTGAACCAACATCAGGAAACCAGACGGACGTTACGGTTAAAAATGCTTCCAAGAGACATCTATCCAGATTTGGAATGAACTACCGTTAAAGATTAGACGTTCAAAAACAAGAAAAAACTGAAAACCCATCTTTTCAAAAAATGTTTCAATTTATAAATCGTTATTTTTGGAAATCTTATTGCAGTAGTTATTTCAATACACACCGTTGTTAAAGTTATAATTTATTCTTTTATTTTTATTTTTTTAAATCAAACTTTAATTTTTTTTTTTACTGAAATTTCAATTTTCTTTAGCTTTAATTTTATAGTAATTTCGTTAAATTTAATTTTAATTTTTTTTTCTTAATATAGTTAAGTTTTTTCTTCATCCATCTTTACCAAATTGTATTTAATAGTATTAGGCCTATTGTTTGCATTTTTATAGTTTTATGTGTGTTTATTGTATTTACGTGTAAAGCGCATTGGAACATTATGTAGAATGCGTTTCTTAAATGTAAATAATAATAATAATAACCCCACCACCATGACTTAACTTCACCCCACTCATTTTCTTCGTCATTATGTCCCTCAACTCGTATGCCATATTAACATAAAAGTGGCCGTGTACACACCAGACAAGATAGTGTCAAACATGCAAATTATAGAGAGAACATTTGTCAAATGTATACAAATGTATTTATTGTTGTGAAGCTAAGACATGATGCCACATATTAGTGCAAAATTGGAACTCCCCGTTCACGATGGCCGCCAAAATGGCCACTGGAAGTAGAATACTGTATATTTGTCCAACATATCATCGCGCAAATAGGTTCATATTTGATTATTTGATTCTGAAATAAGCCCATAGTGGAATTATATCCGGTATTCTGTTTTATGGCATGGGCCACAGTGAAAACAAATTTTAAAGAGATTAAATCTTGTAAGTCATGAGTTGGTATCTTCGTGTTATTTTACGCCCATAATGCACTTATAATAAGTCATTATGAGTCGATACTGGCACTAAACAATCTCATTTTCAGTTCGTTATGGACTCAAAATGAGGCGATTCTACACCGAGTATGAACCTAAAACAGAGCATATTATAAGCCAATAACGTGCCGATTTTCTGGATAACGTGCCGATTTTCTGGATAACGTGCCGATTTTTCACTAATATCTTCTGGATCAGTTTCTGCTGCTGTTTTCAACTAGTGGATAATTGTGACTATTTTGTGTTGTTCATGTTAGCTGACCATTGGAGTAATAAAATATGACATTCTTTGTGTTCTAGCCTCTTTCTCCTATATGTCTACAGAACGCGGTATAAACTTCTATTAAACATTGCCATTGGGATTCTAGTCATATATCAATGTGATGTGAGTGAGGCATACCGTTACCTATGAACATCCCACCTCAATGAGACAAAAATGATCACTTGGGCTCGAAGTAGTCGTCACAATGGCCGCCATTTCCTCCCAATTAATAAAAACTATATATGCACTGTTGTATCTGTTCATCTGTCTTTCCTCTTCTCAAAATTTCTGAACAACCCTAAAAGGTAATATTCCTATTTCGGGCCAGTGTGAGAGTTGGGAAATGGTGGTTATGTTTACACGACTTAACTGTCTCTACAAAATGGATTTTCCCATTCAGTTAAGAAAGTATATTTATAGTAATTTCCACCCCGAAGTAGGTACTTTGCTGTACCGACTCGAATATTTGACAGCACAGAGAATACTTGTATATCACATAAAATAATATAAATAGATATAAAACAGTGATCATTGAAGCGCATCTGCCAGTTTATAGATCATACGGTTAGGTTTAGTAAATCCTGCAGTTTTCTTCCGATTGTTTTACGGCATTCAAACTGTCGTCCGCGAATAATCCACGCTGCGACTGAAGTCCTTCAACAACAGAAACATCAATGGTCCTAGTAAAGTCTCCTTATGAACGCCAGACATAACTGACCATACCGCTGGTTCCTCGCCGTCCACACACATATCCTGCCCCATGTTCGTCGGTCATGATTGAATCCATCTTAAAACGTGTTCCCTTATCGCGTAATGCTATTTTTATCCCCCATACTTGTTGCTTGTGCGGCGATCGCCTCGCACAAAACTTCATGCCAGGGTGAATGCTAAAGCTTATATTTGTGTTAAATTGATTGCAATATGTAAGATCCATACCGGTGATATAGTTCCCAACATTCTTATTTTATAAACTGGCATTTGGGGCTTAACGGTTATATGTTTGAAACTGACCGTCAAGTCAATAAAAACGATAAGGTGAATCTTCGCTCGATACCAAAAACAAACAAAATACCATGACGTATGGCACGAAGGACGTGCGTTTATTTTGGTTTGAGATATGAACCGGCACTCGTACATGTAGTTTGCAACTAATTGACCAGAGTTGTACTACATAATTGTTTATATTATATTGCATAATTTTATGAGCTAATATTAACCCTTTCATGGCGGGAACCTCCTGAATTGTTGCGGAAACCCTGTACCAATGCATTCTCTTATATATGCGAGTCGACTAATGGTCGCCTCGCATATATAAGAGAACGCATTGGCCTTACAAATTTTATATTATTTTTTATAATTGTTAACGTATGTAAGAAAAAATGAATAAATGATAAACAATTGTTAAATAATGTAAGAAATAATGATAAAAAATTATTAAAAAAATTGTTAAAGAGTGTAAGAAAAAAAAAGTTAAAATATAATACAATTGCTATAGAATGTAAGAAAAAAATAATAAAAATGATAAAAGAAATGTTAAAGAATGCAAGAAAAAAATTGTTCTACTACATAAGGGTGGATACACACATGCATGTAATTTTTGTATGTAAAATACATGTATTACATGTATTTTACATGGCCACACCAATAAGTGACAACATTAATCACCTGCGCGCAAGAGGTTCATTGTTAACAGGCCAGACAAGTGAGTAGTGATAAGCGAAGTCAGGACATTTAAGGCCAGTCCAAAACATGTCTTATCTTACGGATGCGGAAATTAGTCAAGTATGTGTGATATCTGGCATTTTATTAATGCACGAACACCATAAGCGACAAGTCTGGCATATACATGCTTGATATAGAACATGTTCGACCACGATGCTTGTTTGGCGTGAGGTCTCGTAAGCTTCAAACCACTAAGGGACTTAGTTGAATGTATCGGTCGGAATAATCTGGGCAAGAAGGTACAATTAATATATTATGTTTTACTTAAATAGCTCAGAGTTAGCCACCCCCGTCTGGTAGCTTTCGGGATCATATATAGCCCCAAGTCGGGGATCATATATAGCCCCAAGTTGGGGAAATCCTGATCCACCACTGCTATAAATATCAAGAGAGGACTGGTAATTATTTAGATAGAACGTCCACCATATGGGTTATCCCACAAACAATTATTTTAAGTGACCTGGCGACTCGGCCCAAGATGGCGGCTTCTTTACATTCCGACTTAGTTGGAACTAGAACTCAGTGCGGTCAGCACGTCGGCAATGATTGGGTTGTCAGTGGACAAATATTACATTGTCTGTATGATCCATGTAAAACGCCAAATACACGATAATTACCGAGATTACATGCATGTATGTATCCACCCTAACTGTCTATATCGAAACGTGTAAATCAGATATTCACATGTGCGTTTTGTCTATTATACAGGTGACTCGCTGCTCAACGTGAAAATTCCTGCAAACGGATCCAAATTCAGCACATACGACCTCGACACTGTCGGTAATTGTGCCAAAGCCTATAGTGGAGCGTGGTGGTACTCCAAGTGCCACTCAAGCAACCTCAACGGTTTGTACCTTGGTCGCAACACAACTATCTACGCTAAAGGGGTGGTGTGGTCGACATGGCGTGGATATTATTATTCCTATAAGAAAACAGAAATGAAAATGAGGCCATGTGCAGCACCATGACAACAATCAGGAATTTATTCAAAAGATACCTAGCAATATTTTGGTTTAACCCTTTCGTGACAGGAGGTGCGCTGGCGCAACATTAAAGACCATGTGCCAATGCATTCTCTTGTATATACGAGTCAACCATCGCATATTAGAGAATGCATTTTTTTATAATTTTTTATCATTTGTTATTATTATTTCTTACATTCTTTAACAATTTTTCAATATTATTTTAATTTTATTTTACATTCTTTAGCAATTATAAAAAATAACATAAAATTTGTTAGGCCAATGCATTCTCTTATATATGCGAGGCGACCTATAGTTGACTCGCATATATAAGGCAATGCATTGGCACAGGGTTTTCGCAAATATTCAGGAAGCTCCCTCCATGAAAGGGTTAAAAATTTTGTGTGGTGTAATGAAACTGCAGTCTTGTGGATATGATCTTAGTAATATCTTTGTATCAAGTGCAGTTGCATGGTGATCGAAAAATGATTCATTACTTTAATAAATAATGTTAACGAGTTCGGTAGGCCATTTGCTGGGTAGGCACCATGCAAAACGGTCGGCTAATCTGCCTGAGATTATTCTATAGATCTAGTCTCTACCTCATTCCGATCACCCAGTACGACCTACATGTATACTTTACAGTTTGGTAGAGTACATGTATTTTGGTATCATGCAATGTAGTTGTTACAGTTACTGCTAGTATAGAGAATAGATTATTATGGAATATGTGGATGTATATATGTAATATCTGACAATTGATTGTGTTTAGTAGGCCTGCAAAAATATATTAAATAACAAGAATATCATTGTCACTTAGAATGACCTTCGTTATTGTTTCTTCGCATAGACGGATTATAGCTAACAATTTTTTTTCGCTTTTAACCCTTTCATGACTGGAGCTTCCTAAATTGTTGCGAAAACCCTGTGCCAATGCATTATCTTATATATGCGAGTCGACTATAGTTCGCATCGCACTTATAAGAGAATGCATTGACCTAACAAATTTTATATTATGTTTTATAATTGATAAAAAATGGAAAGAAAAATGGAAAGAAATGATAAAAAAAAATATGTTAAAGAATGTACCAAATAATAAAACAAAATGATCAAAAATTCTTTAGAATGTAAGAAAAAATGTAACAGAAAATGATAAATTTGCTAATATAAGAAAACAATTATAAGAATTGTTATAGAATGTAAGAAAAAATGATATGAATTGATAAAAATTCTTAAAGAATATTACAAAAAATTATAAAAAATGATTTTAAAAAATGGTAAAAAATGTTAAAGAAGGTAAGAAAAATTGACAAAAAGTTGTTAGGCCAGTATTCTCTTATATATGCGATGCGACTTATGGTCGACTCGCATATATAAGATAATGCTCTGGCACAGTGTATTTAATGCTGCACCAGCGCAACTCCCGTCATGAAAGCGTTAACGACTCGGAGGTTGTGTATTTGAAAAGATATTAATCTAAATTATGTATGGGGAAAGTGTCCAGTAAATAGTGGCTCATTGTTTAAGTGTCCAGTAAATAGTGGCACATTGTTTTAATTATGTATAGAGAATGTTTCCAGTAAATAGTGGCGCATTGTTTAAATTATGTATAGAGAATGTTCCCAGTAAATAGTGGCACATTGTTTAAATTATGTATAGAGAATGTTTCCAGTAAATAGTGGCGCATTGTTTAAATTATGTATAGAGAATGTTTCCAGTAAATAGTGGCACATTGTTTAAATTATGTATAGAGAATGTTTCCAGTAAATAGTGGCACATTGTTTAAATTATGTATAGAGAATGTTTCCAGTAAATAGTGGCTCATTGTTTAAATTATGTATAGAGAATGTTTCCAGTAAATAGTGGCACATTGTTATGAAATGATTCCTCAACTGTTTGCAACATTACCGCGGCATGCAATCGCCACTTTTCAGCTAGATTTATATTGGATCAGTCGTTCAAGCTATATCCGACCAAGACCCGGAATAGTAAGTGATCGTATACATAACTCTGTGTGGGCTAATGTTTCGCATCTCAGAGTTATTGGAATAGTTAGTGACCGTATACATAACTCTTTATGGGCTAATGTTTCGCATCTCAGAGTGGTCGGAATAGTTATTGACCGTATACATAACTCTGTATGGGCTAATGTTTCGCATCTCAGAGTTATCAAATACCCTGAAGATGTCCATTTCTAAAGCTCTACATTACTGAATATTAATGGTATACTTATACTGTATTTTTATTACATTTTACATTTATATATTTACCTGTATTTATAATGTCAAATGAGGATGTTTTGCCAATTAAACTTACTTTCTACAATCTCTTTTCGTCCCACATCGAACCTCTGGTTGATTCTCCTACCTGTAATGTGGTTGAGATTTGCTATAATACAATATAGGAGACATCACTAAACCGTGTTTGGTTAATACAATATAGGAGACATCACTAAACCGTGTTTGGTTAATACAATATAGGAGACATCACTAAACCGTGTTTGGTTAATACAATATAGGAGACATCACTAAACCGTGTTTGGTTAATACAATATAGGAGACATCACTAAACCGTGTTTGGTTAATACAATATAGGAGACATCACTAAACCGTGTTTGGTTAATACAATATAGGAGACATCACTAAGCCGTGTTTGGTTAATACAATATAGGAGACATCACTAAACCGTGTTTGGTTAATACAATATAGGAGACATCACTAAACCGTGTTTGGTTAATACAATATAGGAGACATCACTAAACCGTGTTTGGTTAATGCAATATAGGAGACATCACTAAACCGTGTTTGGTTAATACAATATAGGAGACATCACTAAACCGTGTTTGGTTAATACAATATAGGAGACATCACTAAACCGTGTTTGGTTAATACAATATAGGAGACATCACTAAACCGTGTTTGGTTAATACAATATAGGAGACATCACTAAACCGTGTTTGGTTAATACAATATAGGAGACATCACTAAACCGTGTTTGGTTCTTCACGGCGAATAAACAACGTTACAGTGAAAGTGAGAAATTCTGATAAAGAATTCCCTAAATTGTCTACCTATTTTGCGTCATTTATTATTTTTTCATGTCATGTTTTTTGTATTTGTTTTAATTTGAATCACTAGCTTTTGATATCGCAATGGCATCCGATGGCAACAGAATTCAAATCTATACTGAATTTGATTTGGGCACACAGTTTAAAATGGGTTCAACGAGAGTAATGTTGTCACTAGGTAGATATCTCCCTTGTGCCGTAACAATCCATCAGTATAAAATACTTCCGCAGTAATAACATCATGAGCTAATATTGACACAGCTACCTTATATGTGACAGTCGAGAGAGCGTTAATGTTATCATGAGCTAATATTAACACAGCTACCTTATATGTCAATCGAGAGAGCGTTAATAACACCATGAGCTAATACTAACACAGCTACCTTATATATCAGTCGAGAGAGCGTTAATAACACCATGAGCTAATATTAACACAGCTACCTTATATGTCAATCGAGAGAGCGTTAATAACACCATGAGCTAATACTAACACAGCTACCTTATATGTCAATCGAGAGAGCGTTAATAACACCATGAGCTAATACTAACATAGCTACCTTATATATCAGTCGAGAGAGCGTTAATAACACCATGAGCTAATATTAACACAGCTACCTTATATATCAGTCGAGAGAGCGTTAATAACACCATGAGCTAATATTAACACAGCTACCTTATATATCAGTCGAGAGAGCGTTAATAACACCATGAGCTAATATTAACACAGCTACCTTATATATCAGTCGAGAGAGCGTTAATAACACCATGAGCTAATATTAACACAGCTACCTTATATATCAGTCGAGAGAGCGTTAATAACACCATGAGCTAATATTAACACAGCTACCTTATATATCAGTCGAGAGAGCGTTAATAACACCATGAGCTAATATTAACACAGCTACCTTATATATCAGTCGAGGGAGCGTTAATAACACCATGAGCTAATATTAACACAGCTACCTTATATATCAGTCGAGAGAGCGTTAATAACACCATGAGCTAATACTAACACAGCTACCTTATATATCAGTCGAGAGAGCGTTAATAACATCATGAGCTAATATTAACACAGCTACCTTATATGTCAATCGAGAGAGCGTTAATAACACCATGAGCTAATACTAACACAGCTACCTTATATATCAGTCGAGAGAGCGTTAATAACACCATGAGCTAATATTAACACAGCTACCTTATATGTCTGTCGAGAGAGCGTTACTAACACCATGAGCTAATATTAACACAGCTACCTTATATATCAGTCGAGAGAGCGTTACTAACACCATGAGCTAATACTAACATAGCTACCTTATATATCAGTCGAGAGAGCGTTAATAACACCATGAGCTAATATTAACACAGCTACCTTATATATCAGTCGAGAGAGCGTTAATAACACCATGAGCTAATATTAACACAGCTACCTTATATATCAGTCGAGAGAGCGTTAATAACACCATGAGCTAATATTAACACAGCTACCTTATATATCAGTCGAGGGAGCGTTAATAACACCATGAGCTAATATTAACACAGCTACCTTATATATCAGTCGAGAGAGCGTTAATAACACCATGAGCTAATATTAACACAGCTACCTTATATATCAGTCGAGAGAGCGTTAATAACACCATGAGCTAATATTAACACAGCTACCTTATATATCAGTCGAGAGAGCGTTAATAACACCATGAGCTAATATTAACACAGCTACCTTATATATCAGTCGAGAGAGCGTTAATAACACCATGAGCTAATATTAACACAGCTACCTTATATATCAGTCGAGAGAGCGTTAATAGGTTACACTGATGTAAATAAGGTTCCGAGTGACATCTAGCGGATGCGGGAGGACTATATAGGAGAGAATAAAATAGACACTGGGACCTGATTGGTCAATAGCCTTGTGTGCTTTTCACATAAAAAAATCATCACACCTCTTCCCTATGATTTCCCATAGGTAAAATAACCATTGGCACAGGAATTAACCCTTTGTAGTGAAGTTTTTTGGTGTGGTCTAAAATATGACTGTATTTTTTTATGCGGTTCTGACACTAGTTACGAAAACATAAGATTTAAAGGCGAATTCCCTGCTAGACAGACATGATTTTTTTTTGTAAAAAGTTTTCCAAAATGTCAATTTTTCAGATTTAAAGAAAATTTTGGACCCAACATTTATATTGCCAACACTATACGCTAAAACGTTAGCACTGAGGCCTATGGAAAACATTTACACCAGTGTAACCTAAAGGGAAAAAATAGCTTTTTATCATTTTTGATTTCTGGGAGTCACTTTAAAGCATTTTAATGCATTTTACAGAGCCTGGTCTTTCAGTCCAATGAATATCTCATGCTTGATGTGGCTATTCTTGCTGCTGATGCCTTCTTTCACTTACATCAGCCAAAAAAATAGTAAGATTTTTCATAAAACATGCCAATTTTTCAAGGTATTTTCAAAAAATTTCAAGGTGGTAATAGTCACATGATAATGCAAATGACCCATAACATGGGCATGTCAACGACACATATATCAATTGTTATAAGAACCTAATTTAACAAGTATTTTGGAATTTATAGCCAGTGATATACAGATATATATCATAAAAGTGTGTCATTTCCACTGGTGGGCATGGTCATTTGAAGGTTAATAGCACTAAAACTTGGACACATTTAAGAAAATGCTTCAGCAATTAAAAGAGAGCATATCTTTATTCAACTAATTCAATATACACCCACATCCAGTTATCTTGGATAACCCTTGCAGACCTGAAAATGTCATATTTTATTCTTCAATGTGCTGATAAAGTCATGCGCTTGATGCTCAGCTGATCAGATCTGGACTCAATGACCTCACATCACCAGAAGTTCTCTCACGGAAAGAGTATTGAACAGTCTTCCATAGCTGATCCAAGTTTGCAACACCAGACCCCTAAAACTGAGTGAAAATGGGGCCTGAACATGACTGGTGGTGGAAAATTGTGCTTGTTTGATGAATAATTTGTTAAAGGGGGTGGGGTTAAATTGTGTGTGATCAATAAAGAACCACAGAAGTGATATTGTTTTTTAACACATTATTTCCATTTATGGGCAATTCTGAAGAAATGTAGGGAGTTACAATTATTCCGCGAAAAAGCGGGCTATCGCTTTAGGTTACACTGGTGTAAATAAGGTTCCGAGTGACATCTAGCGGATGCGGGAGGAATATATAGGAGAGAATAAAATAGACACTGGGCCCTGATTGGTCAATAGCCTTGTGTGCTTTTCACATAAAAAAATCATCACACCTCTTCCCTATGATTTCCCATAGGTAAACTAACCATTGGCACAGGAATTAACCCTTTGTAGTGAAGTTTGAATTTTTTGGTGTGGTCTAAAATATGACTGTATTTTTTTATGCGGTTCTGACACTAGTTACGAAAACATAAGATTTAAAGGCGAATTCCCTGCTAGACAGACATGATTTTTGTGTGTAAAAAGTTTCCCAAAATGTCAATTTTTCAGATTTAAAGAAAATTTTGGACCCAACATTTATATTGCCAACACTATACGCTAAAACGTTAGCACTGAGGCCTATGGAAAACATTTACACCAGTGTAACCAATAACATCATGAGCTAATATTAACACCATGACCGATTATGTTTAAAGCTCTAATAAGTAAGTGATTTCACTGCGATAGAGTAACATGCTCAAGTGTCTTTTGCCTCCCATTGCCGAAACTGTATATAAAATTTTCGGAAAAGGAATTAGTATGCAATTTCACCACTCATCGAGAACTACTAGGAGATGTGAAGTCCGGTTGACCAGTGATTTTCCTTCGCCAATTGTAAAAACGGTGATCGCCTCGGACATAACAAGAAGTTTACCTTTATCATCAGGAAATATATATAAACTGTCACAAAATTCGCACTCCTAACAGCGCCTACTGTGTTTTTCGTTGAAGCTAGTGTATCTGCTATAGAAGCCGCATTCATGTAGTCTCAACAATGTCTGACAATCGAACTAATTTTTCTACTCGAAGACATGCGAATAAGTCGTCACGAACAAAGGAAAACATTCGCGAATATGCTCTCTTCTCGGCGTCATCATAATGATCCACGATCGGTTCCTGTAGTGTCTCTCTTGTCGAAGATGTCCCAACACCTTCAGTGTACTTCTTATAACAGCCGGTGGTACCACGCTTCGGTTGCCACTAGGTCACGTGTTACTATAGGCATGATATGTTCGTCCATTGTAGTTATTGCTGCTTCTCTCCGTTTTTATCCGCCCTCAGATCGACACACTTAACCAATCCGTCCCTGATTCTTGATTCTGTCAGGTATTTCACCCATTGCAGATTATTCCACTGGAAATGCACTCCATATTGTACACTCTGCCATTTGATAAAACTGTTTTCCGATTTGGTATATTCCGCTTGGATACCGAGTCAACTTCTATTGAAATTTGACAACAAAGAAACTGAAACCTAAGCAGAATGAGGTCCCCAGAGGGTGAGTTTGGTGATGCTATCCCGCTGTGTGGAATCGCGTCACTAAATTCACTCTCTGGGGACCCCATTCTCCAATTGACAGGCACACTATAATCAGGTTTTGTTTAAAGTATACTTTGTTAACGTGTAATGGAGAAAAAATGAGTTAGCAAATTGTTAATGACAAGAATAACAATCATTCGGATCCGGTGCACCGTGTGGGTCGAGTTAGTACGGGTATGATATCACCGTGGTGTCGAGTTAGTACGGGTATGATATCTCTGTTGGGCCGAGTTTGTAAGGGTACGAGATCCCTGTGGGGTCGAGTTTGTACGGGTATGAGATCCATGTGGGGTCGAGTTAGTACGGGTATGAGATCGCTGTGGGGCCGAGTTAGTTAGGGTACGAGATCCCGTGGGGTCGAGTTAGTACGGGGTATGAGGTACCTGTGGGGTCGAGATAGTACGGGGTATGATATCCCTGTGGGCTCGAGTTAGTACGGGGTATGATATCCATGTGGGGTCGATTTAGTACGGGGTATAATATCACTGTGGGATCGAGTTAGTACGGGGTATGAGATCGATATGGGGTCGAGTTTGTACGGGTATGATATCCCTGTGTGGTCGAGTTAGTACGGGGTATGATATCAATGTGGGATCGAGTTAGTACGGGGTATGAGATCACTGTGGGATCGAGTTAGTACGGGTATGATATCCCTGTGGGGTCGTGTTAGTACGGGGTATGAGCTCCCTGTGGGGTCGAGTTAGTACGGGTATGATATCACTGTGGGATCGAATTAGTACGGGTATGATACCCCTGTGGGGTCGAAATAGTACAGGGTGTGATATCCATGTGGGGTATCCCTGTGGGGTCGAGTTAGTACGGGGTATTATATCCCTGTGGGGTTGAGTTAGTACGGGGTATGAGATCCCTGTGGGGTCGTGTTAGTACGGGGTATGAGATCCCCGTGGGGTCGAGTTTGTACGGGTATGAGATCCCTGTGGGGTCGAGTTAGTACGGGTATGATATCCATGTGGGGTCGAGTTTTGTACGGGTATGAGGTCCCTGTGGAATCGAGTTAGTACGGGTATGATATCACTGTGGGATCGAGTTAGTATGGGTATGATATCCCTGTGGGATCGAGTTAGTATGGGTATGATATCCCTGTGGGGTAGAGATTGTACGGGGTATGATATCCCTGTGGTGTCGAGTTAGTACGGGTATGAGATCAATGTGGGGTCGAGATAGTACGGGGTATGAGATCCCTGTGGGGTCGAGTTAGTACGGGTATGATATCCATGTGGGGTCGAGTTTTGTACGGGTATGAGGTCCCTGTGGAATCGAGTTAGTACGGGGTATGCCAGCTGAATTTGTTACGTTTATTTGGTCAATGTGACAATGAATTCAGAAACACTTGAACGAAGAAAAATGACCCGACAACACATCATGACAATTAGAATACGGGTGGTTTTAACATTTTATTTCAACACCCGTTTCCAAGTTGCGTCTAGTGTTTGATAATTGTTATATTCAAGAAAGTATCATGTCGGTAGCACAATAAGATGGTTCACAGAGGTGTTGGTGGTTTAACGGTTTAAGCGGGAGTGAATGGTTTCTCTTACACAGGTTAGTTATTCCAAGAGTTGGGGTATCGTGTGGCCAAACATCATATCCCTAGCTGTCCATAACGTATCGCATACTGTGTTTGATATAGATCATGATGCTGAACCGATCATCCCTCGATTATACTTTGAGTACGATCAGTCATAAACAATTAAGAATTTGATCTTATTAATTATGTTTGTATGCTCGTATACTGTATTATATATATCTTACCACTACATTTAACCTATCATTACAGAATTGGTAGTAACTTGGAAATTCCAAGAGGGACGGTTCTTCCAAATGGTATAATAGTAAATATACACTCTTTATCGAATACTTTCGGCCGCCTGGCCTTTCTCAGCGATGGAATGTCTACATGTCGGCAATCATACGAATATTTACATAATGAAAGTATTGTTGGCGGAAGTTGATATTTACGTCGACGTCACCAAGACGTAAGTCTGCTGGGTGACACAGGAACGTTCACCAGAGACTTCGCGCTATTTTGGTAGGTTGAGCCGAGACGCATAATCCACCGATCCTCTCACGCAAGTCTTAGCTGTTTTGTACCGTTTGGACTTATGCACAATATGTTCACAAACACATCGTCACACCCATGGTTCATTCTTCCGAAATGGCAATTAATTGGCTTTTCTCTGCCAATATGAAACAGATCAAGATGGAACTAAGAAAGTTTTGTGAACAAATCGACATAATTATATTTAGCACATGGGACATAATCAGCGCGATGAAACACGTGACTTGAGAACAATGACCCCATGAACATGGACGTGTATGGACGTGTATGGACGTGTATGGACGTGTATGGACGTGTATATGAGGAGATAGATATCAACGACATGCTCGCATCGTCTCGGAACATCTGGTGTTTGCTGGTGTTTGCGATGACCGTGTTAACCACGTGTTAAAGTTCAGTGGCCGTCCACAATGGACACGATGAATATCCTGTTCAATTAATTCATCCTCTGGAAGCACCCATCAATCATATCTTTGTTTCATCTTGAAGCATCTGGTATCTGTCCGTGGACACTTTACTTGTTGAGCGTGGCACAAATTTAGTGGTACAATTGTATCTCACTTGAAGCATATATAGCCGTTCTACACATAGTTTAATTTATATATACTCCCACATCGGACTAGGTAAGTACAGTTTATGTAGATCTACACCATTTCGCAGCTTGTAGGACCTTTGAATAGAATAAATGACTGCTAGTGTGACCATGTTAATGTGGCATTAAAGCAAGATTTCTCTACCATGAATTTTGTCATCTGTGCTTGAAAGACAATATTTTGAAATTGCTGCAATAACATTTTTTTCTATCTCAAATATTTCTCAATTATATCAAATGTTATACCGTGTAGAAGAAGTTTATTTACTCACATTTGCGCTGTCGTGGTCTGGTTTTGGTTTGAAAATGGTACATATATTAAAATAATTGGATCATATAACTCAGTGACAAATGGTATAGTTAGTAGTCTTGTTCACACTGACCATTAGTGTCGATATTAAAACAAATGATTAATGGGCCCTATGTCGAGGTTGATGGTTCAGCATATAGTTAAAGTACATGTACAGTAACCCCACTAAATTGCCCAATATTGTTGGAATTGTGTTTTGTTACCATAAATATATAATACAGAGTGTAATATTATAAGAAAACTGTTTGTATATACACACACATGACATCTAAATACATTTCCAATCTAATATTCAACTGTCTGCCAATAATACTGAAGCCGATAGCCCAGAAATTAACAGTTAAAGAACGTCTTTTTAGACACACGAAAATGTGGCCACAAGCTATTGTCAAAGTATTTCTTCATACTACAAACGTCACACTACCCTTACAAATCAGGAAAACATGGCATCGAAAAAAACAACAATCCCTCCCATAATTATTCGTGGGGGAGACTTCATGTGGAAAGCACAGTAGCTTCGTAATCACTGGGACTATCACCGACGGAGACCCTCTGTCCACGACCGTTTGTGCGTGAATGTTTTGTGCATGTGCATGTTTGTAGTTGGAAACAATTAGAAGTTAATATTGACGGACGCGCGAACGCGACTAACTGGCCATTATGGAATCATGTTTAATCCACTCCGGCTACGTGCGTAAACCGATGAAGATCACCTGGAGAAACGAGCGATGAAAAAGTAAAATGTCGAACGCGTGTGTAAATCTGAACCCGAAACAAGCGAAGGAATAGAAATTATACAAAAGTTCCTCATATCAAATCATATGTTTCATTTCGAAGTAACCGCCGAAAGCGAAATTTATTCAAACTCACACGTAAGCTGCCAGGCGAAATAATCGAAGAAAGCGATGGAACCGAAATAACCAAACGAAATTTCGTTTGCTGTTTTCGGATGTTTCACTTTATTTCTTTTGACTTGAATTTTTGCCATCTACGTAACCGATAGAAGCGAAATGTCTCGTATTGTTGTATGCATATACAATGTTATGCATTGACCCATAAACCCGTTTCCACGACCAATATTCTGTTTTAGATCATGAGGGGGGGGGGGGGGGGGCGGTGCACAAAAATCAAAGCGAAGGAAGCGATGAAACCGAATTTATCAAACTACATTTCGTTTGATTGTTTATGTTCTTTCACCACGTGATCGCCCGTGGTTTACACACTCATCTGGAGGGGCATAAACATAATTTCACAGATCATACAGCTCCACGGGAGAAATTCCATTATGAGAACATGTTTGCATGCAGATGCCTCTACATGTCAGCATCAACATTCTTATTACATGTACATTATTTCTCTTATTCCTGTTAACTTGTTTAAAAATATGTGTATAAATTGTCGTGAGATGGGCCTCATCCAGTTGACATAAATTGCGCCCCAATCCCTTTTAACTTATATTACAATAAATATGTTTAAAACCCATTGGAAACTTGTAGCAAAGAGGAATTACCATTACCAACGGAAGTCCCCGACTCACGTGACCATTCCGATACACGTACAGGGTCAACCCGGGCCGTTTATAAATTTATAACAACTCTATGTGTGAAGTATGACAATGTGGTCTGTCTGAGCGGGAAGAGCATATTTTGATTGAATCATATTAGCATCTCGTGGAGTGACTTTGTCGCAGATTGTTTACAGGTTCGACTATTGTTTACACGTCTCCATGCACGTTGCATGCTAGATATCAGTAAGCGTGTTGGTTTTATCGAAACCCTCGATCCAGGTCAACAGGTTAATGCTGGTCCGGGCGATGTTTAGTCACACCGTTTATTGATGAAGAATTAATCACAATGAGGAATGTCTATAATTGTCAATGAAATTTATATCTATATATAGGTATGGCATTCCTCGCGTTCACACATATATATGCATACCATAATCTGGTCCATGCATACCTTTATAACACTCTGGCCCCGAAGTTGAAATTACAAGACTTGTATATACACAACAAAGAAAACATTACAACAGACAGTCACATCACGTGATCAGAGTTCGGCAGTTGGAAAGGAACTCTTTTTTATCCCAATCAAAGGAGTCTCACCGCTATTCCTTTATCCGGGAAGTATGCATCCTCTTTGGGCAGTGAGATGCATATTAAAATTATATGCAAACAGATCTCACTGCCCAATAATATGCCAACATCGAAGTCTTACACTTTACTCGTATTTAAATTCGCGCAGTACTATTTTTAGGCACCGATGGGTGCGATGATTTAAAGTGATGTGAAACACTACAGTGGGTGATACAATAGAAATGGAGAATAATCTTGCTCACGGTAGTTATTTTTTACGATATTAATCCAAACTGACGACACACACACCGTCATTCTGATATATTAATTAAATGCAATGACTCTCGATGGCGAAATCATTTAAGTTCGTTTCTCGCTGATAGTTGCGTCCCGAATCCAGATGTAAATATTTACAATTGAGCGTAGTTCCGACGATGTTTTCTATGGAGTTGTATGGTCGATTTCTTTGAAATTTTCGCTAATGTTAGTAGAATGCTACATGTATTTTCCCCATATTGGCACAACGCCTGAGTACTAACTTGTCAGTTTCATGCACACGAAAAAGTTCATAATATGTCTTTAAAACTGACCCAAAAATAGTTCGACTCCTGAGTTTATTCCAATTCACAGGGAGAATCAGCTACAGTATTGAGACACATATATACATTACAGACGGTTGGACTGCATGGATGCAGACAATTATATTGACATGTGTTCATGCATTCTCAACGCCAGAATTTACATATAAATCATGGTAAAATCTTCGATGTTGGAATACTTGTAAGAAATACAGTCCAGGGGAATCAGGTTACGCTCCTGCTGTGTGCAACAATTCATTAAGAGTGTAACCATATCCATATCTATGGGGATCTTGGCGACCAAATGCGCGTTGAAGCTGACTGATCCACTGCGCCCCCATACATTCTGATACTGCTGTGTGATCGGTCTGTTGCTATTCGTGGACGAAAATGTTTTATAATACAATTTATATTTTATTGCAGGTCACGTGATAATGATGAGCAAGGTCTACTTCACGTTGTTGGTACTGGCACTCAGTGGTATGTTCCTCACTTTATTTATAGCCACTCTGTGCTGTTTCCCATTCTATTTACAGCCAACCGGTTGTATGTTCCGCGTTTTATTTATAGCCATTCTGGTATGTTCCGTATTCAATTTATAGCCATGCAGTCGGTGGCATGGTCCGCGTCCTATTTATATCCACTTGGTGGCATGTTCCGCATTATATTTATAGTCACTCTGTGGCATGTTCAGGTTGTATAATCGACAATGTGCGTTTTATCGGCAAATTTGTATCCTTCCTCCCATATTTTACGCACTGTATACCTCCCTCTCAGTGCATGTTTAAATATCAACTGTCCTATTTGATAATGCCACAATATGTACGGATTCTATAATATTATTTCGTTATAACGAAATATTATATCGATGTAACGCAATATTATTTCGAGATATAAAGAAGAGTTCACTTGTCACATCCCGGGATCCGCAGATATCGACTTTCAAAAACAGAAAGTCGTCTCTTGTAAATAGCGTCCATGATTATGTGAGGCTCACTTTGGGAGATGGAGACCCCATTATTATGTTGGCTCCCTATGGGAGATTGGGGACTCCATTATTATGTTGTCTCCACGTGGGAGATGGGAGACTCCACTATTATGTTGGCCATCAAGCGGCAGATCCAATGTTCTCAATTATAGTATGCTTTTTGATACGATGGGCCACTTTAAGATACCTAGCATGTGGGACAAATAGGCTGGAACTAAGCACCAGTTCATATTGAGAACTTTCGTATTTTGGATCTTGGAAACATGCATACCGACTTTAAATTGGATAGGATATAATGCAGAAGTGCATGTATTAAACAAATCCTATCTTAAAACTGAACCAAGATGACGAAGAGGGCGTGAAAAGAAATACAACTATTTTATACTGAGATTAAGCATGGCGAATAGAGTTATTCATCTTGTATCAGAACAGAGAAGTGACCAGGGTGTAGCTTATTAAAGCGGTATTGTGTATAATGTTGCCAATAAAATATTGGAAAAAACAATACAATTTAAATTCCCTACACACGATGCTACTCACTGTATATATATGTTAATGTACATGCATACTTGCTCCTCTGATTTATTCCATACCATTAACAAAAAGTGTACATCGGAATGGTCTAGTATTGATTTGCAGGGTTGTACAGGTAATCGTACAAAGAATTTAATTTGAACTCTTTCTATGCTAAATACTCACAGATGAGTAGTTTTCCCTTTGGAAATGTTCAAATAATATGTTCAACAAACGTTGTTGAACATATTATCGGAACATTTCCCTCAAATAAATACGTATCCATCTGCACTTGTATTATATCTGTCATACGGGGGGGGGGGTCGGACAAAAATTACAGGATACAAGGTGGGTGGGTGTCCCCGAGCCCGGAATGCAGATATTTTCTGATGTCATGCAATTGTTCCAAAATAATTTCTAAGACAATTACAGCTTCAAAATGAATTGAAACAATCAGATTCATATAGTAGTGAACGCTATAGCCTTATGCAAGTGAGGGGGCCTATATATTTTATTTTTTTTCCACAATTTCTCCCTTTAACAGTTGAAACCATGGGGTGGGTCCGGTTTTGGTCGAGGAACAAAATTGCAATGAAAACAAAATCCATTTTCATATTTTCTCATAGTTTATCATGGCTTTTTTAACTTATTATACATAGAGGATACCTGCGTGTATTGAGTGAATACCGAAGTATCTCATGAGTGATCACAATGAGATATAACATATAAAACTGTATACAAATGCATACAACATAAATAATGTAACATAAATACAACAAAATACATAAATTGAAACTAACATAGAAATTCATATTTCTTAAAAGTTCATGGTTCCCTCATTCCTGGAACTGTGTTTATTTAATCACATTGATGGTGTTTTTACTTTACACATGCACATATTTTAACCTATTGCTAATAAGGGACACAACTATCCTGTTAAAGTGGGTATTTTACCTTTATAACGCTAAATATTTGGGTTTTTAAAGGTTTTGTCACTGGTTTTGTTGGCATATTTTTCAACCATATGCTTTGTTTATTGTTTTGTGGGTGTACTTGGTCAGCATTCTCTCAGTTCCGGTGCAGACACAATGAGAGACCCTTACCCTGCCAACAACACATTATTTAGTAGAATTTACAAGATTTTCATCAATTTTGGGGGTGGGTGTCCTAGACCTGGGTGGAAAAAACTTACGGTCCCGGGTGGGTGTCCTAGACCTGGGTGGAAAAAATTTACGCTCCCGGGGTGGTGGGTCCCCAAAACTGAAAAACACAAAATTTCCACCTTGTATCCGTAATTGTTTTCCTGATCCAGATGAATAATAGATCATTCTAATGTTTACTTTTATGACTGAGTGGGATAATCCATTCAGTATATGAAGGGTTAAAGTTGTATTTGAATAATTTACAGCTGCCCTGGTGTCCTCAGTGTGCCCATCCGGGAAGGAGTTTAGTATGGGACTCTGCTATACACAATGCAAAGCCTCTTATAGTGGCATTGGTCCAATCTGCGTCGGTGACTGTCCGGCGGGATACTCCGATCTCCATCTAAGGTTGTGTGCTAACGGCTGGGACGTTATATGGAAAACGAAATACTCCAGAGGCGCAGGCGTTCGACAATAGTGATTACGTCAGAGGCGTGCGCATTCGAATGGCGTGATTACGTCAGAGGCGCGGGCGTTCGAATGGTGTGATTACCTCAGAGGCGCGGGCGTTCGAATGGTGTGATTCTTCTCATACATTAAATGCTTTTCGCCTAATTTGTTTTATGTGTTATGCCATTATGACAAAGGGGTGTCGGGTCTGATAACCAAGCCCTGAAATAGTGAGCCTGTCATTTGCAGAATGAGGTCCCCAGAGGGTGAATTTAGTGATGCTATCTCACACAGCGGGCTAGCATCACCAAATTCACCCTCTGTGGACCTCATTCTGCTTATGCCTTAGCAGAATGAGGTTCCCAGAATGGGAATCTCATTCTGCAAATGACAGGCACACTAAATACAGGTATATCTCGCATTTCTCCCCAGAGGCCTTTGTATGCGAGTCTCCCATATGGTGCATCGCATATATAAGAGATTCCACTGGCTTACAGTGTCGATGAAATATTGTTAGGCAAATGCGTGTGTAGTCTCTTATATATGAGAGGCTCGCATATATAAGAGGATGCATTGGCACAGGGTTTTCTCCGGTCATGAAAGGGTTAAGACCGGGTACACGAACACCGAACCGGCTGCCTGGACTGACACCAATACACCGAACACCGAACCGGCTTCCTGGACTGACACCAATACACGGAACCGGCTTCCTGGACTGACACCAATACACATCGAACACCGAACCGGCTGCCTGGACTGGCACCAACACACCAATTTACAGAGACAACTGGTAACCGAAATTAGATCATTCGGGTATCTACGGGTCAACAATATATAGTTGTCGCCCGTTGTCGAGGGAGACATTGAGATTTGTCACCCGTTCGAGAATGGAATGTCTCCCGACGAGCGGGTGACAAATCTCAATGTCTCCCGACTCCCGAGAAGAAGGGCAACAACTGTTTTGTTATCCGATTATACTACAGAAAAAAAATCAGAAGGGTGGAAAACACTGTGTAGGAACGGAAGTGAACGATGTATCGCGGTAATCGAACATAAATAAAAGTCGCTCGCCTCAGCTTGACTACGGTACGTATATTTTCGTCTTTTCCTCCAATTGTGTCAAAATCACAGCCCGGATGCCAACCTGCCTCGATGAGGGGTATATTTCGCTACATTTTTCGTACTAATTTCGTTTCAGTACCGTGTCTAGTTCTCTCGTAAATCAAGTTTAAACCTCCTATTTTCGTGCTAAAAACACGTCACGTTTGCGATCAAAAGCACATTTTTCAAACTATACCATGTCTTATTTTATAACAAAGACATGTTTTGGATGCCTTAATATCCCATTGAAAGCCACGCTTAGCGTTTGTCCCCCGTTTCATGTGTTTTCCCGAAATACGAGCCCGATTTCAAAGCGTGGTGCTCCAACAGAATTGAACGCACGGTAATATTTGACAAAAAAACATTGAACACACGGTATTTTTTTTATTATTTGTATTGAACGCACGGTAAACATTCGATTACACCATGTAAAATGCCTTACACTTAAACATTTTTGTATATTGGAGTTAAAACTGAGTCGCTAGTATTTAAATAGATTATAGACCACCAATAACAAACACATATGGACATAATTGAACTCATATTACGGTCGTAATCTACAATCTTTGTTTTAACATATAAAACTTTTAATTTATCCCTCAAGCTGGTGCCAAAAATATGCTATAATAGGGTTTTATATGCAGTGGCAAGGTGTTTTGAACCGAAATACATATAATGTCCATGCATTAACATGGATGTGGTTGTACCCCCCCCCCCCCCCATTGATCAAATAATTTAGCCCTCAAGCTGGTACCAAAATATGCTATATTAGGGTTTTATGTGGAGTGGCATGGGGTTCTGAACCGATATAAATATAATGTACATGCATGAATATTGATGTGGTTGTACCCCCCCCCCCCAATTGATCAAATAATTTAGCCCTCAAGCTGGTACCAAAATATGCTATATTAGGGTTTTATGTGGAGTGGCATGGGGTTCTGAACCGAAATAAATATAATGTCCATGTATGGACATGGATGTGGTTGTACCCCCCCCCCCCCCTCCCCCATTGATCAAATACTACTAATAGTTGGAAAATCTAACCCTCCAATTTAACAGCATGCAGTTGGAAAATTCAGACTTTAACCAGGTAGAATCTTGATCTTTCTGGCTTGATTTTAGTCTAAATTTGCATTTTTTATTTAGCCTAGTTGAAAAATTCCAACAGATAATCACAACCCAAAGGGTTGTTTTACGGTAACATAATTAAGCGACGCAAGTATATTTGTGACGTCAGTAATTTCTATACCCCATCAATATGAAAAAATTGTTTTTACATCCGGGCGATTCAGACCTATGGGCCCCTATGGTGGCCGCCATGTTGGAATATGATTGACAAATTAATAAAACTAATTTTTTTTCTTCTTCGATCAGCCTCCCAAAAGCAACACTATTAAATTTGAAAAACAAAATCAACCTTATTCAAAATTAAATGCTTAATGTGGATTTAGCTGACGCGGGCGCATAGCATTCGGCAAACCTCGCCAGATTCCGTACTGTTACAGTTAGAATATTACGTCCCCTGGCAGGCCATAGCAACGTTGGAAATGATGACGTAATTTCGTTACAAAATGGTGGCGCTCTCTTGTTTGCGAAATTTGAAATTGAATTGCTTGTTATTGTTATCGCTTGTATTTTAAATGTACAACGGTATCACAGCACGTAATCGTTAAAAACAAACGAGAAAGCACAAGCGAAGATAGCACAACGAGCCCATTACTGGAATGACTTTAGAGTCAAAGCAGTCAAAAGAAGAAGAAGAATAACAACAACATGTCAACAACAACAACTGTGTTCAAAGTGAAAATCAGTCAGTCGGAAAGAAACTCAATGACGAATTTGTGACTGAAAAAAATATGAAAATGAAGGTCACTGAATGGAATGTGGACTGGTCTGTGCAGACTTGTTCTGTTATTGTTCAATTTTAAGACTGTTTTCACCTGGACTGGTTTAGTGGTTAGACTTAGAGTTGCAACTGCAAGCGGCAAATCGTTCAATCTACTAACTACTTCTCTAAATAGTAAATTTAATTGTTAATATCTAACACTGTCAGGACAAGCCTCAACTTTGGGTCAAGGAAATCATAAAATGGACATTTTAGAGCTGACTGATTTACTGATAGTATAGTTCAGTCTTGAACGTAGCGCGTAGCTGGAACTTGTGGACGCAGTATTCGGTGAAAGCGTTCATGTGGCTTACTAATCTAATAATATTAGGATTGTATTAGTCAATTTAGTGATTACAGATTACTAAATTTAGTTATCAACGACTTCAGGCTCAGCCTCACCCACTCACTGTGAATGTGACTCAGGTCAAAATACAATTCTAGCCATCTACAGTCGACACACAGATGTAACAAACATGTGAAGCCCAGTGAATTGGTGACTAACAAAGTGAGTCATTTATCTTCTTGTTGAGTGAAGGAAAAGAAAAACATCTCCCAATCCCACTTGGTCTCGGCACACTGTAGAGTTCATGCAATGACTGGTGAGAGGATATGCTACCGGGCCAACTTTCCATCTGTGTGTATGAATTCTGTTTCCTGTGATGGACACATCAAGTTAAATTTAATAATTATATTGCACGGTGATTAGTTTTAGCATTCTCACATATTAAATAGTTCATGATTTTAACACTGTGTTCTTGTTTTAAACTTTAAGCATTAAGCGGGAGCTTGATCAGCATGGCTAGCATATATATTAACTAGTGGCTATTTGTGGAAAAATTATTAAATATAGCCCTGCGTACTTGCTATTGTCGACTTGACACATTGGGATTGGAATAATATGTATGCTATACATAATAATTCCAGGCCATCTTAGTTGAACTGTCACGACCTTCTAGTTATACATGTACATGACTAATGAGGCAATCATATAAATGTTTAATCTAGTAGCATTTTCTCAGACCATGCCATGAACATCTATGTATCTATGCCTGTCAAGAATAATGCCATTCCTCCCGGGCAATTATTACAATGTTTATATACTATCAGATGCCTATTAACCAATAGTGTCAGCATGTGTCTCATGATTAGTAATTTTAGATAAAATTCTCAACGATCATTAAGTTTTTTGGCAAAGAGACAAATCTATAATTAAATTGAAATAGAATTAAATTTCCATCAGTATTGTTAATTTCAGTCTAGGTCTCCGCTATCACAATTATTGACCATCACAATGATTAGACATCTGAGAGTACGATAAAAGCTCACAAAAGTCACGAACAAGCATGCAATCTCGAGCTGGGACCACCCTTAATACTTGTTTCTTATCATCTACTTCACAGAAGGGGTCACCCCTAAGTAGTAACCATATAGGAAATGCACCGAACATACCACTATTGCACAATGACATTAGTTTGTTTGATCTAAATTATTTATCCACTCCAGCCCCAAAACAATAGTCATTTGGCAAATTATCTCATTCCTTTTTGAAGTGCCTATTCATCTACTGAATTTGGATCCTACCACAGGCCATAAATTATGTCTCATTGAGTCATTGTGCCCCATCCACGTAACCCGTTTTCATAAAAATGTATTCAGTATTATATGTAAATTTATCCAATAAAAATATTTTTCCGTTAAAGGTCCTCAATCCGAATCAATAGTCACCATATCATCAGATTCCAACAATAAGAAGATTTTTTGAAATGCCGCTTCAGATGACAGAATCGATTAATTGCTCGAAAAAAAACTGCAGTCAATTATAGCATAAAATTGACAAAAACTGGTAATTTAGCAACTTTTTGCTCAACGAATATTGCTGATTTGTCAAACATCTGACACACACACAAAAAAAAACAGTTGATTTTAGAATTATCCATCTTCATCTGCAATTTGGTCAGAAAAAGTATTCTCGTCTGCTGTTTGCTGGGCCACTTAAAATTAAAATGATAGATTTTAAAAATCAGTATCTGATCACTCTGAGCTTTGATGTTGTGGGTTCTTCGACTTGAATCAAATATTTTTCACCTCCGAAGTCAAGGAAATAATAATCTGCGAGGGTTAATTCGGATTGAGTACCTTTAAAATTGCAAAAATTAAATAAAATAATTTTGCCTTGAAAATTGGTCGCTTGGCCAGATTCAACCTTCACCTGATGATTGCATTTTGAAGAAATATAGTAAAATGTGCTATATGGCTAATATCGCTTGACTGGCGCCATGGATATTGGTCTGGAAATTAGAGAAATGTTAGAGGCAATATCACACTTTAACCCATGTCTAACTGTGGCCCACATTCCTCAGTATCTGGTGCTGCAACATATTCTCGTGCAAATAGGTTTAGTTGTACCTAAATATTCACATATGTTCATATTTTTTTTATTCATTTAAATTTGTTTAAATCAAAATTTAGAAAAAAACTAACGCCATTATACACTCTGCCAGGGCACCCTGAGTCACCACACCAAATTTCGTTGAAATCTGGGCACCAAAATTAACAAAGACATGTTGGTCTCAACTTTACTCCAGTCTTATATATGTATATATAAACAGTCCCATGAAACATGTATACATTTATTGATGGACGTGTCATGGGCTCTGCATACAGGATCGCGTTCATTATATCGAAGGCTCCATATTCCGAAGGGTCGCTATTCCAAAGGTTCTTATTCAGACATCGAAGGTTCGCTATTCTGAAGGTTTGCTATTCTGGGCGTATTTAACCAGAAAAGATGGACAACTATAATACCAAGTAGTTATTGTTACCACGAATTTACAGTTATCCATCTTTATCTGGAAAACCGCCCGTTTGACCTCGTCCTTCTGGCACGATCGGCCCCAGAAACAATAAAAATAGCAAACTGCAAAGATCGATATCTAATTACTCTGAGCTTTGATGGATGGGTTCCTCGACACTAATCAAATATTTTTTCCCCCACCGAAACCAAAGAAAGAGTAATTTAGCAGCGTCTTATCGGATTGAGTACCTTTAAGTTATTTCCTTCATAAAAAGAGTCTTATGATAAAGAACCCACTCAAAACTTTATAGAATGAAACTTCAAAATAACAAGTTATTAAAACCTTCTGAACGTCGAGGAATGTAGAGAATCTTGGGAATGGCGAAACTTCGGTATAATGAACCTTGGGAATAGCGAACCTTTGGACACAGAGTGACATGTCGCCGTCCTACGGTCCATACGTACTGGCGTGATCGTATATATCCCAAGTTGGCCAGAATACAGGCACTCCTATGAAACATACATTTATCATTTTATAGATGGACGTACGTGTTTTGGGTTGTCCATACGTACTGACGTAATCATATTAGTAATTGAGAGGAGTTTTATCGGATTGAGTACATTTAATGAGTTGAATCATCCATCCAATTCTAATAGTATACATTGAATAGGCGCGTTGTTGCTTTTCATGTTTAGGCGTGAATGACGTCATTAATTTTTACAATACCATGAAACAGAATTTCGACGCGATGAAAATCCGGACAAGAAAAATGGGTTAAAAATCACGTGACTTCCGCTCCGCTTTTGCCAAGCCTTGTGGGAACAATAATATCAAATTGTGAAATCACGGAATCGGAAGTGGACCAAGTGGGATGGTTATGAAATTAGCAACTTCAGTTTTTCTGAACAATTCCTATGTTATGTAGGCTTATGAATTAGTTTCATTTTGACCATTTTCGTTGGTTAGCTGACCGAAAACCAGCGAAGACGTCATGACCAGGTCCATGACGTCATTTACGTCAGTTGGTGTTGTGGGCCAGAATCCAGACACATTTGGTCTTTACCGGAAACACCGATTTCACATCACTAGACTAAACGCAATTATATATACAAAATGGCCAAAGGACATTTTATATACAATGTGCACACAATAAATATGGGATCCCTCCCTACAAACGTGTTGTTTGTTTGTTTGGTTTTCATTGTTCCTTTTTTGTTTGTTCTTCTTTTAAAACTAGTGAGTGCATATAAGATTATATTCTTCATCATGTTTTCAAATGTCATTTTGACTATCAGTTTGAATTTTTGACCATGCAATGAGCTAATTCAGCTGCCTTCCACAATATATACACGTAAATGTAATTAAGAGACTTCTCTAAAGACCATTTTCTAGAATACAGACTGGATTCAAACGAGAGATGTTTTCTATTGACAAAAGCTAGCTAGCTAGCGAATGAAACTGTTCGCGCGAAAGATTTCCCCAGTGATATTTTGGGATATAGCGCCCATATAAACATTTATATTTGTCATATATAAACGTGGGAAGTTGCTAGCTTTAGTTTGGCTGAAGGGGTCACTCTCACCAAACAAGTGCTGAAGGGTACACAGGATTCGCAAAATGTGCTGAATGGTACACAGGGTTTGTGATCGCCACTAACACCGTTACTTAAACTGTGTTTCTGAAAGTCTGGCGTCCATTAGCAGTTTGTTTTCAGTTCATTTTAATGTTCATTGGAACGTAAACAATTATTCTGTAAGAGAAATCATGGCAGATACGAAAACTAAACGTCATTTAGAATGACATTTCAAACCCATGTGTACCCTTCAGCACTTTTTTTTTGTGAGAGTGACCCCTTCAGCTTTAGTTTGGCATGGATGTGTATGGGTTGTTTTAACGAGATACGTGGTGGCAGGGTGGTTGTACTGTAGTGTTCCGCGGAATCCGCCCCTCCAACTTTGGTGAAAGTATTCAACATTTTTAAATCCCATAACTGACACAGCAACAGTTGGAAACTACGTATATAGATGGAGATTGTTGTGATAGTTTGATGTATTTCTGTGGTTGCTCCACTACGTGTCACGTGCGATCATATTAGCATCTAGTACGGTTATATTCAATACAGTCATACGCGAAGGAATTTTGATGCAGCACCGGAATTTCATGTTAAATCGTAGGAAGTATCAAACAGTTTCCAAGTACATTTTAGGCACGCGGTGCAGGCGCGGGCACTCGACGCTGCTGTTATATCTGTAGTGGGGACAGTAATCAAGATATTTAGGTTATGGAGAAAATAACTTTAATAGCTAAATGTGTGACAACCACTAGTTTTACAGTATTATGTGGATCGACAGCTTAAGATTAAATTATATGTGCCTAATAATATCTTCATTATATTGTTGTGATGCCGCGCTGAATGCTCACCACTCTGCTATTCTCCTAACACGGTCTGATTTTCATCTCTGTCCACTTCAGTGAGTAGTAATACCCGCGAAACCACCTCCACACCACACCTTGTGCGAAGAGATTCGTTAGGCCGTGGAGATACTCTCCGTTGAGGTGGTTTCCGTGGCATGCTGAGAACCACCAACCTCCCTTGTAGAACTCTGCACAGTGTTTGTTATCATGGACGTCATTGTCCTGGTCCAGCGTACTAAATGGGTATCCGTTGGTACTGAATGAGTTGCCTGGGAATTAAACAAACGTGCACATGATAAGGGAAGTCTAACATCATGTTCAGCCTGATCCCATGTTGTCAGCGAGTAACCGATGAATAAATCGTCGCCTGTCTTAAGTAGTGTACATACGAGTCCGTTGCGTTGATAATAGATTAATGCATTCAACGTAGCTATTCTAATTTAAACGCAACGTACACGTAAGACGTAACGCATGCTTTATATTCTGTCGTATATTGTGGGGGGTGGCATAAACTGGCAAGACTGTCTTCCTGTCACCCCCTGTCTTCCTGCCATCCCCTGTCTTCCTGCCATCCCCAAATGGTGTCAAATGAGAATGAGTCTAAGTTGTTTGGATTAACAGGTTTTACATTATCGTAGAACTAATTTATTCCAGAAAGATTGATTTGCAATATTGCATTTATTACAATAGCGAACGCATTAGCTGCAATTATTAATCAGAAGCTCTAACGCGACGTACGCGTCCGTGCGAACGATTTAACGCAGTCAACGGATCGTGTCATCGCAAAGTATGGACCAACGCAACTGATTATTGTGAACATTACTTTACGAACAGGCGTACATGTAGACACTATAATGGAGGTCTAGCAGAATGTGGTGTCACCACCACCATCACCCACCACAGGATTCCGGTGGGGTACGCAGGATTCATAGCCCCTGTAGCATGGACCTCGAGCTTCATTATTCATGTTCGAGTCAACAGGTATTTAGCTGTCGACAAAATATACCGTTTCTCAGCTTTTATAGCACCAACTTATCCAAATGTTGATAATGGCGACAAAGTTCGGCGAAATTCAGAAATTTCTTGACATTTTAACGTTTTATACAGTGCATTACTATGTGTAATAACTATATTTTCTTAAAGTCCATTGCAATGGCGGTTCCAGTCCATGTATACTCTGTTTTGATTATATCATGTTGCGGGGGATAAAAAATATATGGATGAATATATTAATTACTCCTATATGAACATTATGTATCACATATACATTTATTCAAGTCATACAATTAAAAAAGAAAAAGGTGAGCCCGACTTTTCTTCAGCATGACGTAATATAGACCAATTTCGTTAGGTCATTCCTGATATGGAACAGTAATGGCCACTTGGCTCTTTTTATGCCCAAATGGGGAGCACACAAGTTGGAGGTTCAAATGAGGTTTATCCTTTTATATCGGGGCCTAGCATTCACCATTCTGTGAACAGATATTCAGGATTCAGGGGTAGGAAGTTGACCAACAAATAATTTATATCGCTACCCGGGTTTATTGCGTGTGAGTTCGAACGAAAGTAGCCACAAAAGACACCAAGATAGCTACCCCCAAGTATATCGCATCAGCTCTGCCAACTCCGGCGAAACTTCCCGCCCTGGCCAGTAATCCTTGCTGTTGATGATTATGAACTAAATGTATTGGACAAATTGAAATTAGTTAGTACTACATGTCAATTTTGTGATGAGCATGGCTGATAGAAAACAGTTAATATTGCAAACAACTGCGCAATTCAACCACTACTGCTTCTACCACTACTATGATTTCACACGTAGCACATGTAGCCATTCTATTTAAGTTTTTACAGTAATGTATTGTTTATATTTGCTTTCGAAATAATAGCTCCGTTGTTGTTGTTGTTGTTGTTGAAGTATCGAATCATTCTAACTGAATGGCCGAATGCGACTTTCATTGAATAATAAGACATTTACAAAAGTACTTACCGGCGTCACCATGGCAACCCGTTAAATTCAGTCTGTATTTGGTGGCCGGGCTGCTGATAAAAAAGGTGTCGTATTCAGAGAATGCCGTCTTATTGTCGAAGTCTTCAAGATCTACCCTCAGCATGTATCGTCTCTTATTCGTCATGTAACTGATGAGTCCATTCCCTGTCGTAATATAGAACGGTTTGTGAATAATGTTTATCCCAACTTTGGCTGAGTATCACAGATTGAATAGCCTTAGAGTAGTCGTTTATCAATTAATACACGAAGTTATCACTTCCCCCAATTATCGAATTCGTGGCAAAATTGCTCACTTAAACTTTTTGGTGCATATTACCGGCTGTCATGACCCAATCTGGATAATTCAGTTCGCGATGCGAACTCGTCTTCTTATAGACTCTTTGAGTTGAGAGTGTACCCCATTGGTATTAGTTTAATGTATGCTTATCATTAATTGTTATATATCAAATTGTATTGATTTTTTGCTTACGTTATTTCGTTGTTATTAAAATTGAATAACCACGAACTTACGGCAAAAAATTAATAAAATCTGATATATAGCATTTAATGCTAAACATACATTCAAATAATACCAACGGGCATTATTTTCAAATGTCAGAATAATCTGTTAGAGCCTAACATAGAATCCTGACATTTGAAAATAAACGTATGTCGGGTTCACAATTAGAATTTAAGTGATTTTCCTTCAGCACATATGATTATGCCATGGCTACCGTCGCTGCAGTCATGTGTAGTGGACGAAGTTTGTGAGTAACTCTGACATGGACGAAAATCTGGATCGAGTTCCAATCTTTGTCTCATTTGAGGGACTTCCCTGTGTGCAATTCCGATCGTACCATGTCAACATATCCTCGCGCAAATACGTATATAATTGACCTATATTGTGAAATAGGTATTAAATATTGTGATTATTTTATTCTAAAATAAGCAGATCATGGACGCATACCAGTTATTTCGTTTTACGGAGCGGGCCACAGTGAAAACACGTGTTAAAGAGCGTATACCTGAAAAGTCTTGAGTTGGCTTCATTGTGTCATTGTCAGAGCACAATCTACATAGAATCTCAATATGAATCGATGTGATTAAAACGGGCTCATTTTCAGAACATTATCGACTGAAAATGAGGGATTCTAAGCACATTATCTACCTAAATCTAGTTCCATTATAAGCAGATACGTTTGGGTTTTCGAGATAACAGCCTGACCACGTTCATCATAAATGATGATAGCATGTTCGCGCATACACCCAGACATACCTTGCCAAAACTCTCGCTTTATATTTCCAAAACCGTCCTCATATTCTGTCCATGTTCTCTTAAAATCTGTCAGACCATCCATTCGCCTCTGGAAAAGCTAGTGGAGAACAAATGATAAAGATAATATTGTGTGATATCAGTCACATTCAATGCTATCTGAGGTAATATAAGTCCTCGGGTATTAGGAAGTAGTCAATTCTGCTATGTTTCGTATTAGGCCCATACTAGTTGTTTGGATATTATTATGAATGTCTACACGCCACAATTCTGTTCTCATTTTATTAAATTTGAATATGACTCTATTTTACTGTTGTTTCGATAATAATTATAGGTGTATAACGTGTAATTTTTAACAACGTGTCAATCGCCTTCCAATATCTGCGAAATGTTTCCTATTTGTACCACTTTTTGGTTGGTTTGGTTGATCTTTTTTGGGCCACAGAGGGTAATAAGAAAGTCTTTGATTCTGAATCGTCACATTTAATATTATAAACTGTCCATCTTCATCTACAAATGTTTCGTTAATTACGTATTAGAAAGTGTTATTGATACATATTGCCAATCTATTTTGATCTAAGGAAGTTGAATAAATCTTTTGTTTGAATGTTTCTGTCTGTCCTAATACTCTGATGTCGCCGCCACCTATTTAAATTTCCATTAAATTTCTTATCATATATTTTACTGTGCACTGTGATCTTGAAAATACAGATCGTATTTTTCATTTATTTAGGCCGATCATGCCCCTTACTTACGCTTGTTATATAACAATGATCGTCATATTTACATAACTCCATAGCAACTTACCATCCAACCTCCACCTTCAGTCTCCATGTCGCAGTATACGGACACCTCCTTGTTGTCCCCGTACGGGTAAATGACGTACACACCAGATCTGGTTGCCCCTGACATATGCACGTCCGTACAGTCTGTTGGCTTCGAGCTGCTTCCAGAAACTGTTGGAAAATGATATGAAACATGCAAACCCAGCTGATAGTTCCTAGCTCTGTCTATGAGGCGCTTCACGCCTGTGTGGTTAAGATGATCTAAATATAATTTAGGCTACACATATTTATTTTAAACATACAACTTAGTATATACACCCAGTAATAATAACTAATAATATTTGGCAGTAAGCTTAATCTGCAATGATTCCCTGTTCCCATGGAAATAAGCTCATAGTGAACTTATGTCATGGGACTGAAATAAGCTCATATTGGCATTGTGTAACAAGCCATATGTGGTCATAAACTGTCAACGAAATATAAGTATCATATGAACTTACTCCAATTCAAATAAGTTCATATCGGCCCTAATTGACCCACTTTTTCTACTATCCGCGGCATTTAATGAACATGCCTTACCAGATAAACGCTCTTTATAATGCGTTTAACTGTGGTCTGCGCCTTACAAAGGAATAAGGGGTATAAGTCCCCTGTCGCCTTATGTCAGAATCAAATAAGTTCAATGTGAACACATGTGAACATCTATGTTCAATATGAATCTATTTACACGAGAATATGTTGGCTATATATTGAATTGTATGCATTTACGAAGTGACATGGGAACATATAAAGTTTGTGTTTGTTAATGTATACAAATATCGTTTGTATTTTGTAATGTTTTCATCTGCTGTGGTGCCTCATCTTTGACTTATCTCGATTCGTCTCGAGGAAAGTTTAGTTTACGCATGGTTTGCAATACAAGAGTTCAAGAATTGATAGACTTTAATATGGATTGAAAACATCCAGCGTGCGAGTGGTGGAAACCATTTCAAATGAATTCATAAGGAATAGTATTTCCATCGCATGTAGAACTGTGGATGCCCAAACAATGCGGGGAAATTGTGGGGCGGTTTGCTACAGAATTTCGTGCAAAATTTGGTTAGTGTCCTGTGTTAATCCCCTTCTGGATAGTGTTCTGTGTTAATCCCCTTCCGGTTCGTGTTCTGTTGTAACCCCGCTTTGTATTAAGTGGATAATGGTGTGGTGTTTTGTGATTTAGGAAAAGTACAGGACGAATATACTGTGGCAAATTCAGTTACTGGGTGACGTCGGAGCCGGAGCAGTATATTCGCCCTGTACCTTTCCGAAATCACAAAACACCACATTGTTTTGTCCAAGTCTGCTCATACTAAAACCAGCTAAGATATTGGTGTAGCGAGATACTAGTTTTCGTAGGAGAACATCCCGTTCACATCGGTATGATATAAGTTGCGCCCAGGGTTGGTGGTGGCAATTGTAGTCTATTTTACTGGTATTACCTAACAAACCGATACCTGATGCTATATATACACAAGAAAGAGTGACATCTTATTGTCACAATGGTGCATAATAATTATTCATGTTAAATTATACATAGAATATTCCGGTTTATGAGAACTAACATCGGTTTGTTTACGTTTTCACTGAAATCCGAAGTGTTCCGTAATTTACTTTGCTAAGTTCGGCTTCTATGCCATCAATCGAATGCGCCCATAGCAATCGAATACACCCATAACTCAACATCGTGTGCTGTTAATATATTCCACCACTATTATGTGTGGATTTGTATAGCAAGTGGTCCTATATTACTTATTAGTTAAAAATTTCTTAAACGGAACGTTTCGCGATATATGCAATTTTTAATTTACAAATTACCGGGTATAAGTGATAGAAGTTTAGTTTATGTTTACCTTACAGTTGCTAGAATTTTTCGTCGAAATATGCCGATGTCACTTCCTGGGGTCAATTGTGTTCGCATATTTAAAAAAATATCTCAACACTGAGGTAAATGTCTCCTTTCACATTAAATTACCGCCTTCAATTGACAAACGTTTTCTGATGTGGTTTTCAGAATAAATATCATTCTTCTTCTATGGAATAAATGCGTTTATTGTCGCAATTGTGATATTTAATTACATTTAATTGTGGTTTTATGTGAGCTGGTCACTATCGCGTAACTCATGTCTCGTACTAAAACTAGCATCTCGATGTCCCAATATCTTAGCTGGTTTAACACGAGCAGAATTGGACTACATAGTGTTATCCCAATTCTAATTTTCATCGAACTTGAAACCTTATGTCGACACACATATGCCTTGTAATTGTCAACGAAATGTGCAGCCATAGTACACATCAGTCAATTCACGACATTTTGTTATACATTTAACGATGGATAAAATATAGTCCCTAAATTAACATCGCTCTCATCGTTAAACATACATTAAAGATTGTCACCTCGAATGGAAATAAATATGCACAACGAATATGTTCTGCATGTACCTGATGTCTGTTCGGATGTTTATCCCTTATAAATTGCGGTTTTGATTTGACCGCGGACTTGAGTTAAAAATTTGAAAATTATTTACTGATTAAGATGTGCATTTCACGCCATATATGTCACGGGTTCATGTCAATAAATGTTGTCAACTTATATGGAGAAATGATATTTAGGGGATAACGGTACGGTGTCTTGTGATTTCTGAAAATACAAGTATACAGGGCGAATGTACTGACTGTCAAATGTCGACAAACAGAAGCTACGCCGTTGTTTTGTTTATATAGCAACCAGCTGGGTAACGGAAGTCAGCTGCTGTCAATATTGGCACGTAGGAATATCTAACATTGGAGCAGTGATGACGGCTACACTTGGCGACAGTTTATTGATTATTAACCCCTCTGAATATATTTGATGTTTCCAGTGATATATTGGGAGCAAGTGCATTAAAATATGTGTTAATCCCTTTCTGGTTAGTATTCGCTGCTAATCCCTTTCTGGTTATTATTTTGTGTTATTCCCTTTCTGGTTAGTAGTCTGTTAATATGCATATACACTTTAACAATCATGACCATACAGTCGTTCCGTGTACACCTATAATATTATACACACAAGCATACAACCACTCCTTTATTTATCCATACACCCCCACCATGTATACATATACACCCGTCCATGACAATAAAGCCACCCAATGTACACCTGTACATTCCACACATCATAAAGTAACTCCACATATACATAAACAACACACAGATGACAATGTAGCTACTCGTGTTATACCCATACACCACTTCATTGACCATACAGCAACTCCACGTATACCTATTCACCTCATGCATTGGCACCCCTTGTATACCTTGTATCTCACCATTAATACCTCACCCATGACCATATAGAGACTCCTTGTATAACTAGTCACACTATTCGTGATTATACTTCATGTATACCTATTCACATCACATGTGGCCACAAAGTCACTCACTGACTACCAAGTTTACAAACATCATCTATTAAGTTTATCCATGTTGATCAATTTTAACGCTAATTTGTGAGAGTAGCCACACAAGTTGGTCCCGCTCAGCTCAGTTTCGAAGTTCTGCAAGCCAATTTCCATTCAGAAACATGGCCGTAATCTCAAAAGAAGTTGTTTGCCAAAATTCCATACTGCATCCTTTAAAATGAATCTGTCATGCCGCATAAGGTACTGGGGCAACCAGAATAGAACCTATAGTTATCACTTGATTAAGTAACATGTTTAATAACCAAGTAGGTCACAATTTGCTACTTTTCGGAACAGCAGAGAATAACGATTGGGATATATGTGAAAAAATCAACTTGTTAGGTGCATCAGAAATGTTAGTATTCAATCAATATAACAACGAATAGTAAATTTTTGTCATCAACCACAACTTGTATGTTGTTGCATGTCACGCAGCATGGGGCAATATTTACCATTTTTCACATTTTGGCCGCCATTTTGCAGCCATTTTGAGCCAAAGTGACAATTCTTATCAGTGGTAGTTCATAATGCGAAAGATGTTAACTAACTGGCAGCGATGGTGGGTGGTGGTGGTATATTGGTATAATGGGGTACTAAATACATATATGAATACTAACTCGTAGGGTTGAAATAAACGACCTTTATCGTTACCGTACCCCATTTCATCGATCGTAGTCGTTGCTGCAGTAGTTGAGGTAGTCGCCGTGGTAGTCGTTGCTGCAGTCGTCGTTGCGTAGTCGTTGTTGCAGCGGTCGTGGTAGTCGTTGCCGCGGTCGTGGTAGTCGTTGCAGCGGCCGTGGTAGTCGTTGCAGCGGTCGTGGTAGTCGTTGTAGTCATCGTGGTAGTCGCTGTTGCAGCGGTCGTGGTAGTCATTGCTGTAGTCGTCCTGGTAGTCGTTGTTGGAGCGGTCGTGGTAGTCGTTGCTATAGTCGTCGTGGTAGTCGTTTCAGTCGTCGTGGTAGTCGTTGTAGCAGCGGTCGTGTAGTCGTTGCTGTAGTCGTCGTGGTAGTCGTTGTTGCATCGGTCGTGGTAGTCGTTGCTGTAGTCCTTATGGTAGTCGTTGTTGCAGCGGTCGTGGTAGTCGTTGTTGCAGCGGTCGTGGTAGTCGTTGCTGTATTCGGTGTGGTAGTCATTGTTGCAGCGGTGGGGATAGTCGTTATTGAAGCGGTCGTGGTAGTCTTTGTTGCAGCGGTCGTGGTAGTCGTTGTTGCAGTGGTCGTGGTAGTCGTTGTGTAGTCGTTGTTTTAGTCGTCGTGGTATTCGTTGCTGAGGTCGTCGTGTTAATCCCGTTCTGTTGCAGCGGTCGTGGTAGTCGTTGCGTAGTCGTTGTGTAGTCGTCGTGGTAGTCGTTGTTGAAGCGGTCGTGGAAGTCGTTGTTGCAGCGGTCGTGGTAGTCGTTGTTGTAGTCATCGTGGTAGTCTTTGTTATAGCGGTCGTGATAGTCGTTGTTGCAGCGGTCGTGGTAGTCGTTGCTGTAGTCGTCGTGGTAGTCTTTGTTGCAGCGGTCGTGGTGGTCGTTGTCGTAGTCGTTGTTGTAGTCGTCGTGGTAGTCTTTGTTTCAGCGGTCGTTGTAGTCGTTGTTGCGGTGGTCGTGGTAGTCGTTGTTGCATCGGTCGTGGTAGTCGTTGCGTAGTCGCTGTGTAGTCGTCGTGGTATTCGTTGCTGAGGTCGTCGTGTTAATCCCGTTCGTTGAAGCGGTCGTGGTATTCGTTGTTGTAGTCGTCGTGGTAGTCTTTGTTGCCGCGGTAATGGTAGTCGTTGTTGCAGCGGTCGTTGTAGTCGTTGCTGTAGTCGTCGTGGTAGTCGTTGTTGCAGCGGTCGTGGTAGTCGTTGTTGCAGCGGTCGAGGTAGTCGTTGTTGTAGACGTCGTGGTAGTCGTTGTTGTAGACGTCGTGGTGGTCGTTGTTGTATCGGATGTGGTAGTCGTTGTTACAGCGGTCGTGGTAGTCGTTGTTGCAGCGGTCGAGGTAGTCGTTGTTGCAGCGGTCGTGGTAGTCTTTGTTGCAGCGGTTGTGGTAGTCGTTGTTACAGCGGTCGTGGTAGTCGTTGTTGCAGCGGTCGAGGTAGTCGTTGTTGCAGCGGTCGTGGTAGTCTTTGTTGCAGCGGTCGTGTTGGTCGTTGTTGCAGCGATTGTGGTAGTTGTTGTTGCAACGGTAGTGTTGGTCGGTGCGTAGTCGTTGTTGTAGTCGTCGTGGTAGTCGTTGTTGTAGACGTCGTGGTAGTCGTTGTTGCAGCGGTCGAGGTAGTCTTTGTTGTAGACGTCGTGGTAGTCGTTGTTGTAGACGTCGTCGTATTCGTTGCTGATGTCGTCGTGTTAATCCCGTTCGTTGAAGCGGTCGTGGTATTCGTTGTTGTAGTCGTCGTGGTAGTCTTTGTTGCCGCGGTAATGGTAGTCGTTGTTGCAGCGGTCGTGTTGGTCGTTGTGTAGTCGTTGTTGTAGTCGTCGTGGTATTCGTTGCTGTAGTCGTCGTGGTAGTCGTTGTTACAGCGGTCGTTGTAGTCGTTGCTGTAGTCGTCGTGGTAGTCGTTGTTGCAGCGGTCGTGGTAGTCGTTGTTGCAGCGGTCGAGGTAGTCGTTGTTGTAGACGTCATGGTAGTCGTTGTTGTAGACGTCGTGGTGGTCGTTGTTGCATCGGTTGTGGTAGTCGTTGTTACAGCGGTCGTGGTAGTCGTTGTTGCAGCGGTCGAGGTATTCGTTGTTGTAGTCGTCGTGGTAGTCTTTGTTGCAGCGGTCGTGTTGGTCGTTGTTGCAGCGATTGTGGTAGTTGTTGTTGCAACGGTAGTGTTGGTCGGTGCGTAGTCGTTGTTGTAGTCGTCGTGGTATTCGTTGCTGAGGTAGTCGTGTTTAGAATTCTGTGTTAATCACTTTCTGGTTAGTGTTCTGTGTTAATCCCCTTCTGATTAGTATTCTGTGTTAGTCCCTTTCTGGTTAGTAGCCTGTGTTTTTAATCCTTTCTGGTTAGTAGTCTGTGTTAATCCCTTTCTGGCTAGTGTTATCTGGTATTCCCTATCTGGCACGGTAGCGATAAAGGTCGTTTCGTACGGGGGTTGAAACTATTATTATATGTTGTTCGAAAACAAGATGGTCGTTGATTAGACCGTTTGTATCGCATCGTTGTGTGAATGATCATTATAAACTTATAAACTATTGGTAAAGGCTGCGCGTGATAAAAAAATACAGGATGCACTGGGTTCATTAAGACATCTCAATGTCCTAAGCAACCTACACATGTTTGGGTTAAACGGACATGGCTAGATTAAACCCAAAACATACGTATACATAATGTGGTATCTCAACACATACATAACCGCGGATTATCTCCGCTGAAACTCGTAGATAGAGCGTTGAAAACAACGTGATTTGTTTCTTATGTTTTTCGGTAATTTTTATATCGTTTCGTTTGTGCTGGTACATGTTTTTAATCAGCAGGCTCGTAACAATTGCACCTGTATACCATGCGAAGAACGTTTCTAGATCTAAAACGTTTATGGTGCTACATAATTGATGATTGACATGAACATAAAGCAGTGCCTAAAGTTAATGTAATTTCCAGTTATAGATTTCTTTATTATTTGATATATTTTTATCAACTTTTCATGTCAAAATATAAAAAACATCCCCACTCACAGAAGACCGAACGTGTTATATTACCCTCTGCACTGCATCCTGACGTCATTTTTGTGTTATTCGGTATCCTTGCGCGTTATTTTAATAGAAACGACTGGTGATGGATGTTACAGCTTTAAGAACGTATTAGGTCTAACCGTGTGTTTCATTGTGGTCTGGGTCGAAATAATAATCAACTGTTCTGAGCTCAATGCGTCTCTCTGTGACATAATTTATAATATTACTAGAAAGGCATTTCGGTAGTTATTGACCTACTAGCAGGGTTTCCCGGTGTTACCCAGGTTAAAGTGATGTAAAACCCTCTGCATGTTGTGGATATTTGGTTGGAATAGAGATTACTCGTGCTCAAAATGTTACACGTATTCTCATAAATTGTATATTCAAATATCATTACAAAACATGATTCTTACACATGGAATGTAAGTAGTGGCTCACCATGTCAATTGTCATTTTGTCTAAAGAAGTATTTATTTCTGCATATACGTCAGAAGTTATGACATGAAACATGAACATCTTAAACACATTAGTTTGAATAATTTAAAGACGACAATTGGGATGTAGAGATGTATCGATCAATCTAGTTGGTTAGACTAAGATTTTGAGGACACCTGGCTATCATATAGCCATGAAGATACATATCTTTTAAATAAATGTCCAGGTGCTCCTCTGTTCATGGCGCTATCTTTTGGCGAATTATTATCAGTTTAAAAGAAATGTTGCTGTGCAAGTATATCAGCTACATGTGCCCGACACAGAGTGCGATTTTGGGTGGTTTATTGTATTTTGTTTTGTGGATCTATATTGAATGGAACAGACTCAATTGTGTTATAATATATACATGATCCATTATAATATGCAATCCCCTGACGATTCGAGGTCTCTCAGTTTGCAAGAATATGTGTATCTGTTAAATATAATGAGAAATATACGTTTAATGCTCTTTTCTATGTATCTGTTTTGCTAGCTCATTATACGTTTTAAACACGCAATATTTTATTCCTCATATCATTTGAAAAGAACTTGTATGAATTTGATGATTATTGGCACTAGACATATTTTTATCAGTTTTGGTGACCCTCCCGTCCCTATTTCAGACGGAGGCGGCGCCTCTGTTGTCATCAATAAACCACATACTTAGACTCATTATGGAAATATAATACAAATATATATACCAATGGTGAAAATTGGCGAGTATACAAATTCGTATCAAATTTAGGGCCCCCATATCTCCCACCCAAACGGCACCAATTTGGCGTATCTAAAACAAACAATTAGATTTCTCGTATCACGGAGAAGAATATGTATCAATCTGGTTGAAATCAGCGTTAAACATATTGTTCATCTTTTTGTATGTGTGTTCCTCTCACCCTGTACGCATCCTGACTCGAATGGCCCCACTTGTGAAATTTTGTGACATTCTTAAACCACACAATTAGACTCCTGATACCATGGACACGATTATTGATAAGTTAATTTGGTACTAATCAGCGACTTAATAATTGTTTATCAAATGTAGTGCCCAACCACCCCTTCTCTCACCAAAACAGGACCAACATGGCGTCTTTAAATCACACGATCAGACTCCTCGTATTATGGTGGAAATAGGCTCTAAAATTATTGCTTATCGATTTTTGTGCCCCTCTGCCTTTCAATTCACCCATGACTCGAATGACGCTACTTTTGAAAATTTAAGCCACACCATTAGACTCCTCATACCATGGGGATGATATTGTATAAGTGTGGTTGCAATAGAAGACTAAACCCATTCTTATCAAATTTAGTGCCCCTCCCACAATCTTTCATCCAAACGACAGCAATTGGGGTCTTTAAATCACACAATTAGAGTCCTGGTATCATGGAGAAGAATATATATCAATTTGGTGAAATCGGCGCTAAAATTAGTTTTATCAATTTTGGTGCCCCTCTCCCTTCCGTGCATCCCTGATGCGAATGGCGCCACTTGTGACATATTGAACCAACACCATTAGATTCCTCATATCATGGGAATGCGTATATATAAGTTTCGTGGCAATCGGCGACAAAATTTTGTCTGCCCCTCCCCCTTTTCTGCCCCTGACAACGGCGTCACTTTAGAAAATTCTAACCCACACCATTATCTTTCTCGTAAAAAGTTAACCCTAGTATACCCGTTTGGTGCCATCTAGATGGTCCCTCGGCGCTAAACTTAGTTTATCAATTTTGGTGCCCCGCTCCCCTTCAGTGCATCCCTGACTCGAACGGCGCAACTTTTGGCATGTTTAAACCACACCGTCAGATCCCTTATATATTGGGGATGATTATATATAAGTTTCGTGGCAATTTGCGACAAAACATTATTCTGCCCCTCCCCCTTTTCTGTCCCTAGTTACCCCTAGTATACCCCTTTGGTGCCATCTAGATGGTCCCCTGTGAATGTCTATATATATAACACAGACAGACCTTCGCAAATATAGATATATATTTCGATGCCGGGAAAATACTTGTCCGGGTTAAGCTAATCGCCTTACATATGTAACCAGTGCGATGATTTATGCCATCGTTATTTAATCTACCAGCTTTACGATCTTCATTATGTATGTTCACTTCGGCCCGCGCCAATCAAATGAATAACCGATAAAATGTCAATATGGGCTTATAAAATAAGTCCAATATGAACCTATGTCAATAGTTTTGTCCAATATGAACCTATGTGCACGAGGATATGTTGTTCTATGATACCTACCTGTTCGGGTTAAGTTAATCGGCAGACATATGTAACCAGCGCCATGAGTTTTATCGGTAGAACACACGCTCGACGAGTCACATGCATCTGACTGACAGGAGTCCTGAATTGAAAACCCAAACAGATTGTTTCACGAAAATTAGAGACAATGCCAGAATAAGGCCTAAGTTTAATTTATGCTAAACATATTGGTCCGAATCGGCATCTCTGGTTTAGACTAGGTTTTATTCTAGACAGGTTTAACTCCAGTTTAAACTAGGTTTAAATAAGGTTTAAACTAGGTTTAAATAAGGTTTAAACTTGGTTTTACGGTAGCCTAACGGTTAAACTAGGTTTTATGGGAGCCAAACTGGGTTTTAGTGTGGTTAAACCAAGTTTTGTGATAAACTCAGTTTAAGTTTGTGGAATTCGATCTCAATTAAAAACTCGGTTTTATTGACGTGATAAAGTTATGGTAATATTAATAATTGTTTGTGGTGAATTGGCTATATAATCATCAGTATAAGCTTCGGTATATGATTTATACGTACCACACGTCTCATCTCGAAAATATACCTTTAAGTATACTTTGAAATAACATCTGTTAAACCACCCTACCCCAGGTTTTACTAAATCCTATTTTTTTGGGTTTAATTATTCGGCCGATTTTTTTCGCTCAGTATTGATGTTGTTTCTTCGCGTATATGGGAGTGTTTATTTTGAATTGGGGGAGGAGTTTATGCGCGGGCGTTTGTCACTCAATGTACATGCAGGACAGTCTTAGTGGAATTCGGGGAGGCGATTGCGGTACTTATGAGATAATTCTAGCAGGACAGTCTTAGTGGAATTCGGGGAGGCGATTGCGGTACTTATGAGATAATTCTAGCAGGACAGTCTTAGTGGAATTCGGGGAGGCGATTGCGGTACTTATGAGATAATTCTAGCAGGACAGTCTTAGTGGATTCGGGGAGGCGATTGCGGTACTTATGAGATAATTCTAGCAGGACAGTCTTAGTGGAATTCGGGGAGGCGATTGCGGTACTTATGAGATAATTCTAGCAGGACAGTCTTAGTGGAATTCGGGGAGGCGATTGCGGTATGAGATCATTCTAACAAAATATGTGCCAGTGTGATGGATGATTTCTTGCTATATATGTCTGTTTGCAATTCGCTTGTTCGGATGTCGCTTTGGCGATTGAGAGCATGGAGGGATCGAACTGATCAGTTTGACACGTTAGATACGAACATGCCTTTTGAACTGATACCTTATTCACAAAAAGGTCTCTTTCGGTCAATTTGACGCATGGGTTGGTGGCCCGCCCAAATATCCATCAGAGACACACCAGCCTTCACCCGGGGGGGGGGGGGTAACGGCCACATGAGGGGGAATGGAGTATGGACTATTTATTTTTGGAGAACTGTAAGGATTTCGGCCAATTTGTATGGGTGGGTGGCTCGCCCCAAATAAACCATAGAAACACCCCATCCTCACATCCGGTGGGTACCACCCGAGGGGGTGAACACGGGATATGGACCATTTTCGAGAACGGTAAAGATTTCGGCCAACCCCGATTACGGTGGGTGGCACATCCCAAATGCCCCCCCCCCATAGAAACACCGCAACCCGCACCCGGTGTCCATACCCCATTTTCACCCGCTCGGGTAGAACCACCCGCGGTGGGTGTGGGTGGTGCCCTCCAGGGATGAGGGTAGGGTGTTTCTAGATGATATTTGGAGCGGGCCACACACCCCTGTCGTCAAATTGGTCGAAATCCTTACCGTTCTCGAACATGGTTCATATCCCATCTTCACCCCTCGGGTGGTAACCCACCCACCCCGCCCGGATGTGAGGGGTGGGGTGTTTATATGGGTTATTTGAGGTACCCTTCCCCGGGGTGAGGGCTGTGGTGCTTCTATTCAGTATTTGGGCGTACCAAATTTCCACCTCCTCGGGTGGCACCCCCCCCCCCCCCCCCCCCGGTGAGTGGTGGGTGGGGGATTCTATGGTGTATTTTGATCGGGCCACCCACTCCTGCTGCCAAATTAATTAGCCTAAATTCTTACCGTTCTCGAAAATGGTCCATACCCCAGTTATCCCGGGGTGAGGGGTGATGTTTCTATCGGGTATTTTGGCGGGCCACCCATTCTTGCCGTCAAATTCGCCGAAATCCTTCCCGTTCTCGAAAATGGTCCATACCCCATTTTCACCCGTCCGGATAATACCCCCGGGGGTGGTGGTGTTTCTATGGGGTATTTGTGGTGGGCCCCCACCCATGCCCTCAAGAGATATTTTTGAGTTCCAAAAGTCATGTTCGTCCATGATATTAGATAATATCTAACCGCTATACAACAGACCGTGCATTCGTCGTGATTTCTCAAAGCGCGCGGGTTATTCGCCTGATTAGGAGATTAGATAGCGACAACAGGTGACCGGACAATGCATTGACAAGTATCGATAATAAACAGACAGACCACGCCTCCTATCCTTGCAATTGAACAAGTGTGGCCCACAGGTAACACAATCGACCAAATCTATGTCGTCCCAGCGGTCGAGAAAAACTTGGTTTTACTACTAAACTAGGTCTAAACTGGAGATGCCGATTCGGACCAATATGTGCCATAAAATATTATTAAAAGACTATATATAGTTCATCGCCATTCCAAACGTTTGTATCAGAAGATGCTCCTAGAGAAATAGAAAACATCTTAAATCATAAAAAGATTCCCCCGTTATATGTCATGGCTCTCAGAATGCAACAGAATTCAACCTAATGTATTTTCAATTGAAGGGAAATAACATTATCTTTAAAATATAGAGTTACCCCCCTCCATTGAAAATAATACACTTTACTTTGCAACAAAACCAGATGAACCTTAAGCACAAAAACAAGTCGTTAACCCTGTGTTAACTCAACAAAAACAACATGTTCACAGTTTATAACACCGGAAAGCTGATAATACAGTGTTAGAGAGCTTCATATTTCAAATGGTATATATAGTGGCATATATTTTATATATGTGATCTGGGGCTTCGAAAATTAAGTGGGCCTTGAATGTTGATTTTTTTTCAAATGCAGATTGCCAGTTCGGAAAAACTATATCGCTTACATGTAGTTTATTTCAGTCATCGTGTTTTTAACTTTCCATAATGAACGATAAACTGATACTCTTTTCTTGCTATTAATAACCGATATCTAGGACAATTTGGGAATTAGAAGTGGATGTATAAATGTACTATATATGAATACTAGCGTAATCGTATTTTTCATTCCTCGTGTGGTTTTTGTGCTGGGGTGCAAATTTTGATTCATTTCTGGTTAAATACGCCCAGAATAGAAAACCTTCGGAATAGCGAACCTTCGGAAGAATGAACCTTCGGAATAGGGAACCTTCGGAATAATAAACCTTCGGAATAGCGAACCTTCGGAATAATGAACCTTCGGAATAGAGAACCCTACCCGAAATTCGAACCTTAATTGTAACAACGAACAGGTAAACACGACAACGAATATAAAGAACACAATTTCTATATTAACGTTGTACCATATTCGTAAAATTATTTGTCGTAGTTCATTATGCAAAAGGTCTCTAATGTTCCTCCACCAGCATGTATAATTAGACAATATTAGTGTCTGGTTGTGCTTCATACGAATATGGCAAAGGAAATAACAAAATATTTCCAATGTTTACGATAGCCATAACAGTCTAAACTTATTTATTTTAACACTACCATTCTTACCACTGAAACTATAGTCGTATTCTCAACACTTTTTGACACATCATGACACAAATCAAATTAGATGTACATGTATGACACATATATCTACATATATATATATGACTATTAATTATAATTTATGCTTTCAGAATATGATTAATCATTAGTACAATGAGAATTGTAGTTGTCGCCCGCCTGTCGAGGGAGACAATGAGAATTGTAGTTGTCGCCCGCCTGTCGAGGGAGACAATGAGAATTGTAGTTGTCGCCCGCCTGTCGAGGGAGACAATGGGAATTGTAGTTGTCGCCCGCCTGTCGAGGGAGACAATGAGAATTGTAGTTGTCGCCCGCCTGTCGAGGGAGACAATGACAATTGTAGTTGTCGCCCGCCTGTCGAGGGAGACAAGGACAATTGTAGTTGTCGCCCGCCTGTCGAGGGAGACAATGACAATTGTAGTTGTCGCCCGCCTGTCGAGGGAGACAATGACAATTGTAGTTGTCGCCCGCCTGTCGAGGGAGACAATGACAATTGTAGTTGTCGCCCGCCTGTCGAGGGAGACAATGACAATTGTAGTTGTCGCCCGCCTGTCGAGGGAGACAATGAGAATTGTAGTTGTCGCCCGCCTGTCGATGGAGACAATGAGAATTGTAGTTGTCGCCCGCCTGTCGAGGGAGACAATGACAATTGTAGTTGTCGCCCGCCTGTCGAGAGAGACAATGACAATTGTAGTTGTCGCCCGCCTGTCGAGGGAGACAATGACAATTGTAGTTGTCGCCCGCCTGTCGAGGGAGACAATGACAATTGTAGTTGTCGCCCGCCTGTCGAGGGAGACAATGAGAATTGTAGTTGTCGCCCGCCTGTCGAGGGAGACAATGACAATTGTAGTTGTCGCCCGCCTGTCGAGGGAGACAATGACAATTGTAGTTGTCGCCCGCCTGTCGAGGGAGACAATGAGAATTGTAGTTGTCGCCCGCCTGTCGAGGGAGACAATGAGAATTGTAGTTGTCGCCCGCCTGTCGAGGGAGACAATGACAATTGTAGTTGTCGATCGCCTGTCGAGGGAGACAATGACAATTGTAGTTGTCGCCCGCCTGTCGAGGGAGACAATGAGAATTGTCGCGACAAACTAATATTAGTGTTAACTAGATCAGCCTGTTCTCCCATAAATAGGCTCATATAGAACTTATTCAAAACACACGAAATAAGCCCACGACAAACTAATATTAGTGTTAACTAGATCAGCCTGTTCTCCCATAAATAGGCTCATATAGAACTTATTCAAAACACACGAAATAAGCCATTATAGGGACTATTTTAATATGAATTCAGCTCTATATGAACCTAAATCGGAGACGATCGAAACAGTCGTATATGAGCTTATTTCAATTCATAAGCTCATACATGCACTATTACATCTACTTTTTTCATCGACACGACGTACCGGATGAACGCTCTTAAAATGTGTTTACACAGCTGTCCCCTCAGAAAATTCTTTTAGTCGGTGTGCCCAGTAAATGTCCGACCAGACATTTTGGCCAAATTTGTTCTGTCCCGATGCCTGAAACTTTCGATACAATCAATCGAACGAGTCGGGCGATGTGCCAAACTGAACCATAGCCCTTCTTGAACAAAATAGGCGTCATGGTGTGAATAACATAACATAAATATTTTAGCCACAGCTTGATAACAACGGGTGGTGGGAATTTGGGTCATCTGATAGATAGTTACCTTGTCTTATATATGTTTTTGGTGTGGGAGTTCTATTGTGCCAAATAGCTGTTCTATTGAAAATAAGCTCATATTGAACCTATTTCAAATAAGCCCATATCGGCATTATTTGAATCTGATTACGTTATATGAACAATAAACGCGGTTTTAAAACAGTCCAATATGGGATTATTTCCATACGAAATATGTCCATATTGGCATCATTTAATCGACCTGTTTTCATCGACACGGCTTCTTTGTTAAACGTTTTTAAGGCAACATGTTCAGGTAACATTGCTTTAGGTTTCACTGCTTCATGTTCATTTGGCACAACTATAAGTTACATTGGCACAAATATATAAATACCATTGCATAATGAATTATGAGTCTATTATGTTTCCAGCACCACATTTGGATGAGAAATGTTGGCTGTATTTAGTCATTTAGTCATGGAAAGCTGAAATGTTTGAGTAATATCAGATATCAAACCGAAGAGCTATATGACGTTTGAAATCAATTGGATGGAAAATGTTGCCTGTATGGCAACCGAAGTGTTTATTAATGAAAGTGTAAATTCTCAGATGGCTGCCGGTAGCCATTTATTTTTATTTAAAATCGTTCAAATTCGATGGCTCCCATTTAGTGGTGATCCTAGACATTCCTGTAAATTTTCAAAACATTTTGTATTAGTATTCATACAAACATTGACGGGTGCAGCCATGTAATGACCTAGGCAACACAACACATTGTTATTAGTATAAAGTTTCCTCTTTCCGTGAATCGATTCCCACCATGCGACCAGCAAACTGGAAAATAGCTACGCAAATGATGGATCCAAAATTTGAACGTTTTATTTTCTAAAAAGCGAGGATTTCAACATAAAATTAACTCTTCGAATTGGATTAAAGAATATACGCGCGCACTTAGGTGTCGATAATGTGACTAAAATGCTCTCATTTTCAGCACAGTATCGACTCAAAAGGAGGCGATTCTAAGCAGATTTTTTAACTAAAACAAGTTCCTTATAATCAGATAATTTTCGGATTGTCGGGAGAACACGCTGTTCCGGTGTACCCTCTTTAACATCTGTTTTCACTGTGACCCGCGCCATTAAATGAAATAACTGCTATAAGTCCATTATCTGCTCATTCAGACTCAAATAACCACAGTATGTACATATTTCACATTATAGGTCGATTATGTGCGTACTTGCGCGAGAATATGTTGCAGTGAGATTTGTCACCCGCTCGAGAACGGAATGTTTCGTGAGAAATTCCGTTCTCGAGTAGGTGACTAATCTATTCAATGTCTTCTGAGACAGCGGGCGACAACTGTTTACTGTTGTTCTACTGTCTTAAATATTTTTGTTGATCAGTATATATCCGAAAGATTCTATTACATTACCAATCGACTTTTTATAATGGTCCAGAGAGCCGGTGTGGTGCCCGTGTGCGCTGCCTTGATTCATCAGGATCCGACATTCTCTTTGTCATAATGACATAAAGGATACAAACATTGATACAATGTTCCTCCACCCAGCACATGATATATACTCTAATGCCTTGTCACATCCTACTGATACGTATGGTCGATATGTCTTCGTTTCTAAATAGTCAAAGGGGTGGATCTGGAGGTTCGACCAATAGCCAAGATTCAACGATCAAGATATCAATGCGCACTATAAATAGTGCGACCTGAGGATTCAAGATTCACACGGAGGCAGTGCGAATTATCACATTTAGTATGGGTGAATTTCAATTGAAAATAACTGGCGTATTCGTGTTGGTTATGTCCGTCAAGTTTAATCGAGCGGAACTGTTGAAAACAGAAAATGGTTGTGATGTATGTGGTGGCTACGCAGAAGCAAGAACGAGGAACATTCTCCAGTGCGAGAATTTATGTAGCAGACACGTTGACTGCCGGGCTGCAGACTATAACGTTAGGACGCACCGATGTGTGTTTCTGGAAATTAACCGATATAGCCCACATTGCCGGGGACAGATGGAATGGAGGCATATCAGTGTTGGGAACGACCGATATTCTCAGGTAAAGGTACATATAATAGTCAATTCCTGAAAAATTAGCCGTGTAATGTTTCAACGCGAAAACAACCAATAGCGATTTATCACCAGTCACTGATAAAATGCATTGTGTCAAATTTCGCATATAAAATAAGTATTGTAAGTTATGGTAGCTACAGTCACCATCAAAGGTGGAGGTACAAAGTTCCTAATTTTAATATTCATGACTGACATAGTAGAAACAGCCAATCACCGCTCAGTGTTAGAATCGAGGTCCTCATTTTAATATTCATTATGACCTGACCTCGATTCTAACATTGAGCGGTGGTTGGCTGTTTCTACTTGTGACTTGACAAATTTTTGTTTTAAAATTGGAATTATCGACAGATTTCTCCTCTATAGAAATTGTTTACTGACGATCTGTTGATTTGTATGAGTAAATAAATTATTAGCCGACAAGAAATCACTGAGCGCTAAACGTTTAGTTGATCGTTTGGCCGATTTTTAATTATAGTAAGCCGCGCGGGGGTGAAGTTATAAGAAATTTCCGACATTTTGTTCTGAGCTGGATCAAAATGAAAATTTACGGTCTTCGGAGACAATATTCGGTGGTTAAAAAATTATCAAATGCTATGTATATGAATGGTTTTGATGGGAGTTTGTGGTATTGATTGAAAGATGAATTATTCGCCGATACATCCGTGGTTATATATGTGGCATTACTGGTGTGAATGAGCTATATTTGATCGATCGGCGAGTGATGGTAAAAAGGTGAATTTTTAGTTACCCTTGTGTTATTATTATACCATTAGCGTGAAGCAGGCGCGTATATAGCAGCGGCGTATATGGGCAGCGCAAAAGGGGGGGGGGCGGACAGCGGAGCGCGTTACAGGCCCCTGTGGATAAAACTGTGTTGTTTGGCCATGTTTTTTGGGCGCCCAAAATTCCATATTTAATCATGCTATGAGACCCTGCTTCCGCTTGCTCTCTCTCTCTCTCTCTCTCTCTCTATCTCTCTCATGAGATAGACTAAAGACAATTTGTATAGCTGTGATCATTAGTCCCTGTTGTACTCTGTAATTTGTAAATTTCATTCGATTTTGCTCATTTTGGCGGCCAATGTGGGACAGACTTTCTATATAGATGGTTTACAAGTGTGCATTTTCTGTTTATATTTCAATTTATAACTAATTTTCTACAATTGGTGCACCTACGGAAGAAATTCGAACAGTTTTCGACGATACCGATGGCCATCTTGGACGCCATGTTGAATTGTGAATTTTCATCAACGGATTTTAGAGGATTTTGCATATTTTGATATGCAAATATGTCTGCACAGTTTGAGACCAAAAACTGCTTCTTTGGTTCTAACCGCCTGGCGAACATACTACCATTTCAGACGGCGTGCCAATCGAACCACTGCGACTCATCTGCGGTGTGTTCAACTGATGAAATCAAGAACAAGGGTTACGAATGCCAGCCAATCCGTTTCACACGCAAAGGTAAGTTTGGCTGAATTGTAAATACAAATATTTTACTCGGCACCTCTCGGCATAATCGATGCCGCGGTGGCTCACTTGCTAAGGCGTATAGCTCATTAGGACAACATTAGCCGCCCAGCGGCATCGCTACATAATTGTAGGCAAATAATCATGAAATCAGGAATATAGGGATAATAGCTATTCGATCAGGATTATGGGGGAAATATTCATATAAGAAATGAACGGCGCGTCATCAATGTGGTCTGGGATTTTTACCGCGAGAAAAATTCAGCAAACTGCATGTAGGAGCATGCTGGATTGTTATCGCGGTCAAAACGACTGGCCATGTCTAATCCGCTCTTTATGATTTATATATTTATATTCATTATGAATTAGGAGTTCAGTTCGAATCCTCGCTTTTTATAAAACGAAACATTGAAGTTTTGTATTAGTAAATCCATTCAATATGGGGGCTATTAATGTCCCGTTATTTTGCTGGTCACATTGTGGGAATCCGTTGAAGCTATTTCGAAGTAGAGTACCGATGCGACGGAATGTCCGGTTTCATTTTAAATGAGTGTAGACGTGTTAATTTCTATAACGTTAACATGTGAAACCGACAAGTTTTGGTTGTGGACAGAAATTTACAACAGACTGTTCCGCCAAATAAGAATATGCGTGTGAAGTCTGATGAATATATAGCCAGAAGGAAAATTATCAATTAATACGGAAAAGCGTGGATATTAGAACTCCCGAGCTTAGTAACAAGACACATCACATACATGTGTGTAGAATGTTTATATATCAACTGCATAATAATGTTATTGTGCACCCATTTTGGTTCACGTTGTTGATTTAAGAAGGTACAATAGGAAACTTACACGCATAGCACGGTTTTATCTCAGTCATCACACACAAATTTAATAGCACATTAAAATCATTAATTATGCAAATTTACAAACACCACAGTCCGCGATTGTTACGAAAGACTGTGGTTTATAAAAGGAGCGTGTTCAGGAATTGTCAAGGAATCTCTGCACGCTCAGTACTTCGTAGTTTTCTACGGATCGCTTTTGTTCGGTGTTATCCGGGGTCGATGTGTTCATATACATACGAACGACATTAAATTAATGCGTTCACGTGTTTATGAACACATTTACTCAGGGGGCTTGTCTATCGCAACGCTGTGGGGAAATCGGAAACAATACTAGGTGTATGTAAATATGTGTATGAAAAATAAATAAATAACAATGGCAAAGCAGCAACCGCCGAGTCAATCTTGAGTTTGTATATGTATTAGTTGAAAGTCGTGTTTGTTTAAGTCATTTACTGGCTTATAGATTTATTTGGAGAGTTAGTCAATAGAATCTTGTTTTGTCTCACGGATGAATGAATGTACAGCTAAGATAAAACAAAATGCATTGTCGCAATCACGTACTCCAAAAAGCAAAATGTTTAGTGAGTAAATGTTATAAGGAGGTAATTTATTTAATAGGCGAATTCAAGGCGATTGAATCTTGGTAACAATCAAAAAAATAATGAAAGACATTTTCTTCTCCGTTTGCACATACGACTCATTGCTGAATTGCTTGTAACCTCAGATTTCCTATGTAACGATAAGGTGTCCCTAACAATATGAAAAGAGCGAGCATTGATTTAATTTTGTTATACAAACTTGATAAATGTTCTAAACATTCAGCATGTGCATTATATGACATTCCATATGACATACACAGGTCGGCCTTTGTTGGCTTGGCGGGCGATGTATTGAATTGGTCGCTTTGATAAGCGACGTATTGAATTGGCTGTCTTGACGGGCGATGTATATATTGAATTGGATTCTTAGACGGGCGACGTATCACATTGGTTGCCTGACGAGCGATGTGTTGGGAGTTGGTTGCCTTGACGGGCGATGTATTGAATTGGTTGCCTTGACGGGCGATGTATTGAATTGGTTGTCTTGAGCGATGTAATGAATTGGTTACAGATAATGAAGAGGAAATCAATTGTACAGTCACTAAGTTGAACCTTAGTCAGCAAACCTCCAACTAGCTTGGTGTCTTGTCTTCACATATGTCACATAATGGAACATCATTTGTTCCATAAAGTTAGTTATAATTAATTATATAAGACCATGTCCCATATATCACAATGAAGAATAAACCAGCCACATATATTTCACCCAACACATCGCAATGAAATATTGATATTCATTCTAGTTCAGATGCTTCGGCAAAAATAGAACAGGGTTGGGTCTGAAATTGATCTCCGCTCCGGGGGAGGGGGTGATTACATTCATTACGCTGGGCTATAATGGGTGAATTACCCTGGGCAAGTGAGTGGAGTGATTTTTGGTGACCGGAGTATAGCACAGTTACAACAGTTTACTGAAAACGAAACATAATTTTCTATTGAGAGAATTTGACAAAACTCACATTGGACGTGTCGAACGGACGAAGACTTAAGTAAATGAGCAAAAATATCTGATATTCACAATGAAACTAACGAGAATTTTGTCTTTCATGGAACAAGCAAAATACCTAATTTTAGAACAACCTTGACAATAAGTATCTTAAACATTGGATACATAATTTTAACCGTCATCCAATTGAATTATATCTTTCAGAATTATATATTATATAAGCATAACAAATCATAAAAAATTAAATTAAATTAATCCATTACATAAATATTTTCCATGTACTTTCTGAGTTGACAACCGCGCGGAAAGTGACGCCACATTACAATACGCGCGCAGTTGCACCACCTCGGTCGTAGGTGTAGCGAGCGGGGTGAGTCTCGAGTTAATCTGTGGTGAGTATGGGTGAATCTGGGCTGATGCTGGAATGAGGCTGGACATAATTATGCGGATGGGAAATGTATTGACTAAAACTTTACCATCCAAACAATAATATATTCTGAGAGCTAATGTTAATTTTTTTTTCATAATTGCTAAACAGTGCAACATACAACATCAATCCCGGCCGATTGTTATGAAGTGCAGATGTCGGGCGGAGTAACTTCCGGTATTTACACCATTTATCCGTATGGAATCCAGGGTGTACACGTGTACTGTGACATGGAGACGGGCGGATGATGCTGGCTGGTAAGTCGACATGTATATAAGACTAATACAAATATTTGTGTGAAAGGCATATAATTACACAGATGTTTTTCTATCGCAGTTTTCTCAAAATTATGATTTGACCTAGCAACACCTTAGTTAGTTGCCCCCCCCCCCAAGAAATTTGGGGGACTATTAGAATAGCCGGTGTCCGTTCTTCCGTCCGTCCGTTCGGAAAGTTTCCGGTTGATAACTTTATTTTGGTTTATCGGATTCAAACCAAATTTGGTATATGAGTTTATCAGCTCAAAATACAGGTCAAGGTCGAATATGCATATGGTTCGGCCGCCCTATTTTCGCCGGAGTAATGGCCCCATTTCGAATTATAATTTTGTCGTTTTGTGGTTTCCGCATAATAACTTTAGTTTGTGCAATCGGATATGAAACAAATTTTGTATGTGAGATCATCAGCTCCAAATACAGGTCAATTTCGAATATGCGTTTCGACCGCCCATTTTTTCCCGGAGTCACCAGCGTAGAAATTTGGAAGGGGTTATCAATCGTGTGAGCCGATTGTACGGGCGGATTTACCTTTAAATGTATTTAATGTGTGTCTATGGTTACCGATCCTTTCGCAGTTAAAAGGTCGCTTTGTTTCATGTATTCAATAATAATAAAAGATGGCAAATAATAATTTCCTTTCCAACTGTTACCGGAATAACATGTATGTGGTAATAACTTGCTTCACTTGTAATAATCGGATGGTTAATAGCCTGCTGCTAATCTACAAACTTAAAAATTCAATTTACAAACTTACAAAGAATGCTAAAATACACATTAGATACTGTATAGTGTATTTTGTATGATCTTAGTGTTGGCTTGTCTTCCGCGTCAGCTCCATTTTGTTTACGTTACTTGACTGGCCTTGAACTCCTTTTATCGCGAATGTTCTTCATAGACATAATCTGACAAGACAATTTCGTTCAATCGTTAGAACTGGATACCACGGAAATGGTGTTTGAACATTAACATTTATACGCCCATAAATGCAACAAAAAGACGTTCATTACCTATATGTCTGACAATGAGTGGACAGATTTCCCTGACTAAACTGCAATGCGCAATTTATCGAAATGGGCCGAATTGTTTTGGAGAAATCTAACTTCGCATGCAACATGTTAACAGGGAGGTCAAATGTACTATATTGATAGGAATTTCCAACATACAGTACCAGTCAGAAGAAGTGGTATATTGAGGCGCGCGTTTATTGGGATTTGAGCGCGCTTAAATTCAAAAAAGGCGCGATTATAGCGCAATACCAAAAATCTGTCGCGCTTATTATTGAGATATTGAGCGCAAAATATTGCGATATTAAGCGAGAAACATTTCATACAAGCCCGATAGTGTTATATATATATTAGATAAATATTGTGCATATAGTGTACATATAGTGTACATATAACATTTACAACTATAATTATATATAAATCTAAAACATTGTCTCTATTTATGCACTAAACAATATAGAAGAAGCAATCATTTGATTTAATTGTCTCAATTTTGAGCGCAAGATGTCGCAAAATTAAGTGCGAAATATTGCGATATTAAGCGCAAAATATTGCAATAAAATCGCAAGCGGCGCGCTTATAAGCGTTTCCACTTGAAATATTATTGCGATATTGGGCGCGAAAATAGCGCGCTTAATATACCACTTCTTTTGGCTGGTACCGTATTCTCATGAATCTGGTAAGTCGTGTCGATGAAAAAATGTTGATTAATTAGTGCCAATATGGGTTTATTTCGTATTGTCCCATATTGGACTGTCTTCAATAATACCAATATGATTATTTCGCTCATTAAATAAGCCCGTTATGTACTTATTTTCTCGAGAACAGACTGGAATTTCCATTGCAGGTATATAGTTATATGTATATTTAGTGGAGAGCAAACCCGTATAATGTGTCCACCTAATGCGCATACGATTGTCCACTTATAAACGGACAATCCTTACCTAAAATGGTCATTAATAAATGGACAATCCAGCCACGCGTGGCACGCGAGCTTGGGATTGTCCACTAAATCACGACATATATCGATAATCCTGCATGTTAGCTTCATATTAAATCTGAAGGGTAATAACTCTATAAAGAATGTAACTTTACTAAATAACGGAGATTTGTATGAGAAATTTGCAACACCACATCAGATCAACTCTTGTGAAATATAAGTCAAATTCTTCCCTTGGGTGGGTGGGCTTGGGCGAGTTTTGGGGTACGCTCTTTAAAAACACTTCTTCGAATATTTCCGTTATTTCGTCAAAAACTCTTCTTCTCATACAAATCACCGTTATTTAGTAAATTAACATTCTTTATAGAGTTATTGCCCTTCATATTAAAGATGAAACTAACATGCAGGATTAGCTATACATGTCTTCATTTAGTGTACAATAGAATGCTAGACGTTTCGGCTCCTGGGTGTTTCGGCACCTGGGGTTGCCGTTCGGCACCTGGACGTTTCGGCACCTGATTTTTCGGCACTTTGGACTTTTCGGCACTTGCTAATTTTCAGACCAACGAAATTATGAGTGAAGACTAAATTTGTTTTTTTATTCTTTATTTCAATAAAATATGATAAAACATGTAACATGGTAACAAAAATAAACACTTGATGGAACGAATGGCAACGATGATCAACGATGGTGAACATATACAGCGCACAAGTCATTCAATTATACGGAAAGAATGCTGATCTGAATAGCACAACATGTTATGAACATGCATGTAGCACAATGTCTCTAGTTGTGAATATACAGGCCGGCAGAAGCTTCCAGGATGGAGGTTACTGAGATGCGCCTCTCTGCGTAACGGTACCATAAGTCAAATAACTTCGCCTGTGTCTCGCTGGATGTCTTCGCTGGTTTCGGAAAATCTTCGATTCTGACAACAGCTTCAGTGTCATTGGGATGTCCTGCGACTCAAGGTACAGCTCTTTAATCAGCAAATAGAAGGGCACCTGACCACTGATGTCGAACACTGGGCCGTCTATACATTGGTCGCCGACGTAGGACATGACTTGTTTCAGCTTTGTTGAATTGTTGTCGACGAGGCCACTGAGGTAGTCGAAAGTCGGAGTAATATGCTCGGCTGGCAGAAACGGCAAGGAAAGCACCTTCCGCAGAAAGTGATGAAAGACAACTTTAGTGTTTGGTCCCAAACAAATAGTAATGTATACGACGTTTTATATGTTTTATATTTAATTTAAATTTGTACAAATAAAGAGTGTATTTCTTTCTGTTTTTGTATTCTTTTGAGAATTATTGTCAATTTAATTTATTTTATTTAAATGTAATATAATTTTACACACCTGAAGGCCGACATCTTGAACCTTCCTGAACACGGCTTGTGACCAGTGGAAAGCACAACCACGAATCTGGTACCCCGGAAAACGTTGTCGAATGGCCTGCCACATTCCAGCCTCGAAGTCTAAGACGAATCGTTGGAGTCTGATGGTTGATGGTAGTCGTTTGTCTATTGCTCGGAGCACTGAATAGTAGTCAGCTTTCTTCCTACCTTCCATGATGACGAACACCAAAGGGATCTGCTTGTAGTTGTCGTTGCATTTTACGAATGAGTGGATGGACAGAAGTTGAGACCATGGTTTGTTGATGACACGGAATGTTGCATCCAGGTACCAGACTTTGGATTTGGCGAGAAGTTGAAGTTGGCGCTCAAACGGGAACCACCATTGTTTGTAATACAACAACACACGGTGAACATCTGCATTCAATGTCGCATATATGTGACTGTGTAAACATGCTTTAGTATATACTATACCCAATTATAACAAACGGCGAATATAAATGCATCATCAAAGTCAATATTATATATGAAAAGAAAAGAAAATCAAATAAGTGCCGAAACGTCTCCGATGAAGTGCCGAAACGTCCAAGTACCTGGGCCGAAACAACCAAGTGCCGAAAACCCAGGTGTCGAAACGTCCTGCACCCGTACAATCCCAAGCTCGCGTGCCACGCGTGGTTGGATTGTCCATTTATTAATGACCATTTTAGGTAAGGATTGTCCGTTTATAAGTGGACAATCCTTGAAAAATTGACTGAATCGGACTGAGTACCTTTAATATGTACCTGGTTCGCGCGGTTACTGGTTATCATAACTCACATGTTCAGTGTCACCATGTAAACAATATTTATTCTAGCTGTCACGTGTACACGAATATATAATAATTACACTAGGAAGATGATTATAATTACGATTTATTTTTATGTGAGATATAGAGGATCTGACAACAAGCAGGTTACCTTTTTAAAGTCATCTCATCGGTGTGTTACTTCTGAATAGGAAATTATTTCATTATGGTTTTATGTCAATTAGTACGTGCCAAGTTGGCTTGGTCCCAATCAAAAATAATTAATGAATGTAGCTAAGACATTCCAACTAAAAACTTGCTATGTCAGTACATTGCATATTTCCCACAAAACGACAAATCTTCTGCTTTGACTGAATACTGAATAAGTCGAACTTTACTTCCCCAAGATCGGTATACGCTGCAATATTTTGGCCTTTCGATTCAGATGATTTTCTCAGATCAAAGAGAGCAGAATAATTATGCTCCCACGTGTGTAGCGAGTCTGGTGTCGCTTCGTGGTGCTGTCAGACTCACCGGTTGGAGAACGGCCGCATGGGAGCAGCCAACAGTTCAAAGTCGCTGATGAAAAATATTTCAAATGTTTTTTCTCTCCAAATTTCTAAATGTTTTGCTGCAATTAATAAACTGCTGGGTCTAAACGGCATATTGTTGCAGTGATTATTGTTCGGATAGTTGCTACAATCGCAACCAATACTCTGTCTAAATTTCCCAGTTGATTCAGGCATAAACTTATTTCGAACTGTTGACATTTTACCAACGTTGCGTGGTGAGATCACATCCCACCACATCCTCCAGTTTCCACCTGTTGTATCGATGACGAATGAAAAAGCACTGCTAAGATTATGTATTTAACTTGCAGGGAATCTACTCATCAACGTCATGACAAACAACCGCCAGCAGACTCTACGGATAGATCTCGAAGACTTCGAGAATCAGACGAGATTTGCTCATTACAACAAGTTTTCTATCAGCAGCCCGGTGATTCAGTACATATTGAACGTCGATGGTTACCATGGCGATGCAGGCGAAAATGAAATAATCAGATAAACTTTGATATTCCATGGTTTCAAATGTAAACATACAGTAATTTATCTCCTGTCCGGTCCGATACAGCATCACACCACATTTTACGATTGCGAACGTTGTTAGAAAACACATAGTCCGGTTGTTGATAAGGTACCCCTGAACCCCACCACCATGACTTAACTTCACCCCACTCACTTTCTTCGTCATTATGTCCCTCAACTCGTATGCCATATTAACATAAAAAAGTGACCGTGTACACCACAGACAAGATAGTGTCAAACATGCAAATTATAGAGAGAACATTTGTCAAATGTATACAAATGTATATATTGTTGTGAAGCTAAGACATGATGCCACATATTAGTGCAAAATTGGAACTCCCCGTTCACGATGGCCGCCAAAATGGCCACCGGAAGTAGAATACTGTATATTTGTCCAACATATCATCGCGCAAATAGGTTCATATTTGATTATTTGATTCTGAAATAAGCCCATAGTGGAATTATATCCCGTATTCTGTTTTATGGCACGGGCCACAGTGAAAACAAATTTTAAAGAGATTACATCTTGTAAGTCATGAGTTGGTATCTTCGTGTTATTTTCCGCCCATAATGCACTTATAATAAGTCATTATGAGTCGATAATGGCACTAAACACTCTCATTTTCAGTTCGTTATGGACTCAAAATGTGGCGATTCTACACCGAGTATGAACCTAAAGCAGAGCGTATTATAAGCCGATAACGTGCCGATTTTCTGGATAACAAGCCGATTTTTCACTAATATCTTCTGGATCAGTTTCTGCTGCTGTTTGGAACTAGTGGATAATTGTGCCTATTTTGTGTTGTTCATTGGAGTAATAAAATATGGCATTCTTTGTGTTCCAGCCTCTTTCTCTTATATGTCTACAGAACGCGGTATAAACTTCCATTAAACATTGCCATTGGGATTCTAGTCATATATCAATGTGATATGAGTGAGGCATACCGTTACCTATGAATATCACCCCTCAATGAGACAAAACTGATCACTTGGGCTCGAAGTAGTCGTCACAATGGCCGCCATTTCCTCCCAATTAATAAAAACTATATATGCACTGTTGTATCTGTTCATCTGTCTTTCCTCTTCTTAAACTTTCTGAACACCCCTAAAGGTAATATTACTATTTCGGGCCAGTGTGAGAGTTGGGAAATGGTGGTTGTGTTTACACGACTTAACTGATTCTACAAAATGGATTTTCCCATTCAGTTAAGAAAGTATATTTATAGTAATTTCCATCCCGAAGTAGGTACTTTGCTGTACCGACTCGAATATTTGACAGCACAGAGAATACTTGTATATCACATAAAATAATATAAATAGATATAAAACATTGATCATTGAAGCGCATCTGCCAGTTTAAAGATCATATGGTTAGATTTAGTAAATCCTGCAGTTTTCTTCCGATTGTTTTACGGCATTCAAACTGTCGTCCGCGAATAATCCACGCTGCGACTGAAGTCCTTCAACAACAGAAACACCAATGGTCCTAGTAAAGTCTCCTTATGAACGCCAGACATAACTGACCATACCGCTGGTTCCTCGCCGTCCACACAAATATTCTGCCCCATGTTCGTCGGTCATGATTGAATCCATCTTAAAACGTGTTCCCTTAAGCCCGCCGCACACGATGCGATATTTGTTACACGATATTTGTCGCAAACCCTTGCGACGTAAGATCTGTGTGCGCACACGGTACGATTTTAGTCGTACGACTTCTGTTTTATCACTTACGATAGACTATACCGCACACGATACGATCGGATCGTACGATCTGGTACTTTCTCGTGAATGCAATGGGTTACCGTATTATTAACGTGGTATATATGATATAGGTATGGGTCTATATTTGTATTTATCGCATATATTAAATACTAATTTCCAATAAATATTACAATTACAAGTGTTTGTAGTTCTATAGACTAGTAGGCCTTATACCTGATTTAATTCGCCACACAAGTTTACAATCAGATATTATTTTGACACCAATTTGCCGGTGTCCAGTCCATGCGCCTGTTTCAATTGTAGTTGTATATTCTAGAGGCATGAATGTATTCCGCCGTCCAAAATATCCCGCTACTCTGACTTTGAAGGACACTGTATGGACGCCATGTTGTTGTGAAAGAAAACATGTGATCGCCGTGTGATCAGACTAATAGTTGAATTTGATTGGCTACTTCAAATAAATCGTACGACTCGATCGTAGAAAATCAAAATTATTTGATTCCTTGAGGGGCAGATCTTGCAACAAAATGTCGTACAATTTTCCACCGCACACGCTGCGATTTCACCCGTAACCGGTGCCCGATATTTATCGTACGATATATATCGCATCGTGTGCGGCGGACTTATCGCGTAATGGGATCTTGATCCCCCATACTTGTTGCTTGTGCGGCGATCGCCTCGCACAAAACTTCATGCCAGGGTGAATGCTAAAGCTTATATTTGTGTTAAATTGATTGCAATATGTAAGATCCATACCGGTGATATAGTTCCCAATATTCTTATTTTATAAACTGGCATTTGGGGCTTAACGGTTATATGTTTGAAACTGACCGTCAAGTCAATAAAAACGATAAGGTGAATCTTCGCTCGATACCAAAACAAACAAAATACCAAGACGTATGGCACGAGGGACGTGCGTTTATTTTGGTTTGAGATATGAACCGGCACTCGTACTTGTAGTTGTAACTAATTGACCAGAGTTGTACTACATAAGTGTTTATATTATATTGCATAATTTTATGAGCTAATATTAACCCTTTCATGGCGGGAACCTCCTGAATTGCTGCGGAAACCCTGTACCAATGCATTCTCTTATATAGGCGAGTCGACTAATGGTCGCCTCGCATATATAAGAGAACGCATTGGCCTTACAAATTTTATTTTATTTTTTATAATTGTTAAAGTATGTAAGAAAAAATGAATAAATGATAAAAAATTGTTATAATGAAATAATGATAACAAATTATAAAAAAAATTGTTAAAGAGTGTAAGATAAAATAATAAAAAATATATATAATACAATTGTTATAGAATGTAAGAAAAAAATAATAAAATGATAAAAGAAATGTTAAAGAATGCAAGAAAAAAATTATAAAATTGTTGAAGAATAAAAGAAGATTTATAAATAATGATAAAAAGAGTTGTACTACATAAGGGTGGATACACACGTGCATGTAATTTTTGTATGTAAAATACATGTATTACATGTATTTTACATGGCCACACCAATAAGTGACAACATTAATCGCCTGCGCGCGAGAGGTTCATTGTTAACAGGCCAGACAAGTGAGTAGTGATAAGCGAAGTCAAACTGGCTGCTATCAGGACATTTAAGGCCAGTCCAAAATATGTCTTATCTTACGGATGCGGAAATTAGTCAAGTATGTGTGATATCTGGCATTTTATTAATGCACGAACACCAGAAGCGACAGGTCTGGCATATACATGCTTGATATAGAACATGTTCGACCACAATGCTTGTTTGGTGTGAGGTCTCGTAAGCTTCAAACCACTAAGGGACTTAGTTGAATGTATCGGTCGGAATAATCTGGGCAAGAAGGTACAAATAATATATTATGTTTTACTTAAATAGCTCAGAGTTAGCCACCCCCGCCTGGTAGCTTCCGGGATCATATATAGCCCCAAGTCGGGGATCATATATAGCCCCAAGTTGGGGAAATCCTGACCCACCACTGCTATAAATATCAAGAGAGGACTGGTAATTATTTAGATAGAACGTCCACCATATGGGTTATCCCACAAACAATTATTTTAAGTGACCTGGCGACTCGGTCCAAGATAGCGGATTCTTTACATTCCGACTTAGTGGGAAATAGAACTCAGTGCAGTCAGCACGTCGGCAATGATTGGGTTGTCAGTGGACAAATATTACATTGTCTGTATGATCCATGTAAAACGCCAAATATACGATAATTACAGAGTTTACATGCATGTATGTAACCACCCTAACTGTCTATATCGAAACGTGTAAATCAGATATTCACATGTGCGTTTTGTCTATTATACAGGTGACTCGCTACTCAACGTGAAAATTCCTGCAAACGGATCCAAATTCAGCACATACGACCTCGACACTGTCGGTAATTGTGCCAAAGCCTTTAGTGGAGCGTGGTTGTACTCCAACTGCCTCTCAAGCAACCTCAATGGTGTGTACCTTCGTGGCAACACAACCATCTACGCTAAAGGGGTGGTGTGGTCGACATGGCATGGATATAGGTATTCCTATAAGAAAACAGAAATGAAAATGAGGCCATGTGCAGCACCATGACAACAATCAGGAATTTATTCAAAAGACACCTAGCAATATTTTGGTTTAACCCTTTCGTGACGGAGGTGCGCTGGCGCAACATTAAAGACCATGTGCCAATGCATTCTCTTGTATATGCGAGTCAACCATCGCATATAAGAGAAGGCCTTTTTTTTTTTTTTTTTATAATTTTTCATATATCATTTAAAAAAAATTATCGTATTTTTCTTACATTCTTTAACAAATTTTATCATTTTTTTTATCATTTTTTCTTACATTGTAGAACAATTTTTGTCATTTTTTTTCTTACATTATTTAACCATTTTTATCATTTGTTATTATTATTTCTTACATTCTTTTACAATTGTTCATAATTATTTTAATGTTTTGTTACATTCTTTAGCAATTATAAAAATTAACATAAAATTTGTTAGGCCAATGCATTCTCTTATATATTCTAGGCGACCTATAGTTGACTCGCATATATAAGACAATGCATTGGCACAGGGTTTTCGCAAATATTCAGGAAGCTCCCTCCATGAAAGGGTTAACATTTGTGTGTGGTGTAATGAAACTGCAGTCTTGTGGATATGATCTTTAGTATTATCTTTGTATCAAGTGCAGTTGCATGGTGATCGAAAAATGATTGATTACTTTAATAAATAATGTTAACGAGTTCGGTAGGCCATTTTCTGGGTAGGCACCGTGCAAAACGGTCGGCTAATCTGCCTGAGATTATTCTATAGATCTAGTCTCTACCTCATTCCGATCACCCAGTACGACCTACATGTATACTTAACAGTTTGGTAGAGTACATGCATTTTGGTATCATGCAATGTAGTTGTTACAGTTACTGCTAGTATAGAGAATAGATTATTATGGAATATGTGGATGTATATATGTAATATCTGACAACTGATTGTGTTTAGTAGGCCTGCAAAAATATATTAAATAACAAGAATAACATTGTCACTTAGAATGACCTTCGTTATTGTTTCTTCGCATAGACGGATTATAGCTAACAATTTTTTTTCGCTTTTAACCCTTTCATGACTGGAGCTTCCTAAATTGTTGCGAAAACCCTATGCCAATGCATTATCTTATATATGCGAGTCGACTATAGTTCGCATCGCACTTATAAGAGAATGCATTGACCTAACAAATTTTATATTATGTTTTATAATTGATAAAAAATGGAAAGAAAAATGGAAAGAAATGATAAAAAAAAATATGTTAAAGAATGTAACAAATAATAAAACAAAATGATCAAAAATTCTTTAGAATGTAAGAAAAAATGTAACAGAAAATGATAAATTTGCTAATATAAGAAAACAATTATAAGAATTGTTATAGAATGTAAGAAAAAATGATATGAATTGATAAAAATTCTTAAAGAATATTACAAAAAATTAAAAAAAATGATTTTAAAAAATGGTAAAAAATGTTAAAGAAGGTAAGAAAAATTGACAAAAAGTTGTTAGGCCAGTATTCTCTTATATATGCGATGCGACTTATGGTCGACTCGCATATATAAGATAATGCTCTGGCACAGTGTATTTAATGCTGCACCAGCGCAACTCCCGTCATGAAAGCGTTAACGACTCGGAGGTTGTGTATTTGAAAAGATATTAATCTAAATTATGTATGGGGAAAGTGTCCAGTAAATAGTGGCTCATTGTTTAAGTGTCCAGTAAATAGTGGCACATTGTTTAAATTATGTATAGAGAATGTTTCCAGTAAATAGTGGCACATTGTTTAAATTATGTATAGAGAATGTTTCCAGTAAATAGTGGCACATTGTTTAAATTATGTATAGAGAATGTTTCCAGTAAATAGTGGCACATTGTTTAAATTATGTATAGAGAATGTTTCCAGTAAATAGTGGCACATTGTTTAAATTATGTATAGAGAATGTTTCCAGTAAATAGTGGCTCATTGTTTAAATTATGTATAGAGAATGTTTCCAGTAAATAGTGGCACATTGTTATGAAATGATTCCTCAACTGTTTGCAACATTACCGCGGCATGCAATCGCCACTTTTCAGCTAGATTTATATTGGATCAGTCGTTCAAGCTATATCCGACCAAGACCCGGAATAGTAAGTGATCGTATACATAACTCTGTGTGGGCTAATGTTTCGCATCTCAGAGTTATTGGAATAGTTAGTGACCGTATACATAACTCTTTAATGGCTAATGTTTCGCATCTCAGAGTGGTCGGAATAGTTATTGACCGTATACATAACTCTGTATGGGCTAATGATTCGCATCTCAGAGTTATCAAATACCCTGAAGATGTCCATTTCTAAAGCTCTACATTACTGAATATTAATGGTATACTTATACTGTATTTTTATTACATTTTACATTTATATATTTACCTGTATTTATAATGTCAAATGAGGATGTTTTGCCAATTAAACTTACTTTCTACAATCTCTTTTCGTCCCACATCGAACCTCTGGTTGATTCTCCTAACTGTAATGTGGTTGAGATTTGCTATAATACAATATAGGAGACATCACTAAACCGTGTTTGGTTAATACAATATAGGAGACATCACTAAACCGTGTTTGGTTAATACAATATAGGAGACATCACTAAACCGTGTTTGGTTAATACAATATAGGAGACATCACTAAACCGTGTTTGGTTAATACAATATAGGAGACATCACTAAACCGTGTTTGGTTAATACAATATAGGAGACATCACTAAACCGTGTTTGGTTAATACAATATAGGAGACATCACTAAACCGTGTTTGGTTAATACAATATAGGAGACATCACTAAACCGTGTTTGGTTAATACAATATAGGAGACATCACTAAACCGTGTTTGGTTCTTCACGGCGAATAAACAACGTTACAGTGAAAGTGAGAAATTCTGATAAAGAATTCCGAAAATTGTCTACCTATTTTGCGTCATTTATTATTTTTTCATGCCATGTTTTTTGTATTTGTTTTAATTTGAATCACTAGCTTTTGATATCGCAATGGCATCCGATGACAACAGAATTCAAATCTATACTGAATTTGATTTGGGCACACAGTTTAAAATGGGTTCAACGAGAGTAATGTTGTCGCTAGGTAGATATCTCCCTTGTGCCATAACAATCCATCAGTATAAAATACTTCCGCAGTAATAACATCATGAGCTAATATTGACACAGCTACCTTATATATGACAGTCGAGAGAGCGTTAATGTTATCATGAGCTAATATTAACACAGCTACCTTATATGTCAATCGAGAGAGCGTTAATAACACCATGAGCTAATACTAACACAGCTACCTTATATATCAGTCGAGAGAGCGTTAATAACACCATGAGCTAATATTAACACAGCTACCTTATATATCAGTCGAGAGAGCGTTAATAACACCATGAGCTAATATTAACACAGCTACCTTATATATCAGTCGAGAGAGCGTTAATAACACCATGAGCTAATATTAACACAGTTACCTTATATATCAGTCGAGAGAGCGTTAATAGGTTACACTGGTGTAAATAAGGTTCCGAGTGACATCTAGCGGATGCGGGAGGACTATATAGGAGAGAATAAAATAGACACTGGGCCCTGATTGGTCAATAGCCTTGTGTGCTTTTCACATAAAAAAATCATCACACCTCTTCCCTATGATTTCCCATAGGTAAAATAACCATTGGCACAGGAATTAACCCTTTGTAGTGAAGTTTTTTGGTGTGGTCTAAAATATGACTGTATTTTTTTATGCGGTTCTGACACTAGTTACGAAAACATAAGATTTAAAGGCGAATTCCCTGCTAGACAGACATGATTTTTTTGTGTAAAAAGTTTCCCAAAATGTCAATTTTTCAGATTTAAAGAAAATTTTGGACCCAACATTTATATTGCCAACACTATACGCTAAAACGTTAGCACTGAGGCCTATGGAAAACATTTACACCAGTGTAACCTAAAGGGAAAAAATAGCTTTTTATCATTTTTGATTCCTGGGAGTCACTTTAAAGCATTTTAATTCATTTTACAGAGCCTGGTCTTTCAGTCCAATGAATATCTCATGCTTGATGTGGCTATTCTTGCTGCTGATGCCTTCTTTCACTTACATCAGCCAAAAAAATAGTAAGATTTTTCATAAAACATGCCAATTTTTTAAGGTATTTTCAAAAAATTTCAAGGTGGTAATAGTCACATGATAATGCAAATGACCCATAACATGGGCATGTCAACGACGCATATATCAATTGTTATAAGAACCTAATTTAACAAGTATTTTGGAATTTATAGCCAGTGATATACAGATATATATCATAAAAGTGTGTCATTTCCACTGGTGGGCATGGTCATTTGAAGGTTAATAGCACTAAAACTTGGACACATTTAAGAAAATGCTTTAGCAATTAAAAGAGAGCATATCTTTATTCAACTAATTCAATATACACCCACATCCAGTTATCTTGGATAACCCTTGCAGACCTGAAAATGTCATATTTTATTCTTCAATGTGCTGATAAAGTCATGCGCTTGATGCTCAGCTGATCAGATCTGGACTCAATGACCTCACATCACCAGAAGTTCTCTCATGGAAAGAGTATTGAACAGTCTTCCATAGCTGATCCAAGTTTGCAACACCAGACCCCTAAAACTGAGTGAAAATGGGGCCTGAACATGACTGGTGGTGGAAAATTGTGCTTTTTTGAGGAATAATTTGTTAAAGGTGGTGGGGTTAAATTGTGTGTGATAAATAAAGAACCACAGACGTGATATTGTTTTTGAACACATTTTTTCCATTTATGGGCAATTCTGAAGAAATGTAGGGAGTTACAATTATTCCGCGAAAAAGCGGGCTATCGCTTTAGGTTACACTGGTGTAAATAAGGTTCCGAGTGACATCTAGCGGATGCGGGAGGAATATATAGGAGAGAATAAAATAGACACTGGGCCCTGATTGGTCAATAGCCTTGTGTGCTTTTCACATAAAAAAATCATCACACCTCTTCCCTATGATTTCCCATAGGTAAAATAACCATTGGCACAGGAATTAACCCTTTGTAGTGAAGTTTGAATTTTTTGGTGTGGTCTAAAATATGACTGTATTTTTTTATGCGGTTCTGACACTAGTTACGAAAACATAAGATTTAAAGGCGAATTCCCTGCTAGACAGACATGATTTGTTTGTGTAAAAAGTTTCCCAAAATGTCAATTTTTCAGATTTAAAGAAAACTTTGGACCCAACATTTATATTGCCAACACTATACGCTAAAACGTTAGCACTGAGGCCTATGGAAAACATTTACACCAGTGTAACCTAAAGGGAAAAAATAGCTTTTTATCATTTTTGATTCCTGGGAGTCACTTTAAAGCATTTTAATGCATTTTACAGAGCCTGGTCTTTCAGTCCAATGAATATCTCATGCTCGATGTGGCTATTCTTGCTGCTGATGCCTTCTTTCACTTACATCAGCCAAAAAAATAGTAAGATTTTTCATAAAAAATGCCAATTTTTCAAGGTATTTTCAAAAAATTTCAAGGTGGTAATAGTCACATGATAATGCAAATGACCCATAACATGGGCATGTCAACGACACATATATCAATTGTTATAAGAACCTAATTTAACAAGTATTTTGGATTTTATAGCCAGTGATATACAGATATATATCATAAAAGTGTGTCATTTCCACTGGTGGGTATGGTCATTTGAAGGTTAATAGCACTAAAACTTGGACACATTTAAGAAAATGCTTCAGCAATTCAAAGAGAGCATATCTTTATTCAACTAATTCAATATACACCCACATTCAGTTATCTTGGATCACCCTTGCAGACCTGAAAATGTCATATTTTATTCTTCAATGTGCTGATAAAGTCATGCGCTTGATGCTCAGCTGATCAGATCTGGACTCAATGACCTCACATCACCAGAAGTTCTCTCATGGAAAGAATATTGAACAGTCTTCCATAGCTGATCCAAGTTTGCAACACCAGACCCCTAAAACTGAGTGAAAATGGGGCCTGAACATGACTGGTGGTGGAAAATTGTGCTTTTTTGATGAATAATTTGTTAAAGGGGGTGGGGTTAAATTGTGTGTGATAAATAAAGAACCACAGACGTGATATTGTTTTTGAACACATTTTTTCCATGGATGGGCAATTCTGAAGAAATGTAGGGAGTTACAATTATTCCGCGAAAAAGCGGGCTATCGCTTTAGGTTACACTGGTGTAAATAAGGTTCCGAGTGACATCTAGCGGATGCGGGAGGAATATATAGGAGAGAATAAAATAGACACTGGGCCCTGATTGGTCAATAGCCTTGTGTGCTTTTCACATAAAAAAATCATCACACCTCTTCCCTATGATTTCCCATAGGTAAAATAACCATTGGCACAGGAATTAACCCTTTGTAGTGAAGTTTGAATTTTTTGGTGTGGTCTAAAATATGACTGTATTTTTTTATGCGGTTCTGACACTAGTTACGAAAACATAAGATTTAAAGGCGAATTCCCTGCTAGACAGACATGATTTTTTTGTGTAAAAAGTTTCCCAAAATGTCAATTTTTCAGATTTAAAGAAAACTTTGGACCCAACATTTATATTGCCAACACTATACGCTAAAACGTTAGCACTGAGGCCTATGGAAAACATTTACACCAGTGTAACCTAAAGGGAAAAAATAGCTTTTTATCATTTTTGATTCCTGGGAGTCACTTTAAAGCATTTTAATGCATTTTACAGAGCCTGGTCTTTCAGTCCAATGAATATCTCATGCTCGATGTGGCTATTCTTGCTGCTGATGCCTTCTTTCACTTACATCAGCCAAAAAAATAGTAAGATTTTTCATAAAAAATGCCAATTTTTCAAGGTATTTTCAAAAAATTTCAAGGTGGTAATAGTCACATGATAATGCAAATGACCCATAACATGGGCATGTCAACGACACATATATCAATTGTTATAAGAACCTAATTTAACAAGTATTTTGGATTTTATAGCCAGTGATATACAGATATATATCATAAAAGTGTGTCATTTCCACTGGTGGGTATGGTCATTTGAAGGTTAATAGCACTAAAACTTGGACACATTTAAGAAAATGCTTCAGCAATTCAAAGAGAGCATATCTTTATTCAACTAATTCAATATACACCCACATTCAGTTATCTTGGATCACCCTTGCAGACCTGAAAATGTCATATTTTATTCTTCAATGTGCTGATAAAGTCATGCGCTTGATGCTCAGCTGATCAGATCTGGACTCAATGACCTCACATCACCAGAAGTTCTCTCATGGAAAGAATATTGAACAGTCTTCCATAGCTGATCCAAGTTTGCAACACCAGACCCCTAAAACTGAGTGAAAATGGGGCCTGAACATGACTGGTGGTGGAAAATTGTGCTTTTTTGATGAATAATTTGTTAAAGGGGGTGGGGTTAAATTGTGTGTGATAAATAAAGAACCACAGACGTGATATTGTTTTTGAACACATTTTTTCCATGGATGGGCAATTCTGAAGAAATGTAGGGAGTTACAATTATTCCGCGAAAAAGCGGGCTATCGCTTTAGGTTACACTGGTGTAAATAAGGTTCCGAGTGACATCTAGCGGATGCGGGAGGAATATATAGGAGAGAATAAAATAGACACTGGGCCCTGATTGGTCAATAGCCTTGTGTGCTTTTCACATAAAAAAATCATCACACCTCTTCCCTATGATTTCCCATAGGTAAAATAACCATTGGCACAGGAATTAACCCTTTGTAGTGAAGTTTGAATTTTTTGGTGTGGTCTAAAATATGACTGTATTTTTTTATGCGGTTCTGACACTAGTTACGAAAACATAAGATTTAAAGGCGAATTCCCTGCTAGACAGACATGATTTTTTTGTGTAAAAAGTTTCCCAAAATGTCAATTTTTCAGATTTAAAGAAAACTTTGGACCCAACATTTATATTGCCAACACTATACGCTAAAACGTTAGCACTGAGGCCTATGGAAAACATTTACACCAGTGTAACCTAAAGGGAAAAAATAGCTTTTTATTATTTTTGATTCCTGGGAGTCACTTTAAAGCATTTTAATGCATTTTACAGAGCCTGGTCTTTCAGTCCAATGAATATCTCATGCTCGATGTGGCTATTCTTGCTGCTGATGCCTTCTTTCACTTACATCAGCCAAAAAAATAGTAAGATTTTTCATAAAAAATGCCAATTTTTCAAGGTATTTTCAAAAAATTTCAAGGTGGTAATAGTCACATGATAATGCAAATGACCCATAACATGGGCATGTCAACGACACATATATCAATTGTTATAAGAACCTAATTTAACAAGTATTTTGGATTTTATAGCCAGTGATATACAGATATATATCATAAAAGTGTGTCATTTCCACTGGTGGGTATGGTCATTTGAAGGTTAATAGCACTAAAACTTGGACACATTTAAGAAAATGCTTCAGCAATTCAAAGAGAGCATATCTTTATTCAACTAATTCAATATACACCCACATTCAGTTATCTTGGATCACCCTTGCAGACCTGAAAATGTCATATTTTATTCTTCAATGTGCTGATAAAGTCATGCGCTTGATGCTCAGCTGATCAGATCTGGACTCAATGACCTCACATCACCAGAAGTTCTCTCATGGAAAGAATATTGAACAGTCTTCCATAGCTGATCCAAGTTTGCAACACCAGACCCCTAAAACTGAGTGAAAATGGGGCCTGAACATTACTGGTGGTGGAAAATTGTGCTTTTTTGATGAATAATTTGTTAAAGGGGGTGGGGTTAAATTGTGTGTGATAAATAAAGAACCACAGACGTGATATTGTTTTTGAACACATTTTTTCCATGGATGGGCAATTCTGAAGAAATGTAGGAAGTTACAATTATTCCGCGAAAAAGCGGGCTATCGCTTTAGGTTACACTGGTGTATATAAGGTTCCGAGTGACATCTAGCGGATGCGGGAGGAATATATAGGAGAGAATAAAATAGACACTGGGCCCTGATTGGTCAATAGCCTTGTGTGCTTTTCACATAAAAAAATCATCACACCTCTTCCCTATGATTTCCCATAGGTAAAATAACCATTGGCACAGGAATTAACCCTTTGTAGTGAAGTTTGAATTTTTTGGTGTGGTCTAAAATATGACTGTATTTTTTTATGCGGTTCTGACACTAGTTACGAAAACATAAGATTTAAAGGCGAATTCCCTGCTAAACAGACATGATTTTTTTGTGTAAAAAGTTTCCCAAAATGTCAATTTTTCAGATTTAAAGAAAATTTTGGACCCAACATTTATATTGCCAACACTATACGCTAAAACGTTAGCACTGAGGCCTATGGAAAACATTTACACCAGTGTAACCAATAACATCATGAGCTAATATTAACACCATGACCGATTATGTTTAAAGCTCTAATAAGTAAGTGATTTCACTGGGATAGAGTAACATGCTCAAGTGTCTTTTGCCTCCCATTGCCGACACTGTATATAAAATTTTCGGAAAAGGAATTAGTATGCAATTTCACCACTCATCGAGAACTACTAGGAGATGTGAAGTCCGGTTGACCAGTGATTTTCCTTCGCCAATTGTAAAACGGTGATCGCCTCGGACATAACAAGAAGTTTACCTTTATCATCAGGAAATATATATAAACTGTCACAAAATTCGCACTCCTAACCGCGCCTACTGTGTTTTTCGTTGAAGCTAGTGTATCTGCTATAGAAGCCGCATTCATGTAGTCTCAACAATGTCTGACAATCGAACTAATTTTTCTACTCGAAGACATGCGAATAAGTCGTCACGAACAAAGGAAAACATTCGCGAATATGCTCTCTTCTCGGCGTCATCATAATGATCCACGATCGGTTCCTGTAGTGTCTCTCTTGTCGAAGATGTCCCAACAACTTCAGTGTACTTCTTATAACAGCTCCGGTGGTACCACGCTTCGGTTGCCACTAGGTCACGTGTTACTATAGGCATGATATGTTCGTCCATTGTAGTTATTTCTGCTTCTCTCCGTTTTTATCCGCCCTCAGATCGACACACTTAACCAATCCGTCCCTGATTCTTGATTCTGTCAGGTATTTCACCCATTGCAGATTATTCCACTGGAAATGCACTCCATATTGTACACTCTGCCATTTGATAAAACTGTTTTCCGATTTGGTATATTCCGCTTGGATACCGAGTCAACTTCTATTGAAATTTGACAACAAAGAAACTGAAACCTAAGCAGAATGAGGTCCCAAGAGGGTGAGTTTGGTGATGCTATCCCGCTGTGCGGAATCGCGTCACTAAATTCACTCTCTGGGGACCCCATTCTCCAATTGACAGGCACACTATAATCAGGTTTTGTTTAAAGTATACTTTGTTAACGTGTAATGGAGAAAAAATGAGTTAGCAAATTGTTAATGACAAGAATAACAATCATTCGGATCCGGTGCACCGTGTGGGTCGAGTTAGTACGGGTATGATATAACCGTGGTGTCGAGTTAGTACGGGTATGATATATCTGTTGGGCCGAGTTTGTAAGGGTACGAGATCCCTGTGGGGTCGAGTTTGTACGGGTATGAGATCCATGTGGGGTCGAGTTAGTACGGGTATGAGATCGCTGTGGGGCCGAGTTTGTTAGGGTACGAGATCCCGTGGGGTCGAGTTAGTACGGGGTATGAGATACCTGTGGGGTCGAGATAGTACGGGGTATGATATCCCTGTGGGCTCGAGTTAGTACGGGGTATGATATCCATGTGGGGTCGATTTAGTACGGGGTATGATATCACTGTGGGATCGAGTTAGTACGGGGTATGAGATCGCTGTGGGGTCGAGTTTGTACGGGTATGATATCCCTGTGTGGTCGAGTTAGTACGGGGTATGATATCAATGTGGGATCGAGTTAGTACGGGGTATGAGATAACTGTGGGATCGAGTTAGTACGGGTATGATATCCCTGTGGGGTCGTGTTAGTACGGGGTATGAGCTCCCTGTGGGGTCGAGTTAGTACGGGTATGATATCACTGTGGGATCGAATTAGTACGGGTATGATATCCCTGTGGGTCGAAATAGTACAGGGTGTGATATCCCTGTGGGGTCGAGTTAGTACGGGGTATTATTTCCCTGTGGGGTCGGGTTAGTACGGGGTATGAGATCCCTGTGGGGTCGTGTTAGTACGGGGTATGAGATCCCTGTGGGGTCGAGTTTGTACGGGTATGAGATCCCTGTGGGGTCGAGTTAGTACGGGTATGATATCCATGTGGGGTCGAGTTTTGTACGGGTATGAGGTCCCTGTGGAATCGAGTTAGTACGGGTATGATATCACTGTGGGATCGAGTTAGTATGGGTATGATATCCCTGTGGGATCGAGTTAGTATGGGTATGATATCCCTGTGGGGTAGAGATTGTACGGGGTATGATATCCCTGTGATGTCGAGTTAGTACGGGTATGAGATCCATGTGGGGTCGAAATAGTACGGGGTATGAGATCCCTGTGTGGTCGAGTTAGTACGGGTATGATATCCATGTGGGGTCGAGTTTTGTACGGGTATGAGGTCCCTGTGGAATCGAGTTAGTACGGGGTATGCCAGCTGAGTTTGTTACGTTTATTTGGTCAATGTGACAATGAATTCAGAAACACTTGAACGAAGAAAAATGACACGACAACACATCATGACAATTAGAATACGGGTGGTTTTAACATTTTATTTCAACACCCGTTTCCAAGTTGCGTCTAGTGTTTGATAATTGTTATATTCAAGACAGTATCATGTCGGTAAACACAATAAGATGGTTCACAGTGGTGTTTGTGGTTTAACGGTTTAAGCGGGAGTGAATCGTTTCTCTTACACAGGTTAGTTATTCCAAGAGTTGGGGTATCGTGTGGCCAAACATCATATCCCTAGCTGTCCATAGCGTATCGCACACTGTGTTTGATATAGATCGTGATACTGAACCGATCATCCCTCGATTATACTTTGAGTACGATCACTCATAAACAATTAAGAATATGATCTTATTAATTATGTTTGTATGCTCGTATACTGTATTATATATATCTTACACGTAATGTGCTTACCACTACATTTAACCTATCATTACAGAATTGGTAGTAACTTGGAAATTCCAAGAGGGACGGTTCTTCCAAATGGTATAATAGTAAATAGACACTCTTTATCGAATACTTTCGGCCACCTGGCCTTTCTCAGCGATGGAATGTCTACATGTCGGCAATCATACGAATATTTACATAATGAAAGTATTGTTGGCGGAAGTTGATATTTACGTCGACGTCACCAAGACGTAAGTCTGCTGGGTGACACAGGAACGTTCACCAGAGACTTCGCGCTATTTTGGTATGTTGAGCCGAGACGCATAATCCACCGATCCTCTCATGCAAGTCTTAGCTGTTTTGTACCGTTTGGACTTATGCACAATATGTTCACAGACACATCGTCACACCTATGGTTCATTCTTCCGAAATGGCAATTAATTGGCTTTTCTCTGCCAATATGAAACAGAACAAGATGGAACTAAGAATGTTTTGTGAACAAATCGACATAATTATATTTAGCACATGGGACAAATTCAGCGCGATGAAACACGTGAATTGAGAACAATGACCCCATGAACATGGACGTGTATATGAGGATCTAGATGTCAACGATATGCTCGCATCGTCTCGGAACATCTGGTGTTTGCTGGTGTTTGCGATGACCGTGTTAACCACGTGTTAAAGTTCAGTGGCCGTCCACAATGGACACGGTGAATATCCTGTTCAATTAATTCATCCTCTGGAAGCACCCATCAATCATATCTTTGTTTCATCTTGAAGCATCTGGTATCTGTCCGTGGACACTTTACTTGTTGAGCGTGGCACAAATTTAGTGGTACATTTGTATCTCACTTGAAGTATATATAGCCGTTCTACACATAGTTTAATTTATATATACTCCCACATCGGACTAGGTAAGTACAGTTTATGTAGATCTACCACATTTTGCAGCTTGTAGGACCTTTGAATAGAATAAATGACTGCTAGTGTGGCTATGTTAATGTGGCATTAAAGCAAGATTTCTCTCCCATGAATTTTGTCATCTGTGCTTGAAAGACAATATTTTGAAATTGCTGCAATAACATTTTTTTCTATCTCAAATATTTCTCAATGATATCAAAGGTTATACCGTGTAGAAGAAGTTTATTTACTCACATTTGCGCTGTCGTGGTCTGCTTTTGGTTTGAAAATGGTACATATAGTAAAATAATTGGATCATATAACTCAGTGGCAAATGGTATAGTTAGTAGTCTTGTTCACACTGACCATTAGTGTCGATATTAAAACAAATGATTAATGGGCCCTATGTCGAGGCTGATGGTTCAGCATATAGTTAAAGTACATGTACAGTAACCCCACTAAATTGGCCAATATTGTTGGAATTGTGTTTTGTTACCATAAATATATAATACAGAGTGTAATATTATAAGAAAACTGTTTGTATATACACACACATGACATCTAAATACATTTCCAATCTAATATTCAACTGTCTGCCAATAATACTGAAGCCGATAGCCCAGAAATTAACAGTTAAAGAACGTCTTTTTAGACACACGAAAATGTGCCCACAAGCTATTGTCAAAGTATTTCTTCATACTACAAACGTCACACTACCCTTACAAATCAGGAAAACATGGCATCGAAAAAAACAACAATCCCTCCCATAATTATTCGTGGGGGAGACTTCATGTGGAAAGCACAGTAGCTTCGTAATCACTGGGACTATCACCGACGGAGACCCTCTGTCCACGACCGTTTGTGCGTGAATGTTTTGTGAATGTGCATGTTTGTAGTTGGAAACAATTAGAAGTTAATATTGACGGACGCGCGAACGCGACTAACTGGCCATTATGGAATCATGTTTAATCCACTCCGGCTACGTGCGTAAACCGATGAAGATCACCTGGAGAAACGAGCGATGAAAAAGTAAAATGTCGAACGCGTGTGTAAATCTGAACCCGAAACAAGCGAAGGAATAGAAATTATACAAAAGTTCCTCATATCAAATCATATGTTTCATTTCGAAGTGACCGCCGAAAGCGAAATTTATTCAAACTCACACGTAAGCTGCCAGGCGAAATAATCGAAGAAAGCGATGGAACCGAAATAACCAAACGAAATTTCGTTTGCTGTTTTCGGATGTTTCACTTTATTTCTTTTGACTTGAATTTTTGCAATCTGCGTAACCGATAGAAGCGAAATGTCTCGTATTGTTGTATACATATACAATGTTATGCATTGACCCATAAACCCGTTTCCACGACCAATATTCTGTTTTGTCGCCCAGGTTAGATCATGAGGGGGCACAAAAATCAAAGCGAAGGAAGCGATGAAACCGAATTTATCAAACTACATTTCGTTTGATTATTTCTGTTCTTTCGCTTGTTTCGCCACGTGATCGCCCGTGGTTTACACACTCATCTCGAGGGGCATAAACATAATTTCACAGATCATACAGCTCCACGGGAGAAATTCCATTATGAGAACATGTTTGCATGCATATGCCTCTACATGTCATCATCAACATTCTTATTACATGTACATTATCTCTCTTATTCCTGTTAACTTGTTTAAAAATATGTGTATAAATTGTCGTGAGATGGACCTCATCCATTTGACATAAATTGCGCCCCAATCCCCTTTAACTTGTATTACAATAAATATGTTTAAAACCCATTGGAAACTTGTAGCAAAGAGGAATTACCATTACCAACGGAAGTCCCCGACTCACGTGACCATTCCGATACACGTACATGGTCAACCTGGGCCGTTTATAAATTTTGTTCTCAACGTATAGCATACGAAATTTGTAGCAAAGAGGAACAATCCAATCTTCTAATAACAACTATATGTGTGAAGTATGACAATGTGGTCTGTCTGACCGGGAAGAGCATATTTTGATTGAATCATATTAGCGTCTCGTGGAGTGACTTTGTCGCAGATTGTTTACACGTTCGACTATTGTTTACACGTCTCCATGCACGTTGCATGCTAGATATCAGTAAGCGTGTTGGTTTTATCGAAACCCTCGATCCAGGTCAACATGTTAACCCATTCTATTGATGAAGAATTAATCACAATGAGGAATGTCTATAATTGTCAATTAAATTTATATCTATATATAGGTATGACATTCCTCGCGTTCACACATATATATATGCATAATCTGGTTCATGCATACCTTTATAACACTCTGATCCATGCATACCTTTATAACACTCTGGTCCATGCATACCTTTATAACACTCTGGTCCATGCATACCTTTATAACACTCTGGTCCATGCATACCTTTATAACACTCTGGCCCATGCATACCTTTATAACACTCTGGTCCATGCATACCTTTATAACACTCTGGGCCATGCATACCTTTATAACACTCTGCTCCATGCATACCTTTATAACACTCTGGTCCATGCATACCTTTATAACACTCTGGTCCATGCAAACCTTTATAACACTCTGGTCCATGCATACCTTTATAACACTCTGGTTCATGCATACCTTTATAACACTCTGGTCCATGCATACCTTTATAACACTCTGGTCCATGCATACCTTTATAACACTCTGGTTCATGCATACCTTTATAACACTCTGGTCCATGCATACCTTTATAACACTCTGGTCCATACATACCTTTATAACACTCTGGTCCATGCATACCTTTATAACACTCTGGTCCATGCATACCTTTATAACACTCTGGCCCCGAGCGTTATAGTCTCAGAACAACAGATTCCTCCACAAAGTTGAAATTACAAGGCTTTTTATATACACAACAAAGAAAACATTACAACAGACAGTCACATCACGTGATCAGAGTTCGGCAGTTGGAAACGAACTCTTTTTTATTCCGATCAAAGGAGTCTCACCGCTATTCCTTTATCCGGGAAGTATGCATCCTCTTTGGGCAGTGAGATGCATATTAAAATTATATGCAAAGAGATCTCACTGCCCAATAATATGCCAACATCGAAGTCTTACACTTTACTCGTACTTAACTTCGCGCAGTACTATTTTTAGGCACCGATGGGTGCGATAATTTAAAGTGATGTGAAACACTACAGTGGGTGATACATTAGAAGTGGAGAATAATCTTGCTCACGGTAGTTATTTTTTACGATATTAATCCAAACTGACAACACACACACCGTCATTCTGATATATTAATTAAATGCAATGACTCTCGATGGCGAAATCATTTAAGTTCGTTTCTCGCTGATAGTTGCGTCCCGAATCCAGATGTAAATATTTACAATTGAGCGTAGTTCCGACGATGTTTTCTATGGAGTTGTGTGGTCGATTTCTTTGAAATTTTCGCTAATGTTAGTAGAATGCTACATGTATTTTCCCCAGATTGGCACAACGCCTGAGTACTAACTTGTCAGTTTCATGCACACGAAAAAGTTCATAATATGTCTTTAAAACTGACCCAAAAATAGTTCGACTCCTGAGTTTATTCCAAATCACAGGGAGAATCAGCTACATTATTGAGATACATACATCACAGACGGTTGGACTGCATGGATACAGACAATTATATTGACATGTGTTCATGCATTCTCAACGCCAGTATTTACATATAAATCATGGTAAAATCTTCGATTTTGGAATACTTGTAAGAAATACAGTCATGGGGAATCAGGTTACGCTCCTGCTGTGTGCAACAATTCACTAAGAGTGTAACCATATCCATATCTATGGGGATCTTGGTGACCAAATGCGCGTTGAAGCTGACTGATCCACTGCGCCCCCATACATTCTGATACTGCTGTGTGATCGGTCTGTTGCTATTCGTGGACGAAAAATGTTTTATAATACAATTTATATTGTATTGCAGGTCACGTGATAATGATGAGCAAAGTCTACTTCACGTTGTTGGTACTGGCACTCAGTGGTATGTTCCTCACTTTATTTATAGCCACTCTGTGCTGTTTCCCATTCTATTTACAGCCAACCGGTTGTATGTTCCGCGTTTTATTTATAGCCACTCTGGTATGTTTCGTATTCAATTTATAGCCATGCCGCCGGTGGTATGGTCCGCGTCCTATTTATATCCACTTGGTGGCATGTTCCGCATTATATTTATAGTCACTCTGTGGCATGTTCAGGTTGTATAATCGACAATGTGCGTTTTATCGGCAAATTTGTATCCTTCCTCCCATATTTTACGCACTGTATACCTCCCTCTCAGTGGATGTTTAAATATCAACTGTCCTATTTGATAATGACACAATATGTACGGATTCTATAATATTATTTCGTTATAACGAAATATTATATCGATGTAACGCAATATTATTTCGAGATATAAAGAAGAGTTCACTTGTCACATCCCGGGATCCGCAGATATCGACTTTCAAAAACAGAAAGTCGTCTCTTGTAAATAGCGTCCATGATTATGTGAGGCTCACTTTGGGAGATGGAGACCCCATTATTATGTTGGCTCCCTGTGGGAGATTGGGGACTCCATTATTATGTTGTCTCCATGTGGGAGATGGGAGACTCCACTATTATGTTGGCCATCAAGCGGCAGATCCAATGTTCTCAATTATAGTATGCTTTTTGATACGATGGGCCACTTTAAGATACCTAGCATGTGGGACAAATAGGCTGGAACTAAGCATTGTTCATATTGAGAACTTTCGTATTTTGGATCTTGGAAACATGCATACCGACTTTAAATTGGATAGGATATAATGCAGAAGTGCATGTATTAAACAAATCCTATCTTAAAACTGAACCAATATGACGAAGAGGGCGTGAAAAGAAATACAACTATTTTATACTGAGATTAAGCATGGCGAATAGAGTTATTCATCTTGTATCAGAACAGAGAAGTGACCAGGGTGTAACTTATTAAAGCGGTATTGTGTATAATGTTGCCAATAAAATATTGGAAAAAACAATACAATTTAAATTCCCTACACACGATGCTACTCACTGTATATATATGTTAATGTACATGCATACTTGCTCCTCTGATTTATTCCATACCATTAACAAAAAGTGTACATCGGAATGGTCTAGTATTGATTTGCAGGGTTGTACAGGTAATCGTACAAAGAATTTAATTTGAACTCTTTCTATGCTAAAGTAGTTTTCCCTTTGGAAATGTTCAAATAATATGTTCAACAAACGTTGTTGAACATATTATCGGAACATTTCCCTCAAATAAATACGTATCCATCTGCACTTGTATTATATCTGTCATACGGGGGGGGGGGTCGGACAAAAATTACAGGATACAAGGTGGGTGGGTGTCCCCGAGCCCGGAATGCAGATATTTTCTGATGTCATGCAATTGTTCCAAAATAATTTCTAAGACAATTACAGCTTCAAAATGAATTGAAACAATCAGATTCATATAGTAGTGCACGCTATAGCCTTATGCAAGTGGGGGGGGGCATATATATTTTAATTTTTTTCCACAATTTCTCCCTTTAACAGTTGAAACCATGGGGTGGGTCCGGTTTTGGTCGAGGAACAAAATTGCAATGAAAAAACAATCCATTTTCATATTTTCTCATAGTTTATCATGGCTTTTTAAAAACTTATTATACATAGAGGATACCTGCGTGTTTTGAGTGAATACCGAAGTATCTCATGAGTGGTCACAGTGAGATATAACATATAAAACTGTATACAAATGCATAAAACATAAATATTGTAACATAAATACAACAAAATACATAAATTGTAACTAACATAGAAATTCATATTTCTTAAAAGTTCATGGTTCCCTCATTCCTGGAACTGTGTTTATTTAATCACATTGATGGTGTTTTTACTTTACACATGCACATATTTTAACCTATTGCTAATAAGGGACACAAATATCCTGTTAAAGTGGGTATTTTACCTTTATAACGCTAAATATTTGGGTTTTTAAAGGTTTTGTCACTGGTTTCGTTGGCATATTTTTCAACCATATGCTTTGTTTATTGTTTTGTGGGTGTACTTGGTCAGCATTCTCTCAGTTCCGGTGCAGACACAATGAGAGACCCTTACCCTGCCAACAACACATTATTTAGTAGAATTTACAAGATTTTCATCAATTTTGGGGGTGGGTGTCCTAGACCTGGGTGGAAAAAACTTACGGTCCCGGGTGGGTGTCCCAGACCTGGGTGGAAAAAACTTACGCTCCCGGGGTGGTGGGTCCCCAAAACTGAAAAACACAAAATTTCCACCTTGTATCCGTAATTGTTTTCCTGACCACCCCCCCCCGTGTCATCTGCTTATTTTTCATGAACACCCCATCCAGATGAATAATAGATCATTCTAATGTTTACTTTTATGACTGAGTGGGATAATCCATTCAGTATATGAAGGGTTAAAGTTGTATTTGAATAATTTACAGCTGCCCTGGTGTCCTCAGTGTGCCCATCCGGGAAGGAGTTTAGTATGGGACTCTGCTATACACCATGCAAAGCCTCTTATAGTGGCATTGGTCCAATCTGCGTCGGTGACTGTCCGGCGGGATACTCCGATCTCCATCTAAGGTTGTGTGCTAACGGCTGGGACGTAATATGGAAAACGAAATACTCCAGAGGCGCAGGCGTTCGACAATAGTGATTACGTCAGAGGCGTGCGCATTCGAATGGCGTGATTACGTCAGAGGCGCGGGCGTTCGAATGGTGTGATTACCTCAGAGGCGCGGGCGTTCGAATGGTGTGATTCTTCTCATACATTAAATGCTTTTCGCCTAATTTGTTTTATGTGTTATGCCATTATGACAAAGGGGTGTCGGGTCTGATAACCAAGCCTTGAAATAGTGAGCCTGTCATTTGCAGAATGAGGTCCCCAGAGGGTGAATTTAGTGATGCTATCTCACACAGCGGGCTAGCATCACCAAATTCACCCTCTGTGGACCTCATTCTGCTTATGCCTTAGCAGAATGAGGTTCCCAGAATGGGAATCTCATTCTGCAAATGACAGGCACACTAAATACAGGTATATCTCGCATTTTTCCCCAGAGGCCTTTGTATGCGAGTCTCCCATATGGTGCATCGCATATATAAGAGATTCCACTGGCTTACAGTGTCGATGAAATATTGTTAGGCAAATGCGTGTGTAGTCTCTTATATATGAGAGGCTCGCATATATAAGAGGATGCATTGGCACAGGGTTTTCTCCGGTCATGAAAGGGTTAAGACCGGGTACACGAACACCGAACCGGCTGCCTGGACTGACACCAATACACCGAACACCGAACCGGCTTCCTGAACTGACACCAATACACCGAACCGGCTTCCTGGACTGACACCAATACACATCGAACACCGAACCGGCTGCCTGGACTGGCACCAACACACCAATTTACAGAGACAACTGGTAACCGAAATTGGATCATTCGGGCATCTACGGGTCAACAATATACAGTTGTCGCCCGTTGTCGAGGGAGACATTGAGATTTGTCACCCGCTCGAGAATGGAATGTCTCCCGAGGAGCGGGTGACAAATCTCAATGTCTCCCGACTCCCGAGAAGAAGGGCAACAACTGTTTTGTTATCCGATTATACTACAGAAAAAAATCAGAAGGGTGGAAAACACTGTGTAGGAACGGAAGTGAACGATGTATCGCGGTAATCGAACATAAATAAAAGTCGCTCGCCTCAGCTTGACTACGGTACGTATATTTTCTTCTTTCCCTCCAATTGTGTCAAAATTACAGCCCGGATGCCAACCTGCCTCGATGAGTGGTATATTTCGATACATTTTCGTACTAATTTCGTTTCAGTACCGTGTCTAGTTCTCTCGTAAATCAAGTTTAAACCTCCTATTTTCGTGCTAAAAACACGTCACGTTTGCGATCAAAAGCACATTTTTCAAACTATACCATGTCTTATTTTATAACAAAGACATGTTTTGGATGCCTTAATATCCCATTGAAAGCCACGCTTAGCGTTTGTCCCCCGTTTCATGTGTTTTCCCGAAATACGAGCCCGATTTCAAAGCGTGGTGCTCCAACAGAATTGAACGCACGGTAATATTTGACAAAAAAACATTAAACGCACGGTATTTTTTTTATTATTTGTATTGAACGCACGGTAAACATTCGATTACACCATGTAAAATGCCTTACACTTAAACATTTTTGTATATTGGAGTTAAAACTGAGTCGCTAGTATTTAAATAGATTATAGACCACCAATAACAAACACATATGGACATAATTGAACTCATATTACGGTCGTATGAAACTTTTAATTTATCCCTCAAGCTGGTGCCAAAAATATGCTATAATAGGTTTTATATGCAGTGGCAAGGTGTTTTGAACCGAAATACATATAATGTCCATGCATTAACATGGATGTGGTTGTACCCCCAACCCCCCCCCCCCCCCCCCCATTGATCAAATAATTTAGCCCTCAAGCTGGTACCAAAATATGCTATATTAGGGTTTTATGTGGAGTGGCATGGGGTTCTGAACCGATATAAATATAATGTCCATGCATGAACATTGATGTGGTTGTACCCCCCCCCCCCAATTGATCAAATAATTTAGCCCTCAAGCTGGTACCAAAATATGCTATATTAGGGTTTTATGTGGAGTGGCATGGGGTTCTGAACCGAAATAAACATAATGTCCATGTATGAACATGGATGTGGTTGTACCCCCCCCCCCCCATTGATCAAATACTACTAATAGTTGGAAAATCTAACCCTCTAATTTAACAGCATGCAGTTGGAAAATTCAGACTTTAACCAGGTAGAATCTTGATCTTTCTGGCTTGATTTTAGTCTAAATTTGCATTTTTTATTTAGCCTAGTTGAAAAATTCCAACAGATAATAGTAATTGAGAGGAGTTTTATCGGATTGAGTACCTTTAATGAGTTGAATCATCCATCCAATTCTAATAGTATACATTGAATAGGCGCGTTGTTGCTTTTCATGTTTAGGCGTGAATGACGTCATTAATTTTTACAATACCATGAAACAGAATTTCGACGCGATGAAAATCCGGACAAGAAAAATGGGTTAAAAATCACGTGACTTCCGCTCCGCTTTTGCCAAGCCTTGTGGGAACAATAATATCAAATTGTGAAATCACGGAATCGGAAGTGGACCAAGTGGGATGGTTATGAAATTAGCAACTTCAGTTTTTCTGAACAATTCCTATGTTATGTAGGCTTATGAATTAGTTTCATTTTGACCATTTTCGTTGGTTAGCTGACCGAAAACCAGCGAAGACGTCATGACCAGGTCCATGACGTCATTTACGTCAGTTGGTTTTGTGGGCCAGAATCCAGACACATTTGGTCTTTACCGGAAACACCGATTTCACATCACTAGACTAAACGCAATTATATTTACAAAATGGCCAAAGGACATTTTATATACAATGTGCACACAATAAATATGGGATCCCTCCCTACAAACGTGTTGTTTGTTTGTTTGGTTGTCATTGTTCCTTTTTTGTTTGTTCTTCTTTTAAAACTAGTGAGTGCATATAAGATTATATTCTTCATCATGTTTTCAAATGTCATTTTGACTATCAGTTTGAATTTTTGACCATGCAATGAGCTAATTCAGCTGCCTTCCACAATATATACACTTAAATGTAAATAAGAGACTTCTCTAAAGACCATTTTCTAGAATACAGACTGGATTCAAACGAGAGATGTTTTCTATTGACAAAAGCTAGCTAGCTAGCGCATGAAACTTTTCGCGCGAAAGATTTCCCCACTGATATTTTGGGATATAGCGCCCATATAAACATTTATATTTGTCATATATAAACGTGGGAAGTTGCTAGCTTTAGTTTGGCTGAAGGGGTCACTCTCACCAAACAAGTGCTGAAGGGTACACAGGATTCGCAAAATGTGCTGAAGGGTACACAGGGTTTGTGATCGCCACTAACACCGTTACGTAAACTGTGTTTCTGAAAGTCTGGCGTCCATTAGCAGTTTGTTTTCAGTTCATTTTAATGTTCATTGGAACGTAAACAATTATTATATAAGAGAAATCATGGCAGATACGAAAACTAAACGTCATTTAGAATGACATTTCAAACCCTGTGTACCCTTCAGCACTTTTTTTTGTGAGAGTGACTCTTCAGCTTTAGTTTGGCATGGATGTGTATGAGTTGTTTTAACGAGATACGTGGTGGCAGGGTGGCTGTACTGTAGTGTTCCGCTGAATCCGCCCCTCCAACTTTGGTGAAAGTATTCAACATTTTTAAATCCCATAACTGACACAGCAACAGTTGGAAACTACGTATATAGATGGAGATTGTTGTGATAGTTTGATGTATTTCTGTGGTTGCTCCACTACGTGTCCCGTGCGATCATATTAGCATCTAGTACGGTTATATTCAATACAGTCATACGCGAAGGAATTTTGATGCAGCACCGGAATTTCATGTTAAATCGTAGGAAGTATCAAACAGTTTCCAAGTACATTTTAGGCACGCGGTGCAGGCGCGGGCACTCGACGCTGCTGTTATATCTGTAGTGGGGACAGTAATCAAGATATTTAGGTTATGGAGAAAATAACTTTAATAGCTAAATGTGTGACAACCACTAGTTTTACAGTATTATGTGGATCGACAGCTTAAGATTAAATTATATGTGCCTAAGAATATCTTCATTATATTGTTGTGATGCCGCGCTGAATGCTCACCACTCTGCTATTCTCCTAACACGGTCTGATTTTCATCTCTGTCCACTTCAGTGAGTAGTAATACCCGCGAAACCACATCCACACACCACCTTGTGCGAAGAGATTCGTTATGCCGTGGAGATACTCTCCGTTGAGGTGGTTTCCGTGGCATGCTGAGAACCACCAACCTCCCTTGTAGAACTCTGCACAGTGTTTGTTATCATGGACGTCATTGTCCTGGTCCAGCGTACTAAATGGGTATCCGTTGGTACTGAATGAGATGCCTGGGAATTAAACAAACGTGAACCGATAAGGGAAGTCTAACATCATGTTCAGCCTGATCCCATGTTGTCAGCGGGTAACCGATGAATGATTCGTCGCCTGTATTAAGTAGTGTACATACGAGTCCGTTGCGTTGATAATGGATTAACGCATACAACGTAGCTATTCTAATTTAAACGCAACGTAAGACGTAACGCATGCTTTATATGGTATTTAAGCGTGTGCGCCATGCTGTTTTATTTCTCAACCGACAAAAGATGGCGGCTGTATTCGAATCGAAGGAAAATCGGCTTATATTGGTGTCAAATGAGACTGAGTCTAAGTTGTTTGCATTTAACAGGTTTTACATTATCGTAGAACTAATTTATTCCAGAAAGATTGATTTGCAATATTGCATTTATTACAATAGCGAACGCATTAGCTGCAATTATTAATCAGAAGCTCTAATGCGACGTACGCGTCCGTGCGAACGATTTAACGCAGTCAACGGATCGTGTCATCGCAAAGTATGGACCAACGCAACTGATTCTTGTGAACATTACTTTACGAACAGGCGTACATGTAGACATGACAATGGAGGTCTAACAGAATGTGATGTCGCCACCACCCTCACCCACCACCGGATTCTGGGTGGGGTACGCAGGATCCATAGCTCCTGTAGCCTGGACATCGAGCTTCATTATTCATGTTCGATTCAACAGTATTTAGGTGTCGAGAAAACAGTTTCTCAGCTTTTATAGCACCAACTTGTCCAAATGTTGATAATGGCGACAAAGTTCTACGAAATTCAGTCTCTGTGTATCTTTACATTTTAAAGTTTTATACAGTGCATTACTATGTGTAATAACTATATTTTCTTAAAGTCCTTTGCAATGGCGGTTCCAGTCCAGGTATACTCTGTTTTGATTATATCATGTTGCGGGGGATCAAATATATAGGGATGAATATGATAATTACTCCTATATGAACGTTATGTATCACAGATAAATTTATTCAAGTCGTAAAATTTACAAAAGGCGAGCCCGCATTTTCTTCAGCATGGCGTAATATAGACCCATGTATGGACGTATCATTCACCACTCACTGTGAACGGGTATTCAAGATTCAGGGGGCAGAAAGTTGCCTAACAATTAATGTCGCTACCCGGGTTTCTTGCGGGTGAGTTCGAACGAAAGTAGCTACAAAAGACACCAATATAGCTACCCCCAAGTATATCGCATCAGCTCTGCCAACTCCGGCGAAACTTCCCGCCCTGGCCAGTAATCCTTGCTGTTGATGATTATGAACTAAATGTATTGGACCAATTGAAATTAGTTAGTACTACTTGTCAATTTTGTGATGAGCATGGCTGATAGAAAACGGTTAATATTCCAAACAACTGCGCAATTGCAACCACTACCGCTTCTACCACTACTACTATGATTTCATGCGTAGCACATGTAGCCATTATATTTAAAGTCGCCGTCGCGAAAATTCTCAATATATGTTCATTTATTCATATTTGTATCAAGTTATGCACACTTATTTAAGAAAACAATCCCCCGCTGTCTGAAAGATACGAGTGTTTACGACTGTGTGTGTCTGGATGATAGCCTGATGCCTCACCTCATTATCTATTTTGACGGAAACAGTTATTTGCGAGAAAGCGTGTGACGTATTCAAGGACCTTGTGTATTTCCCACTGAATGGCTGACACTGACAGAAACATTTTTGCGATCTGATTGTTCCTCGTCTGATTCGTCAGCAGAAGACACTTTAAATTTGACAACGGGAGCGTACATGCACGAGCCGGAATTACCACAAAATTACCATGGTGTGAGACCACCAAACGATCCAGACCTTAGATGGCGAAGAGATGAAAATCGCGTACGAAAATGGTGAGTCACTGAGCGTCTCTTATTAAAAATATCGCGGTCACTGGCAAAACATGTGAAAATAAAATTGATGTAAATACTAGCTAAAACCCCGTTTATACGAGCGGACATGTGTAATAATCATTACGCAACTCATACATCGAAATGTGAAATATAATTCAAGGAAAAGTTGTGTGTCTGCCGAAATGTTAGTCTAAAAATATACCAGTAGTATTTTTTTTTACTAAAAATGTCAATTTTTTTATGTATTGAAATTCTGGATTCGACCACTGCCAGTCCATGGCTGCTCACGGATTGACATTGGATTCAGCTATTAGTATCAGTACAATGACAATCAGAGACAGTGTTTGCACTGGCTAAAATAATAAATAATAATTTGCCAAAAATTAGCTAACTCTTGATTTGTGACATTGTCCAAGAAAAAAAAAGTGTCTTGAAAGTTGAATATTCAACATGTTAATTGTTATCTCGACACATCTTGAGATCCTGACATGCGCATCTCAAGCTCTGAACATATTACTAGTATCTCGCGATATTATCTTGAGATCCCTGCATATGATTAATCATCTCACTTGGACCACAATGAATCTGTCTTCAAAATGATATACAATGTACCATATACATGTACTGTTATAGAAAATATCCACACCAAGATATTATCTCGACTCTCTCGAGATTTCGAGAAAAGAATCTTGAGATATTAACATATTTTCTCAAGATCTCAAGAAAATATGCAGAGATCTCAAGATAATATCGCGAGATACTAGTAATATGTTCAGAACTTGAGATGCGCATGTCAGGATCTCAAGATGTGTCGAGATAACAATTAACATGTTGAATATTCAACTTTCAAGACACTTTTTTTTTTCTTGGACAATGTCACAAATCAAGAGTTAGCTAATTTTTGGCAAATTATTATTTATTATTTTAGCCAGTGCAAACACTGTCTCTGATGTCATAGTACTGATACTAATAGCTGAATCCAATGTCAATCCGTGAGCAGCCATGGACTGGCAGTGGTCGAGTCCAGAATTTCAATACATCAAAAAATTGACATTTTTAGTAAAAAAAATACTACTGGTATATTTTTAGACTAACATTTCGGCAGACACACAACTTTTCCTTGAATTATATTTCACATTTCGATGTATTGCACATTATTACACATGTCCGCTCGTATAAACGGGGTTTTAGCTAGTATTTACATCAATTTTATTTTCACATGTTTTGCCAGTGACCGCGATATTTTTAATAAGAGACGCTCAGTGACTCACCATTTTCGTACGCGATTTTTATCTCTTCGCCATCCAAGGTCTGGATCGTTTGGTGGTCTCACACCATGGTAATTTTGTGGTAATTCCGGCTCGTGCATGTACGCTCCCGTTGTCAAATTTGAAGTGTCTTCTGCTGACGAATCAGACGAGGAACAATCAGATCGCAAAAATGTTTCTGTCAGTGTCAGCCATTCAGTGGGAAATACCCAAGGTCCTTGAATACGTCACATGCACGCTTTCTCGCAAATAACTGTTTCCGTCAAAATAGATAATGAGGTGAGTCATCAGGCTATCATCCAGACACACACAGTCGTAAACACTCGTATCTTTCAGACAGCGGGGGATTGTTTTCTTAAATAAGTGTGCATAACTTGATACAAATATGAATAAATGAACATATATTGAGAATTTTCGCGACGGCGACTTTAAATATAATGGCTACATGTGCTACGCATGAAATCATAGTAGTAGTGGTAGAAGCGGTAGTGGTTGCAATTGCGCAGTTGTTTGGAATATTAACCGTTTTCTATCAGCCATGCTCATCACAAAATTGACAAGTAGTACTAACTAATTTCAATTGGTCCAATACATTTAGTTCATAATCATCAACAGCAAGGATTACTGGCCAGGGCGGGAAGTTTCGCCGGAGTTGGCAGAGCTGATGCGATATACTTGGGGGTAGCTATATTGGTGTCTTTTGTAGCTACTTTCGTTCGAACTCACCCGCAAGAAACCCGGGTAGCGACATTAATTGTTAGGCAACTTTCTGCCCCCTGAATCTTGAATACCCGTTCACAGTGAGTGGTGAATGATACGTCCATACATGGGTCTATATTACGCCATGCTGAAGAAAATGCGGGCTCGCCTTTTGTAAATTTTACGACTTGAATAAATTTATCTGTGATACATAACGTTCATATAGGAGTAATTATCATATTCATCCATATATTTTTGATCCCCCGCAACATGATATAATCAAAACAGAGTATACCTGGACTGGAACCGCCATTGCAAAGGACTTTAAGAAAATATAGTTATTACACATAGTAATGCACTGTATTAAACTTTAAAATGTAAAGATACACAGAGACTGAATTTCGTAGAACTTTGTCGCCATTATCAACATTTGGACAAGTTGGTTCTATAAAAGATTAGAAACTGTTTTGTCGACACCTAAATACTGTTGAATCGAACATGAATAATGAAGCTCGATGTCCAGGCTACAGGAGCTATGGTTCCTGCGTACCCCACCCAGAATCCGGTGGTGGGTGAGGGTGGTGGCGACATCACATTCTGTTAGACCTCCATTATCATGTCTACATGTACGCCTGTTCGTAAAGTAATGTTCACAAGAATCAGTTGCGTTGGTCCATACTTTGCGATGACACGATCCGTTGACTGCGTTAAATCGTTCGCACGGACGCGTACGTCGCATTAGAGCTTCTGATTAATAATTGAAGCTAATGCGTTCGCTATTGTAATAAATGCATTATTGCAAATCAATCTTTCTGGAATAAATTAGTTCTACGATAATGTAAAACCTGTTAAATGCAAACAACTTAGACTCAGTCTCATTTGACACCAATATAAGCCGATTTTCCTTCGATTCGAATACAGCCGCCATCTGTTGTCGGTTGAGAAATAAAACAGCATGGCGCACACGCTTAAATACCATATAAAGCATGCGTTACGTCTTACGTTGCGTTTAAATTAGAATAGCTACGTTGTATGCGTTAATCCATTATCAACGCAACGGACTCGTATGTACACTATTTAATACAGGCGACGAATCATTCATCGGTTACACGCTGACAACATGGGATCAGGCTGAACATGATATTAGACTTCCCTTATCGTGTGCACGTTTGTTTAATTCCCAGGCAACCCATTCAGTACCAACGGATACCCATTTAGTACGCTGGACCAGGACAATGACGTCCATGATAACAAACACTGTGCAGAGTTCTACAAGGGAGGTTGGTGGTTCTCAGCATGCCACGGAAACCACCTCAACGGAGAGTATCTCCACGGCCTATCGAATCTCTTCGCACAAGGTGTGGTGTGGAGGTGGTTTCGCGGGTATTACTACTCACTGAAGTGGACAGAGATGAAAATCAGACCGTGTTAGGAGAATAGCAGAGTGGTGAGCATTCAGCGCGGCATCACAACAATATAATGAAGATATTCTTAGGCACATATAATTTAATCTTAAGCTGTCGATCCACATAATACTGTAAAACTAGTGGTTGTCACACATTTAGCTATTAAAGTTATTTTCTCCATAACCTAAATATCTTGATTACTGTCCCCACTACAGATATAACAGCAGCGTCGAGTGACCGCGCCTGCACCGCGTGCCTAAAATGTACTTGGAAACTGTTTGATACTTCCTACGATTTAACATGAAATTCCGGTGCTGCATCAAAATTCCTTCGCGTATGACTGTATTGAATATAACCGTACTAGATGCTAATATGATCGCACGTGACACGTAGTGGAGCAACCACAGAAATACATCAAACTATCACAACAATCTCCATCTATATACGTAGTTTCCAACTGTTGCTGTGTCAGTTATGGGATTTCAAAATGTTGAATACTTTCACCAAAGTTGGAGGGGCGGATTCCGCGGAACACTACAGTACAACCACCCTGCCACCACGTATCTCGTTAAAACAACTCATACACATCCATGCCAAACTAAAGCTGAAGGGGTCACTCTCACAAAAAAATGTGCTGAAGGGTACACAGGGTTTGAAATGTCATTCTAAATGACGTTTAGTTTTCGTATCTGCCATGATTTCTCTTATAGAATAATTGTTTACGTTCCAATGAACATTAAAATGAACTGAAAACAAACTGCTAATGGACGCCAGACTTTCAGAAACACAGTTTAAGTAACGGTGTTAGTGGCGATCACAAACCCTGTGTACCCTTCAGCACATTTTGCGAATCCTGTGTACCCTTCAGCACTTGTTTGGTGAGAGTGACCCCTTCAGCCAAACTAAAGCTAGCAACTTCCCACGTTTATATATGACAAATATAAATGTTTATATGGGCGCTATATCCCAAAATATCAGTGGGGAAATCTTTCGCGCGAACAGTTTCATGAGCTAGCTAGCTAGCTTTTGTCAATAGAAAACATCTCTCGTTTGAATCCAGTCTGTATTCTAGAAAATGGTCTTTAGAGAAGTCTCTTAATTACATTTAAATATATTGTGGAAGGCAGCTGAATTAGCTCATTGCATGGTCAAAAATTCAAACTGATAGTCAAAATGACATTTGAAAACATGATGAAGAATATAATCTTATATGCACTCACTAGTTTTAAAAGAAGAACAAACAAAAAAGGAACAATGAAAACCAAACAAACAAACAACACGTTTGTAGGGAGGGATCCCATATTTATTGTGTGCACATTGTATATAAAATGTCCTTTGGCCATTTTGTATATATAATTGCGTTTAGTCTAGTGATGTGAAATCGGTGTTTCCGGTAAAGACCAAATGTGTCTGGATTCTGGCCCACAAAACCAACTGACGTAAATGACGTCATGGACCTGGTCATGACGTCTTCGCTGGTTTTCGGTCAGCTAACCAACGAAAATGGTCAAAATGAAACTAATTCATAAGCCTACATAACATAGGAATTGTTCAGAAAAACTGAAGTTGCTAATTTCATAACCATCCCACTTGGTCCACTTCCGATTCCGTGATTTCACAATTTGATATTATTGTTCCCACAAGGCTTGGCAAAAGCGGAGCGGAAGTCACCCATTTTTCTTGACCGGATTTTCATCGCGTCGAAATTCTGTTTCATGGTATTGTAAAAATTAATGACGTCATTCACGCCTAAACATGAAAAGCAACAACGCGCCTATTCAATGTATACTAATATGATCGTACGTGACACGTAACGGGGCAACCACACGCGGTGCTTCGTCGGATCTAGTTATGCGAAATTTGACCAGATTTGACCTTGAATTTACCGTTTTGAATGTCAATGTCAGGTCGGGGTTACGAGTTAAGCCGTCCAAAACACTGCCCGGACAAAAGTATCCCTAGCTATCGAATATCGTCAAGATCCGCCACTATTACCCGATTTGATCTTGAATCGACCATTTTGAAGATCAAGCATCACACTTTGACCCGTCCAAAACACTTCCCGGACAAACGTACACTTAGGTATCAAGTTTCGTCGAAATCCGTCCGGAAGTTTTCCCGGCCATAGATAACAGACAAAAGTCACAAACTATACATTAGGTTTTAGCTGGGTACCTGTCTGACGGGCATGTGGGTGAGACGAAATTTGTTGGCATCCCCATCTACACCAACACCCCAAAAAATGGTGGAAATCGGCCCAGTGGATACCCAGATACAGTTCAATGTCATTTAAAATCTCAAGTTCACGCCGCACGGGCATCCGGGTGTGACGAAATTGCTCAGCGCCTGAAACTACCCCCACATACCAAATTTGGTGAAAATCGGCTCAGCGGAGAACTTGAGTTCAAGGTCATTTGAAGGTCAAGGTCACGCCGCACGGGCAAACGGATACACCCATGTTAGTCCTCAGGTCAAACTACATACCCGTACCAAGTTTCGTCAAAATCGGTTAGCCGTTTCCGATTCCATCGCGGAAACACACACACACATACAAACACACACACCCACACGCACAGACCACAAACTTTCCTCAAATATATAATAGATTCTTTATGGAGGTCAAGTTTAAATTGATATCGTACTCCCATGTTTCTGTAGGAGCCTCGATACCGGTATATTTCTAAAGGATAGCTATAAAAGGCCTCTGAATATTGACATGAGCGCGTACATCGCAACACATATCTAGCAAAATGGCCATTTAAGTGAGATGTCTTTCAACAGAGGTCAAGGTCGTTTTATGGTGAAGGTCAAGGTCATATAAGCCCCCCACATCAACTTGACAACAAATTTGGTTGAGGCTTAATTCCAACTTCTCCAACGAAGGCGACCCATGTTATGATGGACATATAATTTGACTTCCTCGCCGCCACCACTGCTCACAAATGATTTTAAATAATAAGCGCGTTCCGAATACCTGTGAATACCTGGCAGCCAGCCAATACTATTCGCGCGACATACAACCGTGAAAAAATCCCCCTTGTTAGGGTAGATTGGTTCAATCATTTATCTCGAAGGAATTGATAAGCCGCTGATATTCCTGTGAGGCCAAATCGTTGCGAGACGGGAACTTATTGAATATGTTGTCCGCCTATTAGGGGGTTTTTCGCTAATCAATTTGTCCGGAGGAAAATTACACGCAGCTAAGGCGGGATCGTTATTACAAAACACCATAAGTAAACATCGGCGCAACACACGATGTCGTGCTATACGTTGTTGGAAAGGGTACATCCTTGGCTATTCAACTGTGGTAATTTGATTCTGAAGCAGGCACGTTTGCTTGTGCTATTTTCGCATATATCTTTTGCGAAAACGGTTATAAATGCAACCAAGTCTAGTATACTGATGTGAAATCAGTGTTTCCTGCGGAGACCAATTTTTTCTGGATTCTAGCCCACAACACCAAATGACGCAAATGACGTCATGGACCATGTCATGACGTCTTCGCTGATTTTATTCAGCTAACCAACGAAATTGGTCAAACGAAACTAATCTATAGGCCAAAATCACGTAGGAATTGTTCAGAAAAACTAAAGTTGTTAATTTTATAACCATCCCGTTTGTCCACTTCCGATTCTGTGTCACCGTTTCTTTTTGGGATATTATTGTTCCCATGATACTATGCGAAAGCGAAGCGGAAGTCACGTGATTTTTAACCCATTTTTCTTGTCCGCATTTTCATCGCGTCGAAATGCTGTTTCATGGTATTGTAAAAATTAATGACGTCATTCACGCCTAAACTTGAAAAGCAACAACGCGCCTGCGAATTGGATGGATGATTCAACTCATTAAAGGTATTCAATCCGATAAAACTCCTCTCAATTACTATTATCTGTTGGAATTTTTCAACTAGGCTAAATAAAAAATGCAAATTTAGACTAAAATCAAGCCAGAAATATCAAGATTCTACCTGGTTAAAGTCTGAATTTTCCAACTGCATGCTGTTAAATTGGAGGGTTAAATTTTCCAACTATTAGTAGTATTTGATCAATGGGGGGGGGTACAACCACATCCATGTTCATACATGGACATTATATTTATTTCGGTTCAGAACCCCATGCCACTCCACATAAAACCCTAATATAGCATATTTTGGTACCAGCTTGAGGGCTAAATTATTTTATCAATTGGGGGGGGGGGGGTACAACCACATCAATGTTCATGCATGGACATTATATTTATATCGGTTCAGAACCCCATGCCACTCCACATAAAACCCTAATATAGCATATTTTGGTACCAGCTTGAGGGCTAAATTATTTGATCAATGAGGGGGGGGGGTACAACCACATCCATGTTAATGCATGGACATTATATGTATTTCGGTTCAAAACACCTTGCCACTGCATATAAAACCCTATTATAGCATATTTTTGGCACCAGCTTGAGGGATAAATTAAAAGTTTTATATGTTGATACAAAGATTGTAGATTACGACCGTAATATGAGTTCAATTATGTCCATATGTGTTTGTTATTGGTGGTTTATAATCTATTTAAATACTAGCGACTCAGTTTTAACTCCAATATACAAAAATGTTTCAGTGTAAGGCATTTTACATGGTGTAATCGAATGTTTACCGTGCGTTCAATACAAATAATAAAAAAAATACCGTGCGTTCAATGTTTTTTTGTCAAATATTACCGTGCGTTCAATTCTGTTGGAGCACCACGCTTTGAAATCGGGCTCGTATTTCGGGAAAACACATGAAACGGGGGACAAACGCTAAGCGTGGCTTTCAATGGGATATTAAGGCATCCAAAACATGTCTTTGTTATAAAATAAGACATGGTATAGTTTGAAAAATGTGCTTTTGATCGCAAACGTGACGTGTTTTTAGCACGAAAATAGGAGGTTTAAACTTGATTTACGAGAGAACTAGACACGGTACTGAAACGAAATTAGTACGAAAATGTAGCGAAATATACCCCTCATCGAGGCAGGTTGGCATCCGGGCTATGATTGTGACACAATTGGAGGGAAAGACGAAAATATACGTACCGTAGTCAAGCTGAGGCGAGCGACTTTTATTTATGTTCGATTACCGCGATACATCGTTCACTTCCGTTCCTACACAGTGTTTTCCACCCTTCTGATTTTTTTCTGTAGTATAATCGGATAACAAAACAGTTGTTGCCCTTCTTCTCGGGAGTCGGGAGACATTGAGATTTGTCACCCGCTCCTCGGGAGACATTCCATTCTCGAGCGGGTGACAAATCTCAATGTCTCCCTCGACAACGGGCGACAACTGTATATTGTTGACCCGTAGATGCCCGAATGATCCAATTTCTTTTACCAGTTGTCTCTGTAAATTGGTGTGTTGGTGCCAGTCCAGGCAGCCGGTTCGGTGTTCGATGTGTATTGGTGTCAGTCCAGGAAGCCGGTTCGGTGTATTGGTGTCAGTTCAGGAAGCCGGTTCGGTGTTCGGTGTATTGGTGTCAGTCCAGGCAGCCGGTTCGGTGTTCGTGTACCCGGTCTTAACCCTTTCATGACCGGAGACAACCCTGTGCCAATGCATCCTCTTATATATGCGAGTCTCTCATATATATAGTGTGGTCGTTGCGGTGATTTTGGAGGGGGAACGTAGAAAAAATTGTTATAAAGCCAGTTTTAGTGTCATTTTGACCGGGAATGTTTGGACAACAATATATCCAAAATCCGCTAAAATCCGCTTTGGGGAATTTGTTTTACAGTCATTTGAATACAGGACGTGTCGTCATTATGCCACAAAATTTCGTAATGCAGATAAATACAAACAGTTTACTTGTGTTAGCTCGCAAACCACTTATGCGTGGAAAGTTCGCATGGATAATTGTCATATGATGATACGATAACATGACCCACACAGTGTAAGCCATATTTGCCCCCACCAATAAAGAGCGTTGAGTAAAATTCAAATGCATGCGTGCGCACCATACATAAAGAGCGTTTTGTGAGCGTTGGAGGAAAACACCAAAAAAGCCATGTGTGCGCTCCAGTGATAAAGAACGTTAGCATAGAACGACATAACGCACTTCACTGCAGTTGTGCAAACCACAAGTAGCATTGTTCAGTTGTTTCTAATATATCACTTCGAATGGGGATAGTTGCAATATCTGCACCCATGAATCAATCAGCACTGAACCTAAAGTCGCGTGTAATCATGAGACAAAAGCGGTTGAGGGTTGATGAGCTCGTGAAGGACAAAGGAACGCCTATCTCCCAATATGTTGATGTTATTGGCAAAGGAATTTCCAATATCAAACTGAAACCTCTTCTTCATTTGGCCACACCAAATACCCTCCCATATGACCTCAGCACAGATATGCTGTGGCACTCAGCATGCTTTTTCAGTAAGAATGAAAAACCGAGCGCGGACTGGTCAGGTTTCATGCAAAGTGCTTACTCGCAGGGCGACACTCTGACCGCTGAGAAATCAGATGTTCTGTTCCTTCCCATCATCGATTTGAATCCGTCAGATGACGATTGCATTTATTCTACACTCATTTATGTTGAGGAACAGGCACGTAGATTGAACATCCACACGCCATGTATCACTTTCGACCAGCCGTTGTGGTTCAAGGCTGTAAACATAATAAGTTCTAAGTCGATGAACATAGTGTGTAGACTCGGCGGATTTCACACTGTAATGAGCTTCATGGGGAGTATCGGTTCGAAGATGAAGGGGTCGGGGTTAGAAGAAGCTTTGGAGAAAGTGTACGGTCAGAACACAGTGACCCATATGATATCTGGAAAGGCAGTGTCGAGGGCATTGCGTGGTCACTACCTAGTTGAGGCTGCGCTTTTCAATAAGTCGATAGCTGAAGTTGTCCCAGTTGAAAAGGACGGTAGTTCTGCGGACATCGAATCGGTACGGGAACAAGATGACATAGAAGCCTCACACGTGCAACAGGGTGATGTACACGTTGTTGGTGAAACACGATGGGCAAAATGCACCAGAATGAAATGGACAGAATACCAAAACTGTGTGAAGAGATTGAAATTGGTGTTGTTCCTATATCCGCGGCTGCGGACTCAACTGAACTGTTAAAGCTCGAGCAATGTATCAATTGTTATAAATAACTGCTTGTCAAAGAATCCCTCACAGCAAAATTGTGGGTGCAGTATATTGATTATGTGCAAACCCTAAAGAACTTCATCCGTGCTGAGCGAACAGGGGATTGGAATCTGCATATTGTAACAGTAGGGCAAATGCTGAACCTCTTCGCATCCACTGGTCATATAAATTACGCAAAGAGCTGCAGACTATATCTCCAAATGATGCTAGAATTACCAGTGAAGCATCCTTGGGTACATCAGTGTTTTGAGGAACATGGCTTCCATGTAGCCCGTAGAAGTAGCAGATTCTGGGCGGGGTTATCAACCGATCTTATTATTGAACAAGTACTGATGAGATCTATCAAGAGTCGAGGGGGTTTACTCGAGGTAGAGGACTGACAGAAACGGTACGTTTTCAGTGGATACTCAGTATGCACAGATGTGCAGAGATACACGATGCAATGACCGAGTTGACCAAAATGCGACATAGTACCAGTGATCAGCACAATGTAATGGGAGAATCTAGGCGAAAGCGTGATTTCGATGATATGGTTAGTTTGCAAACCTGGTTTGATGACCACGACCCCTTTGATGCCGATGAGAAGAAACTCCGTTCGTTGTCATCGGGGCTAACGTCCAATGGAACTGATGGCGTGAATTGTTCCGATTTTGAGAGTGTTGGCCAAACATCCAGAGAAAACTTGACAATGTGAGCATCACTGATGCATCAATTAAAAGAAAAGATCACATAAAGTCTCTGGATCATCTGTATCCCGGGATTCGAGTTGATAACGAGCGAGTTCAATATAGTGAATTAATTTCGTTAGTGTGCAATCAAGGCGGGTCACTATAGCCAGTTCTTCGCTTGGAGAGACAACTGGAATTCATTTATTTAAATATGAATATGGTTGTATGAGTATATAATTATATATGTATACTTCTAGACATATATATGACGGTATAATTGAATAACAATGAATAACATATGTATAACAAATAACCAACGAATTGTGAAATCTGATCACCCAGCGCAGTTTTCCACACAAAATGGGGGTTTATCTCTGGTTGATCGCAGGAGTACTAAATCGGAAAACGCTGGAGATGTGTGTATGAGTTGTGTACATGTTACGTGCATGGTTATGACATGCAATTATCGTAATTACAATATACGAATACACTATTTAAATGAGATACTCATATACGGCGATCTGGCAAAACATGTGCAGAAGAGAAGAATAGATGTCTCGTTCGCGCCACATCTAAAAATAGAATCTTTGGGTCTAAAATTGTTTGTACTAAAATATTCCCAAAATATCAAAACCCAAAACAAAATTTCAAAAAATCCAAAATTTATTTTTTCCAAAAAATTTCAAAACCCTAAAATTAATTTTTTCCACAAAAAATTTCAAAACCCCCAAATTTCAAAAAAAGAAAAAATTTCAAAACCCTCAAAATTATTTCTCTAAAAAAAAGTTTAAATAAAAAATTTATAACGAGTTTTTTCGGTTTCTGATAATCTCGATATTAAAAAATATCGAATGTTAAATTATTTGCGCGTAATATCTTTCGTTATTTTTTTGTTCAACCAATGTTTCAATGTATTTATTAATCGATGTTTAGAAATATCTTTATACCAATTATATGTGTATGGACAGTCGCTGTAATGTTGGACATTGTGACCAACGGTATGAATGCATACATTCCAGTGTTTAACGGACGCAGTTCATATAATTGTCATACCTGAAAATAGACACCATTACTTTTTACATAAATAATAAAGAGCGTTTATTCTTTACTTATCTCTATATGAAGTTATTGAGTATATGACAGGCGTGTATTTTCGTCAATTATTGGAAGTATTGAAATGTACTATGTTGAATCCCTAACGGTCGAAAATTGTAAGGCGAAATTACAACCCCCCAGAATGAACTGTCATATTGAATGAATGATGATTTAATCTCAGCCATTTTTACATGGAACATGAGCGATGTACACGCAATCACACACGCCACATTGGTGTTAACAATGTGTCTTTCACACCTTTGCTTTACCAAATGAATTATATTATTTCCCCGGTCACAGCTATATGGTATTCAGAAAACATATCGATTTGAGCAGAAATAGTTGTTTAACGGGTTAGTATCAATTAAGGTTGATAAACTGTGTCATTCACACGATAATTAGTTAGCCAAAAACATGCATACATATTACGTCAGGTCGTGAGACACTCAATTATACAAATTGCTTTGATGGCATTGTTATAACAACATTACGTAATAACCCCTTATCACTCCATTCACACTTACGACCATTTTGTATGCCGAAAACTACAGGTAGCACCGATGATGTAACATTATATCACTGCTATTGTACCAATGATAAATTCAGACATGTTCCATGTTTAGAAAAATAGATAATCTGCAGGTGTTCACTTGACAAGAGATTTTGTACACTCAATCACAGACCAACGTGATAATACCAGCCCACACCCAACCCCCAAGTTACCTATAATTCTGCTGTGGTTAAGCCACAACAACAACAACAACAACACCAACAACAACAACAACAACAACAACAACAACAACAACAACAGTCACCAAGCGACATAACATCCTGTTTTGATGATCCAATGGCCAATGTCCATGAAGATTTTATTTCCGATGCAAGTCATATTTCAGACTAACTCCTGAAAAGTTACCTATAATTCTGCTGTGGTTAAGCAGTCCATTATTTAGGGCATACCTGTATGTAGGCCTACCAGTGGATGAATAGTCTGCCGGAGAAGTACTGTGTAGACAGGTCTTGTCGGTAAGAAAGTCAGACGAGTAGTGAAGGCTCGGCTATTAAAACATAGTAATGCGATAGCGAACATCAAACGAGTCTGCGCACGCATATCTGTCAAAGGATACAAGGGCAGTCATTGGTCAATTTATCCCCGGTGTCAGCTCAGTACAATGGCAGTCATTGGTCAATTTATCCCCAGGTGTCAGCTCAGTACACAATCGGCACGAAGCCGGAGGTCATAATTACTCTTACGAATGAAGAGCGTTGAACATATACGAAATTATTACACGAATGAACTGAAATTTATATTTCACATCTTACCAACAACAGATACAGACATAGTCATAGTGTTATATTATCTTACATGTACCCATGCTATGACATACTTAAAGGGGGATAATGCACACACGGTGTGTGGAATGTTAAAGTGACACGAGGTAAGGGACGTTATGTAATATTGGTGTGTGAATATTAAAGGAGCATTCTCGCTATACAAACCCCCCTCCCCACTTATAGATATATAACGAAGACGAGAATAACATGTTGATGAAGTTTATTGAAATTTAATCATTGTCTGAATCTTCGACCGTTAGATTTACTTCTAAGAGTTTCTTGAATTTTCTCATCGCTTCATCTGCAGCCCATTCATTATTATATCCGCGTTTGGTCAGTTTGACCATTTTCTTCATGATCGTGTTATGTATGGGTGATGTTTTCAATCGATACTGGTATTCTATTAATCGTCTATAACTTTTGAGAAACAGAACAAACTCTGTGTCGATGGTATCCTCTTTTCCCGACATGCTCTCATCTCCCGAAATGCTCTCTTCTTCTTTCACATCAGTGGTGACGCGTTTCATCATACTTTTGAATGTGTCCATCTCGTTGACACATCGCGCAGCTTTCTTAAGACCGAATACCGTTCTACTACCGACGACATTACCATCTTTTGAATCTGATAGCGTTCCTCGTTCATCTTCATCTGTATCTTCTCCGAAGAGAGTTGTTTTTGTCTCGGACATAGCTCCGTGTTCATCCGGGTCCTCAGTTAATTTTCGTTTTAACTTATTTTCTTGACACCAGTTTTTTACGTGTCTCTGAACATCATAATGATCTGCGAACAAAAGCCCGCATTCATTACAAGGGTACGACATGTCTTCTCGAATGTCTATACGTTTCTTCTTATTAATTTCATCGAGCTCACCAGGTGGCCGTATGTCGTTAGTATAGTCATTATGTTGACCCTGGGGCACAATATAATTATATGTTATGCCCTTCTGTTGACCAGGGAGTTCTCTGTCATCGTATTTCATCGCATTCTGTTGACCCAGGGTCTCAGTGTCTTTTGTATGTTTTTTCATCCCATTCTGTTCATCTGGGTGTTCTCTGTCTTTTTGGAGATTATATTTCATGCCATTCCATTCACCCCTATGTTGGTTCGTGTCCTCTTTTAGTACATTCTGTCGCAGACGTAATGTGTCCGGTGTTGCGGCTTTTAAATCCACAAGTAGGTAACCGTACGGTTCACTCGTCGCTTCCGAAAACTCTCGAACCATACGCTGAGGACATTCAGGATACATCTGTCTTGATAATGTTGAAATTAATCCCTTGTCGATTGGGTTATTGAACAATACCAAATATTGACAATTTCGTCGTTGCGTTGGATCTTTGTTGTAGTAGAAATTCTGGTTCAAACTTATCAAAGATAAGTTCAAATGGTGACTTCCTTCGGAATGCAAATCATTAACTCTCTGGTCTTTTGATGAAGTTTGCATCAAGTCATCGAGTATAACTAGATTTTTATACCGGGGGTTGATAAGCGAATCCAAGTTTGCTGGTATTCCTCGTATAAAGTTGACCTGAGGGGTGACGGTATACTTTAATTCGTCATATAGGGGCTGCCAATATTTATAAAACCATATTATTCTGTCAGGTGCGGGTGATATTTTTGAGGCAGACTTTTGTAGTAAGGTTTTCACGAAGTATGTCTTACCACAAGATGTCGGTCCACTTACACATGCCGTGAATGGATGCTTGAAAATAAAATCTTCATGGACATTGGCCATTGGATCATCAAAGCAGGATGTTATGTCGCTTGGTGGCTGTTGTTGTTGTTGTTGTTGTTGTTGTTGTTGTTGTTGTTGTTGTTGTTGTTGGGGGTGATGATACTGTTGTTGTTGTTGTTGTTGTTGTTGTGGCTGATGATACTGTTGTTGTTGCTGTTGTTGTTGTTGTTCGGAAGGCGTGTGTTTAACTTTGATATGACGCTTCAAACTATCTTGCCAAGCATAGACACTTAAGCACTCTTCACATTGATACTTCATTTAACTAGTTCAGGCTGTCGTTCACAACGTCTCTTAGTGTTGTTTGTACTGGATACAAATTTATCACATTAGCTACAATACAACCTACCTATCCAAATGTCAATGCAATTATGAGTGATTTCAATATGAACACTCTATTATATAGATATGTGTAACCTGGTGACTGACATGATGATACAGTTATGCACTAAATAAAGGACTGCTTAACCACAGCAGAATTATAGGTAACTTTTCAGGAGTTAGTCGGAAATATGGCTTGTTGCCATTCATCGGAAAGCTCTCGCCGCCGGCGGATGTTTTGGCGGCGGCATTGCGGTGGTGTTGTTGTTGTTGTTGTTGTTGTTGTTGTTGTGACGCCGGCGGCGGCGGCGGCGGCGGCATTGCAGTATTTTACTGAGGGGGTCCGCCGGCGGCGGACCCCGGCGGCGGCGGCGGCACCGCCGCCGCAGTAAAATACCGCAATGCCGCCGCCGCCGCCGGCGTCACAACAACAACAACAACAACAACAACAACAACAACACCACCGCAATGCCGCCGCCAACAACATCCGCCGGCGGCGAGAGCTTTCCGATGAATGGCAACAAGCCATATTTCCGACTAACTCCTGAAAAGTTACCTATAATTCTGCTGTGGTTAAGCAGTCCTTTATTTAGTGCATAACTGTATCATCATGTCAGTCACCAGGTTACACATATCTATATAATAGAGTGTTCATATTGAAATCACTCATAATTGCATTGACATTTGGATAGGTAGGTTGTATTGTAGCTAATGTGATAAATTTGTATCCAGTACAAACAACACTAAGAGACGTTGTGAACGACAGCCTGAACTAGTTAAATGAAGTATCAATGTGAAGAGTGCTTAAGTGTCTATGCTTGGCAAGATAGTTTGAAGCGTCATATCAAAGTTAAACACACGCCTTCCGAACAACAACAACAACAGCAACAACAACAGTATCATCAGCCACAACAACAACAACAACAACAACAACAACAGTATCATCACCCCCAACAACAACAACAACAACAACAACAACAACAACAACAACAACAACAACAGCCACCAAGCGACATAACATCCTGCTTTGATGATCCAATGGCCAATGTCCATGAAGATTTTATTTTCAAGCATCCATTCACGGCATGTGTAAGTGGACCGACATCTTGTGGTAAGACATACTTCGTGAAAACCTTACTACAAAAGTCTGCCTCAAAAATATCACCCGCACCTGACAGAATAATATGGTTTTATAAATATTGGCAGCCCCTATATGACGAATTAAAGTATACCGTCACCCCTCAGGTCAACTTTATACGAGGAATACCAGCAAACTTGGATTCGCTTATCAACCCCCGGTATAAAAATCTAGTTATACTCGATGACTTGATGCAAACTTCATCAAAAGACCAGAGAGTTAATGATTTGCATTCCGAAGGAAGTCACCATTTGAACTTATCTTTGATAAGTTTGAACCAGAATTTCTACTACAACAAAGATCCAACGCAACGACGAAATTGTCAATATTTGGTATTGTTCAATAACCCAATCGACAAGGGATTAATTTCAACATTATCAAGACAGATGTATCCTGAATGTCCTCAGCGTATGGTTCGAGAGTTTTCGGAAGCGACGAGTGAACCGTACGGTTACCTACTTGTGGATTTAAAAGCCGCAACACCGGACACATTACGTCTGCGACAGAATGTACTAAAAGAGGACACGAACCAACATAGGGGTGAATGGAATGGCATGAAATATAATCTCCAAAAAGACAGAGAACACCCAGATGAACAGAATGGGATGAAAAAACATACAAAAGACACTGAGACCCTGGGTCAACAGAATGCGATGAAATACGATGACAGAGAACTCCCTGGTCAACAGAAGGGCATAACATATAATTATATTGTGCCCCAGGGTCAACATAATGACTATACTAACGACATACGGCCACCTGGTGAGCTCGATGAAATTAATAAGAAGAAACGTATAGACATTCGAGAAGACATGTCGTACCCTTGTAATGAATGCGGGCTTTTGTTCGCAGATCATTATGATGTTCAGAGACACGTAAAAAACTGGTGTCAAGAAAATAAGTTAAAACGAAAATTAACTGAGGACCCGGATGAACACGGAGCTATGTCCGAGACAAAAACAACTCTCTTCGGAGAAGATACAGATGAAGATGAACGAGGAACGCTATCAGATTCAAAAGATGGTAATGTCGTCGGTAGTAGAACGGTATTCGGTCTTAAGAAAGCTGCGCGATGTGTCAACGAGATGGACACATTCAAAAGTATGATGAAACGCGTCACCACTGATGTGAAAGAAGAAGAGAGCATTTCGGGAGATGAGAGCATGTCGGGAAAAGAGGATACCATCGACACAGAGTTTGTTCTGTTTCTCAAAAGTTATAGACGATTAATAGAATACCAGTATCGATTGAAAACATCACCCATACATAACACGATCATGAAGAAAATGGTCAAACTGACCAAACGCGGATATAATAATGAATGGGCTGCAGATGAAGCGATGAGAAAATTCAAGAAACTCTTAGAAGTAAATCTAACGGTCGAAGATTCAGACAATGATTAAATTTCAATAAACTTCATCAACATGTTATTCTCGTCTTCGTTATATATCTATAAGTGGGGAGGGGGGTTTGTATAGCGAGAATGCTCCTTTAATATTCACACACCAATATTACATAACGTCCCTTACCTCGTGTCACTTTAACATTCCACACA